>OZ023171.1:12901386-13606386 GCA_963678695.2 Diplodus puntazzo | reverse complement strand
AACTGTTTCTGTGGCAGCCATGGCAACATGGTTACAACAATAATTGACCATCTTAGTTTAGTTTGTTATCTATCTAGACTTCACAAGATGATTGTGATTGGTTGCTGGTTTAACAGCCACTCCCTGTTTAAGATGGCCTCCCTTCTTTACACACCCTGTTCACCTGATGCGCGTCTTGCACGTAAACCTCGCAAACAAATGTATCTTCGCAAGTTCGACAGTGTGCGGGATTTTGCTTTTAACTACGGAACAACAATGACCCCCATTCCAATCTTTGTACCTTATATACAGAACGGGTGAGGCGGAAGAAAGAGGAACTAATCCTGCCTTGTACAGGCTGTGTAAAAAGGAGCTTTTGTCTTGGATCTGCTTTCTCTGTAAAAATAAATATCTCCTCAGCATTTATTTAGTATTGAGCTACGCACATCAGCACGTCAGCTTGTGCTGTGCAGTAAAGCAACCTTCCTTTGTGTTGTAGAGCAACCGAAAAGATCCCCATGTGAAATCTGATAAAGGAAAACTGTGTAAATAAAAAAAGAAAAAAAAAGAAATGTTGTTGCTTAAAATGTACAAGTCTGAATCTGGTGACGGTGTGAATTTGTGCTCAACACACACATAATACCAATGCACGTACACTTCTACAGCAGACACTCCACCGTCCCAACACACTGAATTACTCTGATAATCGCCAGAAAAATGAAACTGCTATGACTCGCATTACAACATAAAAAGAAAAAAAAGAAAAAAAACACATGCAACACACATTAACACAGAGTTTACCCCCATGTTCTAAGCTGTACCATGTAGCAATCACACGTGTGGTGCGCACCGGGGCAAGAGGAACAGCAACAAATTGGATTTCCCAAGGATGATGGTGTGATGAAAGATTGTGTGTTTTTCTCATCTACCGCCAGTGCTGTTAGAGCGCAGCATGATTAAATAAAACCTTGCCCAAGTTTCAATAAACACATTATAACAATTGCATTTCCTTGACAAAGATTTAGGGACTGGTGTGATGCGATTGGATTACTGGGGAACATTGAGCTTTTTTAATGCTGTTTTTGCCCTGCCTTAAGTTGAACGTACACCTCCACTTGGGCAAGTTTAAAGGATTTCTCTCCCCTCAACATGTGGTTAGAGACACTTTGATGAAGATGATGGAGGCGGCGTTCGCTCGGCCCTCTCTCTCCCCAGTTCTTTATGCAACGGAGAAAACAAATGGCCAAGCGTCTTCATCCACTGTGAGCGATCAGCACTGCCGGATACTTCCTCTTCGTAGCATGACATACAGTGTTGTCAGACTCTTTTTCTGGCATTGTTGTTCACGATGGTATGCATTTGCATATGTAAGAAATACAGAGAAATATTGGTGATTCAGTGCTTTTATAGAATTCCCCTACTGTCTGGCGCAGGAACACTGCAACACAACTGGTTGCCGGGCCACACTGATGCACCCTGTAAGCCAAACACAAACTATTTATCTGAATAGTAAAGACAAATATGAATCATGGCAGACTCAAGGCCACAGAAAGAACAGATGTCTGATACACCGATGACTAACAGGTGAAGGTGACGCATAAACTGAGAGAAACAGAGAGAGAATGAGAGCAAATAAAGTTTGAGATGAGGTTTTTGTGTCCGCGTGTGTATGTATGTGTACGTCATCCAACACCGTGGGAAGATGCACGAATGCTCAAGATGATTTCAGGTCAACTGTCAGCCTTTTCATTGATTTAACCCCCAGTGTCAGGAGACGCATATAAATGCACTCAGGTATGACCCCACGCTACCCATCTGTGATTCTGGCAGGTGGCGACAAGCCGGTTAATGGCACCACACCCTCTTTCTTTTTTTACTTCACCCTGCATGCCGCACACACAACCACACACACGCAGTGTTGGGGAGGCTACTTTGCAAGCGTAGCTTGTAAAACTACATGTAGTTCAGCCTGGCAGTAGTTTGAACAAACTACATTTCTACCCCTGGAGAAATGTAGTTTTGTAAAACTACATTTCTCTTTAGCTCTTTAGCAACTACTTATACTTATTATACTCATTTAACTCAGCGTTAATAAATCAACATATGGTGTATATGAAACAAAATGTAGCACCTACAAAAAATCCCTTGCCAGCTGAAATATGCCTCTCAACTCAAGTTTTATTTTTAAAGAACAAAAGCTGACGTTTTTGGTCAACATCACAGGAACTTCAGAGGCACAAACACTTAGGCACGAATACGTGAACAAGTAGGTCATGTCTGTAGATGCATCTATATCCAACATGTACATGCTCAAATATGGCCATGGTTGGGCTGACGCGTTTGGGGGCGCATCGGGGGTAGCGGGAGGGTTGTCCATGACGTGCTTGTGCCATTTGAACTCTGCCTTCCTTGGCACAACGACCCACCCACTCTGTGAAGCATCTGAGTGCTGCCAGGGCAAGCCAATCAGAGGCAGCGTTGGCTTAGCATGCCATGACATGTTTCATGCCTTTTTTCAAAGAAAAAATAAAATAAAATTTATGTTATATAGGTCTTTTTTTTAATAAAAAAAAATATTTCATGGTATTGGCCAAAATTTTAGTTTGTAAACTGAGTAGTTAAACTACAAAAAATGACTCAGAAAGTAGTTGAAATACTTGATGCAGCACAAAATGTGAGTGTAGTTTAACAGCAAGTTACAGCAAATAGTAGTTAAGCTATGTAGTTCAACTACATGTAGTTTAAGTCTCCCCAACACTGCGCACACACACACACACACACACACACACACACACACACACACACACACACACACACACACACACACACACAAGCACATGCAGAGACTACACAGACTAGACTTTCTTGAAAGACACCACGGAAACCAAACATATTTGATTCTCTCAGCTGATATTAAATCCTGTACTGATGACTGTTTGCATGTGTGCATCGGAGAACTCTAACATCTCTACGAATATTGCTTTGAATTATTGTTTAGTTTGACTTAACTTGAGTTTACATACAATGGGGCTGTAGAAAGATGTGGTTTAAGTTGGATTCCAGCTAGCAGTAAACACATTGGCTCACTTCTCAGTAGCCTGCCAGATTCCAGCTAAAGCCCCACCTTAACAAGCACAGGACTCTCATGCAGGAGACAGTTATTGTGTCCCTTGTCTTTGTAAAAGGAGAAGTCACTGTGGACTTGTCTTACATCTGCAAGTTAATCCATTTGACAAATTTAACGAACCCTGTCTATGTCATTTTCTTCCTAAACCTAACCAAGTAGCTTTGTTGCCTAAACCTAACAAAACTGTGATCGCTATGTCTTCACTTTTAATGCGCTTTTTGTAACGACGAAGGTCACCTGACCACGGACCTGACTTCTCATATGTACTGCATACAATTTAAAAGTGAAAAGTTGTTTTTACGCAGATTGATGAGATAACAATCAGAAGCTGACAGCTTAAAACAAAACTAATAAATAAGTTGAGTCATAGTCCGTCGACATTGACTTTTGGATAAGACCTGACTCACCTGAAATGTTAACTGGGCTACCATGTTTTTTTGTGGCTAAAGTGGTTCAAACCCAAATATGTTACAAGTCATATTTTCAAGAAATGCTATCTACCAACAACTTGTTGATGCACAGTTTCTGACGGCGTTAGATGCTGTTTCTGCACGGGCTGGTTAGCTGTAGCATGATGATGTTACTCAAAGTTAGCCTGTTTGAGTCACATGTTGAACTTCTGTCATCTCCACCCACTCGATTCAGGAGTGAAAATAAACTCACTGGCAAAATGCCCAAATTGCTTGTATGTTTCACACTGCCAACTCAGTTTAGTTAATGTTAAGTTACTGGCTCTTCTGTGCAATTAAAAATATTTGCCACACGCAACAGTGCTTTCTAGTTAGACAACTTCCTACCTGAGCAGAGTCAGTGCAATCATCTTGTCCCTTTATTGTGATGAGTATCACAGAGTGTCAAGGTAACCCCAAGGTACTATATTATCATCCATCAGCTGCCTGGCGCAAGCTGGCACCTCTCCTTGATCACCAAAGCCTTGTCAGCACACTCAAACCTCACTTACATCTTCACTCATTTAATCAAGGAGAACGGCTGGATGCAGACTGACGGAGTGATGTGGCGCTGACAGCCAGGCAGATAGGAAAAAAAAAAAAAGGAGGGTGATAACACGAAGGATGGATGGTGAGAGCCAAAAACAGTTAATTGTGCAACATTCAGACTGGTGGACGGTTGATAAGACAAATACAGCAGAGTTCAGCAACGGAGCAGATGACAATGCTGAAAGAGGCACTTTGCTGTTACCCCATCCCTAAGGAGCTATAAAACAGGAGCACAGTTAATAATCGAAATAAAAAAAAGTGTGCTTTTAAGTCTGAAACCGACTGACTGGTGAAAATACGCAACTGTCATTGTGACTATTTCAACAGGCAAATACATGACATTATGGAATATTATAAAAAAAGTGACATTGAGTAATGACAAAAACACGCAACAATATGCCACTGTGGCAAAGGCTGCTGTGTCAAATCATTCCCAGCTAAAGTGACATGCGGGTTCCTAAGCGCAAAATAAAAATAGAAAGCCGAACAGCATTATAATGAGAAGAAATTGTTTTATTAATGTTTTCCCCTCTTCTCTCCTTTTCTCTCCTTATTGGAGGCATCCTGCATTCTCCTCAGCGTAGCTCACAGTTCCTCCCTGCTCGCACTCTCTCCTTGGAGGGAAAGTCAAAAGGTTTTTCATTTATCTCAGACCGAAGACGAAGCACAAAACACGACTCCCCCGAGAGACCCACGAGGAAACTGCGAACACCTTGCCCCAAATATCTGATCTTGGAGGCGCAGAAAATAGCAATGCGCGTATTTGTTTGCCGGGACGAAGACTTCCCTCGCTCCCCAGACGCTGTGTTGTCATTGAACATTTTGCTGCTGTATGTTAGGCATATAAAAATACATTTCGATTTTTATTGGGGAAAGAAAACACGTCTGAAGAACAAAAGATAATTGTATTGATTTGCTGAGCATGTGGAGCAGTTCAAAATGGGTCTGTTGGTAATATTTTGAGCTCTGAGATTGTGAATGTGTATTTTTATTTGTGCATGCACGCGCGTGCATTTGCTCACTATCTGGTGAGTTTTGAGCCCAGTCAGTGGGTCTGTCTTAAAGTCCGTCTGCTCATTGGGTGGCCTCCAAAAATGGTGTTTTTTTGTTACATTTAAAGTCAATTGATCTTGTTAATGCGGCATTAGCATTCTGCTCTTTCCATGTGCTCCAATGACAACACAACCGTTCTGAATAATTGTTTGCGATGTCTGTTTCTGCAACATGGATATGTTGAAACATTTCTTTATGTTGCAACTTTATGTTTCTTTAGGTCCAATTTTCAATTTCTTGTTGTGACAATACTACCATTATGGACTGGTTAGGTTTAGGGATTATAAAAAATAATGCTTTGGCTTAAAATACCTGGTGATGTTGCCACGAACAATGCTGGCGTTAAAGATGAAAATGTGAAAATATGTCTGGGTTGCAGAAATGTTGAATGACAACATTTTAAAATGGTGACTGGACTGCCAATTATGACTGCACACTAACGTTAATACCGTGGTCACATCTGGTATTTTAATACACAATAAAATGGCCTTTCATGGTTGCTTTCACCGCAGCATTTCATGGCTATAGCTGAGTAAAGTCACTGACAACAGTTAATCAGAGTCACTAAGAGGAACCGGTAATGTCAGTTATGGATGATGGCTCAAAGAAACGTTTCCTCATCTATAGGCAATTACTCTTTCACTCTCACTCTCTCTGTTGCTCGAAGCTATGCTAAATCAGATAGATGTGTGCATTGATAAAGGCAGCTACTGGACTGGAACAGCTTGAATATCCATAAAAGAACCAAAGAGCAAAGTAGTTATTATGCTTTCTTCTCCATGTATTGTTTATTCTCTTTGACTCACGGTCTCTCTCTCTCTCTCTCTCTCACAAACACACAAATAAGTCATACATGTGGTTATACTTGTCATGTGCATCTGTCTCTTTCATGGACATTTAATTGCAGTATGTACACAGCAGTAAAGCAAATGAAATGACAAAATGAAAGTTTCACATTTTATATGTAGGTATTTGGACTGTGAATGTGCATTATGCATGTGCATGTATTATTACCTTCACAAGCTTTAATCAACATAATCACTGAACAATTGCTGTTGTTACCTTTTTCCTATGGACCCCAGGAAGAGGAAGTTGTTCGGGAGCTAAACAGAATCCAAATAAATGGCATAAATGGCACATAAAGGCACGAGGTACATCCATCTGTTGCAGGCTAGAATCAACTTTTTTTTTCTTTTTGTTAGTCATAAAAAGAGGAAATGAGCAAAAAAAGTGAGAAACTCTTTCCCTTCACTCTCTTTGCCTTTTGCCCGGAAGGCGGTGTTTGATGCAGCAGTTGTATCCAGTGAGCTCAGTTGTCACTGAATTTCTGAGACTAGCTGCATTACACATGCAATTCGGCAAAGGTTATAATGTTATAGATTTTCAGATCCACTCTTAAGCCTCCTGAACTGCTCACACACTCATCAGGGCCGCTCTGGTAACATCAGACTGGTGAGGATTCACGTTTTATAATCTGGATGATCACATCAGCACTTCCCGAGCTGGACCACAACATCCAATGAGCGACGCATCCAGGAACAAAGCAGCGGTAAACATTCTAGCCCTTGAGGCTAACGTACGGTTGCATACTAGAGACAAAAAACAGTTCATGCTGAGTTGTTCAACATTCTGCTTTTGTTTTTTTCCCACTGCAATGTGTTACCACAGCAAGTTGTCTACTTTGTTTATGTCTTCTTCCCCATGAGATCACAAAAATTGCAAGACAGGGCTGTATGTTCCGTACTGCTAAACCAATTGAATTGTGAAACGGACTCAAGCATGTGCGTGATGTTAACATTCTAAGCTACACTCCTTTGTTGGCCTTCAGTTTTTTGAAAAGTTAGTCTGGTCAAACAAGGTGTTTGACTTTAATCATATACCCAGGTTCATGCCACCTCATTCTACAACTTTCCCAGCTCATCCTTTACAATAAAGTCTTTTAAAATCTTTTCGACATTTCATTAAGCATTTGAAGAGATTTTATATTTTAAAAAGCCACAGTGCAACAAGTGTCAGAGGTCTGTGACCATCAGTTTAAACACAGATGGTAATAGAGTAATTGCTGCAGAGGACAAATGCGACACCCTCCACAGGTGCTTTTGGAGGAGACCCCCAGGGAGGCTGGACAAGTGGGGCAGACAGCCAACCTCCTCCCAGGGATGGTTGCACCCCCGAGGGAAAGGGGAGCAGTAAGACTGGGCCTTCAAAGACAGGTTAGTGGGAGGAATTCAGTGTGCAGAGTCGACTGACGGCCACAGTAGATTAATGCCAATCCCACACGCATAGGAAAACAAGCAGAAAACCTGCTGTACTTGATCACATGAACATCAATGTATTGCACAACCACGTGGAAACACACAAGCTATAAAAATCTGAAGCCTGAAGAAGAGCACATTAGACTGTGTGTATACCTGAACACACACGGGACAGAGATTCTTACTTTCACATTCTGCACTTATGAAACAAAAATACCTCCCTCTCTTCCTCTTTCAACTGCATACACAAGGTCTTAGATGCTCCTGGAAGTAAAGCTGCAGCATGCTCATGGTGGCAAGTCAGTGTTGTAACCAGGTAACAATAAAAACAAGGTTGAACATACCTCACATTGTAAAACAGTCACTGTTAATATACAACCCTATCATCCCTTGGTCAGGGTACAACCTTGTGTTTAACCAGACAAAACTATCTGCAAAACATCCACTGAATAGTTCCTGCTTTCATATTGGCCGACATAGATAAAGGTTAGGCCTGTCCTATTTTTATCATTTTCAAAAACCAGGTGAAGAAGGGTTATTTTCCTCTCCGTCAGCACACATTCTCTCACTCTGGTGGTACTGGATGTGCTTGTGTTACTCTCGCGGTTGGTTTGTAAAACACACTGCCAGCTGCGGAGCTGGTGTGGTGGTGGCCAACCACTTTGGCTGTCGCCGCAGTGTCTCTAGACTGGTATGTAGAGGAAACAGGCCGGGTGGCGGAGCAGTGGCAGTATTTTCATTTTCTTTTTACTTTACATTTCCACTCGACAACAATTTGAAGGCATATATTGCCCTTTTGACTCCACCATGTATTTGATTTGACCTCTAGGAGGATCAACAGGTGAAGAAAGAGAATACTGTCTGAAAGACCGTGAATGAACACCCGCAATAGACTCTTCATGTATGCAATTTTAGCTTTATCTACCACCTTTAGCTAATAGCTATTAGGCTGAAGTATAGTGTACACTAGTGAAGAAATTGACCACATTTACCTAATTCACCTGAATATCTGGTAGGGATGGGGATTTAGGGCTTGCAGGAGAGACAGTGACTTCCTGTAGAGCTTCTTCCTGTTGACCATCCATGACTCCTTGGGTGGACAGAACCTGTCGTAGTCGCTCGTTCTCCCCCTGGGTCCACTTTGGCCAGATTGTTCTGTTAGATTTGGTTGC
Organism: Diplodus puntazzo; assembly: GCA_963678695.2. NCBI lineage: Eukaryota > Metazoa > Chordata > Actinopteri > Spariformes > Sparidae > Diplodus > Diplodus puntazzo. The sequence continues at coordinate 13,597,802 of OZ023171.1, read as the reverse complement.
TGACGGACCCAGAAGCAGAAAACACGAGGTAAGGCGTTGAGTAAAACGGTTATTTATCACAATGCAAGAAGCTGACGATTACGGCAGGTGAGCAGGTTGAGACGAGAGCCAGGGTGAAGAGGTCTAACGCGGTTTCCAGGAAAGGTGCAGGATTCACAGGTGAGCCGGAGAAGGCTGTGGAGTTGATTTTCCGAGCAGAGAGACACTGGAGATGAGCCAAGCAGAGAAATAGAGTAAAAAGGTACCTTAATAATTTAGTTTTTGAAAGTAATTCATGAGTGGCTACTAAGGTGGCCAACTCCCGGTCCCAAGGCTGTTCCAGAGTTTTGAATATGAATCACACATATGCACGTTAGGTGTATCTCCTCTGTGCATCAACTGGCAGACACACATTTTAATACTGATATACAGTGTATGATATGAATTTAATTAAATAACATGATGGGAGTCAAAAACACCCGTGACATGGTAATCAGTAATCAGGGATGTGGGAAGGACCTATGATTGAAGACGCCGACGTCCACCCCCCTACACCAACGGTGCACACCCAGAGACACGCAAACAGACACACACACACAAACAGACTCACACTCAGAGAAACTATCAATCTGGTTATCAGCCTTAGTCTCTTGGCTACAGGGCTTGTGGGATAGCCCTGCTTCTTGGCAGTCATTTCTAACACAAGCTGGAAAAACAGGCTTTGGGTTTTGTGTGCGTGTGTGTGTGTTTGTGTGTTTGTATGTGTGTGTGCGTGCGTGCGTCTGTGCTTCTGACTCATTCTGCATGCGAGAGTGTGCTTTGTTTTTTATGCGACTGCGAGTGTGCTTGCATCTCAGGCATGTGCGTTTTATATGGGCTTTTGTTTGTGTGATAACTTGTGTCTGCATGCCTCCGTGTGCATGCACGTTTGCTTACAGATTGTTGAAGGAAAAAATAGATCTATAAATAGATAGAGGCACTGAAAAATAACCCGGTAACATGACAAATGTATGAGCAAAATGACAATCAGGAAAGAAGAAAAGGAACCGGGACTTGACATGCAACGATGAATCCACCCCCATGGACTTTCTGTACATGCAACAAAAGGATCTTTAAAAATGTTCTTTTGCAGGACTTCTTTTGCTGTCACTTCATTTTTAATCAAAGAGAAAAAGAAATTTTAGATTTATATGGGAATGTATAAATGACAGAACGGCAGAATCAAAATTTTTCAGAGTTCAATTCTTTCATTTTATTTGGGCTAAAATGCCTCGGGTGTAAAAAAAATCTTTAACATTTCATGTTATGTTACTCAGACGCTGCCTTCACTTTTTCTTTTTTTTTCCGGTTAAGGTTTTCTATCCAAGTTATTCTAACTATGTCTTTCAATAATAGCAGCTTTTGGGTGCATTGTGCTGTTTACTTCAATGCAATAGAAAAGAACAGTTCAGTTTGTCATCATGGGTCATGATATCATTTCTGAGACAAAGTGTAAAACAAGTACGGCTGTTTACATCTGTTTTCCTCAGAACTCCCACATGCACCTCTTACTGCTGTTTTTACTGCCTCCTGTCTGGGCTTTCAGGTCACTTCTTACCTTTAATTACCTCCATCTGTCCATCCCTGCCTCCCTCCATCCATCTATTCACTCTTTATATTTTGCCTTTTAGAACAACCTGATTTTTCTCTCGTTTCTGTGGTGGACTAATGAAATAATTCAGCCAGTTCTGAAAGTGGCTGTAAATTGTGAAGCGTAGAGGGTCTGTATTTAATTTTTACCACTACATTAAGTTTTTTTTTTCTTCATTACAATGGGGTGGTGATAGACAGGATGTTGATTACGAGTTAGTTACATATTGCCGTTTCCTGAACTTTACCACCAAGGAATTCAAACGAAGAATAAATTCTCAGGTTCATGAAGAAAAGAGCCGGGCATGTGAAGCATTTATGGGCACCGCTGGGCATAAATAATATGGTTAAAGTAGGGAAAGAATGCTATGAATTTTGGGAGATGAAGGCAGGAGTCACAGGCCTGGGCAGGCTTACAATTAGAGGGATCCTGATTCTGATCCACAGGAGAAAGCATGTTTGCCTCTTCAGAACCATTTACAGTTTCTGTAAAATATTTTGGTTGCTTTTTCCCTCTCCTCTGTTTATTCACTCTACCTCTCCCTCTTTCTCTCTCTCTCTCTCTCTCTCTCTCTCTCTCTCTCTCTCTCTCTTCAACTTCATGTCTTGTCTCTCGCCCCTAATCCTCGCTGTCATCAACAGATTCAGATTTAAGCCTCCATTTCATCCTAGAGGCCACGGGAGATGAAACGTAGCTGCTGGTTTTGCTCATAAATGTCTCACTAAGTGCTGATGTGCCAGGAGCCCACCTTAACTGGTTGACTACCGCTTTAGCTGTCTTCGCAATACTAACACACACACGCACCCTCTCCCGTTATTACTAGCACATTTGCACACATAACGTGCACCCCCTTAATCCTTAAAAAAGCAGATGGGTTGCTTTTAATATTAGATTTGTCTGGAGATAATATCATTGGTATGCGGGATGGTAAGATGGGGGTGGGTGGGTGTTGAGGTAACCTTCCTGCCAGCCAGTCAGCCAGCGAACCAGCCAGCCAGAGAGCTAACATTGCTGAAAGGCAAAGAGAGGAGACTTACTAATCCCCACCCGCTTGTCAGGAGACCTACAGGTACCTGCTCAGGCAGCCAGACACTGGAAGATATCTTGGAACTGAGTCAATGTCTTTTTTCATGTGTGTGCGTTTGCATTTGCATGAGGTGTGGGTAAAAAAATAAATAAATAAATAAAACAATGTGGGCTTGTGTTACTATATATTTTAGAAAATGTCTGCAAAAATAAGACCTGTGCTGGAGGTCTGTAAAATGTGTCCGAGAGCATACCAATGAATACTACAAGGAAAACAAATCTACCATTTTAACATATTGCTTTTAAATATGTTCTATGTATCATCAGCACCTCCCACAATCAGACTTGTCGAAGGGCACTGCTTACAGATTTATTTTTTCTTTTTGCCTGAGACGACTGTACTAGACTGCACATAGTATTCGCTGGGTTGAGTCCAACAACCACGAGAAAAAAACAAAACACTCAGTGAAACTGAGATGTGACTGTGGGATGCAGTTACAAGCAATGGGAAAGCTGTTAAGTTCAATCGAAAAAATTAACTTGTGAAAGAACCATTGATAATCCACTCGAAGGTAAATAATGAGTAAATATGAACATCCTGTTGTGTTATGTTTTGTTTTGTTATGTTATGTTTTTTTCATATATGTCATGTCGTTTGGTTGTTATCTTCCACTATATTATGTCATGTTATGCTCTTATGTAATATTTACCAGGCAAGCAAATTGATAGGAGTGAACTGATGACTGATAGGTAAATAAATAAGCAGTTTTAATGTATTTTCAGTATTATGTATGGTTCATTGTTATTTATTAAAACTCATATAACTTTCCGTCTTTGGCTTTGCTTGTAGCCGTCGTGTTTGTCATTAGATGATGGCGTGTTTACACGAATGTCTGCCACACAAACCCAGCGTCTGTGTGAAATCCTAAGCTGAATTCACCTCCGCTGCACAAACTTGAGAGCATTAAGTTAAGCGAGCAGCTCTGCGCCCCCCTCCCCTTTAATAAACCAGGTTAGTCTGAAAATCTCCTTGACTCAAGTTGTTTAATGACCATAGCTAATGCCGCTGTGCTCTGCCCTCTCTTTGTCTTGTCTGTGTAGCCAGCCTAATCGCTGCTGACAGTCAGCTTTGCTCTTTTATTAGCTCTGCGTCGCTTGCAATCAGTGACAGTGAAGTCAGGCAGCAGGAAGGGCTTGTGTGAAGTCAACACCCACTTGGACCCAACGTTTAGACTCGCACACGTGCACGCACGCGCACACAAACATTTGTGTATCTGCATTTTCACTTGCACTCTTCCCGGGCCATGTCAATAAGCACACGACCTCTCACATATGTGTGCATGTGAACGTATATACCCACAGATTTTTCTCCCATGCATGCCCATCACTTCACAAATGTACACACAGGCATGCATGGACACATTTCTCTGTACACACACACAAGCACACACTTGCTTTCAAAATAATGAAACATCCTCAACTCGGCAGCCACTGGCCTCACTGTATGTGGGTCAGGCCATGCAAAGCTGTATTGATTTTTTTGGCTGTGTGTGTCTGACTGTGTGCCGCCATGTTAAAAAGGCTGACTGCTAACACGACAGCTAGCGAGCATGACTAAAGACGCACACACTCATTCACAGACGAGAGGTTCCGCAGTTTGCTAGCCTCTTCCTGTCAGTGCCCCGCGAATTGGCAGACAATGGACTTGTTTGATAAAGAGGAGGTCTGACATTCGAACGTGCAATTTGTGAGCGACGGGGCGGGAGAGAGGGATGGGGGTGGGAGGGGAGGGTCAGGAATTTGCTTCACTCTCTTTAAAGAATGTAGCGTCACCCATATGTCCGTCTGCCCTGGTGCATACTCGATGGAGTGGAAGGGCAGGGATGGGAGAGTGCTCTCTCCCTTTCTCTTTCTCTCTCTATTTCCAGTCTATTTTGCAGGGGCTGACGAGCCTCTCTGCCCACTCTGGTGCAGAGCGAAAGCTTAATGCTGTTTTGTCTATTGCATTAAACCATGCAGTGGCCATTTAGGACACTATGTAGGCCACAGCAGAGAGAGAGAGAGAGAGAGAGAGAGAGAGGCGGGTTTAAAACCTGTGCCATCCATAGTTGAGGTCAGAGCAGTGCACAGCACGGGCACGGTGAAATATTTTAAAAGCCGAAATGTCACTCATGCTGAATAGCCAGCATCCATCCTCCTCTCCCGTAAACGTGCCGCACGCTCCATTTAAGTGCTTTTGAACGAGCCCTTATTAATCCCCTTAACTGCAGCTTTGCACCTCATATTTACCACAGCTGACCTTTTGACCCTAGCCACTGGCTAACATCTAATGTTGAAAATTGGCTAATTTGTGGAATGGCGGAATTTGGGGGTAAAGACCACTTAGAGCTAATGGCTGGCTCATCTGAATATAAGCGCCATGCTTAGGGGAGGGCAAGCGCAGGGCAGCAGTGCTACCAGTGTTGGTGAGGTGTATTTGCGAGAATTGCCCATCTCAAAGAAGCCACATATTTCTCTCCCGAACATCAATCTGAATAGCTAAGACTTTCACCACCTCCATTATCTTGCCATTCGTTATCCTTGTATGCTGTAGGCTTTTTCTCAATTACAGCCATTTATGGTTTCTGGAGTAATTACATCAAACTCGAGTCAGTTACCTGTAAGGTGTGTTCTACTGTAAATTAATTTGGAAGTTTCTGTCTTACTTCCTTTTCATTTGGTAGTAATGGGCTCTACTTGTTCTTATGCAAGACAACCAGAGGGCTGAATGAATTCTGAAGCAGGAAACTGACCTCATGAGGAGAGGGGAGGGAGACAGAATTTCAAGAGTTCACAGCAATTTCCATTAAAGCCGGGAGACAGAACATGATTTGTGACAAATGATGCCAGGAAAGCATATTGTGCCACGCCGGTACAGCAGAGAAACCCTCTCGAACAGATTAGAGCTTATTGTCTCACCGTCATGTACAAAATAATTCAACACGTCATGAACATAATAATTTCGTTCTATACTGCTGGATATTGTATTTTATAGATTATATTTTTTAATCTTACTTCTGGTTCATGAAATTTTACATAGTGCATTTGTAATGGAATTAACCGCGGGGGGGGGGGGGGGAGTAAGTTGAACAGAACAAAATGGTTTTATGTAATGAGCAGCAAATGTATTAATTCCACAGTTTATATCAAGCTGCTCCGGTTGCCCAATAAAGGTATTTTCATCACGAATTTGGGAAATTACATGTAAGGAATTTTCCTGCCCATTAATGCTTTTTTTTACTTGACTTAACTTTTGAACAAATAAGGCACAAGCAAATACAATTCTGTCCAAACTGATATGGCACATTTTCTATGAAATTACACTGCACGATTCCCACAACAAAACCCGAGAAAACTAATTTATTCCTACCTTCTTCCCTCTCCACTCACTGTAATTTGAAGTATTGAATGTTTCGCTATCTGTGTTACCTTCAGCATATTTAGCCAGCCCTTCATTTGCACTCGTCTTTAAGGCTAACAGCTTATTCAGCCTGTTTATGGATGGCCCCTCAGAGCTAAATTAATAGAAGAGGCTTTGGGGACCCAGAGAGGAAAGTCATAAGCAAGACTGTAATGCTCATTTGCAACGTAGAGGCTAATTACCAATTTGCCACTCTCCAATCTTGTTTCATAATACGTTCACGGCTCAACTTCTTTTGTGTTTTGGTGCCTGCGAGCGATGTATGACTTTTATACAACAGAGGATGCTTTGCTTCTGTCTTCTTTATAACTTCATGTGCTGGAGATATTGAGCTCTTAGACTTGCCCCACACAGGCGCACATCTAACACTCGCTCATGTGAGAATGGTGCGGTGATTGCCTTCAGCTTTGACGGCGTTCTCTTTGGATGCAATTTTTGATAGATAGAGATGACAAAAAAAAGGAGAAAACATCGAAGGGAAAGTGCTCAATTGAACATCAGTCGACGCTCTAAGTTGCTCCACAAAGACAAAGCTGTGAAAGGAGCGCCGTGCTCTGCATTTTAAGCAGGTTTTATTGCGATTCAGAAAGGACAGAGGACGCACACTCAGATAAGAACTTTATAAGAACAAATCTAAACAGTAGACTTTAATATCTGGGCAATATTGTACAGCACATATCAAGAAAGTGTGCACATTTGACTTTCAGGTTATCAAGGGTAATTTATTTAATATTACAACTAGTTCTTGTCTGCATTTTCAGGCATACGTGTAACTGACGAAGTATGAGTGCTCTGAGACAGTTCCATAACCTGCCTTTGAAATGCTCTTGTATTGTATGATCCCTGAACTGACAGACAGAGAATCTGATGTAATATGCAGGATTAACACTATGATAACAAATCCATTTGTTTGTAGTGCAATTTGCTATAACCTAACAAACTAACAGTGCGTCAGTTCCTTACACAAACAAATGTCTGGTCAGGATTGTTGAGCAGAAATGTGGCATGAAACGCAAGCAATTAAAGAATTAGCAGGCCTGAGCTACACTAACATCATGAATCAACTGTGTTGACATTGACTTCAGCCTTTTATGTACCTTTCATGTCTGGTTTGACAGCTTTTACACAGTTAATGCTGTTCATCTCACAGCAAACAGACTGTATACCAACACAGTCTGTGGATTATATGGGTTTAAGAAGCGCATTCTTAAAAATCCAGCTAGCACTGATTTTGTGTTTGAACGTTTTATGTGTGCAATAAAAAGCAAATAACAAAAAAGGCCATAAAAAACGAACACTACTAAACAATATACAAGAATGTCAAACACTCAACATAGTTTAATATTTTAAACCCCGTGCTGCAGTCCATCACAACACATGATCACATTCAGACTCTCTCTCTCTTTTTTTTTTTTTACTGAAGTGATTTAGCTAGACTACTTAGCTAGCATATAAACAAGTAAATGAATGTTATGAGGACCTTCCCTTCTGAATTACAGATTATTTTATAAACTTTCAAATTACCCTTGAGAGTGGAGAAAATTACATGATCTTCTCAATATGTACAACAATGTCGATGGCCTCCAACATACCAAGAAGAGTTCACAGAGGCTTGATTTTTTTGTCTAGGTGAAAAAAAAACAATAAACAAGAATAATAAAGGGAAACCTGCTGGCTAATACAGGGACTAAAATCACTATTACTAGCCAAATGTACTGCAGCAGGTTACATGGCAAGGTCACTTTACCGAGTGTAGCCGTCGAGTAGCTAACAAGCTAGTACCAAGTTGCTCATAATGTGAAAAGAAACATTACTGCCATCTACATTATACAAGTGTTTGGAATGCAAGAGCTGTTTAAAGGTAGGGCATCTTGAACAACATCGAACATTACAGTAACTATCTTGAACTCATCAAGCCTTGGTGATGAAAGTGTTTTGTTTCCACTGTTTTGGCTAAAACATATAACCTTAGCCTAGCAGCTAATGCTAAAGGCAATAATAGTTTACTTTGTGCTCATGTTTATTATGCCGTAAAGACTATAGGCCTACAAAAAGCTACAATAAACCTGCTGTTCAACATATGGGCTCAGCCTGTGCAAGGAGATTTTACAGTGACAGTTTGTAAATCTACACTTTCATGAAATCCTACCTATTAATACCGTTAGAAAATGGCTGAAAGGAAAACTAGCAATATGTACCATAATACAAAATGGACAATGACAATGTAAGTGATGAAGAGACATAATTTGTAACAGTGAGTTTTAGGCTACTAGCTAGCAGTTAGCAAACATTACATACACAAAGAGCTCACTCTGCTCATGTGTGTTGAAATATACAGGAGCTACATTAGCTAGGACTGCCATTTTAACTGTGCATGAAACACTGACTGCTCTCTGTCTCCTCTGACAGAGCGCCAAGGGTGCACTCTGCTCCACCGAGGCTGTTGTCAACCCAACGGTACGTTCCATCAGCGCTTCGAATTTACTGTCCGGTTTGTGCGAGAGTGCACTTTGACACTCTTGAGCGGCTACTTACAAACGCACCCAGTGAATTTTGTGGGAGTTAGCGTCAGGCCAGTTAGGACATTCGTTGCTACTGTTCACACTGATGCACACAGTGGTGCTTTTTGGATCTTTTGCTGACATGAATCTTCATTTGAAACGAAATTTCACAGATGTAAAAGCTGATATATAAAATATGCAGTGAGGTAAAGAGCGAGGCAAACAATTACAGCGTCACCTCAGTTAACTTCTCCAGTTATGCGTCCTTGCTTTGCCTGTGTGTTAATATGTCAGTGCACACACAGTAGTAAACTGAGTGTTGAATCATTAACTGTAGGAAATAGATCATTAAAAGTTCAAAAGAGATCTGGGTTAAACTCACAGAGTGAACATTATACCCTTTAAAAACTTAAAAGGCAGGAGGCAGAGGACACACGGTCTATGAATAGTCCAATGAGCACGCCCCGAGGGTCAACGTCGCATGTCCATTGAAGACAAGCCGAGTGGAGTTGGTCATTGAAGACATTTACATTTCAAACAATCTTGTAGATATTTAGACAGACGTGTGGGTTAGCCAGTGACCTGGAGATCAGGGTTGATCTCATTTTAAGGCAATCAGCTGCTGTTACAGCAGGAGTCCAACCTGGACAGACTATTTCCTGGTCTGTTAATTCTAACAAGCTTAGTAACAACATCCTTTTGAGTCATCCGTAAATTAGCATTTCTGGGCCGTAAACAGCCTTATAAAGCTTCCCTGTAGCATTTCCTGTTTTTTTAGATTTAGAAGTTTTAAAGATTTTTGAAAGTAAGCGCGGCATTTCCTTGGAAAAAAAAAATTGAAATCGTCCATTGATCTATGTAAGCTGAAAGTCTACAAGATTATTTGACAAACTCACAATAGATTATTAATAGTTTAACCAAAAAGTAAAAAAAATAAAATAAAAAAAGAATCAGGTTTTATAGCAACTCCTCAATAAATTATATAAAGAAATGTCAAGGCACATTTTTTGCCTTTGGCACTGTCAGATGTTCAGTGGGAGTGAGAGAGAGCGGAGAGTGACAGGAAATGTGAGGGCAAGATGTACTGACACATATCGAAAGCTACATTTTAACGTAGAACATTAGAAAATGAGCTACTTTGGACTGTGTCATCTATGATACACCTGCCTTGTTGGGGAAGTAAAAGTCCATTTTGTTTTTATTGTAGAAAACTGCACCATTTTCATTCCAAAGTGCAACAAAGAACTTTTTGAATTTGCAACACCTCTTCTTCGCGTCTTTGACAATACTTGTTTTTTCAGAATATAAGTTCATTACTTAAAGTGGTCGCCATAACACACCACTCCAAAGACAAGTCATTACACCGCCCCTAAGGGATTCAAACTGTAAAGTAGTTAGAAGGCGCGTATAATCGCCCTGCTTTTCAGCAAATGACAGGCACGAAACATAGGGTTCATTGTCAAGTCAAAGATGATGAACAGAGCTGCAGACTAACTGGATTACACTGGCTGGCAAAACACCTTTAATTGTAAACTTCCTTATTTAACGTAACTGCAAGCTGCAAATTTCAAGGCGAGACTTCGCATAATGTAATGAATTCGCGGGATGATTTTCAGCCGCTGCACTACATGTTCGAGGCACTTTTCGTGTTCTAGCCATCCAAACGAGATAAAAACCATTACCAAAATCCCCAGAATACCCATTAATATCACCCGGTATTGTATTATGTGAGTCATCAAAATGAGCTTCCTGCAGTAGATAGACTCAAGCTCATCCTTCCGCCGTTGCTGCTCGTCTTCGACTGTATTTTGTAGCACATACTATACATACCAACCCTGGGCACCACTGACACACCACCGCCCGTGGCCTCTTGATCTTTAAAAGAGATCACAAGACCTTCGTTGTGCGATGACATCACTGCATCTCCCGATGAATGACAAAGAAAAGAAAGAAAATGTATTTATAGCACAAAGTTTCACTCCGACAATTGTCTAATTTCCTCAAGCGTTTCATGCGGGAACTTGCAGCCAGCGTGCTCATCAAAGGGCAGTCTCAGCGCCTGTCACAAGGAGCATAATAAATCCCTGTCATAGAGGAGTCAGTTGCATGTGAGATGCCCCTTGTTGGTCAGCAAGATGTTTCTCAAACACCCCCCCCCACACACACTCTCAATTTCTCTGAGATCATGCCCTAATGATGACCCTAGGCCCACTTTTAATCACTATTTGCGTTGCCCTTTTAACAATTATTCCACTCCTCTGCACAATTTTAACTGTAGAAGCATGAGATGGATTTCCTGTGATTGGTAACTGCCTTATAGACACAATCTTTTGGGGCCCACGTCATTATTTTCCTCGCAAGATACGATGCATTCAAAGGAAACGGCGGAAAATCGGCGTTCTCCTCTATGTATTACTTATGCTGTATCATGCAAGGCGAGCTTACTTCCGCAGCATCTGCTCCCATAGACTGAAGCGAAGTTGAGGCTTCACATACGAGCCTTCTTTAAAAGAGAAAAAAAAAAAAAAGATGTCACTCACTCCCACTCTTAGAGAGGCTGCATGAACTCTGTGGTCGAAGAGAAAGCAAAGCAAAGTACGATGGAAATAACTTTAGAAATAGAGAACCAGAAAAATCTAACTAAGCGACGCGCCGACTCCTGATTGGAAACCAGAATCCAGGAATAACAGTCGTTCCCTGACAGAAGTGCACCGACGTTTCTGCGCCGTACCAAAATACATGTATGGTGGGTCTTATTTCATTTTGTTGCTTGTGTAAACAGCAGCAGCACATTTGATGTCAGTTTATGGTTTTAATGATGTGTAAATAGCAAAACACGTCATGCAGCCTTGAAAATTGTGAGTTGGAAAGTTGTTGCGTAGGTTCTGACAAAAATCATTTTTATACTTGGGTCTTCTGACCAAGAACTATCTGACCTTTGCCCCTTGAAAAAACTGAACAAACACTCACGGAAAAGAAGTCTGAGATTTTTTTTCATGCTCATGTTTCTAACGCTGCAGCGCCACATTCATGTTTGAGTAATCTACATGTGAATAATAGAGTAGCCTTCAAGGTTTATGTATTCTCCCCCTTCACAAGCGTCGTTATTAATAGCTTCATCTTTCTTGCCGCCTTAAATACGGGATGAAATATTTTGACATGCTCATAGCGGAGGGAGGAAGGTCCAGGCCAAATAAACATTTGTTTTAATTAATCATTTGACGGTGACTTAAAGGTAGCTTTACAACCCACTGGCCCTTTTTTTTTTCTCTTCAGCTCTGATATCACCTTGAGTCAAAAAGTCTGCCGTTGCCCCCGTAAGTCACATGCGTGTCTATTTAGGGAAAATCTTTACAGAGTAAATTATTTTTGAGCAATGAAGGATGAATCTCCTGTGTTTTCTTTGACCTTGCGAGCAAACTACAAAAAGTGGAGCAATCGATCGCTACCCTCTGAAGATACTGCAATATTGTATTTTGGAATGAACAGTGAAGGGAAGAAAAAAAAAAAATAGAAGTCAAGCCAGATGAACAGCTGTATTGAGATAAACCGTCACCCCATATGCTGAGGGAAAACAATCTCTGCGCATTATGGAGAGTGAAGATGAAAAAAAAAAATACACTTAATCAACTAACATTGATATTACTTCTGGCAATTAGGAGCATGCTGGTAATGATATGAGTTTTCAGCTGTAAATAATTATGCTGCCTGCGGGCCATACTTTAATTCTCGGCTGTATCTATAAACAATAATCAAACCAACAGCAGCAGGCTAAAAGTTGGAGATTTGTGGGTTTGCAGAGCAGCGGTTGAGGAGCAGCTTATTGGAGCCCTGTGGTGATGCCAGTAGTCAGGGTCACCTTCAGGTGCTCTCTCATCTGTACACCAGCGCGCTAATGCGCAGCTCTATTGATCAGCCTGTATGCGTCAGCACGCGCACACACACATGCACAGGTGCACACAAAGCACACAGATATGAGCTCACATACGCACACACACACACAACACGCACACACAAGGGTACACGCACGCATACTTAGTAAGCACTTGCACACATGCACTTTAAACCTTACGAGGGCTTAGTACAGAGATATTATTTTTATTAAATGCAAAACACTTTATATTTAATTATTTAGTTAAAATGTTTATTTATTTGTATTGGTGCCAGGACAAAGAATCTTTATTCCTATAAGAAGGGCTTTCTAATTAGCCTACATCATCTACATCTGTTGGTTTGCGCAAGCTTTTATGTTTCAGACTCCCTCTGATTAGAATAAGTTACCTTTAAATATCCACTCTGTGTCATGATTTAGCTTATTTCTCTCATTTTAAAACAAAAGGCCCATGCTTTCAGTAATGTTCTCACTGTTCCTTTATTTCTTTATAGATTTATAATGTTTATTTTCTTTTGTTCTGACAGTGTCGAACATTGCACCTATTTATGTCTTGTTATTTAGTGTGTTCTTTTCTCCTGCGCTGGTTGTTTGTTCTTTGTGTTGCAACCGTCGTGTTACGTATTTCTGTGCTCTGCGCTGTTCCGTTTCCCATCGTTTGCATTTTGTTAATTACCAAAATAACTCTGCCACAGTAATTAATCATGTTTTTCCGCACTGCTGCAGTATGTAACACTTTAAAAAAGAGCAAAGAAACAACAACAAAAAAATAACTTAGAAAACTAGTGAGATTGAGACTTGACAGCTTACTTTTACTCACTGTCAAACAGGAAGCGGCGGCCTGCTGATTGTATAAGGACTAAGATGAAGTGCATAATTAAGGAAACATATGAAAGCCGGCACTGGGCCCGAGATTAATTAGGTGCGTGTCAATACCCTCATCAATATCCGATTAACTAATGACACATGGCCCAATGAGGGCCATTGATCTGCTCAGAGTCTGCTGTGTTAATAGGTTGAAGCCGACATTCAGTGGGAAAGCTGACAGGAAACTGCGAGGGCCCTAAACACGGGAAAAACATGAAAATGTCCCCTCAGTCATATCAGTAGTCAAATCACATCCGTGTGATGTGGCCTCATGGGATTCCAGTGATTGCTGTGACCACAACTGAACTTATTCGGCTTTGCGAGAATTCCCATCCTTAGTGATAATTAAAAATGACCCCAAAGGATCCCCCTCCCCAAAAAGAAAGAAAGAAAGAAAAAAAAAAAAAAAGGACTCAATCTAGATTAATGGTGATGGAATGGCCAACATCATAAGTTAGCCCCTTTATGATAATGATTGTAATGATAATAATGAACACTTGGATGAAGGATGTACAATCCCCTGTCCTGGAGTTGAATCCCTATACAGGTTAATTAGGAAAGATAACATCATTAGCCACATCATGCCTGCACAGAGAATTAATTGGATAAAATGGAGATTTAGGTCTATATTTAATCGCATAAACGATCAACGACAGCTTAGCCAGGTAATGGGAGGTCCAAATCGGTGGGCATCTTATTTAGATCACATTTAACCAGCTTAATGAGCAGTCCCAACGGTTTGTAATATATGTGCTGTGAAGATCCCCGCTGTATACTGTATTGATCAAAATGCGCACTAATGATGTATTGTTTTGCCTTGTTAGCTTCTGATTGTTTTCAGTGTTTTGGGATAATCGAGGAGAGGCTGGAAGATAGTTCACAGTACCAATCATCGAGTTTATATAAGAGGAAACATCTCCGTATTTACAAAACAAAGGAGAGCTATATGTTGCTCATACATGTGAGCAATCTCTCTTCCTCGGTTGAAAAGGCCACCGATGGCCCGATGGCTTTGCAGTCATAAATAAAGCGCGGTGTGACTGTTTTGGACTAAGGGAAGCATTAGCCGGAGTTCATGATCTGTTCTGAGGGGGGACATTAGTGTAATATGCCTCATGCCAAACGTGAGCCAGGCGTTTTTATACCTATTCTTCACAGCAGCTGCAAAGCTCGCCAGGTTGTCTTTGGCTGAGGAATACGTTTGTCTGCAGTTCCCTCTAAATATTACATGGGGGGGAAACCTTTGTGTGTATTGTCGTCATATGCATAATGGATGTTTACAAAGCAGTGTGAGTGCTTTACCTCCAGTTTGGGGGAGTTCATTGTAACCGGCACAGAGAGGTGATAAAGCAGCAGCCTGTGATATCTCCGGCTCTGGTGGAAACAATAAGCGAACATCTCTTTGAGGGAGCGCCACGCTCCCCATTAATAATGAAGCATCGTTTAAAACACAAACAGTGAGGCCATCTGGTAGATGAGGCTGTCATGCAGATGAAACTTTATCTTTGCACCACTCAACGGTTGCAGTTTTCTTAATGGCATGTATTAATCTGTGTGTTAAACCTACTACTTTTATCATTCAAATACTATTGTTCCCTTTTTTCAATGTGATTAATAACATATGCTTTAACTAACAGGCCCGAAACCTTAGACCAAATGTATTTTTGCACATTTGAGAGGTGTATCATTTAATTCAGACTTTCTCTTTTTGTCTCAGCGAGTGAAAGTGAACACGAGGAGGTTACCTGAGACCGCGTGTGCATGTGTGCGTGCGCCGTTCGGGGGGCCGCGTCATCGTCGCCTTGACGACTGGGGTGTAGCTGACCGCGGAGAGGAAGCTTTCGGGGGCCTCGCAAGGTAACATACCTCTTCATTTTAAAAAAAAACAATATGCATGTATACAGTTACTCATATAAAAGTGCTGGTTATTTTACATTAGATCTGGTTTATAGTCCAGTAAGATCAAATGACATACTTTAGTGCAAAGAGCAAAGAGCACTTTGCACTAAACTCATGTAATTCCCATAAATAAATTGCAGCAGACTTGCATGAATTCACTCAAATATACTCCACCGGTGTCCACTCCACTGCTGATATATGCCTCTGTAAGTGCACTTTAAAGTGCAAAGAGTACATTTAGAGTAAATATGCATGCAAAAACATCTCCATTGCCGAGCGAGGAAGAACCAGCCTGCCCTTTTCTACCCTTATTGTCAGTCGTGTCAACTCTATGTCTTGAGGGAGACTGGCTGTTGTCAGAGACTAAGAAAAGGCCTCCGTCCACAAGCAAATAAAATATTCTTTGGTGCATGGTGCCCTGTCCCTCGGTGACTATTGAATTACGTCCCTTCTCCGTGTTCGGGGGAGAGGAAAAAAAGAATGTCAAGGGAAGATTTCAGGTCGCACTGTGCCATAGAAAAGGGGAAGTGGCTCGTCTAGCACAACACAGACCCCACTGTCATTCTGGATTAAGGGTTGATTGAGCTTAGCTGACTAGATGACAGAGGAGATGGTCATTCTCGGGGCAGGAGGAAAAAGGTCAAATATAGCAACGTGTCATTTCAGAGGAACAACGTACATTCTTGCTTTCTGTATAAATAATATGCGGTTTCAGCTGTAGGTCAGTTTTTAGTTTTTTTTTGTTTTGCACTCATGATTTTAAGACTTCAGGGATAATAAATAACAACTTCCTTATTCATTACACTCATTGTTTAATTTATGCAAACTGTGCAAGGTTTAACTGCAAAGGTCAGGGGATTTTTGGGGTCTGACAGAAGGCCAAGAAGGCTTTTATTAAAGGAGGTGTTCGACAAAATCTTGTATAATTTCTGAAAACCTCAGAACGCAGAGAAGGTCTGGAAAAAGTCACGGCGAGGCGTCTTTAAAAGTTGAGATATTTCGGCTCCGAAATTCAAAACAGCAGCCAATCGACGGCAGTTTTGCCTCTCTGCTGTTCAACTCTGACCAGAGCTGCTCATGCCTGACATGTTGCTGTGATTAAACCAGGAAATGGCGCTGTGGTTTGCGGGTCAAAAACAAATATATTTGCGAGGAAAAAGATAACTCAGCTGCGTGCTTGCTGCTGTTTTCATGGGTGCATTGTTCAGTAAGCAGTTCAGTGGACTGATACCAACTCAAGTCCAGCAAGTCCAGTGAATTTTACTCTGAAGGATCCGAGGGCTTTGTTGCATGTACTGTAAAATATTCACATATGACTTTTGACAGGAAGCCTGAACCTCGAGCAGAAAAGTGAGTCAGTCATTTATGTGGTTAACAATGGTGTTGGCAGTCTCAATGGTTAGGGAGCCAGTATTTGGCAGGGGGGCGAGCAGTTTTAACAACTAATGCACTTATTCTTCTCACAGCATCACAATTTTACAGCCTGTATAAAACATTCGCACACACACACACATGCACACACACACGCAGCTCTATTAGGAACCCAGAAAGTCAGTTGAGCAAATTAAAAACAGGAATGTCTTTAATTCAATAAAAGACACATGTAAAGAAAATGCTGCAAAGCACCTCTTTATCTAAAAGTGTGATCCTTCTTTTGTGTAGCTGCCGATAAGCGCCATTCGACACAAATAGACACAGCTTGAAATATGAGTTTTGAGCCACCACAGTTGTTTACACAATCAGGCTTTCCCTTTTTTTTCGCGGGCCGTGATAAGGTGCATGGATATCCTGTAGTCTTTGCCTAGTTAATGTGCGCGGACCGCACACTGGCTCTGCTTTCACTGAGTTATTACGCAGAGTGTAATTTGAAACAATTACAAAAACACTGGCCCACTTGTTACAACACTCATTTTCCTCTCACATATACAAACCACAGATTCAATAGCTTTACATGTTTTTCAATCACACCCAGTGGAGCAGTGTTCAGTGTGAAAAAGTATAGCATTTCATCCTAGCTCGCATGGTATGGGATAATCTTTCACATTTTGCCTGGGGTTTGTTTTGCTATTTCAGCAGAAACTTGTGCAAGCCATGTGAATTACCATAGGAGAGGACGATAAAAATACCAAATGATATTGTATCAGATGTAAATGAATAAACTATTTGAATAATCAGGGCAAAATAATTTGTTATCTGTGATAATAAATGGTGTTTATAGTGCTTTATTCTCTGAGATGCATTGCAGAGATAACAGTTTTAAACACACAAGCAGGAGGGGGATGGTGTTACGCTGCGTGGAATGAAGGGTTTCGGCTGCAGAGTAAGCTATTGAAAGAGCTCTAATGGCGTCACCAAACTTCAAATTATAAGGCAAATTTAAAGTTTTGAGTCAATAACCTATTCATCTCACGTGTGCTTCAGATTCCTGCGAGCACGCCCGACTTTAGATCCATTGTATTTGTTTTGACACGTTTCTCACTGCATTTTCACACATTCTGCTTTGCAGGCCTCGCCATTGCTCAGAGATCAGGGTCAGCCAGTGATGATCTTTTGCAGTTTGTGGAGATGGATACCTTTAGCAGCAGTGTGAGTACAGTTTCACTTCTGGTCTCGGCGTAGCCGAGCACAAGGAGGTCAAGCCTCGTACCTCCATCTTTTTCTCTCTCTCTGAAGGTGCTGGTGCAGCCTGACCATTGACATTTAGCATTCCTCTACGCTGCCTCTGGGTTCTCAATGGGGGATTGAGGGGTGCAGAGGCCAGTGCCTGGTTCTCAAGGGTTATAACAAAAAGGCTCTTGAAAATCCCAAGCAGTTCCCATGATCCTAGGAAAGACCTTGATCCGACCTGTGTTAGATTTCCATTCCACAGATTAGGGCGCACAAAAAGTACATATTTGGGTGATTTATTTTGCCTTTTGCTCTGGATTTCGGACAATGAATCGCAATGTTTTCCTTGACTGGCACTGGAAGATCTGGCACGGTGATTTGGCAATAATGAGAATCTGTAGAAGTTAGGCAGTTTATTATAGGAAGGTTTATTTTTCCTCACAATCAGTCGCTATTCATGCTCCTCGCTGACATTTCTAAGCCAGTGCAGCGGCGTGCAATGACATTTTTTTGCTGCAAAGTTTTCAAAGTCATTTTTCAAGGTTTTTTTCCAGTAACATACATAATCTGTTAGCATCAAAGGAGCACACATGCATAAATAATTGACTAATTCACTTAAAGGGGGCCAGCGTAGATTAATTAAGCTTGAATACTAATTATGTTTTCTGTCTACACCAACTGACGTGGTTGTTGTTTAATAAGAAAGTGTTTGGTGGGTCACAATTACCGCGCACATATGAGGCTGCTCTTTAAATTAAGGGTAGAAGTGGCTTTGAAACAGAATGCTAACCTTATCTTTGGTAATTTAGATACAGATGGTGTATGATTATATTTATGACATTTTGTTGATTTAGCCATTTTTTTTCTGCTTTGAGATAAAAAGAGACTTTATAAACATGAAAACTAATTAAACTTGGTGCTTTATTGATTTAGTAAGGCATTCTAATCTTTAATATGCCTTTTTGAATTTTGTTACAACCCATTATGACATAAATTCACACATATATTAAGACAAGATGATTCTACTCACTCAGTGGACTGCACTGGCAGAATGACTTGGGAGCAAACCTAATATTATGGATTTTTAAGCACAAACATGTGCAGGGATCTCTTGTCATTTCCAGAAAACACTCTTGTCCTTGACTCCCATTGCCAAGCGCGCAGGGTGCTTGTCTGGAAATGGTAGCTTTAAGTAGCTCTGTGAAGCCGAGGTTGTGCTGTCTACGCTCCCCTGGCAAGCAGCGCGCACATGCAGGGACAGAGGAAGACAGCTCAAAGCTGGGGCCTTGTTTACAGCTGCGTGGGGAAGAAAACAGGCAGACGTAAATGAGGGTTGACGGTTTCATGAAGCACAATTGGTTGATGGCAGATTCAATGTGACTGGGCTGAACTGGGCGATGATCCGTACAGTATGCAAAATTCACTTTCTAGCTGGTCTGTGCCCACCAGCCCCTAGCAGCGAGCGGTCTTCCCCAAGCCCTTCTAGCTATGCCTTTGAATGCAACAAGAACTGAACAAGGCATTGTTGTGCTCAATTCCTTTTGACAACAATCACATTTTAAAAAAAAAAAAAAGAGAAAGAGAGAAAGAAAGAGAGAGCAAAAAAAGTCACAGATGTTTTTTTTTTGTCACCAGTTATAAATGATTTTTTGTTTTTCTCGTGTTGACTGCAAAGTAAGCGTTTTGTGTGCTACACAGCGAAATGAGGAAATGATGTGACGGTTTCAGGGGGGCATGTATGGATGCCTTCAGATGACAGGAGAATGAACTCAGGCGGATATTTCTTTGTGCTGCTGTACACGTATGTTGTAACACACCCACATTTCTTGGCACACGATTTTGATGCAGCACCACAAATTTGAACATATCTGTGTGCAGTGTGACAAGGCAGATTGCGAGGCCACTTCACACAGCTGCTGTCACTGCTCTTATTGAACAGCCATTGCTTCATCTAAGAACCCACTTCGTTTCATGAACCTCTGTGATGGTAGATTTTTTTTTTTCCTCCTTGCGATTGAATAGTTGTTTATCGTTTCAGAAATGCAACATCTGCATGTTCCATCCGGTTATGGCACATTAAACAACAGTCCTTGTATTACAAGGAGCATGCTGTCAATGTCAGTGGGGTCTAGGGAGCGAGATGAGAACCAGGCATTTTTCTTAGCTCTCTAGACAGAGCGGCTCACATGGCGCTGTGTGGATTAGATTTTTAGTGACAATGACCCAAAGCTGTAGGCCTGGGGTGTATGTACTGTATTCCTTCTGTGTACTTTCCCTTGTATGTTTACTAAGGCTTGTTTTTTTTTTCTTTCTTCACTGTTACTGAACTTAAGGCAAGAATACGTTCTTAGTAATCGGATGACTTATTGACATTTGCAGGACATGGAGCTAATTTACTTTGCACAGTGAGAAACATTGGCACTGGTAGAAACAAAACGGGTACCCAGAGGAGCGCTGGTATGAAAATCACACAAGGAAAAGAATACAATGGCTATAAAAAAAACTTTTAGAGAAGAAGATAATCTCAAGTAATCTTGAAATGTCACGATGGCTCTTACATTGATGATATTCTAGATTATTCTGTGCAGTAATTAGGGTGATAAACAAAATGCGTTTTAGAAGGGAGATAAAACATAATGTGATTTTCTCCTTTGATTTTTGCTCATCTCTCCAAAGTGCCTTTAGCCCTGAGGGCAAAAACAATAATTTGCAGAATAAAGCGCTTTATCCTCCATCATTATTCTAATATGACGATTAATTACTTCAGCAAGAAAACACATCAATTCCAACGATAACTTTCACAGAATATGTTGTTAAATAACCGAACGGTGGTGTCACAACATCAAGTAAAAAAAAAAATTGAACTTAGTGTAGAGCTATATTATTTCCAATTTATTCATTAAGGTTCTCAGAATTGGCTGTGAGCGTCCAATAACAATCAAAATTTTAATACCATATAATGAATGCAAATGTCGTGTAGCTTATTTAAACGGCTGCTTTAGTTTACAACACAATAATGTTAAACTGGCGCCGCTGTAATCCAACTTGCAAATGGTGATGGTGTGCAATTTTTTTATTAGCAAAATTACCTGATTAATTTCCCCGTAATCGTTTCAAGGGGGCCTGCTCAATTTGCACGTGCGCCCAAATGCTATCTGTCTGGCAGAAAGGTGTGTAAAAGCCCGAAAAAGAAAACACAAAAATAAATCACAGGGAGACAATCGCAGCTGATGCCGAATTTTCGCCTGCCTCATGCTCGGCAGCATGCGAGACTCAGAAAAACTGATTGGTACCCAGTCGAAAAGAAAATGGTTTTTAAATAAGTTACAATTAGATAAGCATTAATCTCAGTGGTATAAATGAATGTCTTGCTGTAGGGCTTGTTGAATGTAAAAACAGATTTACAAAAACTCCTCTTACCAGATTGGTCTGGAAGTAGTCCTTCTCTATTTTAATTGCTCTGTCATTTAGAGTTGAAATAAGCCCCCCCACTCATTCTGCCCCTTGATTTTGCCTTTGAAATTAAATATTGTATACAAATACATGCTGTTCATGGGCATGAGCACAGTTCATCATTGAAATCTGCATAAAATGATGCTTAAAAAGCTCCATACGCTTTGAGCGACGGAGCCCTTTTTATATGGCGCATTCTTATGTAAACATATCCATAACGAAAACAACTACTTCTGCCGTTTACCTCGGCTTTCTTATTGTTCCGCCTGTCCGCAGAAATGAGAGAAATGTGGGACTGCGGAGTTTGTTCCATGTCCTCTCGATTTCAAAGGAAACCATGCTTGCTTTCGTACATTCCTGCTCTTTTCTTTCCATTCCATGCCATGCCATGCAGACCACCTACAACACTATAGATCTATAGACAGACAGATAGACAGATAGATAGATAGATAGATAGATAGATAGATAGATAGATAGATAGATAGATAGATAGATAGATAGATAGATAGATAGATAGATAGATAGATAGATAGATAGATTGATAGATAGATAGATAGATTATCACAGTTGTTTGTTTCATTTCTTTACGTATGAATCCAGCATTAAAATGACCACACTGCTGGGACCTGGCACTGTGTTATTTAAAGACTATTTTTCTCTCTCTCCTTTTGAGATTTTTCAGGTTGAGTTCACGTGAATGGAAGTAACGAGAAGTGTGCCTGGATCTCCATACTCATTTGCACACCGAGTCTGTGTGCTTCTCCTGCAGCCCGTGTAGAAATGCATAATTTTCCAGGGGAGAGTGTTGTTGCCCATTCATTTTCTCTAAAACAAGGAGGAAGTATTTTAATGTGACCTTCATTACACATTCATGTCAACTTTTCTTATCTATTTATGATTAAATTCTTTTCCACTCCTGTTGTTCAATTAGTGCTTGACCCCTTTAGCGGCGATGTAAATTAAATGACATTTTAGTGTCGTCCCATATTTAAAATACTGCGTTAGTTGCGGATCATAAATGATGATCTTCATTCTGCAGCTAATTTATTCATTTAACAATTTCCCTCCAGAAGTTACAGCAGAAGGCTCTGCAGCAACCTAAGCAGAAGAAATCCAAGTCGGCTGAATTTCTGATGGGTGAGTCCTGCTTGATGAGTTATTGCTCATAATTTGTGTAAGGATTAATTAACTAATTACAGACAAATGGCTTTGGGCTAAATTTTGCTCTTGCTTGTCAGGGCGCAATTTGTAATTATTTTAATCATTTCTTCTTCTTCTCTTTTTTTTCCTCCTCCTTTGCAAGATTCTGATTTAATTTTAACCTAATTGTGTTTTAGTGTCATTCGAGGAGGATGCGCTTGAACATTTCAGTCCAGACAAATCACCAATAAAAAAAAAATTGTTGTCATTAAACATGCTTTTCTTTTTCTTTTTTTTTTTTTTTACACGAGTCGCTCTGACCTAATGGTTGCAATGCCCATTCATGTCAGTGTTTGTATTTTTATTTATGTTTTTACTTATTCTGTCAGGGAGAGAGGAGAGAGGCGCTCTGGTAGGAATAGAAAACCCAGCCTTCGATGGAGGAGGAAGCGCCGAGCTCTCCGTTCCTCCGGTTTGGCTGGGGAGAGAAATTCGAGGTGACAGGCCAGATAGCACCCTTGCAGCTCACCAAAAAAAAATGGAGCTGCAAGCCCCTGCCAAAGAAAGAGGTGAAGCTTCATTCTTCATTAGCCTCAAATTTGTTGACAGTAGATGTGTTCCTGATCTAACCTTTCTCTCACTCCCTCTTTCTTTCTCTCCCTCTCTCTCCTATTCGGGGGGCCCTCGGTCCCTGCATTCCAAAGCGAGCGTGTCCTAACAAGCAACCCTCGTATAACTTCTTCCTCCGCTGGAGAACGCTACAGTAGTGGGTGTTCTATCTCTATCTAGAAGTACCCTCGACACAATCAGCCTTGACTCCCACTCTCGGCTACATGCCTTGTGGTGGGCTGGAGTCATAGGAGAGTGCATTTACATACGCTACTACGCTACCAAGCCGATCCGCTGTCTGTGTGGTGTACTCACAACGCCCCCGAAACACGGCTTAAGGCCAATCAGGCATACGAATATGCCCCCTTATAATTCAGTATGTCAGGGAGAACTCTTGAGGAATGGGATGGTAAATTAGGATGCGTTCAAGGTTGTGAGCGTGCCAGTTTTCTCAGGGATGAGTCACATGTTAGATTTTTGATTTAATGTGGTTTATTTTGCTTTTGCTGTGCATGGCCAGTAATTATTATCAATTATTGTCATGATGTTTTTTATGCACAGGAGGTAGGATTAAGCTCTACTGTGGTGTGTGGGAATGGACAGCATAAGGACAAAAAACATTTTCTGTCATGTTGAGAAAGGACATGAACTTACATAATATGAGAGACTAACGCTGATTGTAAACTAGCAGTTAATAAAACCATTTTATTGGCAGAAGATATTGATAAATTCTAAACTTGTTTCAGAAATTCATTTTTTTGCTTCTGTTTTCACTTTTATTATGGTGTTGGTGGTGGTCAAAGTGCAGATACAGCTGACAGTGAATGTCCCTCTCTTTTGATCACATCTAATGAGCTTTCCTCTGTTTAAAGGGACATATTTCACTGAGTTACTTCATAACTGCTGTATATAAAGTATATTGAAAAATAGGGTCTTGAGTTGACTTTGCCATTCATTGCTTCACTCCTTTACAGTGACTGTCAGTGAGTGAAAAACTTTCTGATTCTGATTCTGATTGTACAAATAGCACCTTTCAGTGTAAATGCACTATTGTAGTGAATTGTTACCAACCGCCATAAAATGACGAAGCCCAAAAAATGAATAATAAAAGTTCATAAAATGTTGTACAAACACATTAATGTGTTGTTTTAGATTGTATTGCTTGTTGAGAGTAGATGATTAAAAAACCCAGAAATGTTTAGCTAACATTCATTGCTGTATTCTTATTAAAAATATATAGTCATTAATAATAATGTCTTGTGAAAAAAGGACTGTCTTTATGCCATATAGTGTTTATCAAACCCAAGTAAAACGCAGGTGCTCTTGAAGAAAAGGATCAGCACATGAGAAAAAAGAAAAAAAAAAAATCTGGCACTCATGCTTGTTTTCAGGAACGAAAGTGCTCGAATAAGGTTAAAAAAGACTTCATTCAAAACATGGCTGCTTGCAGAACAATAAAACACTGACTAGTTTTGACCTCGGAGGTCTTCTTCACGGTACACAATGGTGTACAAAGATTAAGCAAACGGCTCTATGAGCTTGGTAAAAGGTGTAACCCAATCGTGATCGCGTGAATGCAGGTGGGTTCAATGTTCATGTTGAAGATGACACGCCTCCCCAAGTGTTAAGAAATGAGAAATAATGGACAAACATCTAAATTGCATTCATCATTATATCCATCCCGTCAAGACATTAGTAAACATTCAATCCATTATTTTAATTATGTGACTTTAACAAAACTACCCCCAGCTCTCAAAAAGTTCTTCTATCCACCATCTCTCTTTGTACCAATGTAGACACCTCCTTGAACATATATTGGTGTCCTGATGATCAGCGTTGAGTTAAGTTGCAGGTTTTTTTTTTTATCTTCCTCTCCTTTTTTGTTCTGTTAATTGGAAACGTAAATTAGGCCACGTGCCAAACCCTTAAAGCATGCAAAATGAAGTTAACCTATATGGTGGATTCTTGATTTTTAGAACGCGGGGGGGAAACGTCTTGAAAAAGTATGGAAACGGAAAAGTCCTGAAGGGCATTGTGTGTGTCACATGCCACGTGTTTTATGGGGTTTAAAACTTGATTTCTTTGTGGTAATTGCGCTTACAACCATAAATCCACAGCAAAGAATAATCAGTGTGCAGGAGTGTGAATATGCAGAACGGTTCAGTGACTTGTGTGCCTTTATCGAAAGATCACAAAAGCAGATTGTGCTCTGTGTTTGTGACACTTGTATTCTGCCTTCACCAAAACAATCTCCCGTTATCTCCCGCTCTCTGGTAACATTTTGCTCCGGCTGGTGAGTAGTGCTAGCTATTGATATTGTGCAGGCAAGAACAGAGAATCGAAAATTTTCATTAGAGAGATGAACTGGAGGACAGCCAGACTATTTAGGTAAATCACAGATATGATTCAAAAAGGCGATCCACGAAGCTACCCCCATTATGCAAATTTGTGTTTGAAAAAAGGGTTTCATAACCTCAGAGCTATTTGCAGAGAAATTGTTCAAACTCTCTGTTAACGACGTAGAGGGATTTAACATGTGAATTTCACAGTCAATTTATGGCTCCGTTGAGGAGTCATACGGCTGCTCCTCGTTTAATAAGTATTTCAGTCTGACTCTTTAACTTCCAGTGAGGACACATATTTCATACGAGCGCGGAAGAATCCTGGCGAGTTTCTTTTTTTTTTAGGGTGAGCCAGTGGTGCTCCTATGCAAACACACTTACTCACATTTTTATGCGTCCAAGCGTCGATACCCTCAGACGTCTATAAAGGCGATCCTTGTGTGGAATATATAACATGATCTAATGCATCGTGCATTTTTTTTTTCGCCCCACAACCTGAGAAATACAAGTAAAGCAATTTAGATTGGAGTGAAATATTCAGGGCCTGTAATGAGAATGATTTGGGGTTAAGAAAGCTGCTTGGTGGGGTGTACCCTTAATAGAAAGACCCCGGAGCCATCGGATTCCCATAAACTCTGTGGAGCAGACTTGATACCCATAGGTCAGTGATTGCTAATAAGAAGTCAATGAGACATGGGCTCAAGTTATTTTCCTTTGGATCTGCTCCTCCAAACTTGCCCGGTCCTCTGGGCCGCTGACCTCGGAGTATTTAGAAGGTATTGTCTTTGAAATTCCAGGTACTTTTGAGCTTGTAGACTTTCTCATTAGTTCCTTTTGAACATGGCAAACATATGGCAGTCGTATTTAAGAGATTGCCTGCCGTGACCTTTTGCGGCATGCTAATTAGGCCCCAGAGCACCGCAGGCCGTGGAGAGGTGCACTGACAAACCCAGCAGTCTCCTTCCCACTTCTCTCTCTCTCTGCCTCTGTACTCTCTGTCTCATCTTGGCTCTGCCTTATCTGGTGGCAGCCGCTGCCCCTGCCCTTCGACAGTGTGGGTTTCAAAATTAACATTTCGCTTCATGTGCTTCTAATAACCACTAACCTGAACCTGTACAACTCCCCCTTCCCTTCCCCTTCCCCCCGCCCCCTTCTCTCATTCTCTCGCCTCTCACGCTTTCCACAGGAAATCAACGCGCCCAAAATTACTTTGACCCCTCGTCGGCGGAGCAGACAGACCCAAGGCATCGCAGAGCGGCTGGGGTCAGCACTGAAGATGAGCTGGAATTAAGTATGCCATTCTCTGTCATAATAGTTCTCTCCGGTTCATTAAAGTGAGGTGAGAGAGATCATTGGTAGCAGGCCGCCATTTGTGACGGCAGGACAGTCTATGTAAATACACCAAGCGATGGCATCGCTAGATTGGCTTCCTCACTCACTGTCATTGACGAAGGTCACCAATCATTGGTCAGTTTTCATTTCACCATGGCTTTTTTTCTTTCCCCTGCTGGATGACACACGCAGAGCCATATCAATAGTTTGCAGCCCCCTCCTAAAGTAGGCCTATTAAAAGCGAGCTCTTGGGAGCCAAGTAATATGCATGTTATAATGAAACATGGCTATTAATGGAGAAGCCATTTCACCTGTATCTTTTGGATATCACTGCCGTGTAATATCAAAGGATTCGCCAAACCAAATCTCATCAGATGATGACAGGCCGGCTAACAGGCATGTTAATGCTCCAATTTCATTACCCCTCTGCAGACACTTGATTTTCACCCCTCTCCAGCCGCGGCTAATATCTCCGGTTTGCATGTTAAGATGTGGTTCAGATTGACACGTGATAAGCAGAAAGTAATTTTGAGGCACACAAATGCATGTAATTTTCCAGCACCTTTGAGGGCATACTCATTGTATAATTGTTTTGACTTGTAGCAATATTGAATGCTGATGAAAACAGGCTGTATCAGAGAATGGCTGCGTTGCTGGATGAGGACGATACCTTCATAAATATACCTGGTATGTATCCCAACGTTGTTGTGTGCCAGTACGTAACGGTAATTTGGAAGCAGTTGGTGAGCCAAAGTCAAAATTAGAGTTGCAATGATGAGTCGATTAATCTAGTAGTCAAGTGCAATTTTTTAAATTAATTTTCTTTTGATAAATTGATTGATCATTTAAAGGGGCACTATGTAGTTTTGGAGATGAAATTCAAACACTCTCTCCTTTTTTCCATAACTTAATCTCTCAAAGGAAAATAGGCTCCCACAACACTGTTTGAAGCTGGAAAGGTGGCAGGGTCCGCCAAATATAAACAAAGTACTACAGTATGAAACTGTGTTGTCCTTTAAAATCAGTTTACATATTCAGTTTATTCAGTCATGAAACATAGAGTGTTTGGTTAGGCATAATAGATCTGTCAATGAAGATCTTTTTGTAATTAATGGATTAAAATGTAATCCTCGAAACTTCATAGCGCACCTTTAAATCATTTTTCAAGCAAAAATTTCAACTTTTGCTGGTTCCAAATACTGAATGAACCTCACTGAATGCGAGGATGCTGTTATTCATAATAATAAATGCAGTTTTGGGGTTTATGACTGCTTATCACTTTGGGAAATTCTGATGAGCATTTTTCACATTGTTTTGACATTTTATAGACAAAACGCTGAATGGATTAATTGTAGAAATAATCAGCAGAGTAATCAGTAATGAAAAATAATAGTTTAAACTTTTTTAAGTAAGTAAGTAAGTAACTTACTTGACATTAAAGTATGACATGGTCATACTTTAATTCAGTTCGTTTTGGGGCATACAGTATAATGTTAATTGAATCCCTTGATCAGGATTCAGCTGAAACGTCCTGATTGTGTTTTCCAGCACAGCTCATGTGTGTTAATATACTAAAAAGTGCATCTGATTTGAATGGGCACTTTTTCTGGCGGCAGGTGTAACTGCTGGTTGAGGCTGTTTGGATCTTGTCTGTTGAATTTCACACTTCAGAGCCGATTGTGTCTTTTCATTTTCCGGGTGATATATTTATAAAAACGTAACGTTTTAACGTTATGAAATCAAATTACCATTTGAAACAGTGGCCACAGCGTTTTAAATGATGCAATGTAGCACTACCGTCTTTAGGCTCAGTATCTTCAGGAATGGCTCATAAAGAACCCAGACATAAATACGACTCCACATTCTCCACCAACGTTGAAAGGAGCACTGACATAGAACAAAGAATGAGACGAGAAAACGGACCCAAACTACTAGTCAGTGCTTTCCAAGCACAGCCATTGTCTCACAGTAGGCGTGCCTTTTCTCATTAGCTCGGTTTCATTCAAATATGTAGCCAACCAGGCAACATTGAGGTGGTTTAAGCTTAGCATTGTTCTGGGTGAAGACAGTCGCACCAGATCCTGTTGACATGACGCACATCTCCCTTGTAATTCCAGTGCACAAGTGATGGGTTTAGGCCCGCTTCAACACGGTAGAATTTAGCCGGCTCGTATTATTTGCCATTGTCTTGGATTTAGCTGTACCACCGAGATTAGCAGCCCCGTCCATTGTCTTGGAATGTTCATGAAATCCCACAGAAAAAGTAAAGAGGATCTTGGATTAACAGTCGCTCCGTGCAATAGGCTGAGACAGGGAAGGGAAGAGAGAGAGGAAGAGAGAGGGAGAGAGAGCTCTTACTTCTGTACTGTTGGAGTCCAACTGCGGCGACTGCCAGGAAGCACTTCACCGAGCTACAATAGACTTGGAGACAATCACCTTATGCTGTTGTATGGATGCCTCCCACCGGTGTAGGCCGCGAGTCTTCTTTGCAGCGGCAGAACCGGCTCAGTGTATGTCAGTACTGATCCTGACATCTTGTGACTGCTTCTCATGCTTTTGTCTCGGCTTTCACAGCCTGCTACAAAGCACCATACATATTTCACAAGAAAGAGACAAAGTATTAATGAAATGGACAGTGGCCAGTGCTGTAGACATTTTTTTTCAGGAAAAAAAAAAAAAAACATTCCTCAAGAAATCCCTTTCTGTCTGTCTGAGATCTTCAGTTCCTCCTTTTTATCTCGATATATTCTACTGCTTTGGCTTGGAGATAAAAGAACAGAACTGGCTTTCTATTCATTCTAGTTCTCTGTAAGGCGTGAGGCATTGATATCAGCTTCTATGTGCAAAGCATTAGGCAGTGATAACGGCTTTGGCTGTTACACATATTGGACTGCACACGTTGAATACACAGATGCTCAAAGAATACCTCACGCTTTCTACCAATGAGGCGGCGCAGTGAGACTGAAAAGGCACACAGCGAGCAGGTTAGCTGCTGGAGACGACGCTTCCCGGCATTTTCGGTACTGAATTCTGGGTTGCTAAATAGAAACTAGTTCACAGAAAACTTTTTTTTCAATTTGTTGTGGAGGTTGGTGAGTGGAAGCATCAGAACTCCCGTATTTGTTTTCACAAATTGGCTTAAAGTCGCAGTCGTTTTAAAACCCTTCCTACATCTTCCTTTGCTTCACTGCATAGAAACAGCTCGGTTCAACCTTATGTACCCTATCTACACCTGCTCTTGAGTTAAACATCCAATGGTTGATTTCATTATCTAATTCCAGTCATGCAGTTTGTCTAGTTTTTGCATGATTTGGGATAAATGTTATGAGATATTTTTGCATATTTGCAAAAAAATAAATAAATGAAAAACAGCAAAGACAGCTAACGTGGCCCGTTTTTAACGAAGAGTCTGATTCACTATGACTTTGCCAGGATCATGATTCAAGGAATAATAAATCCTGTTAGCCTGGGTGTAAATATGATACTTTGATGAATTACTGTTTTCAGAGCACATCATTGTCCACCTGCATAAATGTCTGTACACGCAAACTCATCTCTGTGTGTCTGTTTCTGGATGTGGTAAGTATGCGCATCCATCAGCATGTGTGTGTCTGGTTTGTGTGTGTGTGTGTGTGTGTGTGTGTGTGTGTGTGTGCGTCTGTGCATGCCTACTGATGCGTAACTCTCCAGGTACGCTGCTAGCCTCCAGGGATGAGGAGGTGTTGGAGGTGAAGGCGGGTGATCCGGTGCTTCAGCGGCGACTGCTGCTCCACGGTGGTGGTGATGCCTCGAGCTCCAGGCCCTCCCAGGCCCATACCATTGCCAAAACCCAGGCTGGGGCTGGGGCTGGTGGTGGGCTGGGAGGAGAGGCTGGACTCGAAGCAGGGAGGACAGCAATGGGCAGAGAGAGTGCTGTAAAAAGTAATGCTATGCTTTTGTTTGTTCTCATATTTCATTTCTTACGTTTAGAGGCATTAAAGTAGTATGTTATTGCGAGTATGATGGTATAAAATGCATTTTCTTTGCACAGCCATGATCTAAAATCCATTATGGAAGCTAGCAAGGAATCATTCCAGGAACTTGTAAACATTTTTGTAAAATTCTTTAAAAATTCTGAGGACACACACAGTGAATTACGCATAATGCCGTGGTAACATTTCATTTTAGACAAACATAATAACATATCTGACACTTCTGTACTATTTCTTCTGTGCAGCGAGGACAGCTAAGGAGGTGATCCCCCACTACGCCCAGCAGCTGAGGGAGCGTGTGCGGCCTGACATGATCACGCTTGGCAGCCTTTCACTGCAGCAGGTCAGTGCTACAAAGAGGAATATCTGTGTCATCATCCCATATTCACCAGCACATCAGCCATGTCCATTATGCTGTGTATCAGTGGCTCGGGCTAATGGACGTAGGGGCGCGTGCATGTGCGCGCATGCGTTCATCTGTTGTTTTGTCTATGTATGTGAGTGTTTCTAATTTTCTTTCGCTTTCTTTCCATATTTGCTCCACTTTTTTTTTCTTTTTTTTTCTGTCCCCAGCCCTTCTTCCCGGCGCTACCTTTATAAAAAGTTCTGCATTTGATTTGGAGCGCAGATGGTTTGAATCTCAGCTGAATGCATTCATGTGAAATAGCTTTTCTTTTGTAGAACATGCATTCAAGGTTAGATCACTCGGCTCAGAACGTGCGGATGGATTCCGACGATATAATCTATGCTACATGTGATATCCTCACATAATTATTTTATTTGCGGAAACTGTTTTTGTTCTGTCTTTGAACTTTGTTGTGCATTATTATGCATATTTGTCTCTGACAGAAGCTCCCTGGTTCTATAGCCGTCTTATGGTCTTTTCAGGAAAAAATAGAGCGTGACTACTTTTTTTTTTATTTTCCAACTCGAGAGTAGGGATATTGTCAGCTAGCGTCGAGATTTGAAGCGTCTTTCAAAAAACAAGCATTTGTATTCCATCAGTAAGAAAGGAAATGGGAGAGGATATACAACAACACGGGGTTTCCATTGTGTTGGCAAATCTAGAAACCCAGAAATTAACGCATATGTAAACAGAACACAGAACTTCTATCCACTGTATTTTTAGTTATAATCTTGCTTGAAAAGGGAGTAGGAGTATCAAATTATATGAATAGAAAGTCAACGTAATTGGGAAAAAAATGGTTCGACAATGTCTCAATATCACTTGGAAGCCACAGCAACAGTTGACTCATCCTCCCCTACTGGATAATCAGCGGCGTCTGCTGTGTACTGTATCAGTATTGGGATCGGTGTTATCTTATTCTGCCATAATATGTATGCGCTCTCCTACTGTTTCCACACCCACCTCCCATTGAAAGCACATTATCCACCAGAGATTTCACATCTATTTTAAAAATAATAGTGTTTTTCTTCTTTCTCTATTCTGCTGCACAAAGCCTCTACAGGGCGAGACGCTGTCACTTAGCAGTGTCAATGCGTCTGAATGGGGAGTGTGAATGTGCTGACTGAATGTAAAACCGGCAGAAATACTCATCAAACGCTACATGTCTTTAGGGCCTGGCTCAGTATCGATTGCCTGCAGATTGCATTACAGTTGCTCCTTGTGCTTAATTCTGCCATTATGGTGCACTGCACTGTTTCATAAAGCTGCATCCAAAGAAAGTGTGCATGTGTATTTACACGTATTTTTCAGCAAGCGGCTCAGAAGGGACCACTGAAGAGGAGTGAGTGGGCAAAGAGAAAGGAGAGACTAATGGCCTTCTTCACTGGGGATGTTAAGGTAAAGGCACATGCACTGTATATATATACTGTATATATACTGTAGGAGGGATGTGTAGCTTTTTGTAGTTAAAGCCCAAAATCTTATACTTAAAGGGACAGTTCACACTAAAATAAAAAAATGGGCTCATACCTGAGCTGCTATTGATCCATCCAAACTTTTTATTTATTTATTTATTTATTTATTTATTTATTTTTTTTTTGGGGGGGGGGGGGAATCAGCCATAGAGATGTCTAACTTTTTTCAATTTCAAAACAAATTCAGTGGAATAGATTTCACTCAAAATAATCAGTAGACTCTTCATGCAGACAAGAGGCTACTTAAGCTAAAATAAAGCCTGCTAACATTACAGTTTAGCTGAGAAGTAGGCAATTTTTGTTTACATCCTTGTTGATGAGTAGATACACACTTCCATGGGTGCAGAGATTTGGTTGGCTCATGCAGTTCGGTAGAAAAACAATAGTTCTGACGTGAAACTTCTCACAACAAAGTCTGTGGATTGTCTTGAGTGACCGGAACATGATTTCAGGAAAGAGACATCAGCGTAGAGTTTTTAAAATGTATTCTTCAACAGAAGCCGAGTGCCATCTAGTTCCGTTATATCTGAGAGAAGACAGACATTTCTGCTGCCATTATCTCCAAAACCGGGCAACTTGCACCAAAACAATCTAAATGTATAAATAGGCAGGCTTGAGTAGCAACAGAATACATGTAATGGGATCATGTAATCAGGATACAAATAAAAGGTAACTGTATTCAAAAAAACAATGTAATTAGATTACTGATACATTCGGTGACAAAGAGGGTTATTAACAGGATTACAGTTTCCAAATAAAGACTGATTACCATGCACATACGTGTCTATTCTGACAGAAAAACACTTGTCATTGAGATTTCATATCATTTGTACTGAAGTAATCCAAAGGTCATGGAAAGTAATCGAGACACACATACTGATTACATTTTTTTGAGAGGTAATTAGTTACTGTGTCAGATTACATTTTTAAAGTAGCCCTCCTAGCCTTATAAATAACACTACAGGTAAGAGTAAAAATATGTATTTAAAATTTGAGGGGGAACTGTCCCTTTAACTGCACTTTTTTTTTTTAATTTAAATGTTTCATTACAGCCAATCAAAGAAATGAATAATGTCTTCCAT
This sequence comes from Diplodus puntazzo, assembly GCA_963678695.2. NCBI lineage: Eukaryota > Metazoa > Chordata > Actinopteri > Spariformes > Sparidae > Diplodus > Diplodus puntazzo. Next base: position 13,564,131 of record OZ023171.1, on the reverse strand, counting down.
TATAATTCAGTGTGATGTGGCTTAAATTAAACTGTCAATTAGCTGATAATGTAAATGAAGGCCAGTACATTAACAGTGTTTGTTAACACATCCACTTGATTTTTTTTCAAAGGAGCCTCATTCACAAAGAGACGAGACAGTCAGAGAAGCGCGGCAGCAGCCTCGACTGAACACGCTGCTTCAGTGGTGAGTCCAGCCCATTTGAAATCTCTCTCCATATGTACAATTGATGTCACATGACTGTAATCATTAATTGTGTGAAAAGCATCTGTATTCCCACTGACATCCGAGAAGTCATGTAATTCATATGTCCTCTGCATGGCTTCTCCCTTCGACAGGCATTGCATTGTGGGTAGTATAGCTCCGGGGCGCAGAAATCTGTCCATGTCATTGGGCTTGGAGGCGCATCAATTCTGGGTCCATCCACTTTAGTCTGAGATCACACATCAAATCTCGCAGCGAGAGCCCCGCGGGCAGCCAGCTTAGCATGTTTAAGTTTTTAGTAATTATGGACTACCATGCCGGCTGACATGATAAAATCAAGAAAACTACTGTACACATCAGTATCTTCTCTCGTGTTTGGTTGTTTCATGGGTGGGTGGTAGTCGGACACCAGCTCTGTCAGATGAATGTGGTTCGGAGTTTAGCGGGATGACCTCCTCTCGACAGCCTTGAACCCTGTAAATTCCTTCTGATATCAATGGTGGGTGGCTATTAGACATGGGAGACTTTCTACGCATCACCTAGGGCTACATCTGCCTGAAATTTAATGAGAAATGATTTCACTTTTTTCTCTACCCGCGCCTATGAACGAGGAAAGAAAAAATAAAAAAAATAAAGGGAAGAGACACGGAGCTGACTTGTGGTTTTTGTAACAAATGTGTAATTCATTTGTTTCCACTGTTTCTGATTTAATGGAGGTCGAGTAATTGCATTAGGAAGCGCATTGTGCCTTGTTGTGAACTGATGAAAGCACATGTAATACTTTTGATAGGCGAACAGAGAGGAGGGAGAGAGGGAGAGAAAAGGAAAGAAAGAACCCAGTGCCTGCCTTTGATGCCGAGCATTTATTTGCTGAATTATCCTTCCTTTTACAAGCATCTTATCCCCAGTCACAGGCAGGCCAGGGCCCCTGTGATATTGCTTTATTTTGAGGAATTAAGAGAGGTGGCGAGGAGACAGAGCGAAGCAACCGCTTATTACATTACCACTGATAAGATTGAAAGGCCGAGAAAGGCAGGGAGGGAGAGAGGGAGGGAGGAAGAGAGGGAACGAGAGAGGAAGAGGGACCCAGTGGAAAGTGTTTTGTTGCGGTGTTATTAGATTGCGCTGCTGTTGGCTACAGAGTGGAACAACAGAGAGTCCAAAATGCAGGTGGCTGTTAACAGGGTTAGCTCCTCGTGTGTGTGTGTGTGTGTGTGTGTGTGTGTGTTGTATGTGTGTGTGTGTGTGTGTGTGTGTGTGTGTGTAGCAGCGGCACCATTGAAAGCCCGTCACTCAGAGCGCTGGGGGAAGGCCAAGAGGAAGCGGCGGCCAAATACGGCCAGATGACAGAGCTCCCAGAATCCTCCTCTTCGGCGTTACGGCTGTGGCAGGTGAGATGCGCTTGCGACTGTCGACTGCGAAAAACGAATCCGTGGGAAAGCACGCAAACAGGAAGTGACATACCCCTTAATCCGAAAGAAGGTTGTTTCACAGGAGGAGATATTGATCCAGAAGTGCTTCCAAAAAAAAGAGAGAAAAACAAAAAAGGAGGCAGGGGTGTTCAAAAACACTGAAATGATGTAATTATGTGAAATGCTGTGATGAATGGGACCTGTTAGAGAATTGGAGTTTTTCAAATTCCTTCACTCCTTTCATTGCACGAATGGGACCTGTATGTGCACATGCCGACACAAAGGCACGCGCAGGCACTATACAGCGCTAAGCTAAAGGCTTTCATATAGGGAATGCTAACCATCCAGCCACAATATTTTTTATGCAGTGTATACAGCCTTATGTGAATGGTGTTTGTGGTTTTAGGAATCTAAGTAGGAGGGAGAAGGAGTCTTTGGAGATGAAAAAAAAGGGGGAACAGAGGGAGAGGCGAGAAAAGAGAACCAAGTGGGGAAAAAGAGAAGGAGGAAGCTGCAGCTTTAGCGGTAGCATCACCAGCTGTGGGAGGAGTGTGCTGTTGTGTTGCATCTGGGGATGAGGCTGCCATGCCACCGTGCTGGCTTAAAGATGTAATGAATCTTCAGTCGGGGGCTTTCCTTCCAGGGTGACAACTGGCTTTGAGGAAGGTTGTAAATGCAGGGGAGATTGTGGTATAATTCCTCAGACTGGCGTTTGTGCCCCCCAGTCACCATTCGATTATCTCCCAAATTGCTGTGTTTCACTGAGATAAAGATTTTTTATGGCTTGCTGACTTGAAACAACCGGCACAGGCAGAATAGGGGGCAAAAAAGGGAGAGGGAAAAGAGAGAAAGAGAGAGACAGACAGAGAGAGAGAGAGAGAAAGCAATGGCCAAACCTGCCACGCATAGTAATTTCCTTTGGTAAATGACAAAATCTTTGTTTATATGACATTTCCCTAAAATTACTGCAGCGAGATGAATCTGAAATATAAAATGTCACATTTGGCATGCAAAACTATGAAAATATATTTCTGTGCAAAATTCATGGAGGCATTTAATTTAGAACGTGTTTAATAACTAAGGCAGCCTGCATCAGTAATCCTGCCCGGAGGTCCCAAAAAGATTGTCATATTTATTCTCTCCTTTCTTCACCCCCCTCCTTCATTCCGAAGCCAAAAAATTTTAAGGGTAAATGTTCATTGTTAATTAAGATTTACTAATTAAAATGAAAATAATTAACGAGAAAGCTTAATCTCTGAATATTAGCCCATACTTAGAAAGAAAGGAAGTTTTTGTATGTGGCATTTCCTGTCTCTATTAAGAGTGCATTTTGTGATCAGTCAATGTGTGGAAAGCCCTGAAAAGATATTTCAGCGAAAGGACGGCCGCTTGCCAGCAAAACCATGGAGGATCCCTCGCTGGAGCCTTTGATCTCATCTGTAGGAGTGCTGTAATGTTATGGCACTTTAGGCACAACTCAGGCTTGGGGCAAACAAACCACCTCTGATATGGAAAATTGGCTCACTTCGCCTTTTACCTTCGCTTTGCCGTCTTGACTGTCTGTTGCGACGCCTCTGTGAGCATGTGGGCCAGATAATAACAATACCTCTTAAAGACATACATAGTGCAAATTGGACACCAGTGTGGTTTTATTGTTTGTTGCTTCTTTGCCTCTTTTTTTTTTTTTTTTTTTACTCCTTACTCCTCCTCCTCCTCTTCCTTTCCGGTCTGCGCACATGCATCTCATTCCAGTGTGGGGGTTTGGAGGCCTCCATCACCTCCTCCCAAATGTGAGATGTGTGGGCTAAACCGCTTTGCCACCAATTATACTAATTTCACTTCTGCCTAAATTGTTTTTGTTGTTTTGGTATGCAAAGATGCTCACAGTGGGAAGATTGAGGGGCATTACTGCGGGGCTCAGCACACACCTTCCCCCCTTGCAGGCTGGCAGAGCAATGGGCACCGTCAGCCGCTGCTAGGTGAATGTGTGTGTGGTGTGTGTCTGTGAAAGGGATAGGGACAGTCTCAGTATACTGTACAGTAGAACCAACACTGGATACAGTGTATGACTGTGTATGTGTGAGCATGTGCAACCCCTGAATGCTACTATGCCATCGATTAGTATTGAGGGCTTTAATTGCCAGACACTCAAAATTTGCCTTAGGGAGTCGGTCAATACAGGGTAAATTTGAGTACATAAAATAAATGGGCATAAAGAGATGCAACTTAGATAATCAGCTAAAAATAAATACATGCATTTAAAAGAGGGAGGGAGACGATAGGATGGAACAGGATAGGATAGGATGGGATAGAAGGAGATACAATAGGATAGGATAGGATAGGTTAGGATAGGATAGGATAGAATAGAACAGGATAGGATAGGATATGATAGGATGGGGTAGGATGGGATAGGATAGGATAGGATGGGATTCAGAGGTGGAAAAAGTACTCAGATCTTATACTTAAGTAAAAGTATTAAGACTACATTGTAGAAGTACTCAGTCACCGGTAAAAGCTCTGCATTTCAGTTTTATTTTTACTTCAGTAAAAGTACAAAAGTATTAGCATCACAATATTCTCAAAGTACCAAAAGTAAAAGTGCTCTTTATGCAGAATTCAGAATAGTGAATATTATATTTTTGGAATTATTGATGTAATAATATGTTCACCACTTTCAATTTGAACCTGGTGGTTTTAACTATGAATTTCCCTCAGGGAATCATAAAGTATAATCCTGATTTACAGCATTGTAAAGTAACTAGTAACTTAAGTGTACAAGCAATGTATTGGAATAAAAAGTAAAATATTATTTGAATATACCTCTGAATTGTAGTGGTGTAGAAACACAAAGTGGCAAAAAAGGACATGAAAATAAAAATGAGATATAAATATAGTGGTTGAGTAAATGTACTTTACACCACTGATGGAATGGATCAGTATATGTTCAGATGGAACAGAAGAGGAAAACAAAAGGAAATTATTGGAACAAACAATTAAGATTAGAGCAGGACCATTACTTGATTTTTGAGGCCGATGCTGTTATCAATATAAGGAAGTAAAAAATTCCAATATTGACATTTAGGCTGGTTTACACATTTTTTTTGTCAGACACAGATATGTAACAGAGGCAGGATATCTTACAGTTTAACAAAACAAAATGTATTCTCTAAAACAAAATCTTCATAATGTCAAATATTGGACATTGGACAACATTTACACCAATACCACCATATCTGTGATAGGCCAATATCAACTGATTTATCAGCTGGGCTCAAGGATAGCAATCTGCTAATTTGATTAAGATATTTGTTGTTCTAAAGCGATCTCAGTTAAATTCAGGTAAAGAGGTCATGAAAATAATCAAGATCCATATTCTGAGGCCCCTAATGTCCATGTAAAATGGCAGCCTGCCCAGAAATCTTGGCCTCTGCTAGATGAACAAATGGCAGGACAAAATGTCCCACCAGCCAAATAATGGACCAACAAACACTCCCATTGAAGATTCAAAACCACATACAAATGGTGATAAAGACCAAGTGACTCTGTTTAAGCCAGATTGACTTTTCATTCAGCGCTGTTCAACAGATGCCATAGGGGACAAAAGACTGAATATGCATTTATATTGTTCTCTGATTATGTTTCAGAAAAAACACTGAACGTTCTAGCCAGCATACCCTGTTACTCATCCTAAGCCCTAAAAAAGAGGCACATGTCACCAAAACAAACAAGCATATAAACAACAAGTGGGTTGATGTAGCCTGAAGGTTAGTGGGATAAGCTCGCTACCAGGAGGTTGGCGTTTTTGAAACTTTTATCTGAATGGGGGAAAATAAAAATCACTCTCAACTTCGATAACAAGCTATGCCGATGTGCCCTTGAGCAAGGCACTCAACAGAGATCAGTAGATGCAGGCCTGCAGCTGTACTGTTCATGTTTTGCACGTGTGACTGTTTGATTGCATATGGACAAAGACACCTCCCTTGTTCAGTAAACACCTGAAGTAAACAGAAGAAAAAATTGACTCCACCCAAAAGCGTTCATTTAAAGGTTATCAGTGCTTGTGTCAGAAAGTGGTTGTGCTGTTGGAAAGAAACTCATTTTTTACTTTTCTGAACCTACAAGGCAAGGAGAGTGGATTGCTGATGAGAAGAACTGTGAAAAATGGGGGAAGTGATAAGTAACCAAGCTGGATTTACATAGCACTTTTCCAAACAGTAGTTACAAAGTGCTTGACAGAAGTTGTGGCGCAGGGGCAGTGAAGATTAGATAACATAACTGTTGTCGGCATTTACAACTGCCAATACGGTGGCCTCGCAGTGTCAACAAACTGTTTGTCTAAGAGGCAGGTTAGCTGTTTACTCAGGTGGGTGTGTGATTGCTGTAGCTGATGTTTAAGTGGCAACTTGCAACATCCGACTAACAGACTTAACAGCATTAGCTTGATACAGTTGACGAGCACAAATAAATACTGACACTATGGTCTGACTGTGATTATCTTCAGGATATGCCTTTCTGATAAGACACTAGTGTTTTTAATGTGATGTTAGACAAAACAGAATCTCTACTTGTTCTGTGAGGCATGAAAGTTTTTTCTCTTGCACACCCAGAGTATATCGCAAGATGTAAAATAATAAGCTTTATAAAAAGGGCACGAATTATACATCTAAGTCATGATTAACTTATGCATGACTCCTGATGATTTAATGCACGAATTAATGCAGAATGTATCATGAATACTTCACCACCGTAGGTCACCGTGATTATAAGAGATTTGTTCACACTTAATAGATTTTGTTGCATATCAATAAATGTTGGTAGAAACTGTGATTAACATTTGCAAACTGAACTGTGAACTAATCACATAAAGCCATTCATCAGTTAACCTTTACTTAGATGTATGAATTATACACTTATAAGGCGTTACAAATCAAATCAAATCTCATGTTCCTCATTTTGTGTATTACAGGTGAACTACAGCACCGCTCCCCAGCCTGTGGAGGTCTGTGTGTGTTGCCTGAGAGCCACCAGAGACAAACTACCCGAGGGCCTCTACACTGTCAGCGTGTCCCTTCACAGCCATCTCGGGGGTCCAGCTCTGGCATGGGGCAGCGAGAAAGAGCAGCGACGATGGGCGGTGTCCACCGAGCCAATCAAGCATCGCGGCCGCTTCTACGACACAGATCTGCACTTTAACCAGAGCCTGTTCATGGTGAGCAGTTTTTTTAAGAGATGTTGGACAAAAGCAGAAAATTGTACGAACTAAAACCTGAACGGTTATGATACTGGGAAAGTTCATGAATCACATTATTTTAAGCATTTTCAAAAACATCCCAGAAGGCATCAAAAACACTTTGCAATTAAATTCAGTTCAAATAGATTTCTTTAATTTTAAAGGGCCCATCTAATGCTGATTTTCAGGCCCATACTTATATTATGGGTGTCTACTAGAAAATGTTTTCAAGATTTAATGTTAAAAAGAAATAAGAAATTCTATATTCACCCTCTGTTTTAAGATTTTAGAACCTGTCTTTTTAAGGACCGCCCTCCTGAAAAGCTCAGTCTGCTCCGATTGGTCGGCTCTCACAGGCCTGAGAAGGGACCGCCTACCTAGCTACCGTACAAAGTTTCAGAATACAGGCTGTGTACATTTCTGTGTGGATTTAGCATTTGTATACTTAAACAGAGTTTGTATAGCACCTAGACCTGCTTTATAATTTAAAATATATGCAAATCTCTCTTTATCACACACACATATAGATATAAATTTATCTATATTGGTTTGCAGTTAGCATTGACACTCACAAACCAGGCTGCAGACTTGAAAGGGAACATAAGTGACTGTGGCCACTAAAGAGATCTGCATTTACAGATACTGGTAACGTGTCGCTTTCCTCAGTTGACACTAATATGTTTTTATTCAACAAGGAAAGAACAGAATCAGGTTGTGATTTGTTACTGTGCAATTCTATTTAATAACAACCCCTTTATTGATTTGACGCTTGGGGATGCGGGTTTGAATATTTTCTTTCATTTTTTTTGGGGGGGGGGGGAATAAATATAAAACATCTCTTATCTGAAAGTAATTTTGACACTGGGGGACCCTTTATTAAAGCACGCTCGCTTCCAATGAAATGGGCGAAGCCTTTGTTACGAAATTCAGTGGAACATTTTAGCAAACCACGATCTTAAAAACAAACAGTCCCCTCAGATAAAAGCAAAAAATAAAAACATGCTGCACTAATATGACAGAACCTACCATGCTGCATGTTTAGTCTTTTATTTTTTGCCACAGCGCTTCCAAATTCATCTTCCTCTTTCTGTTGTCCTTGGTTTCATCAGTTGCAGCGAAGACGGAGTAGCTTCTAGATTGAAAGGGTTATGAGAAGTTATATTGCTGTAAAAAGACAGGATATGAAAATATGCCACACACAGCCCCCAGGTTTTGCTCCGGGGATCTCCATATGAATAAAACAACAACTTTTCAAACATGACATTTAATCCATGCATGTAAATCAAACCCAAGATCAATTATTCATTTATATAAGGAAGTAATGTTTTATTGGAATGAAAATGAAGTACAAATGCATTGAAAAATTCAGTGTCTGTTCTACATGTCTTTGAGTTGAGCTGGATCGGCGGGGGATAAAGGAGGGCATGGAAAACTTGGGCAGAATTGACTAAAATGTAATATTTTGGGAGAGTATTAAGAATCTCAACCTCCATTTCCAGTGCATAGTAAAAGACTCAACGTGTTTTTCACATTTGGTCCTTTGGATGAAACAACACAGCAGATTACATTAGATGAGATCTATACACATTTCAAAACCACTTCCCTAAACCTCTTGATATGAGGGAAAACATCGTCTATAGAAGCTGCGCTAATCTCAAAAAAACCCACATAGTCGTTTTAGACGGCCGATATTGACCAGTGGATTAGAAAATCTCTGTTTAGGTTTATTCATTGGCGATGTGCGCACAGTACCAAAGACTCACAAGAGAAACCTTAAAAACAGAAGCCACTAAATCCAGTGTCCCTCCTGATCCCATAGAGTTTTGTTACAGGCTCAGAAAGGGCTTCTACAGTGTTCTGATGGCAACTCTAAAGGCCTTAGCTGGAGCATTTAGCACATGTGGACACTGTCAATGTGCTGGTGGGCGTATTCATTGAGCTCGAGCGTCCTGATAATATTGTCTCCGGCTCCCATCAAAACATAAAGAACGGGGTAAAAACTGGCACAAACTGAATGCGGACCTGGGATCTGATTCAGAGGTAAAAAAGGTTTAAGTATGGCATGCTAAATGCCTCATGTCACTCTTCCTTCCCTCCTCTCCTCGCCAAACCCTGCGCTTTATAGACAGACCTGTTGTTGTCGTCCTCATTGATAGCGGTGGAAACGCTGATCAGATTTGTCTGAGACTATCAGGATTGGCTTGGATGTTTTTCTCTCTCTCCTCTTGCCCACACTGTAGCGTGCGATTTCAGGAGTGCTTGCAGTGCCTTCTAAGAGGAAATGAGGAATTAGTGATGGTAAGGGGAAGCCAGGAGCTTATTTTCCTTTCCTTTCCTCCCTCTCTCTCCTTCTCTCGCTTTTTTTTTTTATTCGTCCTTTGTCTTGTGTGTCTGGGTTTGGATTTAGACAGAAACAGTGCAGTTCAGTTGGAGATGTCTTGGATATGCTGGCAAGTGGGAGCACTTCTGAGAAGTCGGGCTCACAGTCTTTGTGCAGTTTTTATGCCAAATGGGAGAATGTGAAGTATAAGATTCCACATTTTAATATTAAAGGAGGATAAAGAATGAGTGAGGAAGACAAGAGAAAAAAGATGAAAGGTCGAAGGAAATGCATACGGAGATCCATGAACTTGTTCTTGTTTCTCTTCTACTTTAAAAAAAAAAAAAAAAAATGTCGGTCATTGAGGAAGAACTGAGTCATCTTGCACAATGATAGTCACTATTTTTCCTCACTTGTTTGGTGCACACATGCGCTCTTTTTAAAAAGAAAAACAACAACTATAAAACATCAGACTGTTTTGAATTAAAGAAGATGTTTCTAATGGCTTAGGCAGCTCCTCCCGCAAACACAGGAAGTGAGAAAACCTCTGAAGCACATCATCCAGTCTCACAGTAACACTTCCCACATACACATATGCAGCAATAAGCCCACATGTTAGCATGCAGGCACATCACACGTATGCAATCGCGCATGCACACAAATTACTATTTATGCGGGTCATATTTCTTACAGTAAATGAATAATGTGAAATATCCTCAATATCCATAATCTGTGATATTATGCCATAAATTTGTGTCCTGAGTCAGACACTACTACCCATCATTTCGCAGGTGCATACCAAAAGCAGATCATTGGGGGGGGATACACATGATTTATGTGTTAAAACAAGTCCCCTGCGTTTTCCATTACAACTAATAAAGGGATAAAATATTTCCACCCAGTGATGGATGAAGTGGCACACACCTCACTGTCAGTTCATTTTTTAAGCAAACCCACCGCTCTCTGGGTAAATAAGAATGTATGTGTTGCCATCGACTGCTAACCACTAACACTTTTTGCTTCATGCGAGATACCCTTAATGTCATCAGTTTGATTGATGGCGGCCTCCCCGCATTGCAAATTCACGAACTGTCAGCTCATAGACTGCAACGGAAATCCCAACATCTCCTCCACCCTGCGAGTGATGCAGACAGTCTTTATCATTCAAGCATCTCCTTTGAGGCAATTTGCAGAGCTGGACGGGTAAGAATGGCGGTTAAAAAAGGCTCCGAAAAGAACACGCGAAAATAAGTTCAAGGAGGATTTAAGTCTAGGATGTGAATTAAGTGGCACCCTGGGGGCTCCTGTACTGTTTGCTACCCTCCGTGTGTCTGTTTGAGAGCAATATGCTTGCGTTAGAAGGTGTGCATATGTGTGCAAACGTTAGTGCGTGTGCCTGCAGGTATGTGTGTTCACCTGAGCGGAGCTGTGGCTGACCTTTGGCCTCCATGTGTGTCTGCAGATCCTACCTGCCGCCTGTGAGGTCGTCCCCTCCATGGTGCTGGTGTTCAAACTGATCGCACTACCAGGACACGGCAGCCACATCAGCTCCGCGATGGCTTGGGGGACATTTCCTGTTTGTGGGCCGAGCCTCGGTCACGTCCAGGGCAGGTGTGTCAAAGGCAGATCGAAGATAGCTGTTGGACCTCATGGAGTATTTTAGGTCAATAGGCCACCATGAATCCCAGCAAAATCATCCCGTTTTGATGTTCAGATCAAACACATTACGTGTCTATTTGACATTCACTACCACTTGACATCACACAAAAAAATGCCTCAAATGCTTCATTGTATCAATAAGGTTGGAAAAAAGAGAATGCATGCTGCTCACAAAGCTCAGATCAAACTCCCAAACCATACAGCGCTGATCAAATATGGATAAAGATATTTGTCACTGCTGTGTACTACTGTTAGTGTACTGTTTAGCTGTAACACATGAAAGTCTGAGACGCACATGCAAGCTCAAACACACTAATATGCACAATATACACATAACCTTTGTGAAAAAAAGCAGTCTTATTTGTTGTGCTCATGTCTACTTTGCTCATCATACGTTGTACAGTGACTATTACCGGTTATGTGTCATTGACCCAGGTTCAAAGCCCCACTGCTCAGGGGGGAGCCCAGCGCACAAGTGGACCAGTTTAAAAAAATTGAAGCCCTCATCTCCTCTGATCTGGACCACTGGCTGTGCAACCTGTACTTTCAGGTGTGTTCGTGTGTGCAGTTAGGAAACTTGCAAATGCACGTTCTCAAATGAAGACTCGTATTATTATTATTAGATATGAGTTATAGTTTTTAAGATTAATATGCTTGTTAGTGTATCCCCCCCCCACCACACTGTTATGTGGAAGGCAGGATGGTGGTTCTGGGTGGATGGGGGTTGAATTTTTGGAGGGGGTTTCTATGATAAAAAGCTTGGAAATTGGAAATTGGCCCCAGAGAGCAAACAAGAACCACATCTTTACCCAGCCATTCCGGATGCATTTGAGCTGATGCATTGATTAGATTAGTAAACATCTTAATTGAATTAAACGCCAGAACAAAGCTCTCTGTCTTGGGTTTGTCTCTTTATTCGTCCCTTGGACTGTGACATGTTGTTTGTATTACTCCATTATCATTACTGCCGCTTTGATTTCGGAGGGATGTAAATAGCCTCATTTTTGTGCATGTTTGCGGATGCACAGCGCAATAGGATGTACAATGCTCATATTAGTCACAATTATGGTCTTAATTGAATTATTTCATGCCATTATGGCACACTATGACAAATACTAATAGTTCGCTACGTCTGCAGTTTGATCACTAACACCTGTAGTGTAATTATGCACACATGCTGTTTTCCCAAAACAGTGATGATGCAATGGAACGATATGAGCATAACTGCTGATGACATTAACATGAAGAGGTTATATTAATGTTCACTGAACCCATATGTAGACCTCCAACACACTGTCTTGTTTGTGGTGCTTCAGGTAAAGAGGCTCCCTTCTGGAACATCTGGGGGGCCGGAGCCCTGCATCGCCCGATCAGCACCCCCTCCTAAACCCGCGGTCCTGCCTCAACCTGAGGTCCATCATGAGCAAACACAAGGCCAACTGCCACTCCAGCCCCCACCCCTGTCACAGCCCCATCTCCGTCCTCAGCCCCTTCCTCCCCAGTCCCAGTCATATCCCCACCAGCAGCCGCACGCAGGCCCCAGCAGAGGAGCAGGAGAACCCGCTGTGGTACACTCTCACCGGGGGTCCCCTCTCCACCTGTCAGCTGACTCGGCTTGCTCTTCCTCATCTCTGCCAGGTAGGGGTTCAATGTTAAAAACCCCCGACTACGCCACAGTGGGGAGAAAATGTCACCCTAATGTCACAAGCGCTGGGATGGGAAGAGTGGCAGGCCTCACTAGCAGCAGCTCTCGGCTGACGTGGGTGTGCTCGAGGGGAGGGTTGGGTGGAGACATCAGGCCAAGCTTGACAGATACAAGTCAGATCAAACAAAGGATGTTTTCTCAGTTAGATTATATGCAAAAAGCCGACAGATACACTGTAGCATTAGTGTTAGTTCAGGCAAATGTTTGAGCAGCAAGCACAACACTTACAGACCTTGAAGATAATCAGATAAAACTTTTGGATAATACCACCACTTAAATAAGCAAACACACCCTCTTCAGTGTGTTACCACAGGAAGCTTTGTATGATCTTGACGCCATTTTAGTTCCTAAATTTAGACTCAGTTTTCCGTCAATATTGTACTGAAAATATATATATATATATATGATCAAAAGATTAGATTAGACACACACACGACACACTGCTTAGTACTTAATACTGCTATCAAACATTTGCGTGTATCCTGCTGCCACGTTTAAACTCGTCTTAACTTAATTTCAACAGTTAAATGTTCAAACAGTGTAATTGAAAATTATTAGCAGGCACTGTTTCTACATTTACATTGTTGTGGTGACTGCTGTTTAATCTACATATTCAAAAGAAACCTATACTACAAAAAAGCATTTTGACTCTGCAGTTGTATTATTGCAGTATTACTTTGTCAATACATATCATAATATCATCATGACATGCTCTGGATTTAAAGTACTTCACAATCTTTAGATCTTATTGTAGACTTTGCAGGTTGTGTTGTAATATAGGGTTGAGGTATAGATAATATTATTTTGTTTAATCCTTACTTGTGATGAATGACAAATCTTCATTGGATAGCCGACTGAAGTTGAAAACCAACTAATTCTCAACCCTCTAATCGTCAGTACCCTTAAACTATGCAGTCATATACTTTCAAAATAAAGCGTGCTGACAAACAGTTGACATTGTATCACATATTATAACCCTACATTATGGTTTGGTTAGGTTAAGTCCCAAAAAACGACTTGGTCAGGCTTTGGTTCCAAAAGTACCTGGTAAGGGTTAGAGACAGATCATACTTACATTACGTCACTCATGTAGTGTATGCATTCATTCTGTAAATGCTTCTGTTACTCTTTAAAAACATTGATCTGAAGCACAAATCTTTGGTCGGTTGATTATGACTTTTTATTTATTATTTACGTGCTGCTGCGCTTTGGTTAGGTTTAGGCACAAAGACTACTTTGTTAGGTTTAGGAGAACATGACGTGTACGCTACGTCACTCACATAATGCAAATCACCCTTGACTCTTGGCTACAAATGGGACTTGAACCCTGGCAACTAGGGGGAATGCCTGTTAAAGCACCACCCAACTGCCCCTGCCATACTATGACTTGAACCTTTCTTATTATTTATTCTACTACAATAGAAGGTCACTTCAAAAAGTGACATTACAGGGTACCTATAGCATTAAACTTAAAAGAATAGGGCCACCGACCAGGCTGCTGTATTTGATGCGCTGTAGTGAAAACATACAGAACAAACAAAGATGTTATGTTGTTGTGTTAAGAGTTTTCTAATAAATAATTAGTATAGCAGCTTCTGATGAATACATATCAATTTCAGGCTTAAATGAACAATTTCTGGTTCAAGCACCGCCCATTAAAAGCAGTTATATGGGGTCCAGAAAATGTAGTTGGTTGAACAGATACAGTCAGATAAGGGCGAACTCACTGATCCTTATTAGACAGCATGTGTTACATTAGGAAACCTCCTCCAAGGCACAACAGTCCCCGAAAAATATAGATTTCTGATTATCATTTCAAACAGTACTTGAATACTCAAGTTTTAAATGTAATCTGAATTTCCTTCATATTTCCATTACTTTTTTGAAGAGGCACTGGGATACAGAATTAAAGGATTTGAGGTAGCACACAAACTATTGCAGCAACCGCATAGTGACTCAGGGGTGAGCGCTGCTTTACAGAAAGAATGGTCTTTCTGTGTGGAGGTTATATGTTCCCCCCGCATTTGTGCGATTTTCCTTCAGGTGATCTGGTTTCCTCCTACAGTCTGAAGACATGCAGGTCAGGTTGATTTGAGACTACAGATTCCCAGGTGTGAATATGATTATGATTCCATGTTTTACTCCTGTGATGGACTGGAGCGCCTTTGCTTTTCTTTCAGTACGTGCCGGAGTATACGCTCCGATATGATCCTGAATTGGGTCCATCAGCCGCTCAGCCGTGGTTGCCCCTGCTTATGTGGTGGTCCAGGCCAAGTCCTGCCATGACTTCGACCACATCTGGGGCTGGCTAATGACTTCTGTTAATAGCAATTAGGATCCACTTCCTCATTTTAAAAACAGGCTATTCTCGTTTCCCACCTATTTCGAAGTCATCCAGCATCCCAGCAACTGCCAGGAATCAAATACAGGCTCATTTGGTATTGATCTACTACAAAGGCGACTGGCTAGCTTCTTTGTTATTAATACATCCCCCTTTTTTTCCTTCTCTTTTTTTTTTTGCACGCACAGCTCATCTTTATTTAACAGTCCTCAAAAGTTTCTGGGGTGCTCTGCTTTAAACATCACACAGGCTTTTTAATTACAAATGAGTTGTGACAGGTCTGCTGGGTAGCACCCTGGCCCATTTTAAACGTGATGCCGGCTGACAGCTTGGCAGTGTTCTCCCAGCACTGAAACATGTGGAAGAAATTGGTCTTTTACATTTCACAGCTTGTCGCTTCCTCCGCCGACTGACCTGTGACCCCCCACAGAGATCCTAACGCCCACAAGGGAAGTGTCCCCAACGAACTGACTGCCTTTCCAGGGAGGGGAGAGAGAGCTAGGTAGGGAGGAAGGGAGGGAGGGAGGGAAGGGGGCACTCACTATGGGAGATTTATGTTCTGCCACGCAAGGCAAAAGGTACCAGGTCCCTTCAACACACACGGCTGCGTACTCCGGCACACACACACACACACTCTCGCAGCCAGGTGAGGAGGTTGCTTGCGAAGTGAACCCGATCCGTAAGTGAAATAGCGGATCAAAAAGTGTCCTGCACAACACCTCATCCGGCACTACCTAAGCCAACCTGACGTTTGTGCTGCATTTGCATACAGATCCGTTCATTTTGCATTACCTCTGGAGCGAATTATGGCGCTCAGATGGGGGAGATTATGTCAAGGTTGCGGGGAGCGATTGGACGGACAACTTTAACCTAGCCAAAAAATGGAAATCCAATTCAGCGCGGAAGAAGAAGAACAAATTATCCCCCTGTTCATCAGTCTTCTGTCAAGTCTGGGGGTTTCAGACGTTTCCTTCCTATTTCATGCTTCTCTGTTTCTGATGTGTGCAGATCGCTTTTTCTGCGCATGTGGCGCCTGGATTTTCCTCATTACCCATTTGTCTCGGAATCAGGACAAGTATACAGAGACCTCTTGTCACGGCGATAACATACACACACAGCAGAGCTTGACAGTGAGACTGGAAGTTTGTATTCCTGAGGCCTTAAGTTAATTAATCCCCGTAGAAAAATCACAGTGTGCGGTGAGGTGTCTATTACAGAACAAAACCTGACATCCCAATCCGAGATAATAACTCTGACAAGTTTTGATCGAGAAATCGCAAGATTACAGTAAGTGCCATTGTGCGGTCATGGATGGTTTTTTGTGTTTCAGATTCACTTGCTATTGGATGATGATAATTTACCTCAGCTGACTCGTCCAAGCATAACGAAGTGTATTTGGCTTTTTAACATAGAGATTAGCTGGAGGCACACTGGGTTAAGTGACCTTTCACATTAGCTGAATGATCCAGTTACGTTGGGTTTGTTTGAACCCAAATGACTAATTAGATTAGTGTCTTGTTTCATGATCGCCTTTAGTGGATCAGTATGCACACAGATGATTCTGCCACAACTGTATCACTGCTTCATTTATCTGCCGTTTTTTTTTCTCTTTTCTTTTACAAATGCATCGTAACATCCATCCCCTTGAGCACTGATGGTGATTTCGAGGATTTCTCATCTAATGCCTTCTTTGGACCGCTGCCCCGCACTTTCAGGATGTGCTCCGCTCCAGGCCGGTCCCAGTCATCGGAGTTTGAAAAACCACAATGTTACATCACACCCTCTCAATCAGTCGCACTGTGCATCTCGCCGATTAATTCAACAATGTCCGGATTCCAAATGAATGGGTTCAACCTTTTGAAGCCTGTTTGCAGAGATACTCATGTAAGTGCTCACAGTGGGTGTGCAAAAAAAAAAAAGGAATGTGGGACGGATACAGAGCGTATGGGACAAACACACCCAAAGGTGACAGCGCCTTGCCTCGAAATGCACTGAGAATCCCCAGTTTTTGTGTGATAAGACAACTGCAGCCTTTGCAAGCACGATTAAGACAGATTTGACTTTCAAGAGCGACAGACTTCACCAGCGAGAGTGGAAAAAGTCTTCAAACAACACACTAATATGCACATATAAGTGTCTGTTGCTGTGACTGAAATGTGACTGTATGTGTATCGTAGCAACCTTAACACAAACCCCGACATGGACTCAGGGGTAATCCGTGAGTCACTGACCTTCGATCCCTCTGTAACTTTGGACCAGTCATCAGGCAATTAGGGGCCTAGGTGAGCCAGAGCCGCCATCTCAGCCTGGTTGCATCTCGACGGTAACACACTGATGGGGTCTCGACAGTGTTATGGCCTTCAGGCTTTTCTCTTTTCCTTGGTTTTTTGTGTGTGAGCAAGACAGAAAAGGAGTGTGATGAGTTATGTGTTTGTGAGGTACACTCATTGCTATTTCTTCGCTTGAAAATGTTTGAGCATGTATGCAAGTGTCTACATATTAATATCTTTGTTTATACGCCTTTCTGTGTGTGGGTGCGCCAATGCAGCGTATGCACCGGATGAGTATGTGTGTGTGTGTGTGTGTGTGTGTGTGCGCTGGTCTTAACACAGCTCAGAGCGCAGCGGGATAACAAGGAGTTTGTTGTTGGCCTTGAGTGCCCGGAGAGGCTGGAGTTGTGGCAGCTCCAGCGCTCCAAGTTCACAGACGTAGCCCTCAGCTGTCGATGATGTCGAAGCTGTCGATGCTGCCTCCGCGCTCATTCTGGTTCCACGGCGTCTGCGCATTAGCAAGCGGGGCCTGGCGTAATGAGTGTGTGCATTTGTGTGTGTGTAGTCTGAGAAAGCATCCTGATCCATGGTGGTCTAAGTCTGTGGTCGCTGTTTGGATTGAACAGTGTGTGTCTGTGTGTGTGTGTGTGTGTGTGTGTGTGTGTGTGTGTGTGTGTGCGTGCGTAAAAGCAGCTGGCCATGGGCTGCTTTGCTCTGTCTGCACAGCAACACACACGTACGCACTTCATTGAAATGTAATTATTGCTCGAGTGCACTTTTACTCTGAATTTGAGCGATAAACTATTAAAACTGCACTGCAACTCGATGAAAAATTGTTGATTTTTAATTAAAAGTTAGAAATGCAGAATGTGTTATCTTTCTGGGTAAATACAGTCTGAAACACTGCAACATTTTCTTGTATTTTGTATATTTTGGCAAAAAAAAAGATTTCTGATTGTGCCCTTCTTGGTACAAATTCACTTTATAAGCACTTTTCCATCTTTGACATTTTAGTTTTGGCAGTCATTTCTTCATTTTTTTAATTTAAATACATTCTAGGAGTGTAAAGGTTCCGGCGTTAAGACTTGCCTGATGTGAGATTATTTGACTCTTAATGCTGACAAAAAATTGAATATATAGTTATGTAATGTCATGAAAATGTGGAAAAATAATGAATCCCTACTTTATCCCTAGAATAGAACAAATATAACCTTATTACCTTGTAACTGTAGGCGCTCCAAATGCTTACCAGCAAAGCTGTGGTAATTAAAAACTACATCTGCGTTAGGATGAAATCTGATTTCAGACCATCTCAAAAATAGCAATGAGCAGACTCTTCCTGCCATTTAAGTACATTTAAGCTGTCAGAAGGATTTCTGATGCGTTGCCTGCATTTAAGTTATTATTACTGATATATTTAATCCTGCAGCAAGAGAAAAATTATATCATCACAGAGGTTTCCTTATGTATTATATAGATGTGACTGGTTCCACAGGGGGAAAAAAGTTTCACATAGTGAGATTTTTACATGTATCAAGCTAAGGTTTACTTAATTACAACCTCCAGGCAATGCAGGAACCCTTTTTTAAATTCTGTGAATGTTAATATGCTAAATAATGCAGATCTCCGACTCTTCAAGCATGAGACACACATCTGGCGGCTTACCATTTAAATTACAGCAAAAAAAAGGAAAAAAAGAAGAAGAGTGAGACAGATAGAGAGAGAAAGGGGGAAAAAAAAGAGGGTTAGGATGAAAAAATACTTCAAAAGTAATTTTCCAAAGAAGAGAAGAATGGGGAAATGTATTACAACCAAACTTAATTTCTTTTTCGATTTTTCATCACTTCTAATTGCATACATTAGAGCGTCGAGGCTGGGAAGGTTCAGCTCTGAGATTGTGGGAGACAGAGATGACTGTGCAGTGGGAGCTCCAGAAGTTAACACTCCTGCTTCTCTCTGTGCAGAGGAAAATCAGCCTTTGTAGCTTTTTTGCAGGTCTCCAGACAGCAGACCAAAAACACATCCGCTACCTGCCTAGGAGTAGAAAAATAAGACGAAAGTAACACTTGTAGTGTGTGTAGAAATGCAAAGAGCATTTCATTTGTACAAGGCAAATAATGGATTTTCCAAAAAGTTACTCTTCTTCATTACAAACCTCCAGTTTTTTTTTTTTTTTTTTGCATCTTTGCTAAATTTAAAATTAAATCTGCGTTGCTAAATGTTAACCTTTTCACTTTTATTGCAGTCTGTTAAAATGTTTATAATATATTTCTTTTTTTGGATAGTTCATCAGGACTTTTCAGAACTCGCAATCATTTGGATTTGCAGTATAAATATTCCTCAGCCACCCCTGATCCTCACTATGATTGCCAGATGTGGTTTGCAAAAAGAAAACAAACACGAGCCTTTTTCTTTCTTTTTCACACTTGCTGCAAATCACTTCTCTCTCTCTTTTTTTTTCGGGATGCAGGGAAGAATTCCTCCTCGGGAGCCATTTCTGGAAACACAGGAGACAAGAGTGATCTGTGCAGGGAGAAAGCAGAGGGTGGGATCCACTACAAGGTAACACTGTGATTTAAGGGAAAGTGTTCCCACCCTTGAAATGAGCACCCTCTCTCCGCTTTTCCCCCCTTTCCCTTTCCCGCCCCTCTCTCTGCGCCCCTACACACACCTCCTCGGCTTATTATCTGAGATTTGTCAAAATACATTTCACACTAACAGGTATTTTTCAGCCTTCAAAGCCAGTTTTGATCTGCTTGACAAGCCAAAGCAGCTCAAATTCTGTGAAATCAGCAAAGCCAGCCAGGCCTCCCTTTTTTTTCTCTTCTTCTTCAAGCCGCTCTAAACACGCCTCTTCCTGTGCTACAGAGGACTTAAGCTAAATTAATCAAAGCCTGCATGTTACCTGCCATACTTTGAAGTGGTAATTGCAAAATTACTCTGTGTGCTGATCTGGCATTGCTGCCTCCCGGTCCGCCCCTGCCATTGTGCCTGCGCTGCGGCCTTTTGTTGTTGTGATGTTATTGTTGAGGTAGTTAGAAGCCTATGAGCGAGCCTCCGTCTGTCACACGCATATACACATCCTCCCCTCCACGCCTCTCTTGTCTACCCCCTTTTATTCTTACTAACCTCCTTCTCCTGATGTACAAGAGGCTCTTCGGACCACCATTAATCAGCGATGACCGGTTAAATAAATGAGTTTGTTGATATGAAGTTTTATTTCTTTGCAGCCTCTGTAGAACATGTTTTTTTTTTCCCTCTTCTCCTCTTCGCCCTATCTTTAAACCTTGGTAACTCTGTCAAATGTCGTAGGGTGGAACCCAGTTGTCTAATGATTAAGTGGAGTGATCTCCAACCTGCCCCAGCCTGGGAGCGCCAGGGATCAGATTTCAACCCTTCAACCTGCAGTGCAGGCCTAATTAAAATGAATTTTCTCCAGGCGACCACTTTGCCCACAGGGCAGGAATCCAGCTATATACGGAATCCGCTCTTAAGGTATTGCATTAAATTTATTGTGGAGAGACACCGGAGAACATTGCGGTTTATATATCTCCTGCATTTTTTTTTTTTCCCTCTGCTTTCTTTCCCGCTCCTTTCCACCTTTTTATTGTGATCATCACTCTGGAATCCAAGCTTGCATTGGCAAAGATTGCCCTATGAAAACGGATGGAGCTTTTATGGGGCCTTGCCCATTTACTACTTCCTGGGCCTAGTTTATCTCAGAGGGAGAGACAGAGAGAGGGAGAGACGGAGGGGTGCAAAAGATGAAAAAAAAAATGAAATGAGAGACAGGGCGGAAGAAAAGAGAGAGGTTGCTTATTTCAAACTGTGGATCTCATTAACATACATCAGTGAGTATTTCACAACTTCAAGCAGAAAGGCACTAAGCCCACCCAAGGGCAACACAGGCAGGGCTGACAGGGCCAGGGAAAGCAAGCCGTTAACATGTTGGCGGCTTAACAAATAATATCTGCTCCCAAGTACCTTGGTGAAATATTTAAAACCCCACTTCCTAACTCCATTTGACTGTGTTTATGACGATGACAGTAAACGACTTGTGTGGAAAAAAACAGTGCCAGCTGCTCAAATATCACATATTTAACACCACCGTCACCGTATGCATGTTTCCCAAATGAACTCGACTTGAATGATGGCGTGCCGTATGCGATTTTGCCGTCATTCTTGTCTCGTGTCAATTGAGGCGCGGTTTGAGATATAGGAGAGGCTCCAAAGTGCCACGCACACTGTCACTGTCACCGTGTGCATCCCCCAAGATAAATTCAGAGGCCTGTTTCCTGCTTTGATTACAAATGACATCCGCATGTGTTCTCCCCGATTCCTGCTCCTCACAGAAGAAGCCAATCAAGAAGACAAATAGCTGCGGCCCCAGCATGAGCGGCAGCAGCGCACCGCCTCGGCAGGCAGACAAACAGAAGATGCAGCCTTCAATGGAGAACCTCTCCACGGAGGAGATGGAGGAGTATACATTCTCCCTACAGTAAGTCTCACCACTCATTATCCTGCCTGAGTCTTGTGAAATTCAAACGGGCTGGGGGGAAAAAAAAAAGAAAAAAAAAGGAAAACCGTGGGTGACAACCGGTTTCAGTGATGTGCAAGGCATCAAAAAGACAGACGCTGACAACAAAATGTGCCTAGAACACCTCCTGTACAGATATAGATACAGTAGTCACATGTATTTCCAGGGAAATCCTAACTTAATGGAGCTGCATTGGCTGTAGCTTTAATCTTGTGTGGCGCAATTATAATTTGTCAACATAAACAAGTCACGGGGAAAGCAATTTTCAGAGGCTTGTGGCCTCATCTATCCTGGAAAAAGAGAACCTTGTACTGCGTGAGAACTTTGTCAGGGAGAAGGAAAATTCCTCTCCCCATTTCATATTCAAAAACACCAGCATCCCCTACGTGCCTCCGTTAAAACACAACTTGTTTCCACATTTTGTTTTTACTAAAGGTGCAGTATGTTGTTTTTTTTTCAAATGAGAAATCTTCATTGATTGATATTCATGTTTAAACACACAAAATAAATAAAAATCCAAACTGATCTTACAGGACAACACAGTGTCACACTGTTTGACTTTGTTTGTATTTGCCCGAAGCTGCCAGCTTTTTAGCTTCAGTGTTCAGGGGACCTTGTTTTTCTTTTTCAGTTATGGAAATCATAAATATTTCTGAGTTTATATTATTACCTTATTAATATTTTAAATATTACTTTTCTGAGTTTCTGAAATTTCTTGTCCAAAACTACATAGCGCAGCTTTAGTTTGGACTCAAATGTCCAAAATAATACAAAAAAAAAAAAAAATGAATTATAAATTACATTTTCACTTTTTGGTCCACAGTTTTAAGATAAAATAACACATTGTATTCAAACTAATTTGGTTTGTAACAACATTGCGTTAAGTAGCCAAACCAGACATTGCTCAACCTCTACCCATTATGTCACTATGTGTTTTATTGTTTTTTTCCCTCCTCTGCACAACAAAATACAAAAATGAATAAATAAAAAAAAGGTTTGGAAAAATGTTTTTCCTCCTCACCGTGGCTCACAGCATTTGATTTTAATGAGAAAACAGGGACGTATGAAATATAAACAAAGCAGGAAGCAGTGAATTTTTAAACACATTGGCCAAATGTGGTGAAAGCAACAAGGTGCAGCAGCACTGTGCATCCGTGAAGCATCGAAAATAGGCTGAGAGCAAAATTGCTTGTTTCAACAAAAAAGTCACAGGTATTTGTTTTTATTTGAACGTCAACTAAATTAAGGGGAGGGGATTACCACACACACTACTACACTAGGGGGAGAGAGAGACGGGGAGAGGGGAGAGGGAGCCCATGTGTGTGTGTGTGTGTGTGTGTGTGTATGTGTGTGCGTGTGTGTGAGTGAGGCAGAAAGAGAGCTCTCCCTGGAGATTTAAAAGTACCCATGTTTCCTCATTTCTGGGAGTTGGTAATTTATAGCTGCTGGTCACATATTAAACAAGATCAGAGACTACTCCCTGACATCTTCTGAACATACTGGGGGAATTCAAATGATTACCAGCGTATCCTGCCAACAAATGACGACACAGGGACTATCTTGAGGGAGAGCGAGCACAAAACGAAACACTAGAGCCCGGGCAGGATGCACACAAAGGGACACAATTAAATGGTTTTCACGATTATTCATAGTGCCGCTTTTTTTTTTTTTTTTTTTACCTCTGAGCAGTCGCCGGATTCGGTGAGATGAGACGTTTTCTGTCAGTTATAGGTACGGATTGTATTGAGTCTGAGCCCCGGCGGTTCCCTGATGCCCTGTGAAGGTGCTGCTGCTATTGATTTCATCTTTACAAGCACACACATTACAGTGTCTCCGAGCTGAAGGCTGCTTTTTTCCTGCCCTCGCCTAATCAGAGCATTAGAGAGATACGGTGCCAGTGTTGGCTTTCACAATGAAGTTAAAGACGCTGCAGCCTCAGAGTCGTACCCTCACCCATCTCTCCCACTGTGCTGTTTGACTTACTCTGGGCTCCTCCACATCACCTGAGGACTGACACAGACGAAACGGATTGTTTACTGATCTTTTTTTTTTTTTTTTTTTTTACATTTTATTTGCCGTAATGATGTCATCTCCATCTCTTCTGGCATCTGTTTCTATCAGTGCACGTGGGTGCGTGTGTGTTTTTGTATGCATTCGTGCACGTGTTGTGTGCACGCCGTTTCTTCTCTGTGTACAGTACAGCGTGTGTGCGCGCGGATGTCTTCTGTGGGGCTGAGGATTCACACTGCAGTGATTGAGGGATATTACTGCCATCTATTGAGCCACAAGAGACTGAGCTCATTGAGATTTTTATAGGGCGTCCCGGCACAAATGTGCAAATCAGATGCTCATGCAATATTGAGCAAAACACTTAGACGCGGGGAGATTCAGTTAGGGTGGTCTGAGAATCTTTCAGAAAAGATCTTTAACACGATGCATTCATTGCCACGGTGTCACAGGCAGGGGTGTTTTATATACCAAGGAGAATAAATGTAAAGCAATGTATCGGAATGGAGCACTGTCTTTGTCTTCGAAAGGTCTCCATGTATGTACAGCGCATATAGTGATAACAAGAGTAAATCTCATGTGCGGACACTGCAGGCTGTGGCTGCAGGTGTGACCTCAAAGTCTAACTTTATGGATTCACCTGTCCAAAGACACTGTAATAGTGTATAATAGTTTCATGTCCAGTATGGCAACAAGCTGTTTATGTGAATGCATCTATAAAAGTTGGCACGAAGTATTT
Organism: Diplodus puntazzo; assembly: GCA_963678695.2. Taxonomy (NCBI): domain Eukaryota; kingdom Metazoa; phylum Chordata; class Actinopteri; order Spariformes; family Sparidae; genus Diplodus; species Diplodus puntazzo. The sequence goes on along the minus strand of OZ023171.1, from coordinate 13,539,707 downwards.
AATGCTTCAATGACACTTATTTTTCTACCATCACCTCATTTATTCGGACAAAAAAAACAACTACCAAAAAATATATTTTCTGGAAGCTGTTTAGGTTTCCATTATATATGATTTTATGCATAAATTGTTTTTATATTTACAGTTTCTGTGTCAGGATCTTCTCTCTGCTTTTTCAGAGTTCAGTCATTAGTTGTTAGTTAGATTTAAAAATATATATATATATATATTTTTATATATATATATATTTATAGTTGTTTTTGATAATCTCAAAAGCCCTTGAAAAAAGATAAAGGCCTACATATATGGAATCATAATAACCTTAAACCATAAATTACAATTTCAAAGACAACACAGCGCACCTCTTACTGCAAGTATTGACAATTGCAAGTCAATTCTGGGCAAATGAAAAGGACTGTGAAAACAAGCCAGGAATGATTCTTCTTCCCCTTCTTCTTCTTCTTCTTTTTTTTTTCCCCGAGTTCCTATGCTGCTGCTATCTGTTTGAACATGCATGAAAGACTCCTGCCGACCTTCCAGCTTATTTGATGTCTACAAGTGTAATCTCAACCACCTTTTTTTCTCACAGAATAGCACTGAGCAAAATCAAAGCACCTGATTCAATACGGCTGTTGTAATTCGATAGGGCCAATTTAATGCTTTCGGATGGTGCGGCAACAACTTCGAGAAAAAAGGTAAACATGCTCAGACTGAATTAATTTTACACCTCGGAGGGCACTTTAGCAGTACTTTACACTAAGTGTGTTCAAAGCTGTGATACTGTTGCTAGCTTGCGTCCAAGCTTCACAGACCTCAGCACATTTTATATCGAAAAGAACACTTCCAAACAGCAGGAAAGAAATGCCAGTTGTTGTTTTTCAGGAAAACCTACCTGTTGTAACGCAAACTCAGATTTTTTTGATTTTCATGCACAGGTGATTATTACCAATTTGCTTTAGTATTGTGTCTCATCAATGTCACCCAACTATTTTTTTTCTTACTCTGGTTTTGAGGAGAGAAACCTGTTTTAATCAAAGTCATTCTCACATAGCAATTAGATCTAATTAGTCCAATTATCAAGATTCTAATTACACTGAAATATACCCCCTAAATCTCATATCAATTATAGTATGTGTGACTTGTCCTGATCAGGAGACACGAAGAAAACGAGAGAGAGAGAGTGAAGACAAAGCTGGGTGGGAGGTAGAACAGAAGAGCATCCACATCCTCCGGAGGCCGAATGACTGCGGAACCGACTCCATCTGTCCCTGAAGCTTTTATTCCGAAAGACTGTGTCGCCATTTGGGGATAAATGTCACTTAACCTTTATTCCTTTTTTCCTTTTTTTTCCCACATCCAGAACTATTTTGTCACTGGTTATGATGTTATGATTAGTTACATCCTAGTTTTGTGTTTCAATTAGACGAGCGATGAGTCAAAATAAATACAGTTTCAGCATTCAGGGGTGTTGTTGTGTCTGGATTAAAGCTGCAGAAGGAATCGCGCTGGAAATAATTATCGGCTGTATTAAAATGCTAACGTGTGGCAGGCAGTGCGCACAAATCGCGCAGACCTGCACAGTGTGTTATTGTGGTGCTGCAGCATGGCACTGTAGGTGCACCGGCAAAACACACGCGCGCACACACACACACATGCACAGCCTGTTCTTGTTGTGGAGTCAGGGGGAACACACTGACCTAATTTCCCCCAGTTAGCTCGCCTCGTTGGGGACCAACAATCCTCTCCGCCCGTTTCCCCCAACCGAGCCTATCAGAGCACTCACTCACTGTGTGTCTCTGTCTCTCTATCTTCCTGTGCCCTCCATCTGTTTGAGTGTGTATACATGCTCAAGTGTAAGATTAGCGCTAAAGAGTACAGTTATATTGTTCAGGGCTGCCCATCTGCATCAGTCTATGCGACTAATTACACAGCGTAAAACATTCATAACACGCACCCTGCAGAGTCATTCCTCCGCTAGAGGAGAAGGGAAAGAGAGATCGGCCTGCAGTTACACACAGAGAAAGAGAGAAAAACCACCTGAAATAACAGCTAGTTCCAGGCTGTCAATCCCCTGCATACTGCAGCTCCGAATCACAACTCGGTGCAAGGGTCAATCAATTCTGATGTAATGCTGGTAGGAGAGGTGGGTGGAGATGGCAGTGCTGTTCACCCCTGGGTCTCTAGTGCTTTCCAGGGCTCTTTCCTGTGCTGAGGGGGCAGGAATGTGTCTGCGTGCGTGCACGCGCAAGTGCGTGCATGCGTGTGTGAAAGAGAGGCCCCTGGCTACCTCGGCCCGAGTGCACATGTTAGGGTTTTCTGTGGCCAGACGCGCCCTGGGTCACTTCGGATCTCACAGACACACACATACACAATCAACGTGCCGCTTCCTTTATGGAAATCGGAGCTGTCAGCTCCCTGACAGGCTAGCGTTGCAATATGATTGGCTAATCTGCAGTGATGTGGGTGTCAGTCAGAGCTGACTGCAGTCCCATTGGTGGTCTGGGTCAAATGAACGTGTTTCCCACAGACATGTAAGAGAGAGGAAGGGGAGGGGGGGCTCGGATACAGGAAAAATGACAGGAACTATATGTGAAAGCGTATGAGTGATTGCGTGTGATTTGTGCATGAGAGTGTGTGTGTGTGTGTGTGAGTGTGTGTGTGTGTGTGGCGAGAGGGCGAAAGAGAGCTAGGCCAGAGGTGACACTTCCCTCACGCTCTTCTTTTTTAATCTGTAACCACTCATTCCCCACTCTGACACAAACATCTGAAAAAGATGGCAAAAGTCAACAAATAACTCCACAAGACTTCAAAAGTCAGATTTTAACATGCAGATACATGTAAGCTAATGCACCGCAGCACAAACATGCACTAATGCACAGCACCCTGCGCAAATAAACATGAACTTTAAGGAAAACATCACTGACGGGCAGCTCTAATAATACAACTGACAGGTTGTAGATGTTGATGTAATCAACATTTGATTCACCGTGAAACATTTGTGTATTCTGGAGCATGATGTCATCAGCACCTATTGTAGCCGTCACCAGTTTAGAACTAGAGCACGCTTGATTGATAATTACACCGACACCACAGTTAACAGTTTGCTTTTGTCTTACACAGTATTTGTTTGGAGGCACACACATATAAGGGATATGACTGGCATTTAAAAAAATATGCATAAATCTGTAGCCCAATTGTGTTTTATTTACCCATCAGAAATACTGCTGTTGACGCGTTTTGCATCAATGGTTGATCATGTGATGGAAGTTGCAAAGAACTGTTGTTTTTATCGACATTTGGAATAAACAGGAGCATTAGAACAAATAGTAATAACAATAAAAAAAATGCTAAAAAATTAAAATCTGATTTTAGGAAGTTATAGAGATACTAATCACATAGAAACAGCAGCTTTGAGAGGCCCACATCATCCTGATAGAGTGAAAAAGAGAGTGATTCGAGAGCCGGGAGTCACTTCAGGTCATGTCGTGGCAGAGAAAACCTTAATTTTTGTCTTGCTTTCTTTTTTCTTTGTCCATCACTCACTTAATTGCTCTCTACACACACACACACACACACACACACACACACACACACACACACACACACACACACACACACACACACACACACACATTACGCGCAGTTCGTCTCCCTGGCTCGTAATTATTTCCTCTCTCCTTCTCACGTCCTCCCGTTAATTCTGTCTTCATCTCGCTCTCTCTTCCTCTCATTTTCTCCATCTTTCTCTCTGCACCCTTTCCCTCGCTCTCTCTCTCCATCTCTATCTCTCTGGTGACAATGTCCTGCAGTTATGAGGCAAGGTCAGAGAAGTGAAATCCATTTAAATACTGATGCAACTCTCCGGAGGCCCATACTCAGCCTCCGCAGCACTCCTCCCTGCACGCCTCACCCGAATTGATGAATGGATAGATCTCTTTAGAACACTTAGTATTTGTCCTGCATTAATCACTCAGTGTATTACACATCTACTGGCAGCGTGTTTTCACTGTTTTCTCACTGCCTCCCCCTAAAAAAAGTTTATAGAGAGAAAAAACAACCTGTTCTTCATTGTGGAGGACTGTGGTGGTAGTTGTAGTAGCTGAGTGTGTAACGAGAGCCTGGGAAGTCCCTGTGTTGTTTGTTGATCCCAGGTGCATCTGCATTTGAAATGTTTCCACCCTAGTTTATAGTGCACCGAGGGACCTGCCATTTCCATGTTTTAATCCCCTCTCGTGCTAAGTCAGGCGCTCCATAAAAACGCCACATGTTGCATGGCAGTGAAACGGCTACCTCACGTACACTTCTAAACTATTCCAAGGTGTGCGCGGAGGCCAAAACACATTTTTGCATGAGGGATTTGGTTGGCCAGTCAACCGGAAAGCCGGATTAAAACTCATCAAATAAGATTTCTTGAATGGCTAGTAGCTTTAGAGGTTCTCCATTGAACTAAGACATTTGTTTACTCAAGACATTTCATTCAAAACCATGTCCATTGTGGCCTCTAATAATTAAAATGGAATAAGCATTCCGGCTTTGAGTTTCATTGTCATCTCTGACCTCCGGTTCAGGTGTTTATAGGTCGATATTTTTGGAAATACCCGTTCACTCTCTCGGCCGAGAGTTAGATGAAAATATGTTCAGTAAATGCTAATGCAGCTCCTGTTAAGAACATGCTATTCAACACAGATTATATGGCAGTGTGAAGGGTTCACAGATCCATTCTCAAGCCTCCTGAACAGCTCACAGACTCAGCCCGCTAATATCAAACATATTTGATATTTATGATCAAAAATCTGGATGATTGGAAACTTCCGAGGCGAACCACAACATACCAATGTGAGAGGCATCCGAGAGCAGCCGACAAACAACGGTAAACATTCTTACCCTAGACTCAGGCTAACGTTAGTTAGCATTCTACTGTTGACAGAAACTTAAAAAAAACTCACCTCTAGTTCTGTCTGAAGAATAAAAAACCTGTGCTGACCCCCCCCCCCCCCCGTCCAGACTCATTTCACCTTCTTTTGTTTTTGTTTTTCACTTCAACGAGTCACTGGAGCAAGTGTTTACACGCACAACAAATCTCCATTTTGTTTACATCTACTTCCCCATGACATCACATGAGAGGAACCACACGTGAGGCCAGATTCAGCCTGCAGAGCCATGAAGCCAAACCCCTGTGTCTGCACAGAGCTTGGGTCGCTGTCCAGCCAATATTGTTAATATCCAAAGTGTCACTAGTCCAAAGTACACCAAATACAACGTTGCACTTCCTTTGGTCCTCGGCTACGCACCAGTCAAGTATGATGTAGATCAGATGAATGTTTCTTGAGATATGTGAATAACAGACAGATGTTGCTTGTCTTATAGATGCATTAAGCTACAGCCAGCAGCTGTTAGCTAATGTAAATTTTTAGGTGGAAGACAGTGTCTTGTCTTTACCTGAGGTTGCTGAGCTTACAGCATGGAAGAAAGCAAACCACCAGCAATTCCAAAAGATCGTGAAACAATTGTATGCACAACTATTGATCAAAATCGAAGAGTTGTGTTTTTTTGTTTTTATCTGATATCCCACATCCTGCTCTTCATCATGGTGCTGACATGCATTTTTATTGTACCAGTCACTTGCTTTCAAATGAAATCTGACATAATCACTAATGCAACATTTCTACCAGCGTTGCATCTCATCCTCTGCAAACTGAACAACACGGAGCACTCGTGGCCTTTTCCATTCCATTGCCCTGATATGCTTGCCTGCATGTGAGAACCTCCCTTGCATTGTAAAATTGAGCAGCCATCTATTAGTCAAACATGGATTCCTAATTAAGTGGAACATATTTTTTTTCACTGCTTTTGATTACGCTCTCCTCCACTCCCTGTCAGCTGCAAATAATTCTGATAATTTGCTGGTGCATCGTTACACTATTTTAATTATACGATGATGGACTCCAGTTCTGCAGCTGAGTCACTATTCCATAATTCTCTTTTAACTACACCCCAAATACCTGCCACTGTGCTCCCATTTTGTCAATGAAACTCATTTATGTGTATTCTCGCTTTGCCAGGGTCTCTGTAAAAAACAGCGCTTATAAAGCCCCCAAATGGTAAGGCAATTGTTCTTGGAACAAATAAAATTTATAAAAAAATAAAAATAAAAAAAGAGGAGAGTGAGTGAGAGAGAAAGAGAGAGGACAAAGTTAAATCCGAAGCAAATTTTTGTACTTTTTTTTCAGTATAAATAAAACTTCTCTCAAGATGATATAAAAATGACTCAATTATCTAAAAGCCTTGCGGGCGTATGCTGCTCTGTTCAACTTGTTTTTGTGCACACACATACACCTACACACACACGGGCACACACATACACACACACACACACATATATTCAAGGTGCTTTGCAAAAATGATACTAACTTAGTAACCAATGATTATCATTTAATACATCTTGCGGGAGCGGCTGTCTTTGTGATTTCCACTTTGTGAGGTTTCATGGCTTCCTGCATTAAATTCCCCCACCTGCGCAAAGCCCTACTTCTGTGCCAGTCACTACGTAAACTGATGTGTTTCTGCATAAATGCAGTAAATAGGCAGTTAAAGCTTTATGTTTCTGCTGTGAGAATGTACCGTGGCATCTGGATATGATGTCAACTTGGCTTGGCACGCGTGCAATATGCACATTGTTCTTACACAGGAACTTGTATACTGCATCTAGTATCTGTAAATGCATGAAAAAACAAATATAAACAGTCAGTGCATGGAGCTTGAATTATAGATACTCTCATCCAAACAAAAGATAATCACATTGAGAATGACCTGACACAATAGAAATAATGTTGCAATTGTAATTAGCACTGTAAAGGTGATTCTATCTGTGTATGTGTACAGTATGTTTGTATGTATATTGGATTCTTGCAGTGGGTCTCATGGTTTTAACAAAGACATGGTGATAAACTGCTTCACTGGCTAACGTGTGAACGGTGTTGGATCGATCCATAACTATTTCTCTTTGTAATATCTGTGTTTCCATGTTGGCTAATATGGCTAAAATTGTCTTCATACAGTCAAGGTCCCATGTTGTAGGAAGTTAGATGATTATAAAGGCGGTCTATGTGCTATATAAATATTGTGAGTGTTCAAATGCTCAATTCATAAAGAAATGTACGTGATGTCACATGTACACAGCCACGCCCTCAGGATGGTCACTGGTGCTTACTAAAATGTTGGCAGAGCTCACGTGGACAGATGGTGGGAGGTACCCATTCAGGCCTGTGAGAGCTGACCAATCTGGACTGGGCTTTTCAGTGGGGTCCTTAAAGAGACAGGCTCAAAAACAGAGCATTCAGACAGAGGGTGAATAGAGGTGCTGCACCAATGGACAGTATCAAAAATAATGTGCTTTCTTAACAATAAAGCATGTGAAGATTTTCTAGTAGACTTCTTAATCAGCTCGCTCCTTTTTTTCAAGTCAGACTGGAACTTTGAACGCATGCACTACTAATTAGCATGTATGTACATCTGTTTACAAGTTGCAAACTGAGTTCAGCAGGGCTTTTTTTTGTTTTCCCCAACTACATTCAAAGCCTGAATAACCCCTAAGAAAGGAACTGATTGTGTAACCTACAGAGGACAGATGACAGATACTGTCACAATCCAAAACAAACGCATTATCAGCATTCTCCAAAAATGAAATGTAAACAAAGACGCGGTATCTTCGGTCCTATCTCTTGACACCTAAGATAATCACACTTCCATAATCACCACAACACTCATGCATCTGGGCCACTAAGAAAACAATCACCTTATCTGTCAATCTTTTAAGTCTATTTCCACACTGTATCTTTGCTTTCTTTATATCCCCAACAGCAAGCCGTTGTTTGACTCTGTGGGAAGAGATGTGTGGTTTTAGTGCATTTATAAACAATGCCCGTGGCCCAAATAAGAAAGTGACAGAAAATAACTTAATCCCCAAAATAAAGGGATAAGTCCAATACTTTAAGTGGCCTTAGACTGGAGGGTTTAAGCCATCAGGGCAAATGCGAAGGGATTCTGAGGGCTACCTTCACTCTCCCCGGCCCTGGAGCCTTCTCACCATAAATCTGCTTTTTAAAATGTAACACCCCACTGTACTCTCCCCCCTCCCCCCTCCGCTCCTCTATCTCTCATTACCCATGCCGTCTTAAAGGTTTAATACTTGTCCATACTTGCTATTCACTTTTGTGCTATTTTTAAGAGCACAGCTCCCGTTTGTTGTCGTGCCGTACAATGTTGAGGGACGCAGCCTGGGAAAACCAGTCCAAGAGATGGTACTTGCTCCAGTGCTTGACAGATATATGCTAGTTAAATGTGATTTACAGGCCTTGGCACTCTGTGGCAAGGTTTAAGGAGGATGATGAGTCCTTTTGCAGCGTGCTTTGATGACATTGGAATGAACAACAAACATATCAAAAGATAATGAGGGAACAGCTCCTGGCCCAGATTTCACAGAATCGTATAAACTACAATTAAAATATAGTATTATGTGCCAATGCATGCCTGTTGAAATGGTTAGTTTCATCTGTGGGCCGCTACGCCACATGCTATCAGTCGTTCAGGGGACAAGCTGTGATATTGGAATGAAACATCCTTCGTTCCTGCAAGATAAAAAGCCCACACCTCCACCCCCTGCCTTCTCCTCTTTTTCTGCATTGTACTTTTGTAATTGGAGGTGCCATAATGAAATCAATTCAGTGGTGATAACAGATTTCACATCATGTTACCAGTTTCCTTTGGAAGAGGCCACCGCACGAAGACGTCTAAAAATATTCCTCTTTCATGCATCATCAATATCTTCATTATATGAAAGATGGGCGTCAGGTTGTATTTGCTGTTTTCGTTTAATGTCACTTGACAGGGTAGCATCTTGCCTGTGTCTGTGACACACTGCTTTTCTGTCTACTCCGTAATTCCACTGTTGCAGACATGCGGAAAAGCAGTTTTACACCACAGAGAGGAGCAAGTGGTGATAAAGCTTGGAACAGAATGGACGTGCCTTTGTCAAAATCATAATAGAGGATCAGAGACACACATTTGCGCATACGTGATGGTCTTTATGTTTGTGGTACACTTCAGAATCATGTATAAATGCACATTTGCTGCTGGGATTACACATTTTTTCTACATATCTCCCATAAATCTAAAGTGGCATGTATGGATTCTTTGCTTCATGCAATTCAGGGAAGTGACTTTAAAGTTTTTTGTTTTTTTTTTATCTTTATTGTCAGTGTCATTCATTAATATGCAGGCTGTGCCACTGTATTTTTCATGTAACATTAATAGTAGAGAAACAATGGTAAACAGTGTCTTCTGATGACCTAAATAGCATGTAATGAAAGAGCAAGAGATGCAATACAATTCTCCCTACTTCTCTTATGCATATATTATCTTTTATGCACAGCACCTCGCTGACCTCTCAAAGGAAATATACAGTATATATCGTACACACACACTGGATCACTTGGGATACATCCTTTTTTAAATATCAACCCCGGAACTGACCGGTAACTGACTCCTGTGACAGATGTTTATCCTCACTGCGCTGGTTTATTTCAGACAGGCTATGAATATTTATCAGCTCAAACTGATGACTGAGCATTTTCTGAATGAACGTCGAGTTCTCCCACGTGTACCGCACACTACACCACTGCTCTTGTGTGCATCCACCGAGGAACTTGATAACTTCAAATAATTTAACACTTCAGAGAGTGTGCCCACCTCACAGAAATGGCGAAGATGATCTCCCTTTTTTGTTTTAAATGCGACTGCGTGTCGGTTCGTATTTCTGCGGCAACACAAGCAGAAGAAAACACAATGCTGCATTTTGATGCAAGGGGAGCCTAATTATTTGGCGAGGTGGTGGGGCGGGGGAGCAATACAATTGATTCTGGTTTGTTTTTTTTTTTGTTTTTTTTCTGTTTTTCTTCTTTAGGCAGTGTACCGTTTTCCCCAGATACCCACTACAAAGTGAATTCCAACTGTGCTCTGGGACACAGTGGTGAGACACAGGGATGTCCACAGGCGAAGGCCTTAAGTCACACTCTGTGATGCTAACCATAACTCTACTGTGTACATCTACTTTAGCCTTGTGCTAATTACTGTCAGCCAGATGATGGAGGTTATCAGAGTCTGCTTGTGTTGACGCACTCAAACTATAATAAATGGATGCACACTAATTTACTATTCACATAGACTTGCTATACAGTGTGCACATATACATATGATGTGTAGGATATTTTTGACGCTAGTTTGTCAGTCAACATATTTTCTCTCTCCTCTCCTCTCCTCTCGCCTCCACTGTTCCATCTGTGCCCTCTATATGAAAGGGAATAGTTGAGCAGGCCTGACAAAGGGCGGCACAGAGGAGGCAGAGGTGCTGAGGGAGGCTGAGCACCGCTGGAAGGGATTCCTATCTGTTTGTGTGTGCATGTGTGTGATCAGATTTGTGTACATGTGCGAATGTGTGCTGATTTGAATACAACATTAGGAAAATGTAGTATTCAAATACCTTCGATTTACTGCATGCATCTGATGAGAGCAAACAAATGCTCAATGAGATGCAAAGAAAAGTACTTGCACCGAATCCAAAATTACCAGTAGCTCAATCTATGGTCATTAACCTTTGTATTTCTCTAGTGAGGTCCGCTTCATGTGAGTTGATTAACATTTTATGTATGACACTCATATACTGTACGTCGTTGTGTTTAGAATAGGAAATATGATCGTTAAGTCTGATTGTCCTTTGTCTAAAAACAGATCAGCACCGACCGGATCTGGCTCCCGCCGCTCGCGCCTGTCCGACCGAGCCCGCCTGGCCCTCCGTATGCTGCCGTCCGAGCTGGGCCTACCGTTGCCACGGCAACAACAGCCGCATAGTAGCTGGCGTGGCTCTGTTAGGCAGCTCGGCCTCATTATGCCGCTGCTGGCTTTGATGTGGTTTGTGAGGCTCTACCTGCATTACTGCAGCCAGTGGCTCTACCTCCAGGCCATAGCAGTTCCTGTCAACAAGTGAGTTTGCTTCCTTTGATATCGCCCTAAAAGCACGCACACGCACACACACACACACACACACATACACACACACACATATGGGTGGGGGGAAAGCGTATGGATACTCATTCACACACAGAGCAGAACCGCATAGACACTTTTCTGAACATACACATCGCTGCTGACATAAATCCATTTACATGGAGGGCAGATACATACATAGATTACTGCTGAGCGCATAGGCATATTGCACACAACAAGCAAGCTCGAACACACACACGCACACACACACACACACGCAAAGTAAGGTTTGTGTGAAATGGGATGTGGAGAGGCTAAGGAGCAGAGGATGTGCAGCGAGTTCTGTGTGTGTGCGCTGGCAAACATGCGCGCACACACACTGGATACGCCCTAATCATCTGTTTGGAATCCCCCCATTAACATTTTAACAAGACTCTCTCAATATTAACAAACCATTGCTGGGGGAGTTTGTTGATTTCACCACACGGCTTCAAGTCCCAAAAGGCTACATTATTTGGAAGGAATTTATTGTTATTTTTTGGTGCACGGCATTGATAATAAACAGCAATAAGATAGCACAGAACTGTTAAATCACATCTCAATGGCATATGGTGCTGATTTAATTCAACACAATAAAACAAGCTGGCTGCAGACATGCGTACAAGCAGGTTTTTATTACGATAACATGGGGGTGCAAACATCACGCGCATTAAACCATGGAAAAGTGATAGAAGAAGGCTGAGGGGAGGGAAAGAAATGTGGCTGAATTAAAAAAAAAAAAAGGATGGACTGAGGGGGTGGATGGGAGGTGAAAAAACAAAAATGTGAAAACAGAGGGGGTCAACGTTGGATGACAACTTCCACATGTCCCAATCTGCTGCTCTCCCTCCGAGCATTTCTCTCTCCATGCGATGGCCAGAGCTGGTGGTGCCCAGTGAGAGAGAGAGAAAGAGAGAGAGAGAGAGAGAGAGAGAGAGAGAGAGAGACGGAGAGAGGCCGAGTGACAGCCAGAGAGGCTAGTGTGATGACAGGCCTCCCTCCCTTCTTGTTTTTATCTCACTCTCTTTTTTCCCTCCTCTCTGACTCTTTCTCTCTTTTGCCTCCTCCTACCCCATAATGCACCCCTTGGACATTAGCAGACAGCCAAGTGTGCCCAGGAGCGACAGAAGCTCCGGCCCCAGTGACACTAAGTCACCTATGAGCTCTCTGGTCTTCCTTACTTGTGTTTTTCTGTTTTGTTTATACAATGACACAAGTAAAAGTAGTCATGCAGTTTACACTTAATGAAAATTGAATACTAAATAATACATATTATGTTTTATTACTTATCGTATTACTTGTATAACTTTTACTGCTGATGCATCAATTTGTAAAATGCATTTTTATATCTGGGTCAGTTAGGGTCAATATTTACTATTGTTCTGTTAGGTGCACTCTGTTACAATGTGTAAGTACCAAATAATTATTTAATAAATAATAATTATAGGTTTTAACAAATCTAATCTGTTAAATGATTAGTAACCTCTATAAACGTACAATTCATCTGCATATGAATGAGGATTGTGATTACATATTGGTATCCAAAGCTCTCTGGTTTTCCATTTGTAGTCTGTTTGTAGTCCAAGTAGCATTAACCAGGCCAGCTCCAGCCGGCTTTGGTTGCGTGCATGTCAAGTCCATGTGGAGAGCAGAAAATAATGCAGCAAAAGTGCCCTTTCTGCACGCCGGTGCCCTTTTTCTGTTTTTTTCACCCCTGCCCCCCAAACATTCTGAGTCCGCCACTGCTATCGTAAGATGATGATTCAGATTTGTTTTACCTTTGTTTGATTTGTCTGCGTTCATATGCAGACAAAGAGTTGTTTCTGAACCCCATTCTTGCGCCCTAAGTCACTAATCAGATTGCAAACAATGACAAGTGCATGAAAGAGGGAGTCTTAGAGCAGATATCCAGATATCCGCTGACAACAGCAGCAGCCGATGGGTTCAGAGATTGAGTAACTAGTAAATCTCAAATGAACAGTATGCAGAACAAAATACAATATTTCTTTCAGATATGTGGTGGAGTAGGACTATAATGTAGCATAAAATGAAAATACTCACAAGTACATGTACCTCTATATTGTCCCTTGAGTAAATGTACTTAGTTACATTCCACTACTGATCTAGATCCACATTGCCCAGAAATAGCACCTGCAGTTTGGATATTTTAATACAATATCACATTTGAGGAGACGCCAAATTTGATTTAATATGGAATGATGCTGCCACCCTCAATATTTTAAATGGGACAATGCTGCCAATGACAAAATGTATTAAACTGGAAAGTTTCATCATATCATATCAAGATTCACTATGAATGAAATATCCCCCTGTCACTCCTGGAATGAGATTTATCAGCGCAATTTATCCGTAAACTAGAAGCTTACACTGTTAGAAATATCATCAAGCTCCTCTGTCTGCACTGGTCATTCCGGCGAGCTAATCTCTGCGCTCTGAAAGGACTTTTGGAGGATCGAATCTGTGTGTTAGGAGATGTGCCTCAGTTAAAACGGCGATGGACCTCCACTGTCAGATTAATGGACGGAATCTGAGAGACGCTTGACTCTTGGAGCACATCAGATGGAAATTAATGAGCAAAAACTGGACCTCTCCTCTCCCACCACTGGCTCTACCTCCACATGACTGATGGGAAGATTAAGGAGCTCATGAGGCTTGCGGTAAATGGGGGAGTCTAACTTACAATGGGGGGGGGGGGGGGGGGTGAAAGAAAAGATCTGGCAAGTTTCCATCTGATTGGTATGAACACAGGTGTTGAAACTGTCTGGCACAAGTTTTTGATGTATTTTACTTTTTTGAATTAAATGTAATATATATATATTTATATAAATATATATACATATATATATAAACATATAGATTTTCAATCCAATAACAGCTATCTCTAAGCATATCGAGACTAAGGCAGCACATATTAGCAAAGCAGCCAATAATAGTGTAGGTTGTCATCAAACTAATTAAATATGATAGAATCAACCACAAATAATATAACGTGGTGTGTGAATCGCTGGAACCAGTTGCCCTTGAGCTGCAAGGCATCATAAACCACTACTACATGCATATTGACACATGCACACACTTAACACTCTAGTCTACCCACACGCACGTCACCCGCTTGTTTCCTCTGCCGCCAGATTCCAGTTCCATGCACACACGGTGGACCTCGTATACCAGAGCTCTTTGCTCCACACCCGGGAGGAGCTGGCGATGGTGGTGGTGGGTCCCCTGACCTTGAACGCAGTAACGTTCCTGCTGGTTCTGATCAGATGGGGCTGTCAACAGATATTTGGCTCACTCCCTTCCTTCACGTCAAAGTTTATCATGGCTCAGGGAGTGTGGACAGTCCTCGACCCCCTGGCGGTCTTTGCAGTGGACGCCGTCCTCGGGGTAAGTCACTTAAAAATAACTTGGACACTTGTGCACTTTAAATAGGAGTTCACTTTATCTTGGCAAAGTGACTTTAGATTACAAAAAAGGGGGGGTGGGGGTGAGAAAGGAAATGTGCAAGGTTAGATGGGTGTCTTTTTTGGCAGTGGGTTGGATTTTGTCAGCGAGGAGACTGAAATGATCTTGACTGTTCACAGTTGTGAATCATTTGACAGGAAGTACTGTCTGAATCCTAGTTAAAGGGCATTGTAATGGTGATATACATATATGCTTTCTCTTCTAATTTCTAAGAAATGGTTTCAAGTCTTTGTTGTATTTGTGGCTTTAAAAAGTCAGCAATGTACCTGAGCCTTCCTTTGATCAATCTCTGTCCTGGGCAGGAGCCTCCCCATATTGCAAATGTCCAGTCTTACACATCCAACAGTTAGAGATTTGTCCTTTTTTTCCCCTATTTTTCTTTCAATCTCTGTCTCCTCAGCGTCTCGCTTACAGCCCAGACACACCGGTGGGCGACGCAGCCAAGCTTTACTGGCACTTCTATCGAGCTGACCAATCAGGTACAGCGGGAGTGATCATCACTCTCTTCCTCTACGCGGTCCTTTTCCTGCTCTCCATCACCATCCTCTTCATTTACCTGCTCAGGTGAGACACACATGAAGGTAATGACTTTATCCCATTGCATTTATGGAGTTAACTGTGATTATATGTCCTGAGCCAGTGACTCTGTGAAAAAATGGATATTGCTTCAGGGCATGAAACTAAAGCCAATGCAAAAGTGGCTCGAACCTGAATTCTCTCTAATGGCCAGCAGGATGTGACTAACTGGTTTCAAAAACATGTCTAATTGCATGTAAGCTTATGAGAAAATTATCCTATTTCTCACATGATTTATTACCTTAGGAATCATCCTCACGATGAGTTTATGGTCTCAGTGGCTAGTTTTAAGTCGTAATCAATACAGCACGTGTTCATTTAAGAAATGATTCTACCTAAGAGTAATATAGACAATAAAAGCAGGGCGTGCTCTTGGCCGTGGCTAGCCAGTGATTGACAAGTCACAATCACGGCTTGTGCTCTGGTTCTCATTCAGATTCAATCAGGATGTCTTCCCTATCCTCTATTCTCTTGCCCAAATATGATCACTTTTGTCTTGAATAACAAGATTGCGACGACCATGATGCCAAACTCAAGGCTTCAGAATTGTAATCTACAAACCGATGGGTGACGTCACAGTGGGTTTACATTCAAGATGTGAATCCGGTTCCTTTTTATTTTCACAATGCTCATTCCTCATCGACTTTGAACTCAATGTCCAACATTCCCAATGGCTCAAAAAGCCTTACAACACGGCTCAAGCTCTGAATTATCGTTTGGGTATTTTTGAATCGATGCAGCCTGTAGGGACATTCTGCCAATGAAGAGGAAAACCCTTTCTGAAACACCCGGCCTTCACCAGCCTACTATTCTCAGGCACCTGTTCAGAAATAACTACAAACCTTCCACCCCCGCAGCCCAGCGCTATGCTTCACCCCCATGCACCAGATCCACCATCCCCTCCTCTGTCCGCAGAAAAGCACAAAAAAACAACAGAAAATGAAAACAAATGTTGATTTAATCCATTTTGATTTTATAGTCGCATGGAATTACTTATGCGGTTATGCATCAACCTCACACTTCGGCACACAAACACACACTGAGTTGTCGGACACGAATGCAGAAATACACGCACGCACGGCACAGTTGCCTTTTTTTGAACATACCATACTCTGCAATTGGTTGGAAAATTGAAAGCGTTTCTAATTCAAAAGTTAGATGTGTTTTGATATAGCGTGAACACATAACCCCCTTACATTATCCGATTAGGCTGAATGTTTTGCATGGTTGGTATCACTGCAGGTTTCATACATACTGAAATGGCCTGCATATACATGGTGGTGAACACACATACTCCATTATAATGCACTGTGTGTTCCACTCATGTCTTGCAGATTGAGGTCAGCCATGCTGAAGCATTTACTTGCTAGGCTTTTATTATATTTTAGCACCTCAGACTGTTTTTTGATTTTTTTTTTCTTTTCTACTAAGCCTTCATCCCTCTATAAAGCTGCTAGAAGCTTCCTGATAGGTGGGTAAGACCAGGGAATAAAACATAGCAAGTGTGAATCTCTCACAGGCGAGGTTAAGAGGGCCTGATCCTGAACTGCTGAATCACACATTCCCCTTTTTCCAAGTTTTAGAAAATCACTGGTGATTAACACTGCATTGCAATGTGAGGGCAGATTTAAACATACATTGCAGTAACAGGGGTTCCAAATGTCCATCTTAAAAGATGACTATTGCACTTTCTGAATAATAGAAGGACATCATTTTTTGCAGCATGGATGTAAAGAAAAAAAAAAGTAGAAGGGCGGATGATAAATTACTGAATAATGTAACTCAGTATTCATCCAAGGTGTGTTCTTCCACCCTCATATAAGACCAAATTCCATTAACAGCTCAAAATGTAAGAAAACCCTTATTGAATTAATCAGTTTGAGATTGGCGGCCGAGGAGAGGGTGCCATCTAATTTCAGTAAGCGGGACGCTTATCGGGTGCCAGCTAAATGGACAATATTAAAACAGCAGCCGGGAATAATGACTTCTGCCACTCAACCGCCACACGGGTTTGTATTGAATGTAGGCCACGAGGCTGAAGCAAGGCTGATAATTTTATGGGTTACAGTTTCCTATTGGCTGCAAGGAAGGGGCTCTGACACAGAGCGTGACCTATTTCTAAAAAAAATGCCTCGGGCTATATGTATAGATAGAATGGACTGTTATCCTTTTTTAATTACATTTTAGGCAGCCATTATTCACTGGCTGCAAAAAATACACATCAGCGATGTGTTTTACACCTCTGTACTCTTTGAAACTTCACAAACACTCAAGAGGGTGACGTGAGGTTGATAGTGGCGCAGTTACATCCAAACGATTACAAGGTTCTACTAAAAGACCAAAAAAATGACTTTGCCTGTGTTGCCTTACAAACTTACTGTTTTTATGGGTTTCTGTGTAGAAGGGCACTCAGTGCACAAGTGTGCATGTTTACATCCAGTATCCACCAAATCAGTCATTTATTACTGCTTCTTGAACAAAAAATACACAGAAACTGTAAAATTCATGTACACTCACCGGCCATTTCGTTAGGTACGCATGTACAATCTAATATGATCCAATGATTATGGAGATTATTTTGACCAATATTACAACTGCAATGTGACTCAGGATGAGTATGAATGGTCATTTTTGCATCACAATATTAATTTGCACTGAAAAACCAATCAAAGATTGACAGGCCAGGGCATCACTGCGGCACTGAAGGACTTCATTATAATTCTGTTTTTGTCACATATTAAACCTTCGTTAAAAGAAACAAAAAAACATTGAAGCTTCTGCAGTTTATTAATTGAGACTTCATTTAATTTTGCAACTCTGCCATAAACGTTGCCTTTAAACAAGATAATTATACTCAATTTTGATTGACAGTGTGAGGTATTCCTTTAACTACATGTGTATTATGGAGCTTGTAGTTTGCAGTGTTGTTGAACTGGACCCTATTATATTGAGGGGCCCATTCACATACATGAGAGGGGCCGAATATTAGAAGCATTACAGTGATGCTGTTACTGACTTTCCCATTTTTTTATATGAGAAAACGTGATAATTTTTCCCTATTTCATCTGGAAGCTCTCATATGTCCCACACAGATTTTGCCGCGGTTAAATTTTTGCTTTTTCGCACGGTGGGAGATGCATCTTGGTTGGCAACTATCATTGTCTGTCATCAGAAAATGACCACTTTTATCAGAGAAAGATCAGCCACATCCTTTCATGGCTGATGCAGGTGAGCTCCAATCTGCTGCCCTGCACAGTTTCTTTGAGAAGCATGAAGAAGGGGAGTGCTGATGGGTGTGTGTGTGTTTGTGACGGGGATATTAGTTTACACACCTGTATTGACTTATTAAAAGATATCTTAACACATTAAAATTCATGACTCTCTATATTGGGTGTTAATCATGAGCAATTATAAAATTTGAAATCTAGCGGTCAAAATTACCACAGCAGTTCCAGTAGTTATGAAATTCTGGTACTTTTGGTGTTAATGCACTCTTTAATACCAGGACCCACCGTCACCTCAACATAAAGTACAACTATACACTTTCTGGCACTGTCAACACAACTGAAGAAGGCAGAAATGGCAGAACCTTACATTTGCTCAGTTATGAATGAAGTGGCTGGTGAGTGTACATGAATTTTACAATATTTTAAGAAACAATCAATTTATTTTTCCTTGAAGAAGCAGTGATCAGTGGCTGATTATCCCTAAGCATCTGTTTAAACTGTAGGTTGTGGGTACATATACAGTATACACATGCAAACTTGTGCAATGATGCAAGATAAGACATTCTTCTATTGTTTGGCAACAACACAGTAATATTGAGCATGTCCAGTGATTTAATTTTGTCAAAGATAGAAAGCGGAGTGTAATTGTTGAAATAAGCCTGAATATATATTTAATGTACACAGGTGTACGATACAAAAATACCATTCCCCTTTTATCCACCATGGTCATGCTGTCACGAATACTCAGTGGTAATGTATTCCGTAAGTTAACACGTGTCCTTAAGGTGACCCCTGTGCTGAAAAAGAGCTGACGGGAGCCTTATCATCCAGGTCATAGTCCAGATATAAGCAACACATACTTACATTCAGGGCACTTCCCAACACGAAGGAAATGAGCCAGTTTTTGAAGCACAAAGATAAAAAGATGGAGAATTCCTCCAAGAGAGAGACCGCATAAATGAATGAGAAGCACAATTCAAGTGTAGGATGAAAATGAATGCATGCTATTCCTGTGTCTGAGGTCAAGATTCTACAAACATCCCGCTCCCAAGAGCGCTGGGGAATGATGCTGAGTTCAAAGCGCCGTACCAGCTTCTTGTATAAATCCCGGCCTCCTTGATGTTGGTTTTATTTGAGAGTTGATTACCCTCTGACAGACTAGAATCTCTATGGAAGGGCACAAGGTCTTCTGGTTTTGATGGTCAGCCAAGGCATTTGTTTACAGACATGGTGATTCTTTTTAGGGGTTGGCTGCATGCACCCTAGTGTGGCAAAAGAAAAATAACGCTTTGGTGATGCGCGCTCATCTGGAGGTATGAATCAATACGCCTTCTGCTGCACTGAACGTTTTCCTGTGACTCAGGCCGGTCTCTCCAGACACATCTGCAACCAGCACGTCCGTTGCATCTGCCATCTTTGAAGCTCAGCATTAACACTGAAGAATATCCCAGGATCTGACTCCCACACACCAACAGATGTACGACCACGCAGACACACAAACGCAGACATCGCTTCAGTCGGCTTGTGCTAACAAAGTGCTTCCCACTCACAGGCCAATTTGTTTGATTCCTTTTGCTCTTTCATTGCGCTGGAATTGATGTATTATACTTACACGGCAAACACGCTTTGTGTAATCAATAGAAGGGTTCATGTGTTCTTCCAGCAAGTTGGGATCACTGTGATTTGACCTGTTCCATAAAAGCCAGCCAATATGACAGTAAAAAAAAAAAAATAAGACACAGTGCAGTTCGGCATGGAGGAAACTGCGGAGCTATTCGTAATTATCATCTCTGACACTAGGCAAAGATGCCGCTTTTCCCTGACTTTGGTATTTGACCCTGTGTGACCTTTACAGGGAACAGACAGTGATTCAGTATGATGCCACTGCTGCTACCACTTCCCCCCTCCTCACTTCTTCTTCTCTTCTCGCCACGCTTCCCAAGATTCCACAACGATGGCCGCATGCTGGACGTCTTTCAGCGGCTCACGGCCAAGGAGGGGACCTACTTCCTGCCTCAAGACCTGGAGCTGTCCAACCAGGAGCTGAGCTACATCGTCAAGAAGGCGGAGCAGTGGAGAGGCTTCAATGGGGAGAGGCGCAAGGTAAGCATCTCGGCACACTGCGGCCTCTCCTGTCTCTCCATAGAAGACAATGCTCCTCTCCTCAAACCCTTGGAGATTAATTGGGCTAATGGATGTTTTCTTAACGAGAGAAGGAGCCAAAAGGTCACTGATACTAATCTGCCAGATTGGCCTGTGTGGCTGCTTGTAACCCCGGGAGGTATCTGCTGTGTTGCGGCGCTGAAGGAAAGGGTTTGATTCTGAAAGGAACGTTAAATGGCAGCCATGTTGATGTCAAGCGGTTCATCAATAGCACATTCAATCTGGTCATTCCAACGAAGATATTAGGTCCGAGAGGATGTATAGAACAGGCTCATTTTATATCATTACATTTTCTTTAGTTACATTTCAGAAAGCTGAGAATTCATCTCAGAGGTCTTTAGCTTCATTCTAATTAGTACAAGATAATTACCAAAACAGAAACTCGGCTAGCGGGCTGCCTGATTAGTCTGTGGAAACCAATTTCCGAAGATATTTCATTAAAGAGAGACTGCTCAATCAACACACATACCGGGATGCATATGCACATACCACACAGTGCATTCTCTTCATATGGACAACCTGGTGTCGTGGGGATTGCGGGGTTCTAGCTGGCATAAATGCATGTCCCCATGAAATTACTATTGCTGGGGAGAGGCTGTCGCGTGTCTGACAGCCCCAGCGTAGGTCGATGGTGATGACACAGGGAAGGGCAGTGTATTAGCAGCGAGACTACGCCCGATGTAGAAATCTTTGCATAGTGATTGAAAATGTGACTTGTTCAGATAAGGGAAATGGAACAGCGATCAAACTGCAGCCCCCTTTAATTTATTCTCTAGGATTTGTTAGTGGCACACATCGCTCGCTGTTCATTAACTCCCTTGCTCTTTGCTTGCACAAGTTCATAGGGGTAAAATGGTACCAGAAACTATACAGTAGACTCTGTTTCCAGTGTAAGACGGACTGGTTGTTGAGAAATGATTCACAATTTCGTCTTCCTGGGGAGTAAAACAAGCTCGAGTAAATCCAAAACATGTTTTGTCTGGGGACAAGGCTGTTAACATTTGTAGGATTGGGAAAATCTAATCACCAGAAAAACAACTTCTCCTCAGTAAAACTAAAACACATTTGAAGGTCTACTCCCCACAGTGTGAACGGATGCAATCTGCATCTTTACAAACACAATTAGAGGCAGACGTTACACAGAAACAACTCAAGTAGTGATTGACAGTGTTTCAACTGATGATTACATGATTACCATTAATAAAAAAACAAGATTGTATCCCTTGGAATTTGTCAGACAAGTGGGAATAATGATTGCAGTTCATCAGTTGGTGTCTGACAAGCTCGTGTTTAACAGCGTTGATCTGCTGTGCCACGGGCACCATGTGCCTTCATAGAGATCTTATAATGCTTGAATAGACACCAGAATTTTTACTGGACAAAGCATTAGTAGGTGACCTCACTTCCTGTGCAGACGATGATGAAAACTGTATAGTTGAAAGGGGAACATTTTACACACTTTAAACTGTCTCACAATGTTATATTGAAGTCGTGAGATATGATTTATGTTATGTGTAACTCTAAAAATGAGAACAATGTGAAAGTCCCTCTCTGGGGCCAGTGTTTGGTTCGTCTTTCTGGGAAACATGGCAGTGCAAGAGGACCTGTGCCCTCTGTAGATATAAAAGGTTCAATCTAAGGTCGTGGAAACACAACAGTTCTTAGTTTAAGGTGATTATACACAAATGAAAACATAATTGTGAATATTAAAATACATTTCTGCCAGTAGATCCTCCTGAATACGACCGCTAGACTCTGAAACAGCCTAAAGTCTACTTTTTTACACCTGTCTTGTAAGCCTTAATGAACTGCAACCCCGGCTCCAAGAGGTGACTACACTACTGCTAATGGGATGGTGATGGACCTGCTTATTGGGAGAAAATTGAACCGCCCAATGTTTGGAGACTTTGAATGAAATTACACCCCCAAAGTTTGTGATTAAGAAAATGCTTCATTTAGCCGCTGATGGCCTCTTGCTGTGGTGGCACTGCTAAATCATCCTTGCATTACTGCATATCTCCCTCCACAGCAACAATTACAGCATACTTCATATTGTCCCTAATTTGCCGTTATTAAACTGATAAAATGCTAACACGTTAACACATTCTCCAGCATGATGAGAATTTAAGGTTATTGCATTTTATGATTTTTACATTATTCAAGCTGGCCATTTTTCATCAAAATAAGATGGGCCTTGCCATTATTTCATAATTATTGGAACAATTTCTCCTGTGAAAAGGGTCACTTTCCTAACTCAGCAAAGACATATCCCTGTTAGACTAATTTGCCTACATGCAAATTTTTGTCATTTTTCCCTCATTAACTATTTATCACAGGCAGGAAAAAATATATTCATGAAGGCGAGCAAAGGAGCAGCCCGACAGAGCCGAAACTAATATTTTGCAACTCTAATGATTTTTTGCATCCTTAATTAGATAGAATAAGGTTGATATGATTAGGTCAGGATGTAGTGTTTTTCATTAAAAATACATTTCAGAAACTGTATTCCAAATGTGCCCTTGCAATTAAATAATGAATCCGACGCATTCCTTATTACGGACCCAATTAATATCAGAGGCAAGGGCGCAATTTTAATAACAGTGGGCCACGAGGCCTTCATTAGCTGAGTGAGAGAAAGGAGGGATGAGGAGAAGGAAAACAAGGCACTCACGAGAACAGCAGACGTCTGATATTGAGCCAATTTTAGAAAGTTATTGAACAGTACACTCTTAGACGGATAAAGAATGACATTTTCTCCAAATCAGATCTGGGGCAAACAGGAACTGCAAATACCTCCTGTTTGTTTTAGCCTCATTTGATACCAGCTGTATGTCAGCTGGCAGACAGGGAAGCAGAAAATGGAAAATCATTTAAAGGCTCACAAGTGAGAGTCTTTAGAGGTTAATCTACTTCCTTAATTTAGGTTTTAGCATGCTGTAGCAATTTTAAGACCTCCTCTGTGGCACCCTATAGAGGTCTTTAAGCTGCATTGGCTCACAGGTAGCAATTTGTTGCTTGACTGTGCATCAGTCAGGAAACCTTTAGTAGAAACAAGTTGGAAATCTGTCAGCGAGTTTGCTTGAGCAGCCAACCCGCATTATACCTAAAATTATCAGGTCCTTTGTACCTTAAAGGTCTAATTTGTTAAATAAGGCCTAAATTCACAGGAAGCTCGAAAAACACAGGGGCAGCATATCACCAACAAACAACTGCTAATCTTTGCTATCCTCGGATGTAGCTAGCTAATTAGCTCATGGTTCAGTTAACATTTGAGCTGGTGGCCCTAGAGTTTGCCTGGGATCTCGGATCAGAGATCAGAGATCAGAGATCCAAGAATAACTAAGGACAGTCTGACAACAGGTGATACATTACAGAGGTGATTTACCAGGACTATGACTTAAGGGGCGACAAGACACGGCAGGCATGGGACATGAGAGCTGGCAGCAGAGAGGTGCATGAAAGAGTTGGACATCGGCAGTGGGCCTAAACAGCGCTTAGAACCGGAATATTTTCACATCTTACTTAATAAGTACATTTGTCACAAGAGAGAAACCACAACATATCACCATCGAAAGAAAAAAGAACAGAAAAAATAGAAGCAATTTTCGAGCCCTTATCTGACAGGTGATTGTGGAAAGACAATCCAATACCGTGTTGGTGAGTTTAATTTGTGTTTATGTCGAGTTTGAATGTAGCGTGTGTATGTGAGAAACTTGAATTCAGAGGGTGTAGGGTTGGATTATAGATGTAAAACTGACATACTGGCATACATCTCCCAGCTAAAATGACAGAGAGTATTGGACTATAGCCTCTTGCTTGTACAAAGTGGTTTTAGGAGAAAGGATGGGTCAGAGAAAAGACATACAATTTGTATTGTGTGTATGTATAAATGTGTAAAAATATATTTGCATTGTGCAGAGCTTCAGAGGTTTCCCAGTATCACCTGTATTATCACGACTTTACTGCTGTTTATTCTAGGCAGGAACACAAGACAAAGGTAAAAGTTAACGGCAGCAAAACAAAATGCGAGCTGATTATAATCAATTAGGTTAGAACTACTTTTCTGGATGTGCTGTGCTGTAACTCAGCAAAACCTCTCTGACGCTGTATCTCCCTCCAGCACTGAAACAATAAAAAAAGAATCCACATTCAATAACCAACCTGCAAATGGCCTATTATTATCAAACTTGTCATTTTCACAAGGCAGTCATAAAACATAATCTAATTTTTACTTTCTCACCAATTAACTTTATATTATAGATTCCTCCATGCCATATGATCATACGAGTTGCTTCAAGGTTTAAATATTACTCTCAGGTTAAGATGTCAGCAGTGGAGCTTGCTGGCTAAGCAAAGAGGGTGAATGAGTCAAGGACCTATCTACCTGTGTGCCCTTTAATTTGATCACAGGAAGGAAGGGAAAGAATGAGTTTCCGTTAAAGATCATTAGCCCCAAGTGTTGTGGATAACAGCTGAGAGAGGGGGCATCAGCTCACACACCAATTATGGCATTTTTCATAATTGAAATTCTTTAAGACTTACCTCACTTTTTGTACTTCGCTGCGTTTTACATCCGTGAATGACGTCACACCTTTTACACAAAGTGTGCAAGAGTGAATTGCTTAGAAATTATGGATGTGGTATTTGTTTAATTATCGTAATCTTCTCATATCCCTCTAGTGACGTGTGGTTGATTGCTCTTCACTGAGCACAGAAACGTAGGTGTCTTTTTGCATTCACAATACTTAGTATGTAGTATGTGTTTCTGTTTGCTAAGAAACGGATATAGTCATGAGCACAACAGATCATTGCTGCTGTCTGAAGTCAAAAGCCAAAGTCAATCTAAAAACTGCAAGTGAAACTTAGTTTAAAACAAACATGGAGCAGCCAGATCATCAGAGTAATTACTAACTGCTGCTAACAGTGGCTGCCTTGAATGAGTTAGCTCAGTTAGCCGTGCAGCTAGCGGTTCCAAGTGGGAGCTTGGGCTACTGGCTCTTGGTATTTACACTGCTAGCGTGGGAGCTTTTCATCAGGCAGGCCAGGGCTATCTGGTTAGCATGCTAAAGTAGGTAGATACCTCTGTAATACAATACATGGACATAATGTCTTTCCTTACCTTCGGTATATCAATTTAGTTGTTGTTTTAATGTTTTTGACTAACATTCTTACATGTCACACATTTAAAGTTTGATTCACATTATGCTTTTTCACCCTCTGACTCTCTCCGGCACTCTCAGGTTATAGCAACAGGTGACCAAATGAAATGAGCCGTTGCACTGAATAAAAGTAGGATTTGTCAGGGTTTGAACATCGTTGGAAACATCTGGGATAATGGAAGTAAACAATTCATCAAAATATTTAACAAAGGCAGGTCATTTTAGACATTTCAATGCAGAAATGTCCCGTATAATATCTCAAAGGGAACTGTGACTAGGCCACTGTTTTCAAGATAGCTCAGCACGGATGCTAACAGAAACCGGCGGAATAAGCCCATCAAAACACTGCAGATCATTCAGAGGCAAGTTGTACAAAATGAATTGAACAAACAAACAAAACTCTTTACTTTCCTGGTGCTTCTACTGCTATCATGCTCTGAGCTAGTGAGAGTGCTAGCATGCTTCACATCATACTAGTGCCTCGGTAATGAGCCCCATTAATTATGTAAAGGCAGTGATGCAGATGGACCTAATTAATTGTCTCCCGTCACCCCCTTGATTACTGTACCTGGAAGGGAGGTGTTAATTTCTGTAATACTTAAGCAGGTACGCAAACTGTTTTGTCAGAGCCACCGCTATGACAATGACAGAGTAGCGAGCCAGCCTACCCACCGCAAAGCCATTTTCCCGTTAATTCACACAAAAGGAAAATTTCCAAGTGGTGGTGGTGACATTGTGATAATTGAAGGAGAGAGGGAGAGATTAAAAGAAGTAGGGGAGGAGGGGACGGCAGAGGGAGGCGGCTCGTGAGGTGGCCCCGGAGATGTTTTCACAACCTGATTGCATCAACATTTGCGTACCTTCGTGCCGTTTGTCTCCGTATGTCTAGGTAATGGGTTACCAGCGGGCGAGTTTGGGAACACCCAAGGTGCTTTGCAACAGCCGCGTGGTTGGTGGGGAGTAAACCTGTTGAGAGTCAAACAACACAGATTGGGATGCTAATGATAACCTGAGTCTGGAAGGCTGGCTGTTAATCATATAAGATGTGCTCTCCATCTTAACCCACAGCAGTGACATGACGGTACCACCTGACCAAAGAGACATCAGGGCCTTCCCTTTTCCTGCTAATTAACATGACAAAAAAGACAAATTGTGCATTTAATTTCGATGCAGGAGTTAATCGGGAAACATTTTGAATTGCCTCTCAGACAAAATAATATGATAAGCGGTGCAGTTGATTGCAGATCGTAAACTTGTGAAACACTCGTTTTGACCCAACAGAAAAATGAACGCAGTAAGCATCAAGCAGAAATTCATCTGGTTTATCTCTCTCTCTCTTGCTGTGCAAATGGTACAGTAAAGTGAGTTTGAGGCCACCTGAGATGCAAATCTAAACTCGAGAAGAAGGAACAAAAAAGCTTTGGAGAGGAAGGAGGACAGAGGGAGCAGCGGGCCGCGACAGGATACACAGGAACCGCTGTCACACAACAATAGAACCCTCAGCTCCTCAACAGGAACCCATAACAGCAACACAGGAACACCAGGAGAGGAGGGGAGGAGCTGAGTGCTTCAGCAGCGCAGGAGGTCGCATAGAGTCAGAGGGCATCTATTGGTCTACCGTGTGTGTGTGTGTGGGTGGGTGGGTGTGGGTGTGCATGTGCATGTGTGTAAGTGTGAGGTCACCCAACCCCCCATAACCTCTTCCAAAGCTTACTCTGTGTGACCATCATGCACATATGTACATGTGAGTACATGTAAGCAAACCTCTTGTGCGCGATGCATGCGCATGTCACATTAGAGTGGCTTCTTCAATTACAGCCAACATTTTTTTCTTTTTTTTTTCCCTTTTTTTGCGGACAGCGCTGTGGGCCCCAATGGCCCCGGGCGATGGCAGGCAGGCAGGCAGGCAAGGAGACAGGGGCGACGTAACAGCAAGCACAGCTTCCACAGTCGGAGCATTAGGGAGCTCAATATGAGATATGACTGCAGAAGCTACGTGCCTGTGTTCCTGAAAAGGTCATGGACTTCGCTGGGCAGTAATGTGTGAAAGCTGGGCACAGTGGTTAAAAAACGAGACGAGTAAAAACAGATAAAGATCAAACACTCGTGTACACTCTCACCTCCTGCTCAATTCACACGTAGAAAATTTTATGGACGCGAAACACAACCACGCAGACCGGCTGGTTTGAAGTAGTGCGAGATTAAAATAGAACAAATGCTCGCTGTTCGCAGGGCCTTCTGTGCACATGTGCCCTGAGCTTACCTCTATACCTTAAATGAGCTATGGGAGCTGAGCTGTTCTCCAGTACTCTGTCCCTTGCACTCCTTTTTCAGGCAGCATTGTTCTCCGTGACACACATGTCTCTTCTCTGACCTCTGTTTAGCACCACACACAATAGCTTCCTCATGAGACCTGGGCATGTGAGGTCATGGACACAAGGTGAGCTATTACTCAGTTGGTCTGCATACACAGGTAATTTTGGTTGTTTAACAAAGGTTGGGAAAATGATGAGAAAGGCGATCAGTATGACTGCACACTCATTTTTGTTGCATTGGTGGAAACACTGTCTGTTATGGTTTTATTGTTCTTGGGGTGTATCGAATCACAGAAGGGGGATGCATCTCTAAAGCCCACAGAGCCCAGTCAGAGATCTCAAACAGTACAGTGTCTATGGATTATGTAAGGTATGTAATGTCTTTCTCTAGACATTACATTTGAAAAAGTAGGAGTCTTATGTTTGAGGATTTGACATTTATGCATCAAGGAGTTTTCTGGCTGCTGGTCCATGTTTTGCAGCCACAGAGGAACTATATTCTTTCACAAATGGAGAGTGCTTCCTGACACCTTTACTGTCTTTTGAATGGTTGCAATTTCTGGCTCTCTTTTTCAACAAGGAGTAGCAATGTCATGGTAACTGTATTTGATTAGCAGTAAAAAAAAAAAAATCAGATGGAATTCATGTTTAGCATATACAATATGCTTTTTACAATGCTACATACATTACATCTTACATAATTGTTCTATCCAGAAAATAATCGTTGGGAAAGGTACGGCCATCTTGTAATCAGGGATTCGTTTTGAGATAAAAAAACATTCAAAATATGAACTTATATCAACCAACAACCACTGCAGAGTGCAGTATTAAATAGTGTCTGCTGCTTTTAACCATTGCTCAAACAGGTATGCCACCAGTATCAGACACACCCTCATGCAGGCAACGCTGTTACAATGGAAAGACCGCTACCATTTGACACACCAATCACACCAAGTCATGCCAAGCCAGCACATGTGTATGGAAAAGGGCTACTCCTGTTTTTGTATAAATTCCTCAAGGTGATGATCCCGCTAACCTCACAAACAGCCACTTTAATGCCTCATCCCAATTCTAAACAGGCCCATAGTTCCAGCGCGGCAGATTGAGAGAGAAAGGAGAAAGTGTTCCAGTATGAACTCGTCGGTGTGAACAGTTTAATTACAGGGAGTGTCAGCCCCATTGCTTAATGTGTCCCTCACAATTAATCCAGGGAGAGGATGTCATTATCTACCAAAGCCTGGGCCTGGGCAGGCTTTTCTGTCAGAGGGAGAAGAGGGAGGGAGTGAGGGAGCGAAAGAGAGTCAAAAGAAGGAAGTGCCTTAAGTCAGCAGCCGGCAGTACGGTCGACCTCGGTGTCACAAAAAAGGATCAGGCTGAGATTCTCTGAGATTATTTCCAAACACTGTGTTCTTCAGATTGTTTCGGACACTTGTCTCTTGTGACTCCATCAGTGAGAAAGAGATTTTCTCCTTTAATTTCTTCATAATATGAAGCTTCGCCCGTCAGCTGTCAAAACATGTCCAGCTGGAAGAAGTTACTGACGCCAGGTTTTCACTACTTTGAAACGCTCCTCCATCCGTCCCTTCTTCTCCTCGCCCTCTGCCTCCCCCTCCTTCCGCCTCCACCAGGGCAAGACCTACGGAGCCTGTTCCCTTGCCATCCCATAATGAAAAACAGAAAAAATGAAGAGGACTCCTCTTACGCCGGAGGTTTTGTGACCAAAGCACCTGGCTCATATTTGTCGTGTGGATATCGATGATAGTTTAAGCAAAACACTTCATTGATTAATGTTACTTGTGTAGGATGGGATCACAATGTACCACATATGCAGCAAACACACAAAAAGACAATGCAGAATGTAATGCTCGCTCAGACACACATACAGAGATGCATATGCAGCCTCTGACTCCGTCGAGCTTTTACAGCTTTCACTTGACAGATCTGATTCTTTGTGACTGTCCGTCGTTAGTCACTTCTTTTCCCCTTTCTCCCTTCCTTTCCTTTAAAGACTTTGACCTTGGCCGCCTCCTGCGGCCCGGAGGGGATGAGGAAGGTCTGGTGATTGTGACAGGTGTCGCGTCTTAACAGCCCCACATGACATCCCGAGGAGAGATAGATATTTGGAGGTGTTTTTTTTTCATAAGGGTTTCACTCATAACCTTAAAGAGACAGTGTGCATGTGTGTGCGTGCATGTGCATGTGTGTGTGTGCATGTGCGCGTATGTGTCTGTGCGTCTTACTGATTCCCAGCCCTCATTTCGGTTATTGGCTTGGATACTTATCACCTCCAGCCTCCGAGGCCTGATTAGGTTGAAGCTACTCCAAAGTCAAATTTTGGATATCAAAGGCAACACTCAACTTTGGCATCTGTCTGCAGCATCTTAATACGAAGCCCGGGCTCCTGACGTTTTGAGGAGGGAGCACAACGTCTTAAAATACGTGTTCCGTACACCTTAAGTGAGTAAAATACATTTGCAAGGATTAGCAGGAGGAGGCTACACCTATGAATTAATTTGGTGAAAGATTTCATGAATCTACATAGTACAAGATTGGCCTCTGGTTGAAGATGTGAATTCACAGTTATTCTTCATATCATTCCTTTATTTCATCTTCTTGCTAATATTTCAATTTACACAAATGCATTGTGCGATTACAAACTTCTATCTGGCTTATGTCTCGTGGAGCTGCAGGTTTGGGGATATGTATGTGCAGTTGGGCATGGTGGTGCAACATGGTGGACTCAGAATACCAGTCAGAAAGATTCATATAAATATTATATTCCATTTCTGCTAATAGAGCCTCCAAATCCTCCACACTGCACCTTTAATGTGCTCAGTGTTTTAACCCCCTTTGTTAGTGACCCTTGACCTGAAGAAATGTGATCTAAACATAACTCTCAGTCACGGTGAACAGAGCGGAGCGCGCACATTTTCCCTTTGTTAAATAAAGTTGCAGGTAAAGTCTAATGTGCTCCAGAACAAACCTGGAAAAGTGATCACCTTGGGGCCCTGGCTGAGTCAGACGCAGGGTGGAAGTAAAAGATGGGCTACTATCCGAGTTGTTTACTGTAGGCTGCATGGGAGTAGGCTTTATTTTCTGCTAAGAAGATTAGTAACAGTGAATTATGCATATCTTATTTTCTGGATTATCTCAGGCACTCAGAGATACTATCTCACTGGATAATCTCTTTTAAAGTTGTTCGGTTTATTCTGACTGTAAATATAGTCATCGTTGCTTGTTTATATATTTTTTTTTCTCTCGAAGTCCAATTTAGTCTGTGCTACTTTTCCACTTAGACTGTGATTACTCAGGTTGAAATATAGCGATCTTTGCTTTATATAATGAGAGGAGGGTGGATGAAAGCCACTGTAGCGTACTAGCCATTTTGTCACTCCGTGTGTGTGCTTCTGTGTGCGTCCCTGCATGCAAATATGAATGTGTAGCCTGTCTTGTCCAGTGGTGCGTTTAACCAGACACAGACCTTTGCTTCAGCCAAATCAGGCCCAACGCAGACAGTGTGCATCCATGCCATTTTCAAGCTGCTCCAATTATATCTGCCGACCGTCCACATATTGGCCAAATTTACAATAATAGCATATCTATTTCCATCCTAATGGCTGACATTGCTTGGCTTATCCATGCATGTATGTCGGTGGTCTTTTATGCTTTGTGGTTTGGTCTGTTCCCAGCCATGTGTAATGTGCTGTAGCATGTCTTGGCCTTGTGTGTGTGTGTGTGTGTGTGTGTGTGTGTGTGCGTGTGTGTTACATGAAGCAAGTGCATGCATTAATATCTCTGTGAATAAGCATTTGTGCAGTGTGACCCCTGACGTATAAACCTTGTGCATCTGTACTACTATCTATTATTTCAAATTGTGAGCGTGTGAACCGTATGTGTGTGAGTGTCCATGTGCCTGTTTTGGCATGTTTGTGTGTTTGTGTGTGTGTGTATGTGTGTGTGTGTGTGTGCCTACATACAGTCTGTGGTATGAACCCAGTGCTCAGCAAACAGGCCTTGAGCTCGGGCCAGCTCTGACGGACAGCGGCGGGCGGCGGCGGTGGTGGAGAGGAGGGATTGACCCTCTATAGCTTTGAGAGCCTCTGCACAGTGCACACTCCTCTCCCCCCTCCTCCCCCCTTCCTCTCCATCTCCCCACAACCCTCCCTCCCTTCCCTCCCTCCCGTCCCCCACTCCCTGCTGCCTAGCCCCAAGTGCCCGCAGGCCCTGGAGATGCATGCATGCGTTGCCTCTCTGTGTGAGGCTTTGTCTGTTTGTGAGCATGGATGTGTGTGTGTGTGTGTGTGTGTGTGTGTGTGTGTTAGCATGTAGATGAGTGTTCCTGTGTGTGCATGTGTGGATGAGGATCTGTGGACAAAAGAAGCAACCATGTCTACCTCTTCTCTCACTTGGCAATAATCATTGATGCTCCTTTCTGCTCTATCTGTGCTATCCATGTTATCACCACCTTTTGTTTTAAAATGTAGTGACAAATCTGTGTCAAATGGTAACACCTAACAGCGTTACAGCCACGCTATAAATACGAGACAGGAAGAAAAAGGCTATTAAAATCAATATCAAATATCAAAAACAATGTTTAGTCATCCGGTTTTAGAAACAGTAACTTTCATTCAGTAGTTAGGGTCAGGGTTAGCAGCCATTTCTGTTAGACATACATTGGAGAAAGCTGATTATCATCACAACATATTTGACTTCACAGCCAAGTGGTACTAAACCTCCACTCCTAAGCCGTTCCTATTGCTCTGATATTATATTTGCTTGGTACAAAAGAATGATCCTTAAATCTCTTATTCATTATTAATGTCTGTGTCTGTGCAAGGCAAGCGGCCTGGAGTTGCCTGACATATGTACAATGGACTGAGCCACAATATTTGTTTATGATAACTTCCTGGTAGAAAACCCCTGCATCACACAGTAGTTTGCATACATTTTAACTGTCTTTTTTTTTAAAGATGCTATTTCAAAACTTTCACAAACATTGAGTTGGAGACCTAATTAATCTGTTGAGCCACAGGCTAAAGAAAGTGACAAGTTAAGTTTACCCCAAACTAGCAACACGACTGAGGTGTGCTGTTGGGTAGATATTAAAGATGCTACCAAAAAAGAAAACTAGAAACTTCAGATGGGTGAGACCACTGTGTTTTACTTATCTTTAAATGTTACTGTTAAAATGGCAACACGAATATGTTTACATATCTCCACGATGCCAATAAATGGCCAGTTTTCTACCTGGAAGTAACTGTTGATGTTACCACCATGTCACAGTGATTAGGTCTATTGCAGACATTTTAATGAAAGCTTTGGACAAAATGTTGACCACTGTTCTGTATTATATAAATAAAAAAGTTTGTTTTATATCAATTCACTGTGATAGAAAACAGCAGAATCGCCTACCTTGGCCAGCGTGTACAAATACAAGGAATTTAACACCAGTTTTTCGTTGCTCTCATGTTCTTACACAGGAATAGACACCAGGATAATAAAAACTGAACAAACAAAGTAAAAGAGTGGTTTAGAATAAAGATAGTCAGGACTGTATTGTACAGATGTGAAAATATGTGTATATGCAAAACTACCATCAATATGAATAAGTAAAACTCTATATAAAGTCTATATACAAGTTGTAAACAATACAAACAAATAGATAAAATTGAATATGTGAACATGGAGTGGATGGTTTCCGAGTTCTCTCTGAATGTTCAGGCGTATTTGAAATTATTGTGTGAGTGCTACCAAGCTGACCTATCTCAATCAGCTGCGGTGATCCAAATGAAGTATTCCACCAACAACATCCAGAACTGCTCAAATATGTAGTTCTATGTGCTTCCTACGTAAGTTATGATGCCAAGACTTCTGTGACTCAGATTTGGTTCATCTTTGGTACAACATCAAAATGTATTTAGAGAAAACTGGCTACTAACTAGATGACTTGGCACCTTACAAACATTTTCAAAGGATGCGAGTGCTGAAAATACTCCAGACTTATTACAAGATTCTGGTACCAGCCAAGCCCATATATGGTTTTCCCTATTTATTTCCAAACCTACTCGAGCACCATCCACATCCGAATTCCCGTCGCCAGACCGAGCTGTACTTCACTTCCTAATTCCAAC
The DNA here is from genome assembly GCA_963678695.2 of Diplodus puntazzo. Taxonomy (NCBI): domain Eukaryota; kingdom Metazoa; phylum Chordata; class Actinopteri; order Spariformes; family Sparidae; genus Diplodus; species Diplodus puntazzo. Next base: position 13,505,577 of record OZ023171.1, on the reverse strand, counting down.
TTCTTCCAGGTACTAGCACTTATACTTGTTCCTGTTCGTTACAGTTATAAATCTGTCTTCAGCCATAGCACGAGCTCCACATCCAGCTCCATTCCCAATCCTGACATCACCCTGCCTAGCAGAAGCAGAACCAGCCACAGCTCCATTCCAAGTACCAGGTCCAAAACCATCCTCAGTCTTCTCCCAAATCTAAAGGTATATCCCCCACTCCACAGATCTCCAATTTCTTCCCTTGTCTCAGTCCCAACCGTAGTCCCAGCCACAGCCGGGGCTTCCATGTGCGACTGACACATAAATAACCAAGCCTGTCCGCCACCCAGGCAAATTCAAATGCACCTGTCAAAGTGATGAAGCACCCGCCCGCAGGGAAGCATTGTTTACATTTTCACTCCACTCTTCGCAAAAGTGAGATTCTAATTATTTTCCCACTGTAAATTAAAGCCAAGTGGGACAGAACTACAAACCAAAATGATCACGGCGGTGGCAGGAGGAAAACGCCCAGTCCTCCGATGTGTGACTGCGCAAAGGGTGGGAAGCGGCTGGAGAAAGCGCGTGGGTGGCAGACAGTGGGAAGGTCAGCCACTTTCGTCTTTTAGAGGGAAGATGGCGAAAAAGAGAAGGAGAGGGGAGAAAAAGGAGGTACAGCGTTCACTGTGTCTACTTCTGTGGCGCTCATTACGAGCAGGGTCTGGAGAACTTCAACCAACTGGAATACATTATTCCCTCACATTTCATACACAGATAATGTGCCAAAAATGTGCTGCATTATTTTTCATACCAATGGATACGGAGAGAGAACGAAAGACGGAGCAAGGGAGAGGTAGGAGAGAGAGACAGGGGAAAGATTTAATTAGTTCATGGGAACATGCAAATGGAAGTTAAAATTAGACAGAGGGAGGGAGACCTGGGGAAGAGAGAGCGCACGAATGGTAATGATGGCTATCTAGTTTGGATCAATCATTGAAGGATCAGGGGGACTGACAGGCCTGTTCGTGCCCACGCCTTAGGCTCCTGTGCTGGACAGTCGCCAGCCCGGCTCAGTCTGCCTGCCCATTGAGACGTTTCCCTCTCTCGTCGCTTCAGTTCGGTCGCACACACGAACACACACAGGTATTTCTATCACACACAAATGCAGAAGTATTTACTTAGGTGGACGCATGTATAGTAAAACCTTTCACAATGAAAGCTTGATATTTGATACCTATGGAAAGGACCTTGTTATTACTTTTTGTATTGTTATTCAGTGATGCATCCTCCCACACCAGTGGTACGCTTCAATTCAAGTTCTGAATTGAAGCGTACCTTACATGATTATTTGCATTTTCTGCTCCTTTGTACAACACTACAATTCAAAGTGAAATACTATACTCTTTTTCTCCACTACGCATGTTTGATAAGTTACCCCAAGAAGAACAAATATTGGCAAAGTGCGTTTGTGCAAAACCACAGATAAGTGAACGTTTTAAATTTTTTCTCGTGTCATAACGCTGCCTCTATGCTTTTGTTTAGGCAAAACAATAGCTTGGTTAAGGTTGGGAAAACATATTGGTTTTGCTTAAAATACCTGTCTTGGTCGCCGCAAACAGGTCTCATTAAAAACACCCGGTTTTATCGCCACAAACACGGCCAGAGTTGGCCTGACTTCCTGTCAAAAATATCGTTTTTTTGTTGCCATAAACATGGCTGAAAATCACTCCGAGGTCTTCTTAAAAATATCCTGTGGTGTCACATTTTCAAGTGTTGGAACGCTGTGGTCTAAAAAATATCTAGTGGTTCCACATTTACAAAGGTTAAAACACAGATTCGGACTGCGGCCACTGGCTTGGCAGGCTACTTAAGTAAAAGCGGTTCAAAATTATGGATTAAGGCCCACATTGGTTATCTGCGAGTGCCTCTCTGGGCCTGTGATTAGGTCCCATTTTGACACTGTGTTTTGATTATCATCTGAACATAGCAAAGTTTTCTGCGAGGTCACCGGGTCGAGTTTTGGGAACTGCTGTGGTTGTCAGTGGGGACATGCTGGATTGGGTCAGAGCAGAAATGTCCTTTTCTAATAATGGTCAACTCTAGACACTGTGTTTATATCCGACATCACGAAACGGATGAAAATGTCAGACACTGATATTTGTGACAGTCAAGGACATGTGAGATAAATATATAAAATACACTGTATAGCTATTACTAGACCAGCCTGTCACCCAGTGGAAAATTGCTCTTTAATTCCCAGAAACCATCTGCCCTCTTTTTTAGCTGTTAGTTGCAAGTTCAAATCCTAATTTAGGTATGAATATGGGTCACTTTTTAAATATAACACAAAGGAATATCCCTTTTAGATGTATGTATCCTTTTATCTCCGAGGCAGTGATGCCTATTTTTCGGGGGCCTCAAACTAACAAAAAAAAGCGAAGTGATTCCAAATCCATCTCCTGACAGACTTTATATTTGCACGCACTTGAATAAAAATGATTGACAGGTCAGTCAAATTTTATTACAAGTCACAGTGGATTCTTAAAAAGAAAAGCCATCCACAGGCGCCTGCATTTAAGTACCGATTGCTTTTATTCTGCATTCATATGTGGTATGGTGTGATTCGGTAGGTGTGAAATCGCATCTTCTCCCAGAAAGACAGACAGACTATATTTGTGAACCATGGAGCCTCGTCTGCAGCTGTGCCATCCCCACTTCCTGTGCCCCTGTCCCTCCCTCCCATTCTCCGCGTGCATTTGCGGTAATGTCTACAAATTCTGAAATTTATGTCCCTGCTGGAAAACATGGTTTGCCGTTTATAGTCCTCCGCTAAAAGAAATAAGGCCCGTCTCTCCTGATGCAAGTCAAGGGACTGATGCAGACTCTATCAGATTTCTAAATACAGACCCCAACAATAAATCCCGGCTTGATTGGGTTTGAATTGGGTTAGCTCACTTGAATGCTATCTGCTTAACCCACAGCTGGCCTGTCTGCTCCATGCAGGCATTGAACCTAAATCAGTCACTTAGTGCTATCAAATGGAACAATGGCGGAGTGGAGAGAGCACTCAAGCTAGGGCTAGAAGCCAGGCTAGCACCATAACGCAACACAACAGACCAGAACAGAGTAGTGTCGAGCAGACAGGCCCCTCTAATGCTCTTTCCTTTTTGTGTCTCAGCGGTGATACATCCTGAGAGCCATGGTGCATTGCATGTAATGGCATCACCCAAACCGAACACACAAACACCTTTTCAGGCTTTTGTCTAGTCTTGTCAACTGGATTTCACGTGCTAATTAGCGTAGGATGGTGGCATGGCTAACATCAAAAAAATCTATTTTCATGCAAGCCAAAATACATGCACATGCACACCACACGGGAATTTAAGCAGGTGTGTTTAACCAAAGTGACTTAGAGTACAGAGGCTCAATCCACGGTGCTTCTATCACCGCCGTACAGCTGGGTTTAAGAAACCCCTCGACGGGGTCATGGGCACACTTCCTGTGACCAGCACAGCGGGAAAGGATGTTTTCTCACTCAGTTTTTCCCTTCATGACTTCAAAAATGTTTGCGAGCTCTTACTGTATAATAATGAGCCACGACACAGGAAGAAATCTAGGGTTTTTTACTACATACTCCTTACTTTCCTGTGTTTCCTCATAAAGAGGCAAAAAAAAACAGCAAATCAACATACACACACTATCCAAACAGACTGATTGCTGCCTAGCAGAGGTGCTGATTACTTAAGGAATTCAGGTAATCAGTTTCCCCCAGTGTGGGCCGAGGCCAAGCTAGAGGCAAGGCGCAGTTGAGACGATTCCACTAATGAGCGTCTTAATTAGCGTTGAAGAGATGCGTCCCCACCTCCCCTTTAGACTCACACGCACACACACACACACATTTCTTTAAATGTTCCTAACTAGTCTTCTTTCTCCCTGCCCTCGTGACTCTTTGACATTATGACAATGAGGTCCTTTCTACTCACGGGGTCGACTGCTTTGCAGTTGATGTAGTGTCTCTAATTGCAAGCGGGGGGAATGGCTCCCACTGTTTTCTCGGTGAAGTGCCGAGAGTTGTGTTTGGCTAACCGTTTATAAGTGTGGGGTGACATCGATACACCACCAAATTAAACCTCTCCTTCAGCTTGACCCTGCCACTCATGGCCCAGCTGAATGAGTTTGCCTTTTTTTTTTCCCCCCGTATTTTTAGACGAATCATAATTACGCAGCCAATTAGGGGGTCACCTTGAGTTTTGCAAACTGCTTGAAAAACTTCCTCCTCTTTGTGACTCTGAGTGGGTGTTTGTGAAGTTTGTGTGTGAGCGACTTGGTGTGTGTGCGCATGAGGTTCGCCCTGGTATAAGTCCGTGGTGTTAGTTATTATTTGCATTGTGGTCCATATGGCACCCATACATATACAAAGACACACAAATACTCTTCAAAAGTCTCCCAAATGGGCTACCTATACCGGGCAGTATGGAGTTGGGGTTAGGGTACAGTTTGGGGTTAGGGTTGGGGTTATATTTACCAACTGTGCATACGAATATACTATTTTGTCTTTCAGTTGATGTGATGTGTAAGATCTATCCTAATGCGTGTGATCAGACATTTGAGCCTTCTCCGGTACGGCACAGAGCTTCCATGATCTTCACACATGGATGACTTCGAGTTACATGACCTATATAACGCGTTACACGCTCCGCTTGCTCCACGTGTCTCGCCCTAACGCAGAGGGGCAGCGCATTACAGGTGTGTGTGAGCCCCCAACACACACACACATAGACACACACACAAAGAGTCATAAACAAGCCTGCCATCAGGATTATACATATGTATGCATGATCACAAACACAACCTGTCTCTTTACCTGCCACAGATCAGGCCCCATAGGACTCAGGCACTGCTAGGAATTAGTGTGCCGGTATACTGTGCGCCAGTGGTGCTTATCTGGTGGCTGCAGTTAATTAAAAAAAACATCTAAGCTGTTTACAAGGTACAGCTCTGTCTGATTTTAATATGTTGTATATGGGATTTAGAAGACACGGACGCTTATTCTTGAGTAATTTGAGGAGTAACTGCAATAGCGATGGTTGAGCAGTATTTTTACATGATTCCGTTCATCTTTTTTTCTTTTTTTACGTCCTCTTATGTTAATGCAATACTATTTGTTATCCCACTTTGAGGCCTTGGATATCGGAGCTCTTCCACAAGCTTTTGAACAAACTGTCACAAATATGTCTTATATCTCCCTTTGTGTGTGCTTGATTAGGTGGCTGTCTATGACTATATCTGGACGGTGGACGACCCCTCGGCAGGCTCTGCGGCCCCTCGTGAACCCCAGAGGGAGGGTGCAGCTCTACCAGAGGGAGAGACCAGCACCCATGTGGCAATCTTCACCCTGTACCTGAGCGGGATGAAACAAAGATACAGGCACTTCCTCCGCCAGCCAGATGGGGTTATCAGTGAGGTGGGATACCAATGGTGTATTATTACATTACATTACAAGGTTCCAAAAATGTATTTTTATTATATTTTTGGATTTACAATAAATACAAGGTTATATTTGGGAGTATTCCAAGTAAACTCTACCTTATCACATTGGCGATGGAGTTAAATGCTTGACCGTAAATACAGAGAGAGCACATGCCTAGGCCAAGGCCGGGAAATAAGAAGGAGCAGACAAATAGATGGAGAGGAAAAAGGGTGGAGAGATGGGTTGGAGGTTCACAAAACACTCCCTTCTCTCCCCTCCCTCTCTCTCCTCCCTCTCTGAGCAGAGGACACAAACGGAAGCAGCAGCTAGTCCATTATTGTGCTTCCACAACAATCAGAAGACAACAGTACAGCTCTGTGGTCTGAAAGGGTGAATAACTGTGACAGATTTTTATTTTTCCCTCGGGTAAACCACATTCAAATGATTGCTTCTTTTCAAACAGGTAATGACAGGACTAGCCCTGAGAAACGAATCGGGACTTAGTTCATCATGCGGATGTCGACTAAAAGTCAACAGAACTCACCTTTTTCCTGGCCTCGCCTGTAATAACCATTTAAAGCCGTGCGGTATAATAAAAATTCCAGCGCCCCCGTCCTGTTTAACACTGTGTTATGACTTATGATGAAATGTAATTTGATTCGAGGGGGAGAAAAAAGGAAGAAAAAAGAAGCACACAATGCTGCCTAACTTTGTGGCGCATTGTAATTATCGCAACTTATATTTAGCTCCTCGTCCTCCAAGTCCCTGCAAGACAGGCAGGTCAGAAACAGACTGGCTCACAGATTGTTGCCTAATTAAAAGTAGTGCTTTGTGACAACTGCTGCAGCAGCGAGAAGTCATTCCTTTCCTCAATCATTCTGTCAGTCGCCCAAGAGCAACCTGGATCGTCCCAACAAAATTAATATTTTGAAGTTTGAATGTCAGAGGAGTGAGTGAGGAGGGGGGTGGTACGCGCTAACAATTAGCTCTGAGGCTCTTTTGCGTTCTAATGGTTCTCCGTCATAATTTGAGTGATGGTGAGCTTATGTGAGTAAACACACAGCGTGGTATATTTATTACTGGTGTCGCGCTGTCTTGTGTGTGTGCGTGTGTGTGTGTGTAGCCTCTAGACCTGTGCATAGCAGATGAGACATCTGGGGGGGATTGTTCAGACGCAAGCGGCACACACTGGTTGACACCGACAACCACATGCAGATCTCCTCTCGGTGTGAAAAAAAACGCTCACGACACAAATTTACAACACTCATAACCCGGACGCGCTCAGGAGAATGAATTCCTGCAACGTGCAAAAAATCATATCTGCCGTGCTGATTCTTCATTCTTCAAACTGCGAGGAGAGTTTCATGGAGGCCACGTTAAGTGAAAGATAGGTGTTACTGTCCTTGGGAAACACATTCACACACACACACACACACGCTCTATCTCTCTGTTGCTCTCTTTTTTTCTCACACACACTGCGTCCCTTGGGTGTTGCTGTCTGCTCCTCGCAACTTAACAGGCAGGGACCTCCAGTAGCAAGAGATGCCGATGGCGTCCTCTTTCACCCGCTGGTAGTGGGGAGCGATAACACCGGCGCTCAGCACTGCCGAGAGAGCACGATGCCATTCCCCCCTTCGCCTCGCAGCGCGGACCCCCGCTCTACATATTCAAAAAACTAATCCTCCCCTGAATATACAGACTGGGTTTTTTTATGTATAGAGCAAGATCCAGGAATCACCAAAGGGCAATCCCCGGCACTCGCAAGAACACTTGAGCTGATTTTATTAGTGCTTTATATAATTCTGGCAGCGATGCACACACTGCGACAGGGTGCTGTGTACAAACTGGCCTTCAGATGTAAGGTGACAGCTCCTCAGAGAGGAGTAACAGCCGTGCCGGCACTTCTACAAAAATTAAATAGATGAAAAATATAGAAAGGCTTTGCTGTGAGTTGCAGTGACCACAGTGATGCAGAGAAGTTCTTAGATTTATGACATTCTAAAGCAATTTTATGGGTTTTCCCGTATAGGCTTATTACTTTATTCACTTATCCGAATAATAGCATGTTTTATGGTGATGTGGTTACACTGCTACGTTCGCAGACACAGTATTATGTAGCATGGGTCCTGTTTGAGCAATAAAAGCTAATCTAATTTGTTTTACTTTAAGCCAAATATGCTGAAGTGTATTCGGCATTTTCACACAGACTTTTTTGCATTACATAAACATATTGTTACTTTTGTCCTAACATTTTAACACAGGACTCATTATTATCATTATTATTATTGGTTGCTGTAGTCATAGTATCTACAGTACATTAATTGTTTTTATATTCTATTTTGAGATTACCATAGGTGACACTTGAAATGGGAAGAGGACAGTGACAAAAAACAAAAAAACAAACTTTATTTGACTGTGTAATAACGTGACTCCATCCTCTGTCCCATTTAGTTAAAAGACTAATCCTGCTACTTAAGAAGTCTGTTTCCATTTACTGAGGAAATATTGACGGATGGCTCATTTCCTTTAAAGAGCTCTGTTTTCTCAGGCAGTGTCCTGGACACCGATGCCCCGGAGGTCTTGCTCCTCCCTTAGACTAACATGACCACAGCTCCGGGGGCCGGCAGCTTTGCATAATACCCTCAAATTTACACCCAAAATTTGTCTAAACAAACACCTTAAAAAGCAAGTCCTGGAAGCAGTGCCCTGAGCTATAGACACTGTTTGGAAGGAATGGAACAGCGAGGTGTGTCCTGTTTGATTTGCTTGAGTGAGAGTCATGACAAACTGAATATTTCTGCTGTTTATTCAGCCATTATTGAACCAGAGAGGTTTTCTTTTTTTTTTTTTTTTTACCTTCTCCGTGCTGCATCGTTAGCAAGAAGTAGAAATTGGAGGGAGTAAATTCTGAGTTGTGGGTGTGAAGTAAAATATATAACGATAATGAAGTCTTTATTGAGTTGCATATTGAATTCTGTTTAAAGAAAGTTAATATTAATGATCCATCATATGCTCTCATTCCGCCTGTTTGCCCAAGGCAGATGTCTGTACTATTGACCATGTTGAAAGAATCTTCCAGCTGAATCACGACAATACAAAAAAAAGTTAACGCTACGTTCCCATCAGTGTGCTCCAATAAAAGACATTAAAGGTAAAGTGAGGTGTTGCTTTTCAAACGCTCATTACCTATAAACAGATGTTCCCCAGCTGCCGACTCGCAAAACGCACTGCTGACAACAACTGTTAGGGCCGGAATTATGCAGGAAAACGCGTCTATATAACCTAGGACCTTCAGAGAAGGCCTCATAACCACTCTGTCTGAAGAAACAAGATGGCTGATGAAGAAATTAATGCAGGCAAAGTCATTATCTTCCCTCCTAAAACCACAGTGGGTTTATGTCCCCCTGTGCCGTTTTTTTCTCCGGGGCTAGCATTTAAGTGTCGGCGGACTTATAAAAAGATAGGACAAGCCAACTGTGCTCCTTTTGTCTCCTTTCTCTCCATATGGGAGGCAGCAGCATATGCAAGAACTGGCTCAGCTTCTGTAAAACTTCCATTAAAGATGCACAACTAAGGCTCTGCCAGCTTGAATATTACCTCTCTGCGCAAATTATTTATGGCTCGGAAAAAACGCTGATGATGAGCATCTCCAGCGACTTGTATAAATAAAAACACTTTTCTCTGCAATTTCGGCTCAGGCTTTTTCTCCCCCCCTCTTTTTTTTTTTTTTTTCGAGGGTGGATGCACTTAACCATTTGTAGAAACAAAAGGTATGCAGTTTATTCACATGGTAAGGGGTTTCACTGTATTCATTTAATTATCTTATGACTGTTGCGTTATGCACGGTTCAGGGGTATCTAGATTTTTATAACAGGGATGACAAAGTTGATAAATATGATGAAGAGTGGTCGTAATGACGGGGGCGACGATGAGCCCGAGAATGAGAAATGGAAGGCAGAGCAACAAAGGATTGAACTTTCATAAGGGACGCCTCATCATCATGATATGCCATCAAATCTCTCATTAACAAGAACCCTTTGTCTTGCCTTTTCCGTGACTCAGCCCGCCGCTTGTATGCGCATGATGACGACGACGACGACTCCTCGCCGGACCAAATATTGACCTAATTTAGCAAGCAGAGAATATGAAGAAGTTAACCTTTCGAAGGAAGAAGAAGAAAAAAAAAACACCTTGCAGCAACATTAATTGACAAACCGCATCAATTCTCCCTCCTACCCCTCTTTTGTAATTACTCTGCCGCACGTTTGATTGCCGCTGCGGAGCTGAGGACCCACGCTTCATTTGCCGTGAGGTCATCGGCAGCCCTCAGAAATATGAATATGATTTATACAGGAAGTGAGTGTGCTCTGTATGCTGTGTGTGTGCCGTCTTTTTCGGTATGTGGTGTGTGTGTGTGTGTGTGTGTGTGTGGCTACCAGAGACACAGACAAGGAGAGAGAGAGGGAGAGCAAGAGAGAGGGGGGGGGGTGTCCTTGGCTACGTACTGTATGTTGCATGAGGAGATTAATGCCTCCCTGGCAGCCATATCTGCTTAGCAGGAGGACTTCTCCAAAGTACACCGCATGTAATTATCTGGCAAGTTTATACTAGTTTTAGATAAAGAAGCACTCTGTGGCACATTTTTTTCAAGTTTGCTCAATTGCTGCTCTATCTGTGTAATTTGCGACTATAGAAAAGTGCCAGCCTACCTCTCTGACACAACTACTTGATGCTGCTGCTATGAAATATAGATGTGTGGAAAGAATGCAGGAGCAATTTTGACTCAACCTATCATTTTATTACATTTCCAGTTGTTTTTTTTTTCTGCATCGCAGTTTCACTGAATGCGTTTTCCTAATTTATTTACGCAAAAAAAAAACACATTTCGTTCTCAGAGAGACTGACATCGTGTCATTCTATCATTGCTCATACCAGTGAGATTTAAGTTGTATTTCATATCACTGTACATAAGTAGGCCAACGCGGAGTTGTGAGAGCTGTTTCCCCCTCTGGGACCAGAGGTAGTGTGTCATATAAAGTCTCCGTTTCTGCTTCTCCTCCAAGTTCACTCTAAGCACCGGGACAGAGGCAGAGACTATGCATGACAACACTACTTGCAGGCCTCGAGGAAAATAGCAGTTCTCCTGCCAATCTCAGTCACTGTCATCCAAGTTCAACCTGTACTTTGAGATGCTTGATACATTTGGCTGCAGGGCCTCCTGGAACAGCTAAGTTTAACATTGTTCATTTCTTGTTAAGTTTCCTCTCTGAGTCTCGTACTCAGTGGCTGTGTTTCTGAAGGTGATTGGTGACGTGGACGTGCTGGACGACGCAGCCAGGACGGTGACCCTCAAGGGTCAGGGCTCCGCCAATCAGAGAGAGGACAAGGGAGGTGCAAGTGCTGCACATCTGCTACGGAAACGGAAGAAACTATTCGGACGTGAGTGATGACTCTACATTGCACTCACCTTTATTACTATCTTAAAAAATATGTTTTTTTCTAACAGCGTACTCACAGAACACACAAAGAAAAGTAAACCTCATCACACATGTGACCCTCTTACCTGTGCACACCCTTCATGCCTGCTGTTTGTTTAGCAGAATTTACACAGTTTCATCTGATGTTTCATCCCCTCAGGGTCCCACCGCGTTGAGCCGGTAGGAGGAAGTGGGTGTGGCTCCAGTTTTGCACTGCAAGACCTCAACCAATGATATTAAAGCAAAGGAAGAGATCGTTGGACCTTAAACTAATGTTAGTCATCTGATCAATCGTGTGGTTTATTTCAAGCTACAATAACGTAAGAACCGGCCAACTGTCGAATCCATACTCAGAACAAACAGGGGGCAGCATATCGCCAGAGTAACAGCTAACTGCTGCTAACTGTAGCTAGCTAGTTAGCTTGTTCAACCGTGCATCTAGTGGTCCAGACTGTGTTGGTCTTTACACCGGAACCGGAACGGGCTACTGCTAGCTGGTTAGCATGCTAACTTCAGTAGATATCACTGCAACACAAAAGATAGACAACTTAATATCAAGACTGTTATTTCTCCACATTCTGTTGACAATCCGAGGTAATCGTTGAATGTTTTCCACTTAAATGCCTACACATTGTGTCAGCTGGTACATTTTGACAATAATTCAAAGATTCGAAACAGAATAACACACTCTTAAATGTAAATACCACATTTTAACAGCTTTTTCTCAGGAGTACAAAATGAGTGTGTGTGTGTGTGCTGTGTAGTTTTTTATTTGGGTTCTAAATATTTCCAAACGTGTGCAGTATTAAGGTCAACATGAACATCCTCTAATATGTGCATGACATTGCAGTCATGAAACAAAATTACTATTATAAAAGACTAAAAGCCTTAACATGGCACCTGTTCCTTCTCAGTCATTAAAAATCCACAATGTAGGCAAATGCAAATTATTTTACCTATAACAATATGAATTATCACATTTGGTTCATTGTAAAGTCCATTCTCACGTATGTGCAATGGAAGTTTTGAAGTTTCTACCCACGGGCTGAATATTGAGCCAGGGTTGGCTTCCAAAGTAGTTGTGATGTCACAAATCATGCTCACCTCTTGAAGGTGCACTATGTAGTTTTGGGGACGAAATTTTATTAATAATAATAATAATAATAATAATGCATTTTATTTGAAGGCGCCTTTCAAAGCACTCAAGGACACTGCACATAACAACAACAGTACAACAAAAGACAGTACAAGGACAGGAAAATTTAGTTTAGTTAAATTTATTAACTGATGTAGTACACCTAAACAAACTAAACAAACTCCTGTTTCTTCATGACTGATTTAGCAAACTGACCTTAAAGGGAGTTACAGTTTTCTTCTGTTTTACTTTGTTTATATGTGGCAGCCACATTTCTCACTTCAACAGAGGTTTCCTTTTTATTTTTCTCTTTGAGAACAGCTTGATATAGAAAAAAACGATTTTTCTGAGTTTGTATTATTACATCATTGATGTGTAAATATCTCCAATTTTTCCTAAACTACATAAGGCCCCTTTAAAATCACATTTTCAATGAGCAGGAAAAAAATGTCTTTTAGCAGATGAATGTGAAAACACCCTTCTACACAGTGAAGCCCAAATATTCAACTGTAGGGATGAGGAGAAACCCATTTTTGAGTGGAGGGGGACTTTAAGATGGTCTTTGGTTGACTCGTTACGATAAAGAAGAAAGTAAATGATATTGCACTCGCATCCCTCTGCAAGTAAACATAAATAGTATATGTGAAGTGAGAGACTATTTGCAACCTAATAAACAATGTTCAGCAACACTTCTAATGAATGCAGGTCGTTAGGTGTTCAGCGCTGCCTCAACACAGTGAAAAATGAAGATTCTAAAAGTCACTAATCAGAACACGAGTGATAAAATATCAATATTGGCCTCACATTAAGCAGGATAATATTCAGGCCAGCTTGATTTGTATTGAATATGTGTCTGCTAGCCGGTGCTCAGTGTAATGAAGTGGCTCACAAATCAGGCCGTAATGGCTGCCTACTTACACATATTGCTTAATTAAAGGTTGTGAGCTTATTAGCATGTGTCTCTGGCACAGGGCGCGGGGAGATGGGAATCGGGACGGATGTCGTTGAGGACCGGGCTTTAAAGGTTTTATAGATAGCTAACCTATCACACTAAAGCCTGTACCCCCCCACCCCCACCCCTCCCTCCTCCTAAAATCGGATCTTAATAACCTGTCATTTTCATTGATGATGATTCTCCTTTATGGGCGGCCATTACAGATCAAGTTCTGGGTCTTGTCGGAAAGGCGGTGGCGGCCATTCGCGCTCGTCATTATGAGGAGCACACCTTACTTTGGCCTTGAAGTTGCTCGTCACCTCCATGTTTAAACCATCGCTGTCGCCGCCTGGGGGCACGACGCATACGGACACACAACACATTTGCCCCCGCACATACACACACACCTAGCAGCTCTGTTTCTGATAGAGCCACAGGCCCTTTTCCAGCCTAAAAGTCCCCATAAAAAGGAAGCAAAAATGTAAAGGAAATTTGATGGAATTTTCAGATTTAACAGTCCCTCTTTGAATAATTCTGCAGGGGCGTCACCGATTGTTTTTATCCAATGCTCGACAGATGACGGTGTTTGTTTTTGGTGTGTCGTCAGTATTAACGGGATGCGCTAGACGCTCTCGATGCATCCCGTCCTTCTCTGCCTTTGACACTAGCCAGAACCTATAGAGCTAATGCGCTCCAATTAGAGATCACTCCATTAACAGTGACAGAGCTACACCCCCCAATTCAATCAGCCCCCTAATGAACATTAAGCAGATACGCTGCCTCTCAGAGATGACAGGGAGCTCTCCTCTCTCGCCGTTTGTCCTACCTAACCACCTCTCTCCCCAACTATTTTTTTCCCCTCAAATCTACCGTTCTTTTTACTTTCTCCACGCGTCTCTGTGCGACATGACGCCAGACCGAGAAGCAAAAACCAACGCAGCTGAGAAAGCACGAATACCTGTTTTGATATGTTAATGCTTTGATATAAATCCATAATTCTTGATGAATGGCTTTTGTTTCTCCTCCTGCTTTCCCTCTTCTGATGTTTTTTTTTGTTCTGAGAGCACCACCAGCCCTTTCACTTCATCATCATCAAAACAACACCCCCGTGCAATATTTTCCAACTGGGGGCAGAAAGGGGCAAAGGTATTTCAATGGTTCAAATATTTGATTGTTAATGACAAACACCATTTCACCGCGATTTAAATTTCAAATTGATCCCTGGGAGCAATTATTTCTGGGGGAGAGAAACACGCCGCTAGGTCTGCGCTCCACACATTTGCTGATTTAAGTTAAAAGAAAACCTTTTTGCAGAGCTATCATAAGGGAGCCGCAACTTTTTGAAGTAAGTGCCTGCGTCTGCTCAGAGCCAACCCAACCTGGGGATGTTGCTGGAGAGCGTGAGAAGAGGGAGTAGGGGGGGTAAAAAATAAAACATAAAAAGAAAAAAATAACACTTTGTCTAATTCTATATTTATGTAGCCCTCAGCTGGAGGTAGTCACATAAAACAGTTTGTATTCAGAAGTGCTGTGGTGATCGTTATGCTGCACGTAGAGATCGGCGGCTCTCCGGGCAGGGTTGGCGGGTGCAGCTCAGCCTGATTCATTTGAATTAAAGTTACCCAACTAAAATAAAAGGGATTCAAATTCGCACTTCTGCTGCTTTGTGTAATTTTTCTTTTTCTCTTTTCAAACCTTTACTGATTGTTTTTTTTTTTTTAAAGGCATTTTTGAAAGCATTTCTTTTGATGAAGAACTTTGTACATTTACTGTCTTTGCATACTTGTGTGTATTTTCTATTTTACCCAACTTCACTTGTGGCAGCTTCTCGTTTGATGTTGAAACGAAAGTGTCTTGCGAGGAGGAGAGGTCGGCGTTGTGATCAGAGGAAACCGACAGCGCAATATCCATCAGGGAAGTCTGATGGTACATTAAGCTGGAATGTGTAAACTAGCCTTCTAGTGCATGAATAATATTTATTTTTATAAAAAACGTAAAATATTGAATGAAAGTATGGCATTTGTCTTCCCATCTCTGTCTCTGCATATAATATTTGAAAATGTAAACTTTGTTATATTTTTCTAACTTCAGACTGTAAATAAATGTACGTTCCAAGCCTCTCTTCCTCATTACATAATTTATTTGAATAATTTACACAAAGAAAACTCACCTCAGCCTGAAGACTAGAAAGAATGAGCTCAGCAGCTCATCTACTGCTCCTCTCCTCTATGAATTTAAGTTGTCCCCAACTATGTGTAACCCGCGACACCGGTGTAACAACGGCACTCATGTCACTGTTGCAGAAAAATAATATGCAAAACAGATATAAATTCCGCACCTCTGTCAGGTTTTTTCTCTGCCCAAGCTGTATTCTTCTCCGCTGACCCCTAACATGATTTCCTGGTGCTTAAACCGCGGAAAACACACACGGTCGGGGTGTACGGGAGATGTCAACATCGTGCCATATTTCTGTGGCATCTGGATGGATCATGTGCCTCTCTGCACACATATTTATTTATTTCTCCTCCTCCAGAGCAGTGTCAGGGAGGCAGATGTCCTGCTCACAGGAAAAAAAAAAAATCATTTGCGGTGAAAAAAAAAAACGGGGAGGGGAGGTGGAGGGAAAAATATATGAATATGCAAATCTTGTCACAGTGTGGAACCTTGTAATGAGTGGGAAATGTTGTCGCCATCTTTCATTATGCAGAGGTCATTGCTTAATGCCAGGCAGCTGGGCCCAGCTTCTTCTCTCTGAGCTCCCCCCCCCCTCCTCCTCCACAAACCTCTCCTGTCATCTCACAGAAACTTGAACCAAACTGAGGCCGGGCACGAAGCAAAACAGAGGTCACGGACACACACAAAAAACACCTGCTTATTGCTGTTGTGGGAGGAAAACACTGAGTTTTTGTTATTGCCGGCTCACTTCAAGGATTGAAAGATTTTAAGACACTTTCTGGATACATAAGAAATGCACTTTTGTCTTCGCTCTGGTGTGAATGTACAGTCACCGCTGGTCACGGAACACTCGTGTTTTCAGATTGTGTTGCGTGTGCTCTTCGGGAAAACTTTGCATACGTAAAATCTTGCCGTGCACGCTGCTTCTGAGAAAATGCAAAGCGTGATTATGGAAAAAAAAAAAGAAAATCTCGCTCTCATCAGTCCACCAGGTAGAACTTGCACGGACGGCTGTGTGAGAGTTTGTTTGAGTTGAAAGTTCAAAAGTAGGCGCAGCAGGCACGGATCGCTCGTCGCCTTCCTTTTGATCAACCCCCTTCGTATTTCGTGGATCGCCGAGACAGCTCGCTCGCTGTTCTGTCTCCCCTCGCCACAGCTTTCTCCTGAAATTTCTCCGCTGGCGTCTGCCCGACATTGAGCTATGGGGCTAATCATTAGGTAAACCCGTCTCCCTCTCTCTCACGCACTCTTCAAATAATCCCGGGTTTGAATGCTAAAAATGTAATGAACTTCACGGTTCATTGTGTCTGACATTGCTTAATTAATGGGTGCATTTAAAGTACATAGGGCCCCGGTAATTGATTTATATGCATGATTTGCACATACAGCTGTTGGTTCCTGTAGGAGACTCATCACTCAAAAAGTGGCTGTGCTGATGATAGGCTGGCTAGGTAATATCAGGATGTTCTGTTGGCCAGTCGAGCCTGTGGGATAAAAAAGACCAATTTATACGTTAGCATATTTTTTCCTTTGGGATTATCACGAACTACTTAAAATTTTCACTACGGCATTTTCATATCATATTTTCAACCAAACACTTGTAATAGCTTCAGCCTGGGAACATTTTTTGACATGGAACCCTTTTTCGCCTCGTGGAGCATAATTGAATAAAATGACAAAATATAGTCGAGAGACTTTATTTAGATTAGGCTGTGCCTGATGATGAGGGTTAGTTTTGGTGGCACACGGAGCAATTAAACCTCCTCACGGCAGCACAGTGCTCCGGCCCGGCTGTCTCCCTCTATCAGCCTGTGTGCCTGGTCGCCTTCCACACAGACAGCTTGAGTTAATGCACCTGCCAGCTCCCAGGCATCACCGACAGCGGTGCCAAGGTAGTCTATGGATCTGTGAGCTAAGGTGTGCATCGTGCACCGGCAACTGTGTGGGTTTCAGTCTGGTTTATGGATGGCAGAGAACACACATTTGCTGCTAATCTGAATGAATGCTCTTTATTTGGTTTGGAGTGGAAACACTGTGTGCAGCTCTGTTGCTCGTGCATGGTGCAAGGTGCTGGAGAGCCTGTAGTGTAGTGCTGCAGTGTTTTAAAAAGAAAGGTATATTGACACAAATCCTCTCTTTGAAATTCATGCAGGGAAATGTTGTACACAAATCTTGAAGATTCAATTTGTAACTATTTTACGTAACCGGAAAGTATGGTAGCTATAATTCACATCACGATCCTAAACGTTGCCTATGTTCGCGGATGTTTTAAGGGTGAAATTTTCTTTTTTATTATCCTCAGTCTTTGTTTTATTTGTTGCACAGTTAACTTCCTAAAAATGAATCCTACAAGTGCGACATGCTGGCAGAAATTGACAGGAAGTTGCTGTTGTTTTCATATTTGGCCTTTAATTCAGCTCTGTATGCTACTGCTGTAATATGTTTTGTCAAATTTCATAGTAAAAGAAATTGTTAGGTAAAAATGTAAAATTCAAAAGATAAGAAAAGATTAGGATGAAGATTTTATCCTGTGGGTAATGGGGGCGGGACTAGATAAGCTTTGGCTTCTCCCGCTTTTCCTTTCGGCCATGTGTATTGTATTATTTGAACAATGATGAAATGTGATGATGATGAATTGACATGCCCGAAATAAACAACATAAACATAAACATAAACAAACAAACATAAACATATTTCCACGCTGCGAGTGCTACAACTTTAAAGTCCGTGTAAAGCAAAAATAAATTTGTGTGATGAGTTTGTCATACCACAGAAACATGTGTCATTGACCACTGAGCCAAATTTGAAAGATTAAAAAAATTGCCAAGTATATAAAATTAGGTCTCAAAATCCTGGAAAAACAAGCACTTCTCTCTGCTGTGAAACGCTGGGGGCGTGTCCGTTAGAGGCGCTGGAGCCACGCCCACACAGGAGGGGAGCTGCCTGTACTGCAGGAGGACCTAACCTATTTTTTTTTTTTGTATGAAAATCTTTATTTAACATTTGCAAAAGTACAGACAATCAGATAAAGCAGGCACTGAGTGATAAGACAAGATACAAAATGAATAAAAAATATATCTCTTGATAAAATAATACAAGTAATTGGAATAGAATAAAATAAATATGTATAAGGCATTTCTTATTTTGGGGTAAGTGAAAATGACTTTAAGTATTGTAGTGTCCGTTCATTTTCTTATTTGGCATCAGTTTTAAGGTGTCTATGTAAAGAATAAACTCATTTGTGAAGACATTAAAGTTTGGGAGGGACTTGGAAAATTTACTCTTATGGATGTGGAATTTACCTATTAAAATCACGAGGTTTATTGTGGAGCAAATTGATTTGTCGTTATATTCGAATTTTGAAATAATATCTTTGGGTCTTATTGTTACATATTGTTTAGTTTTGTGGAGGACCTAACCTACAGTAACAATGGAAGCTACTAGCAGCGTCATCGATGGACCCAGCCGGACCCGTTTGAGCCATCAGAGCCAGAAACTGACTCTGAGTCAGACACTGATAGTGCTCAGCCTCGTTCCTCACAGGCCATGTTTTACATTACACACAAACATAACACCCCAGTCTACATATAACTCCTTGTCATAGCTATATTGGTGCACATATAAATATAATAGGTGGATTATCATTGTGCTGTCAGATGGACTCGGGACTCAGGGAATCAGGCCAAATCATGTCATGATTAAATGCAATAACATCTGCTAACATTACATGGGCATGACAGGATGCACGATGTAAAATCACCTTCAGGATTGGCACCTTCAGCAAAATGCATTTAATTGCCCGTGCACGTTGTGTCCGAGCCGGCCGGGCGACACATTAACCAGGGTTCTCCCCAGACGGTGGAACAGCGGCGCTGCAACGCTATACTCATCCTCAATGTTAGCTGCTTTACAGTGGGTGTTTGTGGGCTGCAGCGATCTTGTAAAAAAAAAAAAAATAAATAAATAAAATAGCGCCCGCCTCTGGCGGTGACGAGCGTCCGACCGTTCTCTGGCTGATGGCGATAACGACCGGGATAACGACCAGGTCGGGCTCGGACACAGAATCTAAAGTCTGGCCGATGGCGGGGATGAGAGCACCTGTTGTCGGCAGGACGGTTGCAGTGACGATGACGGTACACGTCATGTTAATGACGTCGGTGTTTCCCCAGGTGTTCCCTGAAGGTGTTCCCCTTGTCTACCTAAACCTGCGGACAGTTTGTAATCATATGGATGCTGTTATAATGTGTAGTGATCTAGATTCTGACCCACCAAACATCCTGGACAGTGACGGAGTGAAGTTTTTCGCGCTTAATTGCATAATTATACATAATCACTATCAGTAAACAGGACGCTGTCTGGCTCTGTCACTCGCGGGGACGGAGGCTGTTTTCTGGGGGAAAGTTCCCTGAAGTCTCGGTCAGGAGAGCTGGCAGTCACGGGTGATTTATTTTCATCACAAACACTCGGTGAGTTAAAGTCTTTGCCGGTGACAGACGCTGTTTTCTGAGCAGAAAGGAGTCGGGAGGACAGGCGGAGGACGGACAGGAGGACGGACGCTTCTCCACATACAGCTGCGGTATTTGTTTTCCTCATAGAAGTTGCTAAAGACGGTTACAGTTACTATATTTTTGTCCGGTCCTGTAACGTTGCTTTGTGGGACATTTCTCTGTATTTAGTTGAGTGAGGGACCTTTGCAGTTATCAGACTGTCAGACCGACACGCCCTCGCTCCGCGCCTCCGGATTATCCGTTCACACTGGGACGGCTCACCAATAATGCTCCACATACCGCCGGTGGCACCAGCTGTCAGCGGGACGGAGAGGGTCGGCTGCGGCGGCGCGGCCACATTATGTCGGTGGGACCCGCTGTCAGCGGGACGGAGAGGGTCGGCTGCGGCGGCGCGGCCACATTATGCCGATGGGACCCACCGTCAGCGGGACGGAGAGGGTCGGCTGCGGCGGCGCGGCCACATTATGTCGGTGGGACCCACCGACAGCGGGACGGAGAGGGTCGGCTGCGGCCACATAAGGCCGGTAGCACGCGCCATCAGTGGGTCGAGGGGGACCGGGGGCGGCCACATAAGGCCGTTGGCACTTGCTGTCGGCGGGAGGAGAGGATGCAAGCCGGGACGGAGAGGATCGGTTCGGCCCCAGTGACCAGCCTAAACGGACTGTGCAGAAATCCAGACTTTACCTGGTGACAGTTGCTGAAACGATCAGGGGTAAAGTGCACACTGCAGAGACGGTGTTGGTGGTGGTGTTTAACTCCCCACAGTAACGTTGGCTCCTCTTGACAAAATCGATCCACCGTTTCTTTACGTTGTCATCTGAAGGAAACTTAAATAAGCTAACAGCGCCATCACCCTGCACACTGTGGCATCCAGGAAAGGTGCAGGAGCGATGAGGAGGAATGTGACTGTTTAGCTGACTGGTTGGCTGGTTAGCTAGCTGCAAACTATTGTAAGCAATGCTATCCAAGACTGGAGAGCGAGTGGGAGAACCGCTGAAGCTGATGCGCTGAACGTATTTATACCACTTCTGCAGCAGGGCGGGGTTTATGCAAATCATGGCCGCGTTACGTAACGCGGCCATGATTTCTGACCCGCCCATTAAATCCTGAACACAGAAATGTTAAAAAACAGTTTGTGAGCCTAGCTCCAAAATTAAATTCTAAATGGTCGAATGGCTTTTACATGTTTTAAGTAAACACATTTATGACCTGTTTAATGTGTTTAGAAGAAAATGGCTGATTTTGCTTTACCTGGACTTTAACTTCAACAATCTGGCCCTGGCTAATGAAACCTAAACTATCTGCATGTCTTTATACAGTATGGGCCATCAGACATACAGTAAGTGTGGGAATTCTGCTTTTTGTTTTGTCATTAGGGTCAAAAAGCCCTTTTTCGCCAGGCCGTTGACCAGACCAGGTAGGAGATAATAAGGCTGATTGATTGCCATATACTGTGTGTACTGCAACGTGTTACTTATTTTCCTGGAACTGACTAACTTTTTCATTACATATTATCACATATCAAAAGGCAAGTTATTTTCATTTAACATCAAAATGTTCAACAAACTGATTTTATTTATGAAATATGACTATGAAAACATTTATCTAGATACATCACATGCATGCAAGGTTTTTTTTTTTTTTAACTAGGATTGCAGACAGTGGGGATAATGGATAGAATAAAATTTCATCCCCTGTGTGCATCAGAAGAATGATTGCTCTTGTCTGGTCTGTGTTGCCAAAAAAGGATTGGGAACCCCTGCTTTAAAACACCAATCCTCACAGTTATATTATGGACCTAATTATTGTTTAAAGCTCCGGTTCCTCTTTATGCTGAGCCACCACCTTTGCAGTGTTAGCATTTAGCCTTCATTGACCGTGGCCTTTATGCTTAGTCCAGGCATACACGGTGTGGTTCTAATTATTGTTTTCTGTGGAGATGTGGAGGTCGCCAGCCCCTGACCATTATTTGGTTTTCGGACGGGTCGAACCCTCTGCGGAGCTCAGATCAATCTCTCACCTACAGAACGTTCTAGCATATTTCTATCACCAGCATATTGATTTTTCCATGAGCAGGCCCCCTGTTGTATGTGTGAAGTGTTTTCATGCACGGCACACGGGGCCTGCAGCCTGCAGCGTGCACAAACACACACGTTTGCATGCAACTGTACACAGGCCGACACGAACAAACACACACACGTGCAGGTGAACAGGCTCACAGACTCACACGCACACATATGCATTTTCATTTATTCATTTCCGTAGACACCCATAGGCATTTCTGTGTGTAAAATGCACGCATCGGCATATTTAGCGGCTTTGTATCTCGCACACACACACACTCACTCCTTGTTAAAGCAGACACCAACTGAACCATGTCCTCTTTGGGGCCAAGTGTCTCGCTTTCTTTATTACACACACTAATCAATACAGACTGGCCTGTTGTTGAGGCCTGCCATCCTTCCATCGTTCCTCCGCGGCCTCCTTCTTTCCCTCCTTCCATCATTCATCCATCCCATTCCTCTCTTCCTTCCATCCATCCGCCCTGCTGCCTCTTCTGTCCATGCATCTGTCGCCCCCCAACCCGTCACCTTACTCTCCAGCCATCACTTCATCCGTGTTATTGTTTTGGTCCTAGAGAGAGAGAGTGTGTGTGTGTGTGTGTGTGTGTGTGTGTGTGTGTGTGTGTGTGTGTAGGTGTGTGTGTGTGTATGTGTGTGTGTTAGAGAGAGAGAGAAAGAGAGAGAGGCAGCATTATTGTCATCTATAACGTGGCCGGACAGGGGAGGGTGATTTGGATTTAAATAATGTATTAGATTTTCAGAGCTACCATCCACAATGCCTCACAACACTATGAAACATAATAACTTAAAGGTGTGCACGTGTGTGTGAGTGTAAGTGTGTGTGCGTGAAGTGAAAGATTGAGAGAGAGAAAGCGAGAGAGAGAGAGAGAGAGAGAGAGAGAGCACACTATATGAAATTGCATGTCTTTTAGATGCAAATTGAGTCGCGTGTAAAATGGTTTGATGCAGACTGATCGGGTCAAATCGTATTCCCGCTGTTGTTTTGCAATAAAAGAAAGAGTCTTTTATCGTCCGAGTGTGTTTTTTTTCCCGAACGCGCACAAAGTCGAGCCACAGAGTGGAATTGGAGCTGAGGGCTTTGGCACCGCTGCTCTGAGACAAAAGAGGTGCCTGGGCAGAGCGCGAGGGTGGGTGGCTGGGGGGGTTAGGGAGGGATAAAAGATTGTGCTGGAATTTGTCAAAAGCCAATAATCATTCTGGTGCAGAAGAGGAGTACTATATCAGAGCGCCAAATCAATATCACATTACTTTGAGTATGGGAGTATATACAAGACTCATCAAATTGATTATTTTTGATGCTACAATGGCAGTTTCATTTGCTGGGGCCCTCGACAACAACTACTGTTCAATTACCGGGGCTGTGTGTGAATTGAAAAAAAAAAAAAGAAGAAAAAAAAAGAGAGAGGAGAAATACAACAAGACAAATGGATATTTATTTGACTAAAAAAAAAAAAAAAGCCCTGCTCGGAATAGAAATGAGGAATGGTATGTCACAGTCAAGCTCTGGTTAAAAGATGACTTGTTTCATCGGACATTGAAATTTCATGAATATATTTTCCGAGAGCCCTGGAAAAACAGAATTCATCATGAAGTTTGTACAGGCCATAATGTCACAATGAAGATTAGTCAATTTCCTAATGTATTGTGCATGTTACTCTGGCATTGTAAAGCATATGCTCCCCCTGACTTGCTTTGCAGAGTGATGGTTGGGACTGAGACAGACTGAGGTGGCCTGTGTTGTTTCAGGAAAGTACAGTTTGGGGCTCTTTTAGAAGCACACAGAGCCACAATTAAAACTATACTGCACACTGTAAAAAGTTAATGGTGATGCATTTACATATGCAGCGGTGCCCTTACTCAATTTCTTTACAATTTATTCTCCAGTCTTGATGTTTGTTAAGGTATATCTATATATCTTTTTTAAAGGTCCTGTATCATAATAAGTTAGATTTGCATCTTTTTTTTTTATCATAAAGCAGGTCTAGATACTTTATAAATACTGTCAAAGTATTAAATAACTCAATAAATGAAACTGGGCCTTAGAACAAGCTGTCAGGACTTTCGGGACATTGTGATGTCACATTTATACACTCAACGCCCATAGCCACGCCCCCTCTTGCCATGCTGGCTGTTTGTTGCAGAAACGGCAACATAGCTGAGGCAGAAATGTGGTGGCCATTGCCTGCTCAGACCTGTACGAGCTGGCCAATCAGAGCCGACTGGGCTTTTCAGAAAGAGACAGGCGCCCAAAATAAAAGTATGAACCTGAATATGAAAATGAGCATAATACGGGACCTGTATGTCATCTACACTAAATAATGAAATTTAAAAAATCAAAAGACTTTTTTTTTTTTTTCATTTCCTAAAGTAACATCAGCCCAACTGTTGCTAAGAACGGCCTTCACCAATGAACTCCTTCTCCTAATGGCTCCAAGTGTTCAATATGGGGCCATCAGGAGAGACAAGGCACAGCGGCTCCTTGGATGATTAAAAAGTCATTTCCTTAACTGTCCTCCCAGGATTTGCGAGCTTTTTTTTGTAAGAAAACATTAAATTGCTCCAATCAAGCATAAACGTCTCCTGCTTGTGGTGTAATTTGTACTGCTGTTCGCGTGGTGGGCGCTTATTTGTCATCCTTTTCCTTTGGCGCTTTTCCCAACCGCCTTGATCAACAATTAATGGTTGAAATTGCTTCCTTGTTACTTATGGCTGTGGAGACAGATGCGGCAATGCAAAAAAAGAAAAAAGAAAAAAAGAAAGAAAGAAAAAAGAAAAAGAAAAGGGAAAAAGAAAGATAGTGTAATTGAGCGGCAGAAATGTGTTAAGATTGGTTCGACTTCATTCATACAGAACTCATTTCTACTTGTCCTTTTACTTTTTCGAATAGTTTTGGCGTGCGCTCCCACAGCATCATGCATTCCATTATTACAGAAAACACAGCATCACAGCAGCAGCGGCACACTCCTTCTTCCCTGTCCACTCTATTCTATTCCTCTCTACCTCTCTGCTCTTCTGTCTCACTCTCCCCCACTCTGTTCTTTTACACAATGACCTTTAGTGCTCTTTTCTTCATTGCGGGGACAGGCCGGGGCCTGGCATCTGATAGAATCAATATTCTATTATGATAGTGCGTGGAGCGTGTGGGGCTTTACAACTCCGCTGTAATAGTCTCTCTATTTCATCCCGTGGCAGCCATGGCCCGAGGGATCATCCAGGCTTCTCCAGGCTCTATGCTCCCAGCATCGCCCCATTTCCATTAACGTGGCAGCCCTCTGCCTACCAGGGGACAATCTGTGTGACCGATGGATGGGGTTGAGAAAGAGTCCAGCCCGGATGCAATGTGTGTCAATAGACTGTGTAATAGCCAGACCTGGGTGAAATGTTAGTTTAATGGCTTTCCAGTTTTTAAAGAAACAAGAGGGCTACTTGTGCTATTTCTTTTATTTTATCTCGCTGCCTTTTCCACTATTAAATCTCCCTGGAGGTGAAATCAAACTAAATGAAGTAATATCTGAAAACACAGTATGACCGATAGGTGGGGGATATCCGGCCCCTTGTGAGGATGTTACCCCACTGGAAATGTTTCTATGAATTGTCATGACAAAATGATCCTTTCTTGCTTTCAGTTAAGTGTCTCCCTTCCTGCGCTGCGGCTTAAATACAAGGAACGAACACTGAATTTGTGATTTAATTCGAGTGAAATTATCGATCCAGGCCACAAGACCATTCTACCTGACAGGAAATATTGAAATAAGATGGTCAGTCTAGAAAAGAGTAGGCACTGGGAAGTGTCCAAAGGTTTGTAATAAGTGGAAAATGTAGGAAAATTTAGAGCAAATAACTCAGGATCAGACTCCCTACATGGAAGAGGAAGCAATGAGCTCATTTATTTATCATGATTTATCAATGAAATGAAAATCTGTAGCTCAATAATGCTACACAACAAATAATACTGTAGTGCATTTTTTAAATCTGCATCCTGGTGAGTGCAAACAGTCGCACCAAGTGCAGCAGCTCGATCTAGGATGCCGCAGTGAAGATGCGCTGATTTAAAACCACTAATTTAAATGAAAAATAATTCAAATCTAGTGAAGAATTATTATGCTGCTACTTGAAAGAGAACGCTTTGTAGCTTCTTTCTCCAACGTAGCTTGTTTTACCAACAAATGTAAAAAAATTTAAGAAATCATGACGACTTGAGGCAAAAAAAAACAATTTAAGACAATTCAAAGATAGAAAATAGTAAAGAACTTTTAAAACAACATCATTCATTTCATTTTTTCAAGTCTTCCACTCTTGGCAAGCACAGGACTTTTTTCGCAGCGCGGTGATATTTTTCCATGAGGGGTCTCCAGGACCAAAAGGTGCACCGGCTTTGAACCACAGTGCCACGCTGCCCCTGCACCATCCTCCAGCATGTAAAACAGTTGTTGATTAGAAGAGTGTATTAGCACGGGGGGAGTGCTAAAGTGAAATGTTAAGCTATTAGAGATCATGGCACCAGGCAGACCCCCATAAAAGATTCATGCCATTACATCTGCCTCTCTCGAATAATTAACTAATGTGAGTATTTTACTCAGCCAAAACGCAGTTACGCTTTGAAAATCCTTGCATTTAAATGTCATTTGGGCGTGGAGTTTTCATGTGAATTCTTAATCTCGGGCAATAAACATTATGAGGTTAACGGGGCACGGCTGAGGAGGGGGGAGCACGGCGTCGTCCTGAGAGGCTTCCATCAAACCTGCGGTAGGATCCATTTCGCTCGGAAATGTCAGCATTCGTTGTAAAAAACTCATGGCAGGTCCTCTCTGCGCAGAAAGGTTTTGGAAATGCATAACATTTGTTAAGTCACAGAAGTCAAGAACAGGCCCTTTAAAGCTTACGGTCAGTGCAGAGGAGAGCGCACCTACAGGTTCCACCTCACCCTCCTCCAGTCCCATTTGCTCCTGATGTATGTCCGCCTCTCCTTTCGGAAGACTCGTCCCTGACAGCGCCCATGTTCCTTCATTCCCCCCCTAAACTCCGCCCCTCCACCTCTCCGTTTGATTGAGCGTCGTGCGACTGGAGGTGCGTGATGAGGCCCCGCTCGTCTCATATTCATCATGATGTAACCGTGAGCAACCCGGATCTAAATTACCTTCGCCTGGCATCATTCCAGCACATGCTATAAATGAGGTAATCGTCCTTGACTATAAAATTTGCATTTTCAAGACTTAATTGCTATCATTACATTTTTTGCGTAATTCTATTAATTTAACAGAATGGGGGATCAGAGGCTTTTTTATGGTTATAATTTGCAGTAAAACAATGCATTCGCGGTGCAGAGAAAAAAAAAAGAAGTCTCGAGTGGAAAGAGGGTGAGCGGAGCATCAGGACCACTCTGGCCTCTCATCTTGAATTTCCATTATCCCTTTCTGTTACAAAAAAAAAAAAAAGGAAAAATAGCGAACAGCTACTTACAAAAAAAACGTCCACTAACATGAAGTCGGACACGAGGATGTGTGTTCGTGTGGGGCCAGCATGAAAGGCTCTCTCGGGCTGAAGACAGGAAATGCATCAATTACGTCCCATCATCACATTGTGCGGGCTAACTGAAGCTTATGTCTTAATAATGTCGGGCTATGGGGCTCTATTTTTGCCACGCTTTTTTTTTTTTTTTAATACAGCCCGCCTCCTTTGTGTAAATATGTGCATGTTGTCAGCTGCGCTCAGTCGTGCCGTCCCCGAATAGTGTATGGTGGAGAGCAAGGCGGATGACACGGAACAACGGAGCCATCAACTCCCATTTATGCTTCCTGCAGTGACCTTGCCACAGACGTCTACGAGGTTCAGAAGTGCGCCAAGCTAAGTGCCAGCAACATTCTGCAACCCGCTGCACTTCCTCGCACTCTGCTGACCTTAAAAGTGTGGCCTCAATTTGGAGGAAGGCTGAAAACACACACAAGGCATTCTGCTCCTCCTCTTCTTTTTGCACTTCTGTTGCTGTGGCCTACTTTTACCCCACTAAAACTGTTCACGATTCTGATTTCGCAAAAAATCGATGTAGATTTTGGTCAAAATTGAGCCGCTTATGATGCGTCCCTCTGCTACCCAGCGCCTGCAATCCTGTTATTATGCTACACAAAATGCAAGCATGTGGCACAACTTTGGGGATCAATAAATAGTGGGCTGAATGGGAATACATTTAATGTTTGCAACTTCTTAAAATGCAGCAGTATAGCTCAGTGAATAGAAAATAAAGATAAATCCCCTGAAGGCATTACATGGCTCCACGTAGCCTCAATGTGCAACTGCTTGACAACAATCCAGTAAAAAAAAACAAAAAATAGGCAGCAGGCTCGGACGATGAACGGGTCTTTTAAGGGCTTTACCTCGAATGTGTGTAACAAAAGTGCATTTCAGTCCAAGTGCACGTTATCATTCTCCTGCTCTACAGCAAAAAAAACGTCGCCCTAAATAAGTATTTTCTCCGATGCAGAAGGGATTTAAAGTAAATGCAAGTTCAATAAGATTATTGTCCGAATTAAGTGCAAAGGTCAGTCAGCATGTTGCTCCTGTATAACAAAATAATCAATATTTGTGAGAATGGACAACAGTTTCCTGAAGCAACGCGGAACAGCAGGAGGAGGATACAGTGTGTCTTTCTTCCAGGTCTCCCTCTCCCTTTCTCCCTTTACCCTATGTATGCACTCATGCTGACTTCTGCTGACACCGACCAGGTGGCATCGTCACAATAGCTCTCCACCGAGCCTTCAAACAGGAAGCAGGTAAGGCCTGACACTCGGCCCTCGATGCTTAACGTAGCGGGCGGAGGAAACACCGAGCTTTGTTTTGACCGTGTCAAGCGACATCAGCTCAAGCTCCGCTGTGAGTCGAAGGAGACCGCTTCCGTCTTCGAGTCTCCGTTTCAGCATCTCGGGTGTGAGTGTGCGCTGCGTCTCCATTGCAGACGCGGTTGGGAGAAGCTGTCAGGTGAGTGCGCACGGGAAGTCGTCGGAGCACTACTGACAGCGGCACTTTAGTGAGTGTGTGCATGAAAGAGAGGAGGGTTGACTCACCTCCGGACGCTGCCTCACGGTTGGGTTACAGTTAAAGCATCAGACAACAAACCTAAAAAATAATACGTAGTATATCTACATGTTGAGTTATAGCTATTCAGTAAATAAAGCTGGTCTTCTACAGGACAGAGACAAACATGTAACATTTACAGACAATAAAGAGAGTTATAGCAGTATTTTATTCTTGCAACTGAGCTGAAGAACCTCTACACCTATCTTAAAAGGGTGGACCAGCTCGGTGCCACAGCCTTGCATTCTGTCCTCATGAACTAGGAGAGTATCACGTAGAATAATCAGTGCCTACATGAAGCATTAGTGACTCCCACACTGTTTGACTTTGGATTTGAATTCTAAATCACATGTTGAGAGGTACAACTGTTCGTAACCCCCGTTTTAATCTCAATCTATCAGCGCACTAAGCTCCTCTGTGTGAGAATGCTCTGTCTCCAGTGGTACGGTTGAATTCGCTGACAGACATTTGTCAGTAACGGCTCAACACTCATCTGCATCGACCTTCAATTCAAGCTGTTTGCTCAAGATTAAGCTCGAAACAACAGAAAGGAAGAAATGTTGAGTTGATACAAGTGGCACAGCAGAATGTTTTGATAGTCACTGTTCAAATATTGAATATCAGCCAAAAAAAAAAAAAAAAAGGAAGCACTGTGTTTGTCCGAGGCCCCCCTGTATGAATGTGAGAAAAACGAGCTCAAACTTTTTTAAAAGCTTTAAAAGAAATCTGTTTGAGGTTTTGTTAATGCCGCAGCTCATTCGACTTGGTGAAAAGCCCCGCTCTTTTGCATACTCAAACAGAGGGGCATTTTGTTGATGAAGTACCGTACTTGACATTCATCTGTTGTGCAAATTAACATTTAATAGCCATACGCATTTGAATATGCTCCTTCTTGACACAGTGAGAAACCCGCGACGTCGACTACATGCGCCGGCTGAGGAGGACGAGAGATGGGTTTTGGCCGCGAGCGCTTTTGCCCACCGCAAGCAGCATTAATTGTTTAGCGGAAACTAACTGCGGTGCCCATTTTTCAACGTTGTTTCTTGTTTTGTTTTCCCCCTGTAAACAACCCTCGCCTCGCAATTTGTTCATCATAACTCGACACTGGACGGCGGAAAAAAGAAACATTTTCCGTGCCCCGGAGTAACAAAGTTGAAAAAGGAAAAAAATAAAAAGAAAATAAAGAGGACCAGTGGGAGGATGATGAAGTCGGAAGATGGTTGCGCATTTGTCACATTCATGAATTAAAGCGATGCTCGTTGCGCGGCTGCCAACGTGCGTCTCAATTGTGTACGAGGGTGCACTTTCTCCAGCCAAGTCACTGGAACCGTCTTTGAATACTGAAGGACACACACACACACACACACACACACACTGTCAAAAGCTTCGACGTGTGCACACACATGCGCGTCCACCTTTTCTATGGAAGGTGTTACACCACAACTGGCAGCCCACGCTATTTGGCTGAGCCTCCCCTGCGCTTCAGCTCGGCAGCATGACACCATCTGTCTGCTGGGTGCTGTTTGTTTGGTGCTGCTTGACTTCAGCTTGAGAAGAATCCACTCCGCCACTCCTCAGGTGGTGCGTACACAACGTTTTGGAGGAGTTGTCATGAAGCGTGCAGGAGGTGGCAATGAGCCAAGGTGATGTCATCAACAGAAGTGGAGAGGCCCTGAGTGTTGCAGCGGTGTGTTTCTCCGGAGTTGATCACTCTGTGCAGCTCAGGTGCGACAGATGCGACAGCCGAGATGGAACAGTATTTAGCGCCCAGAGGTCAGGAAGAGTTAGACTCAGCAGAACCATCTCCTCCTGGTCAGGATCAGGTGCTCTCCTTGAGGATGAGCGCTGTGGGAACACTGATCCTGGCCATGACCCTGTATTAAGTGGTGTCTTTGTGTGTGTGTGTGTGTGTGTGGGCACCAGAGAAGGGGCATCTCCTCCTGATTGAGACTGATGCGTGCCGATTGGTCGGCAGGCCGTGCTCAGCGGCGGATCGGGCGGTGTCAGGTGAAATTAGCAGCCGTCAATGAAAGACCCTCAGACCTGGGGGATTCATTAGGGACAACCCCCCCCCCTCCCCCCATCTCGACGCCCTGACAGCCCTTCACACTCACACCCCGGACACACATGCATACACACAGCGGACACACGCCATTCCCGCCTCATCCCACAGCTCCAAATAATGACTCCCAGCTACGAGTCTCACCAAGTCCAAAAAGGGTGTATGCTGTTGTGGGTGTGTGTGTGTGTGTGTGTCGTGGCGCTCTCTTTCTTTTCCTGTTTGCTGCTCCAGGGCCATTTTAGCAACCACCATGCAGACCACAGACCAGCATTCACAAGTATCTTCTCCCTCAATCCAACAAGCTGTCTGTCTCTTCAAGGAAACGGCATCATAGCAGAAACAGTCGTGACGGTGGCTGCAGCGCATGCTAAACATTCCTGTCATGCTTTATGCGCTCTGCGTTTGCCGGTGTCCGTCTTTACAATTTCCCTCTGCTACGTGCAATTCAGGTGACCTGACCCATGCGAAAGACGTTATTTTGTTAAAATTTTGGAAACGTTTTTATTCACTTTATTGCAAAGAGTTATCAAGAAAGACATCCAAGAGACTGTCGCTACATTAAATATGAATCTAGCGTCGGGAGACGTTGGCTTAGCTTAGCTGGAAAAAGGGGCACATCAGCACCTCCAAAGCGTAGGCTGACTAATTATTACATGATATCATGTTTGGTAATTACATATTTACTTTTTGGAAGGACCAGGCCAGGTGTTTCAGGCTGCTTCCGGTCTTTATGCTGAGCTAAACTAACTCTCTACTGGTGTAGCTTCATATTTATCAGATTCTCAACAAACAAAGGAGAATGGTATCAGTGTTCTCATGTAACTCAATGCAAGAAAACTGAATAGGTGTGTCTATTTCGATGTGAATTGCCGATTCACCCCCAAAATCAATACTACATCCAGTACTTTTCTCTCGTACCTGTGGTGCTATTCATCCTTCCAGTTCGTTTGGGTGAGTTGCTGGGTTTTAGAGATACGGGCTGTAGTGATGTCTGTTCATCTCTTGACTATGTTTCTTTCTACCATATCTACACAGACTAACTGTATCAACTCGCAGAAGGAAGCAAGCATCTACTAGCTTGCGTGCAGCTAACTAAGCTACTAAATTTTGTGCCATCTAGGGCCATTATGTTCAACAGAGGACTTTTCTACAGCCGACATCTCCAAAACTAGGCAACTCAAACCAAAACAGTCTGTTTGGATAAACAGTTCTACAGGCAAGAGGAAGAATATATGTGTCTTTTGGATTTTGGAGTGTACTGTCCCTTTGAGACAGCACAGCCCCTGTACTGTCACATTATTTGCATTAGAAGGGGAGCCTGCTGTCTCCAGCTGGACACAGCGCTCATGCTACCTTTGAGTTTGGCATTATCCCAGATTTGCTCTGGCAGGTGAGAAACCGCTTCAACTAGCCAGGACGACTCCGTCGCCTCCCTTCCCTTTGCATCCTTGTTGCATACAGTATGTGCATGTACGCTTCTTATTCATTTTCATTTCCTATCTTTCTCCCTTTCTCACTGTTTTCTTTCACAGTCAATTGAATGCCTCCCAAACACCCAGCAGAGGACATAACCCCGCACAACTTCAGTTGTGTTTACTGCCAAACCCTTTCCGAGGAACACATCATGATCATAACTCTTACTGGAACAGCGTCAGAGTCATACAGTATAATTAAATGTGCCTAAACGTGCTGTGTTGAATCACTTAGCACCTCTAGTTCATCATGATTATTCTAATAGGATAAAAGCAAGTGTGTGTTAAAAGCACACGGACAAAAGTACATCAGTCGAATCATTTGTTACGTGTTGCCGCGCCAGCATTGCAGATGTGCGCGTCTGATCAAAGCCGATGACTTTGAACTCGGGTCCATTTGCCCTCATGAGAACTCTCTTAATCCAGTGCTTCCCAGTTTAGGAGCATGTAGCTGCAGCAACACAGAAGCTCCGCTCATTAGAATTAGAGACATTAGTTACGACCAAAGGAACTCTATTTCACGCACATCTCCCCGACGGAATAAATGAAGCTTTGCAAATCCTCCACAGCTTTTAATAGCTGCCACTAATATTACAGGTCACAAATGATTGCACCCTCAGACTCAGATTTGGCTGATCAAACACAGGCTGAGATTATCAGTGTTATTTACGCTTGTGTATCACTCTGGCATAAACACGCACTTATGGAAATGCGATCCCTCTACGGTAATGCACTTTATAATGATTTATGCTAGAACGATTCGTGGAAAATGTGGCAGCGCGAGCCACATCAAACCACAATCCAATGTCGTTCCCTCACCCGGCATTTTTCTTCCCTTGTGTTCGCGACGCTGACTGAGAAATCTCCCTTGTTTAAATGTACATTCATGTGCATCGCCGAAGTCACAAAGCCTTGGTTTTGTGTTTACGGGAACATAAGAGTGGCCTGCACTATAGCACGGAGCTCCCCACCTTCACAAATCAATTATAAAGTCTGGAGTAAATAATACGATGCATGTCTAATTACCCAACAATCCAGAAGCTTTTCGGGGGGCCTTGCCAAGGAGAAATGGAACTAACACATGTATTACCACTCAAACAAACACATACACACAAACGCGCATAATTGCATCCACACACACACACACACACACACACACACACACAGCTAGAAAACACACAACTCAAATCAGCATGTAGTCACAGGTACTCAATGTATCGACCAATTGAAATAAGGGATTACTATGTCGACTGCATGTATGCCTGTGCGTGTAAGTGTGTGTGTGTGTGTGTGTGTGTGTGTGTGTGTGTGTGTGTGTGGGCACTGCTGCCACGCACACAGGCAGGCAGGCAGGCCTCACATTGCCCACAGCTACTCGGTAAGGATTCCCGATAAGAAGAATTAGTCAAAACTTGGGAGCTGCCAGTCAGCGCCAATTAAACTTTAATCTTGGGCTGAAACAGGCACAAATAAATTAAACCCTTGTGAGCGGCAATGTGCGCTCTCCTGATAATAGGGGATTGAAGTCGTCTTGGAGCGAGGCTGCATGTTCCCCAGCTCAGCCATGGCAGGCAGCGGTGCAGGGGGAACAGGGGTAAGGCTGGCGACGGAGTGAACTGAGAGGAACTCTGGAAGTTGACAGAAAACCCGCTGATACACACACAGACGAAAAAAAACACATAAATTACCGGAATCATCAACGCCGGACAGCAGAATGACAGAAATTGCAGAGTGTCGTTCTCTTTTTCTTGCAAGCTAACAAAAAACGTCAGTCGTCTGCAACGTCGGGCGATTTAAATCACAACACAAAAGTGTTTGAAGCAAAATGATCCTTTTTTCATA
Organism: Diplodus puntazzo; assembly: GCA_963678695.2. Taxonomy (NCBI): domain Eukaryota; kingdom Metazoa; phylum Chordata; class Actinopteri; order Spariformes; family Sparidae; genus Diplodus; species Diplodus puntazzo. The sequence continues at coordinate 13,471,383 of OZ023171.1, read as the reverse complement.
CTGTGCTCTAAAAATATGCTTTGTCTTCCATACACATGCACCCATTTCCCCCTATTGCTATATATGCACTCGCATTGTTAATGGATCTATGCAAATATCAATAGAGATCCTTCCACTCTTCCATGGTCCGTGCCTAAACATATTATCTTTATTAGAAATGCCACCCAGGCATGCAATTGACCTCCGTAGGTCCGACACTTTTCTCATAGCAAACTCTGCATAAACCCGGCATATTTATTGTAAATGTCTTTGGACAATCTCGGGGTGGAATCATATTGGACCTTGCAGTGTGTGTTGGAATTTGATAACCAAACCATGCATGACGCTCCCAGTACCAAGTGGAAATGATATTTTCAATCACGCCCGGGCCTGGAAAACAGAGTACAAGTATCAACCAATATAATATTAATAATAAAGAAAGATCTAGCCTTCGTATCAGCCAGAGGAAATACTTTTAATGTTGCAATATTCAAAAGTATGGTTGTCTCCATGCACACTGTGTGGAGGGGGATATTTCATTAATATTTTTTAATGAATTAGCACCCTTATCTCTATTTCCTGTGCCCGACCTGTGCTAGCCTGGTGTTTAATTTCAAAGTAATTTTCTTGCTATATGAGCGTGCCGTTTATGTATTAATGTCATGGGCCTCGTCAGCCGACGCCGTGATTTATTCCCTAGTAGCGGTCACATACATCCTAATATCTTAAAAACTAAGCCCCAGAGAAAGGCTGTAATGAGAAAACAATAACATTAACAATATTAGCAACAATAATGAAAATAATTGCCGCCGAAGCAACAATGGTAATCACACATAGAGAAATACCTCTGTGTTTGACCGAATCGTACACAATTATCATGCATGTGTATATAATATAATTAATTCTATGTCTGAGCCTCTTAGCCCGAGGCAATCAGCATAGAATCAGTTTTGTATGTATAATAGATCAGAGCGCAGTTCATGAATAAAACAAACGTGGGGAGTGTGCGGCAGTGACTGCGAATGTTTGTCTTTGGACAGCAGAATCAAAGTGAACATGTAATATTGTGATAATCCATACTTGATGAATTCAAGGGGCTGACTTGCCTTAGCTAAGTTCAGCTAATTTCCAGACATGGCTTGCCTCCGTAATTGAGTTTCCAATAACATTATGATTATTCCAGCCCACATGATAATTGAATTCAAGGTATTTTTTTATTTTTTTTTTTCTTAACACTGCAATATTGTAGATGTGTGATTATTATGCATTTGCATGTAGATTTCGGTGCCTTCCTGAAACTCATCACTTTTCTCCTAACTGGATTTCCTATATTGTAGCATACATTTGGCTCATAACAAATGATGGGATCCCCTCTCGTTATGAGCGCGGAGTCAATTATTCCGAAAAGTTCATTTTTATATCAATTTTAACCCCACGTAATGATATTGCCAAGAAGATTCCCCCTACAAAAAAAAAATAAAGCCTCCAAAAATCTACCCAGCGCCGACCTGTTTCTCATTCTCATTATACGTGAAAAGTGAATATTTTTACTGTTGAACTCATCAAATTCACATCACTGCCAACACTCCTCCCGCGCTTCCAGTTTGATCCTGCTTAAGAAATGCTATCAAACTTAGACACCCTGGCCCCAATGCTCATCTGTTGCATAATGTAGGCTGTATAGGCAGGAGTGGCGCGGGTGTGAATGTAATTTTCATTAGGCGGATCGAGCCCCCACAGGTTCAGCCTGTGCATGCGGGGGTACAGTGGGGGCACAAAGCAGAGCAGTGCGCCGGCTGCTGAATATGGGAGTACTGCGGCGCTCTTTTCAGAAGCACAATGTGCCAAATCCCCCTTTCCTCACAGCTCTAGGTGAACTCGTTGGCATCTTCTGTGCCCCCCTCCATAAAAATGAATTTTTGACAATGCAACAATGAGAAGTTGTGCATTCATACATAGCAACTTAAGCTCAGCAGACACCCCCCCCCCCGCAAGCACCCCCTAAAGTGGGAAATTATTTACCATGTAGCCCCGCATCTGAGCGTGCCTCAGAGTTACCCTGAAAAGCGGAAAAAAGAGCTCGCGAGCGTGATGCTGAACATCTGCGAAGAAGTGGGTGGCGTTCTCGGCTTTTAGCGCGTAGCATCAGCCGCTCGGTCTAGCTGTTGTGCTAGCTGTCACATTGGGGGATGACTGGGCGACTAGTCGACGCTCTTAGCTACTGGGCACACGCGGATGGCTGTGAATGGAGGCTCTATCCATTCTCATCATTTGGAGTAGCCACAGGCCCCGTACAGTGAGGATGGCACCAGCCAAGACATTATGCCAGAGTTTAGCTGTTGTTTTGCATAAATGTTGAATCATGCCAGCGTCCTTTTAGAATGTAACAACAGCCTGCATTGATATTGATTTAATGCTTGCTAATATTTAAACTGCCCTGAGGGATCGATGCTGTTGAAACATGATTTAATATGGCCTACTACTACAGATGTAAATACAGCCACACAACACAGAAAATCGATGATTTGGTGTTTTAATCTAACTTCTTTAGAGTGTTGGTCAAACACATTGGATCATATGGGGTTTTATTTCACATGAGCTTTACAAAAGTGCCATTATTAATTGATTCAACTAAGGAGATTTTATTATTGAAGGATTATGAGAACAACGTCAAAATGATGTGCACGTTTCGTTTTCTTTTCATGTCTGTTTTCGTCAAAGTGACGTGTATCACTCTGGAAAAGCGAGCTGGCTCCCCGGCGACAGGAAGGGGGAAGAGGGAAGCCAGAAATAAGTCGGCAAGAAAGGTTGCAACAACTTTTAACAAAACATGACATGCGAATGAGGGGCTGAGTCCTCATTTACATATGCTGACATTTTGCAGAGAATATTTCAACGTTAGGCTGAGCTGTAATGAACTCCTGCCAGGGAGCAGTCAAGGAATAATGTTTCCATAAAGGTAACCTGTCCACATCTCCTCCAGGAGAAAGATGTGGAGGAGGAAAAGAGACATTTTTTTCTCCCTCTCTCTCTCTCCCTCTCTCTCTCTCTCTCTCTCTTCCACCGTGTTGGGTGTTTTGTAACAAAGGGGTATTTTTCTTTCGGCGCGCTTCATCCATCTTGGCCCATACTGATTTAGTGTATTTTTCCAGCCTTTTTACAGGCTAATTGCACACAGCGACGGTGAATTTGTTAGTGGTGACACCTTGCCTACCCATTGGGAATGCATCTCATTACCGGACGCAATGTCCAGGAACATCAGATATTATTAGCTGTCATTAATCTGCCATATATAGTGAAGGGAGGGGGGGAAATGGGGGGGAGAAGGGCAACAAAGGACACAAAGAGACAAATATGATGGCTGGCAAGGGGCTGGGTGGTAAGGTCAAAGTTGAGAAAGGTTAGCGAGAACCCAGGTGGACGAGGAAAGGGGGGGGGGGGGGGGGGGGCTATGAGAGATGATATTTGGATAGAGTCTTAAACTGGGAAAAAGCCTGAAGATTAAAGAGACACCTCACACAAAGCAAGTTATTTCCACCATCACACACAGTTGTGGTCTGGAAGCAGTAAATTAAGTGATGATGACAGCTCAGGTACGATAACATTAGTTTTGTCAGGCAACACCTCAAATGTCTCAAATTTGCAATCACTGTGCGAAAACAGAAATAAAAGTCTGACAAAAAGGGTCAATAATATGACCTTATATCTTGTTTATGCTACGTCAGAAAAAGAAAAATGGTGAAATGGTTGATGGAGAAACGTGACCAACAGACTCCCTGCTGAGAGAGCCGGAGGTGAACCTCAGCTGAACCGTGAATCTGCATTGAAACCTAAATTGAACTAATAAAAGGTAATCAATACAGTATTCTCACACATGTCACATATATGTTCCGTTTATGTGCTGTTTCTCAGTCATTATAAAATAACTTTTCCATCTCACCTCTGTCATACTGACGGTCTACATTCCAAATGGTGTACAAATGTGTCATATTTGTTTACACTGTCTTGTTTTTTTTAAAAAAAAAAAAAAAATTGTTATTAGTGTATTGTCAGGTAGTTTTGTGCTGCATCGCTTAATTTAAAATAGTGTCATATTTAAAATAATCTTACAGAGAATTATAAGGGAAACTGATCACTTTGTAAATGTCTAAAAGCTTTAAATATTTACAAAATTAATAATTTTATCTCCTGAAAGGCCCAGACGACGAGACATTTGTATCAGCAAAAATGTGCCCAATTTCAAAATTGACTGTTTTTATGGTATTTTTCACCTTTGTTTATTTTTTCTGGCATACATTTAAATATTTAAATCAACAATATTCAAATTAATATACGTTGTATCTATGTAAACATAATGTTTTTTCATTATCTTTCCCTCATTTAAGCAGCTCTGGACGTGCTCTCTTTGATGAAAGTCCCCCAGTAAGCACAGTGAATACTGTTTTTGTAAACAGATCAACTACTGGGTCTGTTTTTGTCATCTTTCAAACTGTGTTTTGTTCTCAAATCCCATTTGACTGAAATGAATATGACAACCTTAAACTAGATTTTCACAAGAAATTCATTCTCTTTCAACGCGGACTGATTGTTGCCCAAAAGAGTGCGCTTTTTTTTTTTTCCTCCACACATATGTTTAATTTGATACAGCATCTTTGGCTGTTTTTCCTGCACAGCCCCGCCTGAAGACTGCTACATGCATACTAGATAGGATTACACCTTCTAAGCAGATTTCGTTGTGGAAGGGTTAATACACAGATCCCCCTGCTTTGCTGAACAAACAGGACACCATCTGAAGACACAGGAACTAACTGGGCTCTCATTAACAGAATTTTTTCTTCTCTGGAGTTGTGTGTGTGTGTGTGTGTGTTGGGGGGGTTCTGTCCTGCTTTTTAGTAGAAGAAGCACGTTGCGGCCTCCTGCCGCGTCGCCTGGCTCTTTGAGCGAGATGGAGTATATGGCCTAATGACTAAAAGTTCCTCTATAAAAAGTATACAGCGCAGCTCCCTGCAAATTGAGTTTCCTCTTTGTGCCAATTGAGGGTGGTTTATATAGGCTGCGGGGAGTTCCTTTGAACTCCCATTCCAAAAAAACTCCAGATTCCTGGGTCAATCCCCCCCTCGCTCCTCTCCCTTCTTCTCTCCCACCAATGATTGAGATAGAGGAAGAGGAGGCTGCTGTCTCAGACACCCAAATTCATGCCACATTGCACATAACAGTCTTTTTCCAGACAGGACGAGGGAGAGAAAAGAAAACACAACGAAAAATGAGGTGAAGGTTGCATGAAGCAGGTGTTTCTCCTCTCCTTTATTGGTAATAAATGAGTTTGTAAATTGGACTTTATTGGATTAAAGGTTCTAATGGTGTTTACATAAGGCCAAGGCAGCATAACGTCTTCAGACTCTGTTGCACTCTCTTTTTTCAAAGTGGGATCATTATAGAGGGCCAATCAGGGTATGCTTTAGTTTCTTAACTGGAGAATTTGATAAGACCCTAAATGTTACCAGGTTACTCAGATGTTAAGGTGGAGACATCAGTAATATGGCAGGGAATGCAGAAATATCTTGGTAAAGGTAAAAAAAAAAAAAAGTTGTATGTTTCCTTTATTAAAAGGTATGAAATTGTATGACTCTAAAAGATGAAACATTTGAACCTCTTATACTAATTTTTCCAGGTAAGTTGTAACACATTGTTGGACAATAGATGACATCACAGGAATGTCAAGTGACGTTTTAAGGTTAATTTCTTCACTAACAAAACGATTCCCCTGTAAGTATCTCCCCTTCTTCAACTTTTCCCTCATGAATTCTCTTGTTCTTAAAGAAAAAAAAAACAAAAACAACAACAACTACAAATTAAGAAGGACTGCTTGCAAATAAGAATTTGCCAAGAGGTACTTGCTGTCTGTCTTTTGTCCTCAGCTATCTTTATTGCCAAAAGCAAATGTTGGCGCCATCCCATGTGGAAGCAAAGGGGGCCTGGATGCCCAGGACTCAGCCAAGTGGCAGCGATTGTTTTCCATGTCGAGGGCATGAAAGCTGGGCTCGTTCTACACTAATCAAAACCCCCCAAAAGGTCTCAGTGTAAATCCGGAGACTTCTTCTTCTTCTTCCTCTTCTTCTTCCTCCTCTTTTCCCCCACCCCGCCATCTTCACAATTATGCACACACATTGCCATAAATCTAATGCGCTTTCATGATCTGTGGGAGCGGAGTACATAAAACGTGTTTGCCGGATTTGCATACAAACATACTTATTCTAAATCCCCCTCAGAAGTTGTAAATGATTGTCTTTTCCTGAAATACATCTCAGCAAATTGTATTTGGGCATGTTTATGAATCCTATTATGGCATGGGTTTTATCATATTTTGTGGACAGTGATGGCTTCTCAGCATAGCTGTTAAGAAGAGGGAGAGAGGGGCCTTGGGCGATAGACTTTGTCATTTGTTTCAGATGGGCGCTGGATTCCCCTTCATTGCTCCATGACAGGTTCACGGTACCAAGATGGATCTCTGCTAAGTCCTTGCAAGAGGAGTAATTCAGTAAGTACTGTCTGCTGGAGTGAAAGAGGCTGCGTTCAGCGTTCATTTTGCTCTTTGATGCAACACTTTTGGACGCATTATTTTGGATCTTAACGCGATGCGGTAACAGCAGCAGAATCTCTCTTTGATTGTGTGCCTTTTCTCCATTTCTTTTTTTTTTTCTTTACACCCTGTAAACATAGTGACATAATGGAGTGGAGTGTTGCATAATGAGGCCACAATAGAGCAGTATTTATCAAGAGCTGAAGAGCTACTGGGCAGGGAAGAGGAGGTTAGCAGTGCCTGAGAGGCCGGGGACTGCCAAAGAGATTATAATATCATATTCCGGGGCTCCCTGTAGCAACCAAACAGCCGCGGCAAGGCACTGATGGCATATACACTGTCTGGAAGTAAAAGACCAGGCCAGGTGGAGATAAGCTCACCTAGATTTAAATACGAGAATGTCTTGAAAAATATTTTTCCCCTTGCCATGTAGGAGCAGCCGAGCCTGTGGACTCTTGTCGGCATCAGCCATTAATTGGTGGGACAAGCCGCTGAGTGGGGCAGGTCATAAACATTTCAAGAGTTATAAAACTTTCATTAAGTTCTCACGATAACGCGCCAGTGAATGACCCTGTTGCTCCCTCCCTCTCTTTTTTGTCTGGGCGGTGTTGAAGAGGGGAATGATTGCGAACAAGCGGCCTCTTTGTGGTGGAGGGAGCCTTTTTCAAACTGTCTCGGCCTCTTGACTCGTCCTAAGCCAGAGATCAGAGCTTGGAAAGTGGCAAAACAAAGGGCCGATTTAATGAGATTGTAATACAGGCTGAAGAAAAGGAGGGGGTTACCAAATAGCCAGACTGCCAGCTCTGGTCCATTTCAAAAGCTCTTTTCAGGATCTCCTCTAAGCCGTCTCAATATGAGTAAGAGGGGGAAAAAAAATATCAAAGGACTCCAAATGCTCTGACAGATTTTGACATGAGGAAGATGTGGATATTTGTCTGCTGTTTTCCACACAAAGGGGTTGCATTCCTGAAAAAAGAAAAAAAAAAAGAGAAAAGTGTCGGAAAAGTATTTTCCCCCCCCTTGGGATTGAACTTCTTTTGATTTATATCATCAAATGAAAGATGTAATTTCCAACAGTCACGTCTGAATTACCGCATGTCTCACTCTGATAGATAAGCAATCAAAATAAAAAATGTTTTAAACGTAATCGTGACTGATAGTAGATAAATCAATAGAAAGAAATCAATTACACTTAAAGCCAACACATCTTTCTCCTCACGTCAGCGCCCCTTTGAGTGAGGAGAGAACCGACGGAGGTCTGGGTTGTGATCTCGAAGAAAATAAATAAATGAACCCACCAATTATGATAGTCATAAGGCGGGACTTGTGGTTGTTTACACACACACCCTATAAATAGCACTGGCACACATCACAAAGAAAACAGCGTTGCCATTCTGGTCCCCGGCTTCTGAGCTGCTCTTTCTAAGTAACGCCAACATCACGTTTATCGTGATTACATCTGTCACGTATCCCCCCCCCCCCCCCCCCCCCCGAAAAATCTCTGTGGAATTAGACCATTTAACCCCTCCTCAGTTGTCATTAGAGAGGGGGGGAGAGAGGATGGAAGGGATGGAAGGAGGGGTTGGGGGGGGAGGGGGGAGAGGAATGAAAACAAGCCAAAGTTGAGGAGATAACCATCAGGGTCCTAAACCCATTATCTGGCCCCTGTCCACTGTTGAGTGTCAGGAGTCACACCCAGGTCCAAGTTAGCCTGGAGCTGTTGACCTGATGGTCTCTGCTGACATTTCCATTCAGATGAATGGCTCTCCACTGCATGCTAGGAAGTGTCCAGTTTGACCCCTACCTGCCCCAAGATTCCCTCCCTTATTAACTGGGGCTGTGGCCCCTCTCTCTAACCTGTGTTCTACCGCTGATCACTCCCCCCCTCCGCATCTCCGAGGCTCTGAAGCGTCTTCAGTAATAACAGAGGACAAATGAAGCCGGCCGGCCCTAATGGTGCCGGTTTTTAATGACACTGAGCTTTTGTGCGCTCTTCATTTGGACAAGGTGTGAGAGATGAGGAGGAAAAAGCGCTGCAGCGCTGCGACAGTAAAACTGCGGCAAGCGGCGTGCCCTCGTTTTAAGGTTATAGGACACAGTTAAGTTCCTTCCGTGGCACAGGCAGGCGTGTCAGTAATGGGCTCGTCTGGGGGGAAACCGCACCGTACACAGCTGTTTCTTTTATGTTCTTTAATTTGCTCGGAGGAGAAAATAAAGTGTGCGAGTGTGTCTTTAAGGAGGCCTGTGGACTTGAGAGACCAAATACCAAAAGGACCTTCATAGGTGCACTGTAGTTAACCAATGTAATTAGCGAGAACACAAGTAATCAGTCCAGGGAAGTGTGTCATTAAATGGCACCCCCCCCCCCATGATTAATTTGCCACTCGTAACAACGAAATGAACCTTCTCGGTGTCCTTAATGACCCTGGTTAATCTTTTAAAGAAACAGGGAGGAGAGGAGACAGAGAAAGAGAGAAAGAGAGAGAGATGGGGGAGAGAACCAGACAGGGAGACGGACGACATGTCAGCACATCGATAGAAGTGTTTGCAGTTATGTAAGTTTGCAGCCGGAGCCGGTTTTGGAGTGGTTAAGTAGCAACAGACACACATACGTCACACAATGATCCTTTCTGTGGGATAAATCCCCTCTCTGGAGCTAGAGGCAGCACATGGTCCCCAGCATCTGACACCATGCTCTCTAAAGTGGAGGTGGCGAGCAGATTAGTGCGAGGAAAAGAGCCCCTATTATACGCCCTGTTGCATTATTAAACGCACCTCTGCGCAATTCATTCTTCAGCGGAGTGCATATTTGTCTTGGTAATTTTTCTTAAGCCGTGATAAAGCAGAATTAACCATTTGAATTAATCATGGGAATTAACGCTTTGATACCAGGCCGGGGCCCTCGCGTCCAGGCAGCTGCACTGGCCGGGGCCCGCCTGCTTAACACCAGAAGTGCCAAGCATATGCTTGTTGGGAGGAGGAGGGCAGATAGGGAGGCCTGGGTGGGCAGGGAGGAGGTCCCTGTGGAGCCCTTCACAATGAAACACAATATCCTCCTCCTCAGACGCGTGCAATGACTTAAACACTCCATTGTATTAAATATGAATGAGGTTCCCCATTGTCCGGGTGCGGGCGAGCGGGGAGACAGTGTTGTCGATTAGCCACATGATTAAGCAGACGACACGGTAGGGGCCACAGAGGTAAATAAAGGCCGCCTTCTGTCATTTCCTCGTCCCCAAGGGGGCCCCCGCCAATGGCTCCTCACAAAACTTAGCACGGTTAAAGCCAATTGACGGAAAAAGTGATAATGTATGACCGTGAAAAAAGCTGAGTGACGGAAGGGAGGGAGGACGGTTAACAGGCCCAGGAAGTGGATGTGAAGGAAGGAAGAAGGGAGAAAGTGAGCGGAGAGAGGAGGAAAGAAAGGGATCGAGAGGGACACAGAGAGAAATAGGAACGAAGAGGAGGAGGAGACGGCGCGGGAAAGGAAACAGAAGCTGACGAAACATCACAGAAAGAGGGAAGGTGACAGAGCCGCGACGAGGAGCGCCTTTGATTAAACAGGCAGGATAATTCAGTCATGCTCCATGTCAGGTGTTTATTATCACATTGTAGCATTTGCATGTGAAAAAGACACTCTCGCGCTCGCTTTCACCCTGGCTCTCTCCCTCCCGCCCTCTGATTGGCTGACGGGGCATCTGCGCCACTGTTGCAAATCCCCCCCCTGTTAGGAGCGCGTGAACCCAGTCACGGCCATTCAGAGTGGGCCCGACATGTCAAACGGTTATTATTAGCTGCGTTAGCCAAGAAAACAAATAGAGGCAGAGAGGCTCATAAAGAAAGGGAATCAACTGTTTTAATCAATTCTGCTCATTAATCAATCTGGAGCGATATGTCAAAGACACAGTGTTACTGATGAGGCACACGTAATATTGATGTGCGGAGCTTCTGATCACAAGTGATTATTGCAGATTTATGTGCTGCATTATTGTTTTTTCACGTTGATTTTTTTGTGTTTGTTTGCTGTTTTTCCTTAATTATTTAATTTTAAATTTGTATGCCTTGAAAACTAGGAAATATCATCTTTTTACATGTGACTACTTTGTTGACATTGTACACAAATTTAAACAGCAAATTCAATATGTTTTCCTTTGTATTGATTTATCACTCTTCACCTTCCAAACCTCAAATCCTCATGTGGCTTTGAAAAAGAAAAAAAAAACCCTGCCTTTTTGGTTTTTCCATCACACTGCTGTAACTACGATCTCTCCCGCTTTAATGATACCAATCAGCTAACCTTAGCCAGCACTCATGCATTCAACCCTCCCCCCCCCACACACACTCACCCCATCTCCCCGCCAGCCCCCTCCTATCCCGTCGCGGGACATTCAGGTAACTAATCTGCCTTTAAATATGTCTTGAAGGAAGCTCGGCTAATTAGTATCGGAATTTACTGCCTTCACTTTTATTGACTTGTCCTACTTCTCCGATAATTAACTAATGAGTAAAGTAATGAGCTATGTCGTTCAGTCGTGCCGTTCAATTAGAGTGCAGAATCAATTATTGAAAATGGTTTTCTGATGCCAACGCCGCCTGGTATGGTGAACGAGAGTGCATGCGGAGGAGGGGATGACGCTGATTTGACCACAGTGGAGGAACTTTAGAATGTTTCTTAATTAAGTTTTGCTTTGTGAGTGCAGAGTACAGTGACCAGGTCCTTTTTCAATCATAATGTCCTGTTGCGTGTTGCAAGATTCTGCACTTTCAGAACTGCTGATGAAACATGAACCTACAGCAGCACACCACTGCTATACGTTAACCCAATGCAAGCTTCGGCACAAAACCCAGTGGAGCCGGGCCGAGGTCCCTCAGTAAACAACGTGTCATTGAGGTATTTCCGTGCTTAACAAAAACATTGGGTTCATTATAGAAAATTAATTAGAGTAACACACTCCCAAGTGTTTTGGCTGATAATGAACTCTCTATCTTGTCAGGCCAATTTAGTCTGACGCTCTTTGATAATTATGTTTACATCAAAATCAATGCCCCTTGTGATTAAACATGGTGGAATATATCATGTGGTTCAATATCATAAGGGAATGCAGGGAAGATGCACGCGTCATAATAACTGAAAGTTTGATTTTGATACTCATGGTATGAAAAGTTCTCTTAAAAGGCCCTGTAAAACTTATTTTCTCAATCTGTTTCTAATTTTGAACATTTATCTGTTAAAAAACATGTCTGTGTGTATTTCCACTGATTTGAGGTGGGCAGGGCTCAGTTGGAAAAAGGTGATGTCAGATATTCCCGTGCCTTATGTCCGGGTTACGTGGGGTTTGAATCCAAATATGATGACAGTTGTGGGATCATTTGCTTATATTGCTTAGACGTTTGATCAAACTTCACCCGCACAGTCCCAGTGAAGCAGAATAGATTAATTTTTGAAAGCTGAGTCTCTTCTGGTGTGCCTCATGGGACCGTATTTCAGAAAAAAAATATGTATGGTGGTTAATGAAGAGAGACAAATATTTTTGAATTGTCTAATACAAAGTATGTTAATTTAAAATATAATTTTGTGAGTCAAGAAAGTCAAAGTTTATCATAAAGATAGTAAAAATTAGTTACTTTTTTTTGCAAAACCACTCAGTCGTCTCGCTCAATATATACGTCACCAATACCAACATGGCTATCACCTCAGCATCGAAAAAAAAGTTACAAAGAAAGAGATGAAGTTTAGTGCTAACATGTGGGAGTGTCTCTACAGGGCTTCTGTTGGTTTTACAAGTTTAAACAAGACAGCGCCACTTGCATTTTCTGTTGGATGTGAAGGCTCTCTGGTTATATAATCTCACAATCGTACACTTCATTAGGTTTATGTAAAACTCTCTCAAGGTAAAAGAAAATGTCTTCTAAACGTGAATTGAAACCTCCATGCGTTCATCCGCAGCGCAATGCATGATGGTAAATATTGCTTGGTTAGTGACCATCGGTTGTACACTACTTTTCGCGATGCATTGTGGGATACTTTGAGTGCACTATATAGGGTATAATATTTCCCACTAGACTTTCGGACAGCACTACAAAATAGCGTAGTCACTATGTAGTGCACTATGTAGTGAGTAGTCAGTGATTTCGGACACAGCCCCTGTGATCCAACGCCCCTGTGCTGGCGCTGTAAGCACCAACACACAGCTAACTGAGCTAACAAGCTAACAGCAGCTACAGTCACAAGTGCTCGAACAGAATACAGTCAGCAGCAGTTAGGAGTTAATCTGGTGATATGCTGCCTCGATTTGTTTTGAGAATTGATTCAAGGTGGCCAATTCTTTCGTGTTGCCCCTTTAAATTGAATTCTTGTTTGTTCGTAATATGGGAACTGTGTGCGCCCAAAATCACACGACAAGCTGACATTTCAGTACTCAAAACAAAAAAAAACCCAACTAAATAAAACGGATTGTGCAATTGCATTTCTTAACCCAAGCACTTGACTACCACTTTATTAGATCCAAAACAAGCCTGGGAAAGGAAACCAGCGTTGGTTAAGTCATAGCATGAGGAAGTTTGAAGCACCTGTGGGGTCATGCCAGTGCTGGTTGGCATAACTGCAGTGGCGGAAACATGAATAGAGATCGTTGGAGGAGCTCCCAGTTTGTTCATGGCTGACTCATCGCTTTGAAGAAATGTCCACATGAAGGTACATGCAAAGTGTCTTATGCAACAGCTGTGACAGAAGTGGTGGTGCATGCAAGTGTACCTGTATGTGTGTGTGTGTGTGGTGGTGATGATCAACCACAGATCATAAAAACCTCTTCTGGTAATTCTTACATTAATAACACCTGTAGTTTTTGCTTGATTAATAATTAATTTAAAAATAAGGAGAGGTAGTAAAACACTGATGCATAACATTAGACATGTCAGGTTTTTTATCAAATGAAAAAAAAAGGAGAACACAAGCACATAGAGAGGGGAAGAGATGGAAGTGGGGGGGGTTAAGTCCTGCAGAGGGGGAAGAGAGGGGGGCTTTAGAAGACATGAGAATCCCACCGCAGTGTTTTGGCGGTATCAATATTCTATTAATATTCACAATGCCAGAGGTCCCGGCTGGTATGCCAGTCAGTGCTGAGCCGATGTGACAGGCTCCCAGAAAGACGCTAAAGCCAAGGACATTAAATTCCTCCTGACAGCAACCTTGGAGACCGTCCCAGGCATGCGTCGCTTTGACTGCGGTAAATCAGAGAAATAAACTCAAAAGAACATAATGGAGTCGGCTCTCATCATTATTATGACAAGCAGGTTTATTTAGTGTACAGTTGGCTCTCCTTCTGCTTCCATGTGCGAGTCTTTCTCTGTGTGTGTGTGTATCTGTGTGTGTGTGTGTGTTTGTGCGCTTGCCTCTGCTGAGCTCTGACAAGACAACCACGGGGTGACTGTCAACTGTCAAAAATTCCTGTAAGCCAAAGCTGCCGTTGGACTGTACATGGAACGGACCCAAAGATTAGAAGGAAATCCACCCTAATTCTGGGAGAAAACCGCACTCAAGAACACCAAGGGGAGGTAACATGGCAAAACGCATTCAGCAAGAGCATTTAATAAGGGAACATGAAGTGCATTTCACATTATCCAGCATGGGGGTCTTGTATGAGAGCCTTAAACCAAGTTTGGCTCAGGCAGTTCAGAAGTCCATTTAGTATTTTGCTGATTTTTAAAAATGACATTTATTTGTCGAGAATAGTATTGTATCGTGTTTTTCGGACTATAATAAATAAATATATATTGGGGTATAGATTTCACACCTAGACCTGCTGAGGCAACACACAGGTTGCACCTCTGGCCATATCCTCACGGATCGAGGACGACACATTTCTCTGTAATTCCTCCTGTAGCGTACAGTATGTAGATTTTGTTCTATGCGATTTCAGAGATGGGGATAACCCTTCAGTCCTCCCTGCCCACTACGTACTGTATTTGTTCTTCTGATTACATCCACAAAATGAGAAATAAAACAACAGCTTATGGCACCGCAGACAGCCTGAAGCCAGCTATCTGGGGGCCCTCTATCATCCTCATCTTCCATTCCCCCTCCCTTGTCGAAGCCTTGGCCAAACCTTATCATCATTGCTCCCATTTGAATAGTATTACAGACGCACCGGCCAGGGGAGATGGAGATGTCATAAAAGTCTTTATTGATTTTTTTTTTTTTTTTTTTTCTAGTTGTCTTCATACATTAATATCACCAAATAACTGTACGGCTCCTGTTTTAAGCTCGGCTTTTGTGGAACGTGTCACAGTTTTTCTTCTACCCCCCCGCCCCTCAATATGTCGTAACAGATTCTGGTGACGTTATCTTTCCGGTACGGCGTGACTGATCCTTTTGCATCTTGTCAGGCTTCCTCGGAGAAAGGCCTTTTTGATATGCACAGCCGCACTGCTGGAAGATTTGACGTGGCACGATGAACGGGAGACTTTTACTGTGGGTGACCCCCTAGTCCCAAACAAGGACTGTGGTACAGTGGGTGTACTCATGTTTGCATTCATTTATATTTTTACCATGTGGGGGACTCCGGCATCACTCCTCAACTCTGAGGATATATCGGTGTGTGTGTGTGCATACACTTGCCGTGGCAGTGTACGCCCTGATGTGTCTGTGATGTTCTATAATGACAGATTCACACCTTCACAAGACAGCACCAATGCCCACACGCTTAGTCTGTTGTCCCCATTCCCCCCTTCGCCTTATCCCAGATTCTTCTATTCAACTCGCCTGGTGTGAGCAGGTGACAAGGTCTCTGGAGGTGTGAGTGAGTGTGTGTGTGTGTGTGTGTGTGTTTACCTTTAATGCAAGTCACACACATTCTGTCAGGTGTCACTCACAAGGACTGGGTACAGATTGAGCTGGACTGCAGCGTCTGTACAATTTAGTCCATACACTCTATGTTTGTGCTTGGTGTGCTCAACAAGTGTGTGTGTATGTATACAAGAGTGTGTGCAGGTCGCTGTATGTATTCCTCAGATGGCACAGCTCTGTCACAGCTGAACACACACACAAACCAACAATGTCAACTGCTCACCGGCATTGTTCTGAACAAAAACACACACGAAACTCTCATATTCCTATACACCACAAACGACCTCCTCCACCCACTTCACCCCCCTCCGACAAACAAAACTCAGCACAAAGTCGTGACACAAAGAGGCACCAACGAGGAAGTCAGCACAAAAAAAAAAATCGGACGGGGTAAGCATATGTCCAGTCAGCGTACGACACCTCATAAGACAACTGTCCCAGCCAAGCATATCGGGTCTCTACAACAGCTTCGGCGTGGTGTGGTGTGGTGTGGTGTGCAGCTGTGTGTGCATGCATGCGATGCACTTTACTGTACAGTGTGTGAGTGTGTGTGTGCACTCGCCCTGTGTCACGTACGATACCACACAAGTGAAGATAGGGCAGAATAGCAGGAGAGCTGCATGAGCAGATTTGGGTGTTGCCCCCAGGGTGTGCGCTGTAGTCTCCATAAGTAGTGACATGACAGGGCCTTGAACCCCTATTTTTTTTTCCGGAGGCTTCATTATACTTCAGGTCCAGGTAATGAGGTCAGAGGGACAGTCCTGAATCCTGTATTACTCCTGTATACCAGGAGTTTGTTTAATTCAGAAACCTTGCCCTTGACTTAGTTTTTAAGACTGATTTCTGTCGCTTTACACATATAATCTTAACTCTTGAGCAAAGCTATAGACCATATAGTACTACTATACTATACTTAAACTAAGAGCAGAGTTAATTTGAATGAAGTGACAGGACCAAACCAGGAAATGAAAGACTGAACTAGTACACTTTTGGCTTTTGTGCCTGATGCTGTATGCCTTTCTAATCTACTCTGCGAGCCTGGGTATTACCAAAAAACACAAGGTTCAACTTGCAAAAAACGCTCAACATTCAGTCTGGTTAGAGTCAACAACTTGAGAGGCTTTAAGGTAAACTGTGTCGCACTCCTGTTCTGTCCGCCCCAGATTTTATTTACCTTAAACGCCTGAAGTTTCCACCAGTGTGGTCTTGGGCCGGAACAGTTAACCTGTGAGCGTCTGTCCAACACCTCGCTGGCTGATTCGAGTCTGGGGGAACAAATCAACCTTTACAGTACAGTGTCTTGTAATAGGGTAAATTGTTTGTCTCTGTCTCAGTCACTGGAGACATAATGTGGCATCACCAAATCGCCAAAAAAAAGCCCAATTTCTACATACTGTTGCTTTAATCAAGTGATATGTTCAAAAGTGAGCTACGCCTCATCTCTACTGGAGGCTAGCAACATCAGCTGTTAGCAGAATTACACACCAGAATCTCTGACTTAACCCAGTTGCATCATGGGTAAAGCAGGCTTCAGTTATTGCCAAGGGAGAAGAAAGTGTAGGATAAAAAAAGGACCATCTCTTTGGTTCCGTTGCATCGATTTTTGGCTTTATTTTTAAACTGTCCATCACAAGTCCTGCAATGATACAGGAGTGCAGCGCTAAATCGGTACTCCTTTAAGATATAAACAGGTGACAGAACTGCTGAAATATTGCCTTAAAAATATCTATTCATTTATATCAAAATATGTACAGTGTCAACGAAATGTTAAGGTAACTAAGGGCATTGTATAATATTATCAACTATTTCATTTATGTTGATGCCAGTTCAGTGACGGCAGCACACTACCTGAGGTGGAAGAAGTACCATGTACGTTACTAAAAGTAGCCATACCACAGAGCAGAAATACTCTAAGTAAATACTAAGTAAAAGTTGTGCATTTTAATTAATAAGTACAAACCTATTAGCAAGTATAAGATTATCAAAGTAAAAGCCCTCATTATGCAGAAAGGCTTCTTCAGAATAATGTGTTTTGGGATTAATGTTACTGATGCATTAATGTGTTCATCGCTTTAATGTTGAAGCTAGTTAAGTTGGTTTATATTGCTTATCATCTGGGTAGCTTGTGAATTTCCCCTCAGGGCGCAGGAAAGTTTTATCTTAAACTATGATATGTTACAATTGGTACAAATAAACTAAATTTGCAAAGAAACTAGTAATTAAATTGTCAAATAAAAGTAGTGGAGTATAAAGTACAATATTTCCTTCTGGTTGTAGTGGAGTAGATGTAAGGAGCAGCATTAGAATGGAAATACTCAAGTTAAGTGCAATACTTGAGTAAAAGTACTCAGTTACTTTCCACCTCTACAAACTACAGTCATGAATGTGGCTCCTCATTTGTTGTTTGCGTTCTGCCTCCCGCCACAGCCACTGATCCATCCAAAGTTAATCACTCCAAACAGCATTACAATTAGTGCAGTTTGGAGTCAAACATCCATCTCCTGGTCTATCTATCACTGTTTTTTTTTTTTTTTCCTCGATGTGGTAATATTCCCCAATTAAAGCATTATTGTAGCCTACTTCATCAAGGGCTAAAGTAATCAAGATTAATCTCAGTGAGCTGACACGCGCTGTTTGCTAAGGAACACACAGAACAATTGCTCTGGGCGAGCATCATTAGGAAATGCAATAAAATTAGGCAAACTGATTATATTTCAGAACTGGGGAGCAAAATAAAAACACAATTTGGGGAGGGCTTCAATTATGGCGGCTGCGCTCGCTTGTTTGAACACCAGCCATTAAACCACTTTACAGTTGTAATGCTCGGGCACAAGTTTGTTGTGTGTGTGTGTGTGTGTGTGTGTGTGTATGATTATAGAGGTGTCTAGCCATGAGTGCTTTAGTGTACATCTCTTCAGTCCTGCAGATGCTATACATGAATTGTTCTCCATGTTTGCGTATTTCCGTGTTCATGTTGGAAGGAAGGTTGGTGTTGCTGGTGGTGAGGAGGGGGCCAGCCTGTGGCCACATACACAGGCTCCCAGCCAGCTATTGACACTAACTTGGTCTTAGCCAACGGCTGCAGCAACCATTTCAGGCTCCGTCGTCAATTGGTATCTAATAGGGGTTAAGTGTTTTGAATTCTGTCTTTTTTTGGGGGGGGGGGTAAAAGCCACCGGAAGGCAAGTTTATCATTTAATTATAGCTCAGATGGGAGATGCAATATATGTGTTGTATACTGTGTGTTTGGTGTGTCTGTCTTCTATGTGTGTGTGCACCCTAGCCTCTCCGCGTTTGCGTGTGTGCTATGTGCACAATTCTATAGGCAAAGTGCTTTGTTTATGTATTTGTTCCTGCCTTCAACAGCTCGCTGGCGAGGTATACCAGGGCAATCTATTTATGTCATTCATGGCCACTCAGTAGTGAACAATACTCTGAAACACACACTGTGATTTGCCGGTTAGCAGTGAAACCGTTTTAAATGCTTATTAATCTTGCCTGGGGGCCAAACGCTTCCTCCTCCTTCCCCAAAATGAGAAAATGAATGAAAATACATGGAAATATGAAAAATACCTTATCTTATCACCGCGTGGAGGTAATATTGTGTGATCCCTCGCTGAAATAGCTCAGAACATTCCATGAATATATTTGGGATATTCCCCTTCGCCTGCGTTTGAATTGATGTACAGCGGGGCGTATGTGCATTCGTGTTCGCCCGTCCGGTGTCACGCAGCAGCCGCATCGCGACATTTTCCCAATCAACTCTGACAAGGAGGGCTGCTCTCCATTCATTTAGATTGAATGAAGGAGTAAAATGAAACAGGACTTATTGTTTTTTCCTCTACAGATATGTGCAGGACCCTCTGCCATACCTCAGATTACTGCACCCGGAGACAGATAGAAGCTGAGCTGGGCTGACTGACATTAGTGATAACAGGCAGAATGGAGGTACCGTGTGTCTGTATTCAAAACCCACCAGTTTCCCTCAGGTGTGGTCCCCTATCACACCTGTTTGTGTGTGTGAGAGAAAGCAGAATAGATGGAGGTTCACTCGCGCAATGACTCTATCACTTTTGCCCTAAAAAAAACAAAAAAAACAAGAAGGGGTGTCAGGGCCATCCTTTTAGTTCCCATTACTCGGAAAAGGAAATGCTTTAAATGCCTTGTGTTCTGTGAAAGTGCTCGGTAATATATCATGCGAGTGTGACATTCAAATTTAGATTGCGGTTTAATTTAAAACATTTCTTTGCTCTAACAGATTAAGTCTCAAAAACCGAAAAGAGGCAACAATTCATCTCTGCTTCACGCCTGGCTCGCTCATCTATATTCCGTCTTTAACTGTGAACTAGTGGGAAGTTTTCTATAGCGTCGGAAAAAAAAGTTAAAGCATCCATGATATCTGACACCAGTCCACTCCCGCCGGTCAGTTTATGACCCACTGAATGGCTTTTCTTGAATATTGTAATAGCCAGTTTATTGGGGTCAATTTGATATTTGCAGGCCACATATGGATGAGAACTCACCAAATCAATACAATAACACACACATATGCCACAATGTGATATTCATTGTTCTGAAAACATAATCAATATGCTCATAAAAAATCAGGACGACCTTTTGGCAGCTCCCTGACCCTCTTGCTTCTGATTAACCTTGCACACATTGCGCCACTGACCTGTGCTTATAGACCTTATGAATTATAAATGCACTGCATTATCATAGTCCAGTCGTTAAGGGAGATCATACTGTCCATGTAAGTGTTTCCTTTTGTCCCGACTGGGAGGATTTTTCTCCCTCATTGTTTTTGTTTTTTTCAGGTTTATCATATGCAATTTGTCCTCTCTCCTCCTCTTCCCTCTCTCCCTCCCTCCTCTCTGCATATTGCCAGACCTCCGAGGATGGGGCAACGGAAGAGCGGGAGGCGAGAAGAGGAGAGAAATAGTTAACAAACTCTGCAAATGATTGATGGGCTAATTTCAAGCCCCGAATAAAGCAGTTTTCTGAAGTCTGTTGATTCTCCATTTATTAGGTAATAGAAACATTTATCAAAAAAGTCACATTTTTTGCTTAAGCAATAATTGCATTTTTAAGCCCTCATTAGGCCTTCCATGCATACATAATCCAATTGAATAAATACAGTGTTGGAGTGAAGAATTAATACCCCTCCTATAGGGTAAACTGAAAGTTGGAGATTCTGCAGCTTGACTGCCGTTCACGGGGAACAGCACAGTGGAAAATGCTCGCAATAACTTATGTTCCCACCGTTCATTTAATATTTACCACTACTTTGATTTTCCTTGTTGCAGCGGTCACAGCACAAGCATACCTCTCATTGTTAGAGGGTGAATTACAACCAAAATATGGCTCACCCATCTGTGTAGACTGGCATTATTCTACTGTAATGTATTTTATTAAAATGAATATAACAAATGTACGACGAGTATTAAAGGTGCACTATGTAGTTTTGGGGAAGAACTTATGAACAGAAGAGAAAGATCTTCATTGACTGATTTATTTAACTTTAAAACTGACCTTAAAGGACAACACGTATTCATACTGTTTTACTTCGTTTATGTGTGAAGGACCCTGCCACTTTTCTAGCTTCAAACAATGTTCTGGGGACCTTATTTTCCTCTGAGAACAGCTTGTTTATTCAGTTTTGGAAAAAATACACATTTTGTATTGAGTTTGTATTATTACCTCCAGAGAAAGTGTCATTAAAATTCTCAGTTTGAATTTCTCAAGCAAAACTGCACAGTGCCCTTTTAAAATGATACATCCCAGAGAAACTTGTCACGTTGGTGCTGAAAATGGACTCCACCAATGTCAAAAATCTGTGTCTATCCCCGAGGTGTATCAGAAGAACAGGCAAACCGGGAAAATATTTAAGGCCCAGTAAAGACATTTCAGAAAAGGGGTCCTCAACGTTCACTCATCAACAACTATAAACACCCTTAAACTTCCCAAAAAAGCACTCTACTATGTACCGATGTGGCCTTAATATTAATGTTTTATGTTGTTTTTTAATGTTCTTAACTTATTAATGTAGTGTTTATGTTTCATGTTTTGTTCATTTTCTTAATTTCTACTAATGTGAACACTGGAAATAAAACAAATATGGTCAGATTATTTTGGGGGGGGGGCCTTAGGCAATTTGTGCCTTGGGCCCCAACAGACTATAAAATCGCCACTGTCAACAGTCACTACTGTAGATGTATCCATTCAATCCATCAAAATGGGACTTTGATTCATTTGTGATGATGATTTAAACACTTTAAATGAGCCCCACAATCAAAAATACACTTTTATTTCATTTTATTTATCATCAATACACTGAAGGACACACAAGGAAATACAGCTCGCTTTTTTGAAAGTTTGTTTTTGTTTATATCTTTATTGCTGTGTCTCATGACGATCACAGAGCAGAGCCTCACAGTCTCTGGAGTAGCTGCACCGAGCATCATGTGCACGAGGGGCTTTCACGTTCTGTGTTGCCTGGCCAGGGACCGAGGCTTTCCACTTTATCTCCTACCAGCCTACTGTAGCTTTAGCCTTTTTGCGTATGTAGCCACATCAAAACAGCAGTCATGTCTTGTTACCTGGCAACGGTCCCACTAGCCGGCTAAGGCTCCTGTTCCAGCAGAGAGAGCCAGTTTTAATCACCTAGCAAATTTCCAGCGCTGAAAAACAGACAGGGCCTCAGCTTAATCTTGTTAGCGCGATGAGGCCGTTTTCAGATATCACTGCTAATCAAATCATCCCAAAGGCTTTGAGCCCGGGGTTTTTTTTTTTTTTTTTTTTGGTAGGAGACGTGGTGGTAGTGATGGTGGTGGTGGTGGTGGTGGATGTGGCAGATGTGTGTGTGTGTATGGAAGGGGGAGGTGATGAAGCGGGTGTCTGTGTGTGTTTGTGTGCATTCATGGGGGAGGTGGTGGTTTGCAAAGACAAGAAGACGGGAGATATAACGATCACGTTCCTCTGCATCATGCACACCAGCACCCAGCACCATATACCCTTGTATATACATGCATACTCATCATGGAAACCAACACCCCCCCTCCCCTCCCCTCCAAACTCCTTCTTTGGTCGTGAGCTCTCACTTCAATTTGAAAGGCTCCTCCACTTCTCCCAGTAGATAACCTGCGTTTTTTTTTTTTTTTTTTTAATAGCCCAGAGCCACTCACCAGCACCCAGAGATCCTCCCCAACCCAGGGCCCAGGAGAGCCCGCACAACAGAGAGAAAAGGAGAACAAAGCCAACCTGCAAAGTCTTAAAAAGTTAAAACGCGTACTTTGATAGCCTCGGCCTACCTATTGCGGCGGCGCTGATCCGACCCCAGGGAGACTGACAGCACCGCAGAGAAAGAGGGAATACAGAGGAGAAGGAGAAGAAGTGGGCCACGGCAACCCCAAACTCTTCTCTTCTTCTATTCTCCATATCCACACGCGCACATACGCAGGAGTTTGATACGGTATATGCCGAGCTGATGGTTTTGCTTCTGTTTTTCGAACAGCAGAGCAGTCCAACTATTTCATGCATTAGCATATCCATCTTTGAACAGTACACGAGCACGAGAGACGGGAGCCGTGAGTTGCCGTACACTGAGCAAAACACAACATTTAAATGTAGCGATTGTGCCGAGGGATTTGCACTCGCCGTCACAACTTGAATTTCCTTTTCCAAATCTCCCAGAGCACACTGGTACTGTGTGGTGACATAAGCACATGCCCTCTGTGGCGTGCATGTAAGTTACAGTGGAATATCGCAAATTCCTGGAAAATAATAATAATAAGCCATTGTCACACGAGTTTCATGTTGGCTGATGGTGTTCTCCAAGCCTCCATCTTTCCTGAGTTAACACTTGTGAGACAGTTGTTTAAAGGTACATTTCCTGATTTTGTTGACAATTCATGTGGCAGATGGCATCATTTATGGAGTCACATGTGAAAATGCACATTTCTTACTGTGGAACTTTTGATTTACACATGAAAAAAAGGCAATTGTGAAAATGTCTGGTTTCACATGTTAAAATGTTAGATTTTCCCAGGCGTTTGCCTCTCTGAAACAGACAGCTGAAGAATGTCAGGAAATGGGGGGGAAGAGAAAGAGAATATGACATGTTCTAAAGGGCGCAGGCTGGAATTGAACCTATACCTGGTATGCATGCTCTACCAGGTGAGCTACGAGGTCTCCCATATGAACGGTCTCTGTTCATGTTATTATCTCAAAGGGTATACATCCAATTAATCTAAAATGCATGTTTGACGCCTTAATTTCTCACTTATAATAACACTTTCACTAATGTTTCCTTGGAGACCTGATCAAGAAAATGACAGCTGGAGATTCTGCTGTTGAAATAAACACAGCTGAGATGTCAGACAGGTCAGACCAATGCATTTTACTATATATATTTACACGTTACTGTTACAGCTAAAAATGACAACACAAATAAACAAGCTTGCTGAATTCGAATATCTTCCAGGGTCACGAAAGAGCCTTCTGATTATCCAAACAACACAGCTAAAAAAAGACCTTTAGCCAATTTCTCAAGTGGCGCCAATGTTTTCTTAACCCTCACAGAGATGGTAGCCCGGAATAACAGATGCCCATGCTAAATTTCATGAATGAGAAACATATTAAAAAGCTTCATGATCAGTTCTGTTTTTCAGATTTTTCTTTAAAATATCATGCTTTCATATTTTTCTTACGTTGTACGAAACAAGCAGGAGATATGTGAGGGGTCAGGAATAAACTAGGGCTTGCTGCAGCAATGTAAACGATACTAAATAATGGCAGACAGTTCTACATTAAATAAACATGAAACCTCTCTTCAATAAAGAAGTGATAAGATCAATATCTGAACTGCTATCAACAGATCTATTATGTACATATCATCAAATAATAAAATAATCTATTTTATAAATACTGACTGATGAATTTCACTGGTAAAAAACACCCGCATCCCATCATCTTCTCACTTGGATGACTAATGAATCACGTTGTCTTCAGTGCGACATAAAGTCTGATGTTTCTTAATGACGCCTCTCAGATGTCGTCAAACTTCCATGTGGAGAATCATCCTTTACGGTTCGTCGTGAATCACCAATTAAAGAAACTCCCACACAAGGTCTCATAATTGCTGAGGGATGACTTAACATCAAAATGTGGCTATTTATTGCCCACAGTGTGGCAATTTATTGCCCCCACTAAACCTGTTGTTGGGCCTTAAATCATTGACCTTAAGTGTCAGCAGACCCTTTTTGATGAGTGTCAGTGGTGACAATAAGCTTGGAGCGCTCCTCCTTTACAATAGCAGGGGGTGGATTGCACTCATGTGTATGGATACAATCCCTCACACACAGGCACACACACACACACACACACACACACACACACACACACACACACACACACACACACACATACACACACGTACACACACACACACACACACACACACACAAACCTCCTCCTCCTCACTGTTATTAAATTTGCCTGTTAATTTTCTCTAAGGGTTTGATGTAATTAATGGACCAGTTTAGAACGGCCAGCAAGACCCAAGCCACCGTCACTATCCCTGTCCCCACAGTCAGTCATGAAGGGCCACTCCAGAGGCCCACTGGGGTCCCCTCAGCACGGGCACCAGGCCCTGTCAGTCACATGCCCACCCTGGGATGGGGGCCTGTCCATCAGGAACGGAGTGACGGAAAGATGGAGACAGGGAGGGATGGTATGGGTTGGCTATGGCAGTGTTCCCCTCAAGTGGCTCTGGTTGTGCTCATTACTGCCCATTTACATTTCATCAGTAGGCTAGCTAGCCCCGCGCTGTTAGTACCACCAACTCATTAGCACTGAGGGGGGAGGAGGGCAAGGAGGGAGGGAGGGAGGGGGGAAGAGTGAGGTGTGCAAAGGCCTCAGGCATCCAGGATCTAAAATATACCAGAGGGAGGTTTCAGAAAAAAAAGAGCAGAGAGAGGCAGCGAGACAGAGAGAGGGAGAGAGAGAGAGAGAAAGAGAGAGAGAGATCCCATTGTGCCTGTGTCTGATCAGATAAAACAGAGTGGAAAGGAGGAGGGTTTTAAATCGATATGTGATAATGTCCAGTGCCGTCTCTGGCCCTGCCTTTTCCTGGATGAGCGCGAGCATGAGAGTCACTGTCGGTGGTTGGCTGCATTTACACACAAACAAATGATCTGCTCTTTGTGGTATTTGTACTATCATGACGTCACACTCTGATGAAAAACAATGTGCATCTGCAAATGAAGTGAGTTTGAGTTATTCAGATAAATCGAAGGATCACATTTTTCTCTGGGCTGGAATAAAAAATACAGTACATTTCTACTTACTATGCTAAGCAAACCATTAAAAGACCCATTGGATGTTTTGAAAAATGTGTTGTCACAAAGCTCTTTTTTCCAGTCATCACAGTTATACATGTACTGCACTACTATGAGGTCACATCTTTGACAGAATAAAAAAAAAAATCTCACTTTATGATCATGTGCGAATACACCATGAGGTTTCATTATGTGCCTCAGACCTGACAGAAACATTTATGAAAACAAGGTTTTAAATATAACAAGATATGTTCAGCAGAAATCTTGCACAACTTTTAGTGTTCTCACTGTGTGGTCATGTCCATATTAATTTGTCTCATTAGTTTGAAATCCCTTAAAGATATCTAAGATCACATTGTTGACACACGCTCGTCATCCGCGTCGCATTCGATTTTAAACTGCACATTTAGCATCAATAAATGCCGGCAATCAACACATTTTAAACCATTCTCATTCTATAAAATTAATTTTGTTATTTTCTGTGATCCAAAAATAATTAGAGGTTACCTTCTAAAAATGACTTGCTGTATGTATATAAAGTACATTTTAAAATACATTGATTGTGAATTAATACTCTGCTTGGGTAAATTAGGATGCAAAAGAGAAATACAAGCAACCAAGCAATACAAGAATACTTGAAGAAATGCAATGCAAGCACCTCGCAGTGTTTCAAGTCTGTAGGAAACTTAACATATGAGCACAAGAGACAGGAAATAAGTGGCTCAGTACGTTTTGTGTGGTGTCAGTTAACTCAACGGTAGGAACATCTTTAGAACTGGACCCAAAAAACATGCTGCCTGTGTTTCAAATTGTTGTATACTTTTGATCCTCCATGGACAGACAACACATGATGGAAAAAATGTTATCAGCCTCTAATAAGAGCAAACATGGATCCCGACCAGGTGGTGAAGTTTTGAGTGTGCAGTTGGAGCTGGGATAACTCTACAGATGAGGTAATGGTACAACAGCTCCTGATTTGTGCCATGGAACAATTTCGCATTGTGCAGAAAAAATAACCCGTAGAAATCTGACTATGAGGTATAAGCACGAGGAAAATCATAAAGTCTCAATGAACAGTGGCCGTACAGCACCGTTACTAATGTTTGTTTGTCGAGAAATCAAATGTGTTCGCCGTCTGCGTTCAGTCTCAGCAGTCACCCTGCAGACACCAGAGGCTTGGCTGGATGGTGAAGTGGGTGAGGGTGAGTGGGGGGGGGGGGGGGGGGGGGGGGGGGGGGGCAGAAATTCCTCTTGACTATCAAACTACAGACACCAGAAGGGAGAAAAAAAAAAAGAGAGGGAGAGAGACAGCGACAGGCAAAAAAAGAGAGGTGGCGGTGGGATGGGGGGGTGGCAGAGAGAGAGAGAGAGAGAGAGAGAGAGAGAGAGAGAGAGAGAGAGAGAGAGAGAGAGAGAGAAGATGTGTAACGGGATATGAGATTAAATACAGTATGTCTGCCCTCTTCTGGTCACCGCCGCCACCATCTACGCTGACAGTCCCCGGTGGGGGGAATCGGGGGCGGAGGTGGGTCCGAGAGGGAGGGAGTGGGGGGGAGAGGGATGCAGAGGAGGAGGTGATGAAAAGCAAGAAACAGATGAGGAGGAAAAAGAAGAACTTACTGTACTTGCAAACCACTCCTGGCACATCGCGGACTTCTACGACACGCCGCACATCTGTCTAAAAATAACACCCAGCGTCACGAGGCAATTTCCATTACCACTTGTTATCTCGTGTAACCCTCGTCGTAACAATTAAAATTGTTTGTTTGTGCTGTGGTTATTATCCTATTCCCTTGTCATATCCACGAGGAAATTATAATTTCATATTATGTACCTCATTTGCTGTTAATATTAATCCAATATCATGTGAAATGACATTTCCGAGTGACTAAAAACTCCATGATATTCAAAATGTAATTAAACAGCGCTGCCATATCCTGCTATTTTCATGATTATTAAACCAATGGCTTGATTACGGGGAGGAGGAGAAAAAAAAAAAGAAAATAACAAAATGGAAATGGTTTGCCACTGTTTCTTGACTGACAGCATTGTTTCTAATCTCATTAGCGACAGGAAATTGACTGCAAATGACGAGTGCACATTCCTAATATTACTAATTTACTTTTGCGCGCCGGGTGTTTCTTCTGCACCCGGTGTGTATTTGTTAGCCGTAATTGCCACGGCTCTGACAAAAGGACAGTCTGTGAATGACACATACACTGGCTGTGTGTGTGTGCCTGTGAGCGTGTGTGGTATTAGTGCGTGTGTGCACACATACTTCTGGTTTATGCATGAACGTGTGTGTCTGTGTGTGTGTCTGTGTGTGTCCTCGTGGGGCCCACCTCTGCCTCCAGGTGCTATTGGGGCAGGTGTGTAGCCAACAGGCAGGAGTGATGGCTAGTTAGCCAACTCAGAGGTGAGAGGTTTAGTCTTAGAAGAGCTAGTTAGTGGTAGGCAGGATTAAGCTCTTTATGTCAATAGCAGATGACTCCTTATTCTTCGGTGCTGGTTCAGGTTTGTTTGGAGAAAGATTCAAAAATTGGTCCCACTGAGGTACACACATTCTGTGGTTCTGTCTAGGCCTTGGGCTGAGGCAGCTGAGGCAATGTGCTTTAGACGGGAAATTCTGTCAACAATTACAATCATGTTTCCCTTTGCCCGGATTATTCGCAGGCCCACATTGAAACCACATTATTCACAATAGATTTATCTGATTCTACGTCCTTGTGAAGGATCAATGTCTAAAATCCACCTTATGAGAAAGTTAGCAAAGTGGAAACGACACTTAGTAAGGTGCAGGGATGAAAATAATCCGATTCTTAAAGGTGCACGCGAAGTTTTGGGGAAGAAAATTCAAACTGGTTTACTTGATGTTTTTTGTGGGCCCAACAAACTTAAAAACAAATTATTGCACATTATTATTTAAAAAAACGGCACAATTTCATTCTGTTTTACTTTTTTCATTTTGTTTATATGTGGCAGGCCCTGCCACCTCTCCATCTTCAAACAGTACTCTGGTGACGCTATTTTCCTCTGAAAGCAGCTTGTTTATTCAGTAATGGGATAATAAATATTTCTGAGTTTGCATTATTACCTCATTAATGTTGTGAATATTAAAATTCTGAGTTTGAATTTCTTCTCCAAAACTGCACAGTGCCCCTTTAATACATACCATAGTATACAAGCTATTACTAGTGCTGGAATAGACTGACTGAAAAAAAGCCCACTTTGCTTGTTTTGTTTTGTTTTTTTAAAACTCATGTATGAAATTGCTATATTGTTTTCATTCATGCCAGTTCTCCCTGGCTAGTAAAAGAGATGTCAGTCCCGTTGTGACATATGGGTAAATAAAGATTAAATATGAACGAAACAGTGAAAGTATCGATTCGGTACAGGGTTTATTTTCTGAGAGAACAGCTACATGTTTGTTGTGATAGCGAGTTCCTGTGCCAGGGAGTACCAGCAGGTCTGTGTTTGTGCTGGTCCATGATTTGCTATGTTTTTGATACCGTGCCAGTCTGTGTGCGTCTGTGTGTGTGTGTGTGTGCCTGTGAATGAGTGCATCCACCTGCTTTTGTGTTTATCTGTCTGCTTGCCTGTTCATATGTGCACTGTATATGTCTGGCTGATGTGCCTGCTCGGCTTTGTGCATGCATTTGCGCTTGCCTGCCTCTCACTGTGTGTGTGTTTGTGTGTGTGTGTGTGTGTGTGTGTGTGTGTGTGTGTGTGTGTGTGTGTGTGTTCCCCTGGGCTTTCAGGGTAAGCCTTCGTGGCCTTGTGCTCCTCATCAGACTCTGTGTCTGGGGGCATGGCTGTAGGGTGGGCCTCCACCGCGGGGACCCTGGGACCGATGGGGGACAATCACTGCTGCCTCATAGCTGCGAGGAAGGAGACAGACAGAGCAGCGTGGATAAAAAGAAAAAGGAGAGCTTGAATTTTGTTTGCTCTCCCATTTTTGTCCTTTTTTAACTCCTCTCCATCCTTTTTTTTGCCCCTAATCCCTCCTTTCCTCCCCGTAAGGATCTGCAAGGAGTTTCACAAGATATCACCTTTCACGAGATTGTGTTGTGTGTGTGTGTGTGTGTGTGTGTGTGTCCTATTATATGTGTATTTTAAGGGAATCCTCTGTCAACACTTCTTCATCTGCCTGTTCACATGATCCGGGGCTGTCACACAGCGGGGCATGCCTTTTTTTTCTTTTTCCTGTG
The DNA here is from genome assembly GCA_963678695.2 of Diplodus puntazzo. NCBI lineage: Eukaryota > Metazoa > Chordata > Actinopteri > Spariformes > Sparidae > Diplodus > Diplodus puntazzo. Next base: position 13,441,434 of record OZ023171.1, on the reverse strand, counting down.
AAGGAGCTCCGGAAGGATCAACCTTACCCTCCTAAAATGTACCTGCATTCATCACTCAAGTATTGACAAGGTCGTAGAGGATAATTTGACACAATTTGAAAGCAACACGATGTGAAGTTAACAAGAAAGTTTCTAGAGTGTGATAGGAATCATTTCAAGAGTGACTATACAGTTGACGCAGTTATGTTTGTGCATTCTGAATGTCTGCATTTCCATTTTTATCCTCTACTTTTTGAAAAATCAATGAAGTCGTCGCCATCAACCATACCATGAGCATTTTGTTGCATTCCTCTAAGATTAAGAGGATTTACGGCCGCTCCTGGTGTAATATATTACATCTTAACAATGTGTATTGATCCCGACCCAAGTTTCTGCAGACAGGAGCCACTTTTTGTGTCTCAGAAACTAAACAATCAAGTTCAGCGTTTCATAAATTATCTTAGTAAGTCTCTTCAAGTATACGTACGATGTAACTGATGCACCATGGCCATACGGCAACATAAACACGGAACTACATTACAACTGCATCAGCTCAAAAGTATTTCTCAATTTGACCTCCTTTTCACTATTACTTTCTTTGTTGCTGTTTGCAAACGAAATCATCTACAGGCAGTTGTTTCTTACTCTCTGGCATGAGAAATGACTGTTGTTGCTAATGATGTTCTATGCAAACAACGTAATAAGGCAGGTTAATCAGGCCGGCATGATTTTCTATTAGCTTTGTTTACTCTCTCTCCGCGAGGACTTCGGGGGCCGGTTTCATCTTAATAACAAAGGATCAGACTCAATGCTCTGACATTTGTTGCTGAAATCCGCGATGGGAGCCAGTGACAGACTGTGATAAACTGCAGGGAAGGAGAGGAGCCGTGCCAGCGACAGGCCCGTAGGTTCCAGATAGAATCTGATCTCCGCGAGCGCCGTGCCAAAAAAAGTGTTTTGAAACGTGATAGGCGATAACGTGAGTGAGTGAAGCATCGCCCGAACACAGTCATGTTGAAACCGAATATGTGAGATGATTGCTTCAGTCTATCGCCTGACTGTTTCAATATTCGCTCTCATGCCGTGACCTCATTTAATTACCTGTCTTCTCACTGTCTTGCGCAGCCTTTTGTTATGTGTTGGAAGCGGCATTTGTTGTTGCTCTTTGACTTTTTGAAAGCGATTCAAACGCAACTCAATTACAAAGCGCTGCTCTTCGACACATGACAGATTCAACCGCGCACTCACCGATTCTTCTCTTCACCGCACCCTGCCGTCCTTCACAAAAGGATTCCAAATCTCAACCGGTGACTTCACCCAGGTCGCATTACCTGCTCGCCTCCTTCAGTGGGAAGAAGAGTAGATTTCACCTTCAACCTCTGAGTTCTCTTGACAGATGTGACACACATCGATTCTAGGTAAGGTTTGACTTTGTGCATGATTTACTTCAAAGTCTTACATGTAGAAAAACAAGTTGAAAGGCATGCACGGATTGTACTCATCCGGGAAACTGGTACAACAACTTCGAATGATACAACTAAGTGTGAAATTTGAATACTGGGATGAAACATTCGCAAACTAATTGGACGATTCAGCAACTCCGAGACTGCCGTAGAAGTGGGCTCAATCTCATTTCCGACTTTTACCCCGACCAGACAATTCTAACCCCTTGGCACTCAGAGCAGAGTTACAAGGAGTGGTGGTTCAAACCTCCCCCAATGAAATGGGACGACCATTCACGACCCCCACTTGTCATCTGTTACGTTGCCTCCGCGAAGTCCATTAACTCCTGATTATGGACACCTCGAAGGGCATTATCCTGCTTATACTGTGGTAACTTGCCAAAGAAAAGAAATTCAGACTATTCATTTATATTTTCATGCGTTTTACAATCAAAATATAAAGTTCTTCACAAGCCATAACTTAGTTTCCCTGGTAACGACTAATACCTGGAACAATCATTACTCTCCCGTAAGATTCTTATGCAACGGAGACGTTGTTCACTCCTCCAGTAAATAGGAAGGACCATAGATACGGCTTGACAACGGGAGATATTCTAGTCCGCTCAGCGATGGGCCAGAAAGCTAACGCTATGCTAGCAAGATTCACAGTCAATAACATTGCGTACGGTTGACAAACAGTAAATATAATTTGACAGTATGCTAGCTAACAAGACCAGCTAGCTAACCAGTCATGTCATTGTCCCCAAATCAATATCAAGATTTTCACGAACAAATGACCGGCCGTGTGTAACGTTACTGTCGCCGCTGCCTGAAGTAGAGAGTTGAGCGAACGGGATGTGAGATTATTCGCGTATCAGTAGGTTTAGAGGGGAAGTGTACTTTCTGCAGCTTGTGTGTTACAGTCGCCACCTTGTTGTGTTCAGAGGATAAGGCACTGAAGGACTGACGGACTGCACTCAGTGTTGGAAATAACATATTCAGATTTGATAAGCCAGCTAGCGCATTGATTTAAAACGGTGAACAGACAATTTGACTGGAACTACTTAGTTGGTGTCCATATATCAGGGGTTAATGGACAGCCTGCAGCCAATCAGAATCGAGTATTCCCCCAGACCATGGTATAAATATTTCTATTTATATTTCGGTCCTAATTTTTATGACGGGCTTTTGAGAAGATTTTAAAGTATCAAGGTGTATATTAAAAAACTATTGCTTTGTAATTTTGAGGCCATTCTGCCCAGACCCACCATGCTCCGACCCTGCCTTGAATAAACTTAACTGGACTTAAACTTCAGGTGCCATCAAAGTGGGGGATGCAACATTATGAAAATGTGGGGATGTCATGGATACACGGATACACCAGGGAGTTGTCATAACTCTCTATTTGAAGAGTGCCTCTGACAAATCTCCATTTGCAGGACCATGTAGCCGCAACACTTCACTTTCACCCTCTAACCCTCACACCCTGGCAGGGGCAAGGGGTGTATTGAGATAGGTCGTGGATTACACTTGATGAGTTGTATGGACTCAATTTCGGGTTGATTTTTGATTTTTTAAAATGAGTTCCAGTCTACTTCAGTTGTTTAGAGCAATGCAGATATGTTTTGTTGGCTAAGAGGATTCACCCAACTTTTCATCAGCATGGGGGTGAGTAGACAATGACTGAACTTTCATTTTCATGCGAATCTTTTCGTTAAGCTTTAGCCAGCAGCCAGTTAACTGGCTCTACACAAATGTAACAAAATCCTCCTACCTGCAAGCATACAAAGTTGAGTCTTTGGTTTCATACACAAGAACATTGTTTAGTTTTAGGTCCCATAGGTTGCCTGACCTCCAGGAGGTCATTGCATCCCACAAATAAACAGTTTTACAAATAACCACCGAAATATCACAATAGTCACAGTTTTACACTTTGCTTTTTCCACACGTTAAACAACAACAATTAATTTGTTCTCAGTGAGCTTTAGAAGCACTAAAAGGCAGATTTTGTTGTTTTTGCTAAGCTAAGCTAACAGCCGCTAGCTGTACTTGATTCTATTGATCTTCTAACTCTCGACAAGAACATGGATAAGCAGTCTTCATGAACTGTCACCGTGTCACAATGTTCAAATAGCTAGAAATAAAACATCAGAGAGATTTGGCACATCTGTGTGTGGGAAAGTGGACAGTATCAGCCTAATATCATGACCACTGCAGTTTTTCCACTGAGTGACGCAGCAGGAGTTCCTCCACGGTCTGTCTTGTCTGGGAGCGAGGGATGAGAGGCAGGAGGCAGTGTGTGGGTGTGTGCACGCATGCATGTGAGTGGGTAGGTAGGGGTGGGGAGGGGTAGGTGTGGTGTGGTGTGGTGTGGTGTGGCGTGGCGTGGTGGAGGGATCAGTGAGATGGAAAAACTCAAAAGACAGAAGGATGTGTGTCATGTGCCATAACGGCGACCGCTCATCTGCTTCTGGAGTTTTGGAGAAGAGACAGAGGGGAGACGGAGACGGACAACCCGACACTAGGAGAGAGTGAGGGAGAAGGAGGGGATGATCAAAAGGATTGCGGCCCGTAATGATGAGGCGTCTGACTGGACGGACACTGTCTCCATCCAGTTTGCTCTCATCAATGTCAACGCCGCTCTGACAGACGTGGCGCGGCAGAGCGGGAGATGGATGCCTCGCACTCACTCCTCTCTGCCCACTCATTTTTGACATCACACCAACGTCTGTCCGTATCAAGGCAAAGCTGACAAAAAGCTGATGATACATTTTCAATATTTGTTCAGCGTATGTCTCGTTATGTGACTGATTACCAATCTTTCACTTCCATAAGTTAGTCTAGAATAATCCCGAATTGTTTAAACCGAGTTTGAGCTATCTTTTTAAAATATACCTGTTTACTGACTTCTTCTGTCTCTGAACTCTGAAGCAACCCTTGAAATTGACAACATTTTTTTTTTTTTCAGACAGGATGGCAGTAACCAGATCCATTTCTGTTGGGATGACACAACACAGTATCTTTAACCCGATCCTCAGATTCATGTCAATAGGGACGTGTTCTGGAAATCCCCGTCACAGATCCTTCATTCTGTCATGGACACCTGCGGCCACATCCCTCCTGTCGCACACACTTATGGGTGAAAGCACTGGTTACAGGTCTAGGAGTGAAACCCTGCACTGCTTACCACAAAATATTACTTTAAAGGTATGCTATATTCAATGACAGACCTATTATAGTGATTGGATACATTGTACTTTGTCTTAAATTGAAAAGAATAGACATGGACAGAAAGGCTTCACATCTTTATGATGCTGACAAATGTTTCTCACCCCTTCAGCGACTATTTAAATATGCAGTCCTACAGAACGTACTGTGTAGTGTATGCCAGGAAAACCAGGCTGTGCTAAGCACTGCTTCTGTACAAGTCACTCTACAATGTATAATAGAAGCTATGCATTAATTATTCATACATTTATGTAGTGTTGCATTAAATGAACATGGTATTATATCGCACATGTATGACCCCTGGGCCATGAAATCATTCAAAACCTGTTGCAAAATTTAAAAAAGGACATTTTTAGACAATCTCATGCACTATACATAGAGTGCTGAATATAACAATTTGTAAACTCTCCACCTAATACATTTTAATGCATATACTTCATTATCCGAGACTGATTATCACAGATTATCATGTGCCTTGGCATTTGGTAAAGTTGGATCGAGAACAACATGTGATCGTATGATCTGCCAAATCCAACTTGCCAGGCTTCACGCTATGCACCAGTGGGTGGAACAAGAGGTGCTGAACAAATCACCGTCTTTTGAGGAACTACTAGCAGCTAGAGGCTACAAGTACAGGTTAGTGTAGATGTAGACTACACGGCTGTTTACAATTCTCACAGACACATTTTCAAATGTTGTGAGAAGTTGTGAATTTTGCAGGCCTTCAAAAAACACTGAATCAGCATGGTGTTTGATTAAGCAGAGATACGTTGCGGACGCCTCACAGTATCCCCTCAACCTGCTTGGATTCAGGCTGTTTAACCTCAAGAGCTTTTCAAGAGGAGATTTTCCCGTTCTGATAGACACCATCAATGAAGCCCGCTCCCATAATGAAGTGCTGTTTAGCATTAGCCATTCATAGCTTCAAGTGGGAAGCATAACATCCCATGGGTCGCTTTCACTCTTAAACCACAATAATGGCACTTTCATTTAACCCCTTAATATATGTTAATCCAGGGATGTCAATGGGTTCTCTTAACACTCATGCACAGGCCGTCGGGGGGCCGGCGAGGAATGAGCTGAGCACACAGACAAAGGCTGGCTTGAAAGACGGCCCTGATGTTTGATTTAATAGGAGAGCCCTCCTTAAAACAAAGGCACATTGTCGGTTGTGTGTGCTGTGTGCGGTGCGCGTGTGATGAGAGGGATATTGCGTGTTTGACTGCATGTGTGTGCGAGCGGGTCTGTGAGTTTTATCCACCCACTTGCTGGTCTGCTCAGGCTCTCTGTTTGTTTCACTTCTCCTGGCTGGGTTGCCAGTTTGGGAGACTCCATGCGTCAAACGGCCAGCAGAAGGGTTTAAAGATAGGTTGGGGAGAGGGAAAGTGATGAATATTTAGAGCCCATTGAAATGAAAATCCCAGCGGCCCCTGGAGACCAGGGCTTAGAAGTCATCGCCGAAGGGATCTCCATCTGCTTTCACCTTTAGCTTCTTCTCTATCTATCTATCTATCTATCTATCTATCTATCTATCTATCTATCTATCTATCTATCTGTGTGGGGTCAGTTCACATGTCTGTAGTCACACACAAATAAACACGATGCCGTGCCTGCCTACATGTAAATCTATGCATGCTTCTCTTTGTGTGCATGTGTGTGCGTAAGCGTGAGCGTGTGTGTACATTTACTGTAGTATATGTCTCATCGAGGCCTGAGCGGTGCCTGGCTTTGACAGAGGCAGCCCACAAATCAGGAGTAAATCAGGACCTGAGGGCATGCCGGCTTCACTGAGGGGGAAGTGAGACATATTCACTGAGACCAAATCAGCCTCAATCCGGCCTCAGAGAGCCCGGTATACCACTGACCAGCAACCAACAACCACCCCACCCACAAACACAGGTTGTCTGTGTTTATATGTGTGTGTGTGTGAGTTGTGTGTCTGCCACGGCCCTCAGACGGCCACAAAAGTCTCTTGTTTAAGCTTAGATAAGTATTTTACTGCATAGTCGGATTCCATCACAAACCACTTCAAACTAATTACAGTGGTGGAAGAAGTATACCCATCTTTTATGTAAGTAAATGTAGTAATACAACAGTATGACAATACTCTGTTATATGCATACATACATACAAGTCCTGCATTGAAATCTTACTGAAGTGAAAGTACAATAGTATAAATATTATACTTAAAATATATTTGAAGTGTAAAAGTAGAAATACTCATTAAGCAGAATGACCTATTTCTAAATAACGTCTATAATGCAACTGGATTATAATTATTGATGAGTTAATGTGTTCATAACTTTACTGATGCAAAGGTGGAGCCCATTTTAATTACTTTATATACTGCTGGATAGCTTAATTTATAATGATACTTCATAGATTATAAATGTATCCATTTTCCGTATTAATAATCTGACTGCAAACTAACGATTGACTAAAATTGTTGTAGAAATGTAGACTTAGACCAGAGACAGGTTGTGATAACTAACAGTTGTTTAATGTTCACCAATAGACCAATCACGCTGTTTTGACGTCATAACTTCGATCTCGATTTGATCTAGGTCTAGGAACACAATCTTAAATCATAACACTGTGAAGAAAACTAGTTCTGCAGCAGCTGTCATGCAATTTTTTCCCTTATTATTTTCCGCTTCTTTTCAGGTTTTTGCCGCTAGGTTTAGGCAACAAAAATAGGCAACGAAACCACTTGAAGTTGTACTTTCTGTACAATCCTTCAGGAAATCAACTTGGTTACATTCCACCACTGGCGTTAACGAGGCTGGTGCTTCCATCAAATCATGCATGTTCTATTTCTCATGCGCGGCACTTTGGTGAATGTTCCACTTGAATTCCGTTCTAATTAAAAACATTGCTATATAAAAAGTGCATTCATTATGTAATCACAAATCTGCTCTGTTCAGGCTCTACAGTAGGTCAGGAGACTTCTCTCAAAACATGTACATAAACAACACTGACAGGTAAAGACATGGACACAAGACTGAAACTGGTTCATGGACTGTCTGTAATGAAAAATGTCACCTAGACATGATGAAATGGCGAGGAAAGAGACGATATAAGAGGCTTTAGATTTACCGTACATTCAAGATTGCCTACAATTCCCAAATACCTGCGATAATACCTGCTTTCCCTCCAAAATGTGGAGGTGTTTGGAAGAGCAGCTCGGTTGCTTCGGACTGATATCTTTGTTTCTCCTCCGCTAAAAAAACGAGTAGACAGACGTGATGCATCCAGGCCTACGAATTAAGTTGTAAAGGATACATTTTTGCTTTCAAAAGCGAACGCAGAAACGGATGGGCACGGAGAGACAAGATGTGCAGGCTCATTGTACAGCTTAGTACTTGTTAGACTGCCAGCTGAACAGGTTCTGCAGCGCCGATCCAGCGGCTTTTGAGTTTTCTTGGCAAAGAAGTATCAACGTATCACATCAAAACAATAATAGCCCACATCCTTAGAAGTCCTTCGCTCGTCTTTGATGGCGAAACTCAGTGTTTGCTTTCGAAGATCTCATCGCGGCCACAGTTTTCACGGGATGAAATGAAAATTCTCATTTTCTGGAGGCTTTGCGTAGACAGGAAATGCAACAACAACAACAAAAAAATGATTTCTGTTTTCTTGAGGAAGCCGTAAGATGCAGCTGTTAACATGATTACTTTTGGACTTTGATGAGCCCAGATCATTTGAAATTTCTGACATGTGGGGTATCACCGCTCTGATAGGCTACCAAAGGGCACAGCATAGCTCCTGACGTGGCAGCGCTGGTTTGTCGTTTCAGTCGGGTGTCTCGGGGAGCCAGGGGGCATGTGGCAAATGTGAAGGGCCTTGTGTTCGCCTGCTACCTCTCTGCCAGACACAGGCCATCCCAGGTCACTGCCACTCCACAACCAATCTGTGTCATCACCACCGCATTCTCCCACTTTCCTGACAACGTGTTACACCCCCACACCCCAATCTGTCCTCCATCGCTCTCTCTCTCTCTCTCTTTACCCCCCCACCTTCCCTTGCTTTTCAAAATCCCCCCCACTCTCTCCTTTCATCTGTTCTCTCTCCCTCTTTTATCCTCCTCCTCACCCTGCTTTATTTTTGTAACCCACCCTCTCCAATCCACTATTTTATTCTCCTCTTAAACCCCTCTTTCTGCACTATCTCATCCCTCTTCCTGTTCTCATTACCCTCCCCTTTTTCCTCATGCACTTGCTATACTTCCCCTCTCCCTCACCGCTCTATCCCTCCCATTCTCCAGTGCTCTCCTCACATCAGAAAGTGTTGGATTTTGACATCTGCCTGCAGGAGCAGTGACCCATGAAGTAATTAGAGGAGGAATCGCGCCGTCTCTTTCTCCCTCCCATCCCTCCCCTCCATCTTCTCGGCTCTCTGTCGGCTCTGAGCCGAGGATCATATAAAAAAGCTGGTTATGTTTACTCCCTGATCCATCTAATTTCTGTAACGAGGGCCGAGCCGGCCTCATCTCCTTACCACGCCGCGCTTAAGCCAAGGCGTTGGGCTGGAGAGGCGCCTCAGGCCCCCGCAGGGCAATGTGGAGCTTCAACCACACCGCTCAGCCGCGGAGACGAGGCTGGGACCTAACCGGATTAACTTCCAACCAGCACAGGTGGAGGGACCCTGCTTCAAACACACACACACACACACACACACACACACACACACACACACACACACACACAGAGAGAGATGCATACATGTGCACAGGGAGCGAGATGCAACTTTACACCATTTAATGTATCATCAAAAAAAAAGTGCTGGGATGAGACATCTGTGTGATTATATGTGGGTGTATTTGTTTGCGTGGGTGTTATGTGTGTGTGCTGCAGAAGGAAATAAATAAAAAAGTCAAAACTTCAGCTGCTGCAGCATGAGATGAGAGAACACAATTATGAATTGCTGCGGAGCTTACGGCCACTCCAGTGATAACACTCAAATGCTGTGGTATCAAATTGCTAGAGCATAGAAATCAGCCCCCCCCCCCCCCCCCCTCCCACTCTACCAGCCTGCGCCCACAATTGAAAATATTTGCCCCTGGATTGCAAATGTAATATGTAGGGTAAGGGTTGATGTATAATGCAACAAAGTGAAGTCTGAAGGCCATTCAAAACATGACAGGCTGGGATGTCAAATGTTTTGCTGGGCATCATTAGAGTGTTTTTCCATGTCCTAATTTAAAGATTATTCATTTAGAGGAAGTCTTCAGGGATTCTGCTGGTTAGTTTTGTGTCAGCGCTGCTGGTAAACATGGTCCAGTGCACCTCACATGTCAGTGTGCTGCACAGAGCAACACACTGTGTTTACAAGTCTTTATAAACAGAAGGAGGAATCAGCCCTGGTTACTGTCGGTGCTATTCATGTAACCATAAAATGTATTATTGCTCTAGAAGTTAGGAAATCAAATTCCCAAATCACATGGCCAAATTAATAAGAACCACAACCTTCCGACATAACCTTGCTAAATAGTATGTGGTTTATAATTTTAATATAATTTAAACAATTAACAACAATTAAACAACCAGTAAAATGACTGTCTTCCTCTTTCCCCTTCCTGGATTTTCAACAGGCCACCAAAAGAAACACACAGTTCACCATTTTCCAGTTACATCTTTCATGTATACCATTTCCCCCAAGGTAATTGATGGTCAATATTCACCAGTTTGGTAGCTTGTCGAGTGGCATAAGGAGTGGATGTCACACTGGAAAGGCGCTGATGTCGATGTCATAGCATTCCAATCGGTCTAGGTGTTGTGCCTGGACCCATAATAAGTTCACTTATTGGTTTCTGTTTATTTTCAGGTTTTTTGTCACTGTTTGGTTAGATTAAGGCAACAAAAATACTTGTTGAAGTTGCAGGAACATTAATACTTGGGTAGGTTTAGGTAAAAAACTAAAATAATTGGTCGGGTTTAGGAAAACGAGGTTTTGGTTAATATGTACTCTTTAACAATGGTAAACACAAGGTTGAAGGATGGCTTTGCATATTCGACATTACAAATACATGATTGGTCAGTTATGGTTAGGGTTAGGGTTCACTGGATTATGCAGCATTAATTATGTTTTGCCAGGAACAACAGCCTCACTGTGATATCAGATTGTGTGTAGTTTATGGTGGCTGGTGTCAGCTAATGTTAGCACACTTTAGATATATATTGCTGTGTAACTCAGTATTACTGAGTGAGTTCACTGCTTCTCTGCTTAATATGTCTTAGAATGTATCATTAATCCCATCGCATCATAAGTCACTTCATCTTACTTGAAATCCTGAGAGGAATTGTTGTAGAAGATACTTATCGACTCTCTATCCTTTTTATAAAAATATGGAGATGAGAATTGAACAAATAAACATTTTGATAATTTACAACTTCTCTGTGCTGTTTGAGTTGGAGTCTATTAATGACCATGGCCAAGGTCATCACAGTGAGGCTTACCTGACTATATATAACAAATAAATATAAGGTGGTTACTCACAGTTATTTTACCACTAATCTTATTCTAGTTACTACTACAGCTATTATACATCATTATTACTACTTTTGAAAACTTCTACTGGAATATAACAGAGCCCTTTAAAGAGCATTAGCAGCCACAGTGTCTGACAGTGTCTCCGCAAATTGCCATCAATGTGGGTACAAGGTGTTCTGTTTCTGTGGTCCAGAAACAGTTTATGAAGGCCCTGGCAGAGCTAGCATGAGTGTCTGTCCGTCCCTGTGCCCCGTCCCCCTGACAGCTTCAGGCCAAAAGACACTGGCCAGAGCAAAGCCACTGTAACCCAATTGGACCATCAATTACTACTGATTAGCCTCAAAGTAGCATCTGTCCCAGGAAGCATTTAACCAATATACTGTTCGTAGTGACATACGGCAACAGAATTAACTGTCATATGTCAATGTGGTTTAATAGGGTTATTGCATTTTTGACATGTTCAAAAGCTCGCAATTTGGCTAATGGAATGGCAGACAGAATCCAACAGGGCACCTGGCTGCTGCACTTCTGCGCATCTGTTTTTCTTTCAGGCTAAGAAAATATGATGGCAAATTGAAAATAATTTAGAATGATGCTCCCTCAGCAGCAAACGGACACAAACTTTGTTTTTTTTATACCAGACAAGTACGCTTTCTAGCATCGATTTCATAAAGATGTTGTCAAACAAAATCTAAACTTGTACATGGCAGCATTTATTTATTATTTGCTACTAAAGACATGATGAATAAAATCAAATAATATTTTAAGCAGTAATTCTTACCCATAGTGCCACCTGAAGAAAAAAATCTGCTCTTCATTAAACAACAAAAGGTGCAGTGCTAAACTGTTAGATTGTATTTACCTCGTAATGCAGGGAGCTGGGAGGATACCCAGGAGAATAGGTGTCAGTCAAGCCAATGGAGTTGGTAAAACAATCTGTCAATGTGATTTTTTGTGCATGTGCATGTGTTTGTGTGCTTCTGCGTGTGTGCATGCATGCAGCTGCGTGTTTCTATGTGTGTGTGTGTGTCTGCGTGCGTGCACTGGTAAAACAATCTGTCAGTGTTTTGACAGCCATGTCACATGCCGCGGATCAGTCTCGGGGGATCCTGCGATGAGAACTCCTGATTACCCCCTCTATGCATGATTCCTATATTTAACCCCGGCAACCGTGACTTACGTGTGGTACGGATGACTTGCTTCGCGGGGGGAAATTGTTTTGCAGCAGGTGCGGAGGGTCGTACGGGGCACGGAAAAAAAAAAAGTTTTCAAGGTGACACAAGGCGCAGTGGTGTAGCAGTGAATTTCTTTGCCATCTGTCTATCATTAAGGTAAGTTGTTCGGGAACGGCGTCGCTCTAGTACAGAACGGTGAGTGAGTCCCTTAGCCAAACAAAGGGTGTCAGACAAAAGGTTTTTGGAGATATGATGCTTGAAGAGTATTTTTTTTTAATGTGGTTAAACACAGAGGGACTTTGAAAATAAATGGAATGCTACATGAGCCCAAGTCTGTATTAAGACATGTGTCAGGAGTGTTTATTTCTGGTAATCGTTCAGGAATAAAAGTAAAAAAACAGCTGCATATTTCACACCTGGATGCTGAGGTGGCCATTATCACCATAATTTTATACTATTAGCTAATGAGCAGTTTCACAACAGCAATACTCTGACTCACTGGATGTAGACTGTTGGTAGAAGCCTGCCATTGGCCCATTTCCACCAAACAGTCCAGTTCGGTTCAGTTCATTTCGTTTCCTCTATCAAAATATGTGGATGGTACCAAAAGAACCACTCTGTGCTGCCCTTGATGCTCAATACCGTTCTGTTGAGGTACTGGGCACACTGACCTGAGGCCAAAAGGTGGAGTTAACGAAGGCCAAATGGTAACAACCCCGCCCACTGTCCACAGTGGAAACGCAAACTGATCTGGAGTTTAGGTGCAGTTACCAGGAGGAGTTATGTAAGGGTTCAGATTGTGCTATACAGAAAGTACTTTGAGGAACATTCTTCTTCCTTCCGCAATCTGCGTCACAACAGTTTAAAAATCCCAGTCTCTACTGGAAACAACAAACTCTAAACTGGCAAGTTACCTGAATACTAACCTGGTTGCCCACAGCACCAACTTTAAAAGCTTGCAGAGTGTTTTGATAAAGGCACATCTCTGTGGAGATAGGTCTGGCTATGTGTAACTACTGCAGCCACTGAAGGTCAAGTGCCTTGCTCAAGGGTATCTCTTTGGTAATTGTTGAGGGAGGATTGTACATTTCTAAACCTACACGTTGGGAACCGGAATGGGTTAAGCGGTTTCTCGCCGGCGCCCCGATGACAACAGCGTAAGTTTCCTCGAGACCTGGACCCACGACGAGGATAAATTTCTCAAATTTCAGTTACAGCCTGAGAACGAGCCCGATGTTGAGTATTAATGGTTCAGTAGGGGATGCACACAGTAATATAAACCCTGTGTGCTGCAGGAGAAAAAAAACTGTGGTGGTTTTCTCTTCTGTGTGTTAATGGCAGTGGCAGGGTGACATAACATAACTCTTGATTTATAAGGCTATTTGAAATGCCATCGCTCGCGGGGCTGTACCCATAGAGCAGGCAGGGAGGATCGCTGACAGCTCACTGACTACAGGATGGTGAGACAGAAACGCCTGGTGTGTCTGTCTGTCGAGCGCTCCCCTCCTCATCTCCCCGTCGACCATCTTTTGTTCTGTCTCATCTGCTTTGTGAAATCTTCTGCACGTCTCTCGTCTCGCTCTCAGTGCATCTCCCTTTTCATCCGTCGCGGTGGCAAAGGGTCGTAGCACCGTGGGACTTCTGTGGCTCAAACAGTCACACTCCAAAGCGCCCATTAAGTTCAAAAGACACACTGTGCCGGGAACCTTTTTGCACTAGGTGAATACTTTTGTCACCAAAGAAGTTAAAGCTCTTCAGGAAAAAAGAATGTGGGCTGTCTAATGCTGATATTCATTTCCCTTTCACCTGCGCTTTCAACTTCAACCACTTACAGGCCATTTTTGGACATTTTGAAATTTATAACGTTGACAGTGGATGATTGACTCTGATTTGTTCCTTTTGTATAATTTGGCCAATTTTACTTAAATGACCCAATCGAGGCTGAAATGAGGGCCTTTGGTCAAGGCCCTGAGGTGTGTGCAGGTATGAGAGTAACGTATTTAAGAACAGCTGTTTAGCCCCAGGACTAAAACAAGAATGAAAACAATGCTTTTAGAGCATTTCAGAAATGCTCTACATTCATCAGTTTGTGTTGTGCACTTGTTTGCCTGTAAACTGAGTGTTGCGCGCGCATATTTCCACAGAAGGCTGCGGTGAAAGAGCGGACAGGGGAATTTTTAAAGGGCGACACGTGAGAAGTTGCACTGTAAGATGCCAAATCTCTGTAGCCGCTAAGACAAAAGCCCAGGTGGGGTCACCCATTGTCATGCACATAAGTGGACATATACGATACCTATTTGTAAGCATGTTCATATTACCAGAGACATTTCGGATGAGCAATGGCTGTAACGCGATCGCTGAAAAACAGCAGGGAGCACAATATAAGGCACAAGCAGGTTTGACCGGGTGGGAACTAAAGTAGCATCGGTGCTCGTTGGGGGGACTTCCTGGATGAAAACAAATCTCCCGCACTGCCAAACAGGCTTGGGTGTTTGTGTGTTTAGGTATGTTTGAAGAATGCTGGCACTGCACACTGTCACCGCTGACAGGGAAACTGAACGCTGCATTAAACGGCAAGGGGATATTCGCAAATGAAAACAGATAGGAGTGTCGCTGCATGAGGAATGCAGCTCCTGAAAGAAAACCACAGCGTGCCTTAAAATGATACTGTTTCACCGCAGCTCTTTAATTTCTGACACAACATCGCTAAGTTGGCTTTGGAAGGCGTAGGTGGTCTAGATGCTCCCTGCGGCCTCCAAGGTCGCTGCCAACATGCTCTCATACCTAAACGTCTTTATAGGAAAATTACCAATGGCTCCCAAAATGAGCCTACAGTATATGACCATCGAGTAGCAGCGATCGGCTAAGGTTGTGAAATGATTGCAATTTGCTACAGTTTAGTTAGCCTTGGTTTGGTTTAGGAAAAGTTAATGGTTTGGGTTCAAATAAGTTCATTTATTATGTATGTAACATATGTAAAGTGCATTACATACGCTAAAATAAGTCAACTTTGACTTTTGATTTCAAATGGGACACAAACGGTAGTCTCGTGGGAGTCGTGGAACCCATCTATCCACCCAAAACCTCCTCCATCTGGAGAATGGTTGACCTTCAGCCCTGAGGACTCTACTGCTAACAGCCAAAAATATATCATTCATAAATGTTGATAAAGTAAGTTATTTTATCAAGAGTGGCATTTTAGTGAAGTGGTGTGAGTGAAGCCCAACAATTGTGTGTGTATATATATATATAGCAGCACAAATTTGAAGCCAAATATGTATGAAGCCAAAACATCAACTGGCTATAATTGTCTGTCTGTCGGCTGTCGTTCTTATTACATCACCTGACCTCCTCCTTTGCTCCCGTCATAATTACTATTGCCACTAGAGGTAATAAAAAGCTCTGTGCACAGACGGACAAAATGGTTGATTTTCTGGTTGGGGTGGGATTTTGCTTTGGTGAAGGGTCAAAAGTAACCTCTGGTGGTGCTCACAGATTCTCCCACGAATCAGCCAACATTTAAGCCGAGCATTTGTTTGTGATATATAAACATGAAGAAAATGGCCGAGCCAAGGACTTTGGTTGAAGTAGCAACCTGTGGGAACAGAGAGTGTGTTGCCTGTAACTGTGACTCATGCTGTCTGCCATTTCTGTGGTTAAGCTAAATGCTCTGACCCCAGCATCAGTCACCGTCAGCCCACAGACAGGCTCTCATTTTACTGTCTGAGGAATTTACCGACCTATTCAGTGCCCGAGCTGCTGTAAGACTACACGCGCAGTAATCCAAATCAACAGTAATTCTAAAATATCTAGGTGAAATTTTAGGCGAGCTGTTGATGACAAACATTCATCTGTTTTCATTAAAGGCATATATGTGTGTTTCTTACATTGTTCGCGTCCTGAACGGGTATTATAATTGCTGTTTAAACTGGCAGCCACAGCACAATCAAAGTGATGAAAACAAACCCCTGCACGACATTGCTGTGGACTTTAAGATCATGTTGTCTTACTGAAAACTCTGTTGAGGGATTAGGAGAAAAAGTGCAAACAAAACACATCCTGGGTAAACATGGAGAATCCAAGCTGGTCGTTGGCAAAATGAGGCCACGGTGTGAGTCACCGCTGTCTGGGAGGTCATGTTTCAGTCAGATTAGCAGTCACCTCGTTGTTTTCCCAGTGATTACATCCTTTAGCTTCATTGACTTAATGAAACCTACATGATCTCTCCTGATTAACTTGAACTTACACCTTTCAATCTCTTTTTCTCTCTGTCTCTGTGTGTGTGTGTGTGTGTGTGTGTGTGTGTGTGTGTGTGTGTCTTTGAAGAACTACCCTGCCAAGTCCATAGGAACCCAAACAACTCTGACTTCTTAGCTCGTGGCCCTCCCGACTCTTCTTGTATCCAACCATCTCTCCCCCTTCGCTTTTCCTTTAAACACACGGCCCTGTTATCACCCTTGCTTCCTCTTCCCTCCTTTATTTTTCAAAGCATGAGAACGGGGCCGGGGCGATTAAGGAATCCTAGCCCTGGCTAATCACCCCGGACTGGAGCACTTCCGCTGCGCTGATTACCGAGGAAACCATTAAGGAGAAGAAAGTGGCTGGATCTTTCATCCTGGTCGGCCGGGCTCAGGGGAGGTCAGAGAGGGGTGTGTTTGATAGGCCATTTACCCTTCCTGTTCTTATTATTCCAGCATTTCCTCTATCTGGACTCAACACGGCTGCAGCGCGCGGACCCCGGGCCTGTCTTGCCCTCCCCTCCCTCCCAGAAGACTGTAATCATTGCCATACCGGTGTCCTGGACTCCCTGGTACGTATGCATGACACTATGTTGATTCACAAGCACACGCACATGCACCCCTCATCACATGTTCCCCTCACTTTCACACCCTCGCACACTAGCACATCACACACTGGTACTTGGGGTTGACCACAGCTCCTCTCCTGCCCCCCCTCCTCTAGTTGAGCAGCAGTGACCCTGGAAGAACCAGGGTACGCACGTACACGAGCGGCAACCCCTTCCTCGCTCATTTTCCACCCTCTACCCCAAAAAACAAAACCAGCGTATTCGCGCGCACCAGGGCCTCATGGGTACTGTCACAGATGGTGCTAATGACGTGTGCCCCAGCCGAGGCAGCGCCCTCGTTCGCGCTAGACTGGTGACATATGCTCAGTCGCAGGGCCATCAGCGGAGCACGGCAGCCCCCAGTGTCCGAGAGACACCCCCGTAACCCCGCTGCCATCGCGACACAATGACAGAGACAGACCCTAAACAAACAGCGAGCCCGGCGCTGCCTCCTTCTCTCTCTTCATTGTATCTCAATCTGTTTCTCTCTCAGTCCTCCCCCCTCCCTCCCCACTGTCTGTTTCTGTCTCTCCCTGTTACTTCTCACTCCCCTATGTTGTTCATCCCTCCTCTGCCTTTTCCACTAATGTCCCCACTGAGCCTGACTTAATGGATGACCCTTTGCTTTGGCGATTAGGGTCCCCATGGGGGCCCTTTCCCTCCTCTGTAGGAATCCGGGTACAGCGGAGTGACAGAGCAAGTTCAGGCTGCCGCCTGCCCCTGAGTGTAAGCGTGTGCATTGCAGATATCAGGGGGATTTGTATAGAAGGGTGACAGGACGTATCAGCCAAGTGGAGTCTCATGGTCGGTAATGGGCAAAGCACTAGCTTGTCTCCGTGTCCTGTGGTCTCTCCCTCTGCCCAAGCTGCTTGTGCACATACTGTCGCAGAGGGACTCAGATGAGACCAGATGTGCTGCGGTGATGTGATTTTATTTCTCCTGCAGGCCTTACAGATGCCGCATCTACTAAAAAGTCATAGGAAATAGAATGAGAATGAAAATGAAAATTAGAATGAAGAGATGAATACGTTTGGTACTTAATTGCATAATGACCCGTGATTCTCTAGGTCATTTTCCTGCGTTTCAATGCAGCGTATTGTTGCGGTATCCAAAGGTGAAATCAATGCACTGACACTTCAACAAAAAGCTCCAGAATGGGGGAATTCCTTGAACATGAGGGCAACCAAAAAGACCATCGGCTGTCATTATCCCTGTAACCCAACCCCCTCAGAGTTACTGTAACGCCACACCGATGCACCATGGGTATGAATAAACCTCCAGAGACTTTTTGTGCTGTACAGTGATGCCACACCGGCCTTTTGTACGACAGCATTCCTTCAAAAAGTTGTAAAAATGCTGAAAGGTAGCTGTGGACAAATTACCAAATTACACCAGAGCCCTGGGGGGAGGACAGTGAGGACTCAGTGGAAAGTGTTGGAGGAAAAACACTGTGTCATGTTTCTGTAACCAAGAAGATGTAACCATAGATGCCTTTTGTTCTAGATGAAGCAGAGAGCCAGTCGTCTCACCATTTGTTTAGAGGGAATGTTGAGTTGATGAGCTCATGCCGAGATTCACTTTTCCATGTAAATGGATTAGCTATAGGACGGGCGCAGTGATAGCAGGAGAAAACATGAATACTGTAATAATGCATGCACAGCAAGCTATGTGTGCAGAAAAGTTTGGAGGGAAATTATTAGCATTGATAATTGTTAGTTTAGTCGAAGTCGCCTAAATTATTTATTGTCAGCTCTGCATTTCAAAGTGCCGCGCCTTGCCTGTGGTGTCAGAACAGAGTTTCACCGACAAGAAACAAAACGTGACTCACTGTCAGAATCCACAAACAACAACAACAAACGAGTGGCATTTGGAAATCAATTAGTTTATCTGGCAAAATGCAGATTTGATGACTGTACGGATATGAACTTTGAAAGTTGCAACAGGAACACTTACTTTGTGATTGGCAAAATCCTTTTTGCAAACAGAGGCATTTAACTTTGTACTGTGGGACATGTGCTCCCATCCAGACTTAATAAATATACAATCTAAAGCACATGGACAACTGGGACTTGTGTACTTTCTGCTTCCAGAGGGATATTTTCTCTCTGGCTTTGTTGTTTTGTCATCAGTGTTTGTGTTTGCCTCAGACGAAAACAACAGGGTTTACTCACAGCGCACAAGGCTAAATCGAGAAATGCCACATTCTTTAGAAATCAAGCTTCAGGAGCACATTTAAATTTACTTAAAGATGTATTAATCTTAGATTTGTTTCTATGTGATGTGGAAGAAATCCAAGAAGTACAAGTAGTCCACATTACAAACAGAAATGAAGAGGTTAAATGTGCTTTTTCACTCGGCGCCACGTACCTTATGTAACCTGCAGTATAGTAATACTTCTGTTCAATGGTAACATGAGAGAATAATGGAACTATATACGGCATTACCTAAGCAGCTCTGTGTGCTGGACAGTGCTGAAAAGGACTTATTGGGACTGATTGCTGACCTGTATATTCTTTACCTATAAAGATACTACACAAATCCTTATTATTGCCTTGTGACTGTAATTAACTTAGAACAATGGAGGAAGTATCTGCAGTATTAGATCCTTTGTAGAAAGGTGCAGAATCAAAGAATCTCTCTTCATTAAAATACATTTTTATGATTGTGAATGAATCATTTGAAAAACAATGTTGGGTCCAAACTGATTGTTTTGTTGTGGAATAATTCTGACAGTTGGTTCCAGCGTCTGACAAAGGTTTGTCAGCCAAAAGCATAACGCCGTTGGAACGGCCGTGGTATCTGTGCTTCGTCAGTGATCAAGAGTCTTTGTTTTTGCCAGTTCGTGGAAAAGAATTTAAAAAAAATAATAATAATAAAATCCCTTGTGACGTGAATGCAGTAAAAGGGTGGAGATGGAATGTCACATTTATTGGCTAGATGTCCGTTCAGTAAAAGTTCAGAAGTGTCATCAGGAAATTTAATTGAAACTAAGAAATGTAAATGTATTTGTTCTGCAGAAAAATTGCCCTTGACGGACTTTTACAGTATGTTAGACATGACTTAATACTAATGGATCAATGTATGAGTAGCATTTTGATGTTGTAAATTGTCATGGGTGTTAACTGTAGTCCAGTGGTTCCCAATTTTTCTCAGATCTTTCCCTGACTACTACAGACGGCCTTCTGAAATAGAAAATGAAATGCAGATACAGTATTCCACCAGGCTATCTTGCCAAAATAAAATCTTTGAGCTTTAATTCGATAATTGTAGCCTAAAAGGAAAAATATGTCCACAATAAGGGTAATGTCAGTGAATCAAGACAAGAAACTCCCTTGGCATTTCACCTACCATCACAAAGACATTTTTTTATTTCACTTTGTTTTCCTAACAAGGAAGCATCAGATTTTCAGCGTTCGCAGGCCCAGGTTTACAAGCACAGAAAATCAAAATTCCCCAATCTGCAAAAAATTAATGAAAAAAACAAAAGAGGGCATCTAAACTCTGCTGGCAGTATAAAAAAAAAAGAAAAAACAGCCCTGGTGGTCTTAACCGGTCATCATTTTTTTACTTGGGAATAATGGACACCATGTGAGGGACCCCTGGTCCCTCCGACAAAGCAGTGGGCTGAATGAAAAAGAGGAAAGAAGAGGTAGCGTATTTATGTTTCCCAAAGAGCACACATCCGGAGATAATCTGCTGTATCCTTAGATAATCTTTAGTAGCTTAAACGCACCGGCTGAGCTGTAATTAATGGCAGGGAAGCTATGTCATGGTGACCCAGGGATGTTTGTCCTATCACTGTATGTTCATTAGCGCACTATGGAGCCACTCACGTCCTCTGCGTCTGATTTAAAGTTGGAACAGTGCAGCATCAACATGCTAACGGACAGGGGACCAATTTTTAATATATTTAACCACTGTTATTTGCCTTTAATTCAGGAGGTCTTAAAGGAAACGTTTACCCAAAAATGTTATATTCGGTCGTTATCCACTCACCCCTTGCAAATGGAAGGTGGGATGGAGTTTCAAAGTCCACAACATTTCTGGAGCCTCAAAACAAGCAGCAATGTGATGTGAAAACAAAAGAAGGAAGGGCTCTATACAGCTCATCTGGTGAGCTCCGAGTCTCCAGAAGCTCTATGATCCCAGATTGATTTTAAAAGACTAATTAACGAATGGTCAAGACCTGATCAGCAAAAACTTTTTCTATGATTAAAGTCCTAATTCTTCAAGACTTAAACTTTAGCAAGCTGGTACTGAAGCCAAAACAACAAACAACAATAGTGAGGCCACAGTATTGGGATGTCTAACTTTCTTTTTCCTGTGTTCTGCTTTTTTCTTCATTTTCTATCTTTAAAATGTGTATTTATTTATTTTTTTAATAATGATCTATACTTTTTTATTTTTTAAAATGTGTCTTTAAATGAGCCGTCGAGACATTCCTAAAGGTTGTGATGTCTCAGCCATGGCCCAGTGCCTGCCTCAGGCCTGTAAGAGCCAACCAATCAGAGCAGACTGGACTTTTCAGAAGGAGGACTTTAGAGTGACAGGCACCAAAAGAGAGCGTTCAGACGGAGGTTGAACAGAGGTGCTGCAGCAATGGACACTATGAAATAAATGATGAGTTTTTTGAACATTTAGGCTCTTAAACAAGTTGTGAGCCCAAAAATGATAATATGGGACCTTTAATTTAAGAAAATGTCATCAAACGAAGTACTGAACCCAAAGCCAACAAAGCAATATTACCACACCAACATCCCAATCCTTCACTAATTTCAACATGTTAATATAGTATTATTCATCCCCACAAATGTCATCATTTCCATCAGGATCATTACAACACAGCATGACACAGAATTTTCTTTTCTTCTTAAAAATAAAAATTGCCTCATCAATTTTCTCTTTTAAGGTCAGTGTATTGGAGTGAATCTTCTGTACACATACAGTATATGAAAAGTTTGAGTATATGTATATGTATATTTTTTGTTTTACTTGTTTTGTTTTTTAACTTAGGTATTACTATAAATTAAGACACCACTTGCTTTAGCCATGATTATGTTCTTTCTGTGCTGGGACGCCATTAGAAAAATTATGTTTAATCATGACCAAAATGCAGTGGACTCTTATGAGTTGTGCATGGAAAATAACCCTCAAATGATTTACAGCGTGCGGCCATCTTTCAGATAACAATCTGAAGCGCCCACGGCTTTTCATATCACCTGTGCCATAAAACTTCAACCTGATGAGAAAAAATCAGACCATTAAGTGGACGAGAGTGCGTTCATCCCCACACTGTGAGATGTGTGGGAAACTCTTCACCGCAGCCGCAGCAGCTCCCTGTCATGCCGGCTCCAGTGTCTGGCCTCGTCATTTTTCACCCCACCACCGACACCGCCGTGGAAGGAGAGAGGATGTGTGTGTTTGTGTGAAAAGCACACCTGGCAGAGAGGGAGACCTATAACCCCACCCCTCCACCGTCCGACCTCAACCCCCCCACCATCCCGTCCCCGTCTCCCCTCCCCACCTCCTCTCTCTCCACCCCTCCATCCCACCTTCTTCCCGAGCCCCCCGAGGGGAGAGATGGATCTGTGTCTGGGGCTGGTGATGTCACTCTTGGCAACCTGAGGTTTTGGAGTTCAGAGGAGTGAATCGGGGGAACTATCTCGCTTTGTTTACAGTGCATGCAGACTCTGGTATACGCATGTGAAAGTTGAAACAGTTTTTGTTTACAGCTCAGGTATTGTATACAGCTTGCGGTCGGGTCCTTTTATCGTTTGCTTTGTCGTCTTAATTTTTTTACGAAGAAATTTCGAAGTGCTCCACTTTTCATGGGGTTTTCTATTCTTCATTTAAAGTGGGGATGATGAGATGCGCATAGTGGAAAAAATGCGGGCAAACAAACTTAATGGAGACCAGGAAGGACATGTGTTTCCAAAGTGGGGATTAAACAATTGTGAATCAACAGAATATGCCCTATCAAGACAAATTACATTGCATGGGACAATTACGGGGGTCAGTGTCATCGGAATATAAAAAGGAAAAGGAGAGAATCTTTGCATTTTCCTCACTTTTTCTGTTACATCTTGAAAATCAAGCAGGGACAACGAGGCTGAGAGTTAATCGGTTCAAGATCTCAAAGTGTGCACCCTCCCTGAGGAGGAGTCCCAAAGAGATACTGTACCTTGTGTGGTTTACATGTATACCGCCTATATGTAAACACACACATGTAGACAAACAGCCGTACAATGCACGAGATGCCCCTTATGTGGCTGGATTCCTTCTCGAGGATTTAGGCCTCGTGCTCTCCACAGTCGAGTGAAGACAAGCGGGAGAAGACAGCAGAGCACATGTCATGGGAGTCAGTCTGGATGAAAAGACTCGTCTCTCTTCCCTCAGTCGAGTTGTCACACTGTGCAGTCATGCCACAGAAGTTCTACGGATTTTAAAAGTCTTGACATTGTCCCATCAATTACAGGACACCGATGTCACGAGTCTCGGTGAATACTTTCAATATATGGAGTCAAAGTCAGAGCAGTCAAAACATATTCAGAGCGCGTCTTTGATGGCCTCACTTTTTCCACAGAACTGTCAGAAGCTCTGCTAGACGCAGACGTTTCAGCGTGCATGTGACTCCTCGTGCACGTGCGATGATTAACACCCCCCTTCCTCTATGTCAGATGAAAGCATGAAAAATGGTATGGAGTAAGGGGGAAAAAAGGGCGTGTCCCTCACCAGTTGTAGCTTTAGTTATCTGATCAATACCGTGCAATTACAGAGATTTATGTCGCCCAGCATTCCAGGACCAGTTCGTCTCACAGCCACCTGTGGAAATACGATCTGTTTTTAACTCATCTCACACACAGGAGAGGAGCGGAGAGAGGCCAGGTGAGCTACAGTAGTCCATTTCACCCCAGTTTCCACTATAAATACATTTTATCACACTCATCCTTCAGGAAAAAAGCTAAACACAAGCTCTTCACAGTACCCCGGCCCGCATGCATTCCCACAACAACGTATCATTATAGGTTGACTGATATGGTGTAACTGTGTCAGGTTTGATGGGTGTCTCGAAGCCCATTATTTTAAGTGTGACCTAAGTGTTCAGGATTGAAAAGGTCTGGAAATCAACCGTCCTGCTGGTTATCTTCACATTTCTGAAACAATTTTAAACACTGACAGTAAACAAAGCCTAAGTGCATTGTGACACTAATATTCAGCTGCATAAGTTGAATGAGGCCATACTCTAGAGTCCCTCACGCAATTGTATTTATAAGCAAATATGGAAGTGGACCCATAATTTAAATGTATGTAAATGCATTTTTATTTCAACCTATTTTGACAAGAAGAAGTTTTGGAACAATAGATTAGTCCTATGTTCATTTTGATTGAAAGAACACGGCATAATTATTAGTTCCATCTGCAAATTAGCTGCCTTGACTGGATTGTAGTCGCTAGCTTTACTAAGGCCAAGACCTCACCTTGAAATGTAAATGCAATCCCCCGGTGTCTTTAGATCTATTTGGTTATAAAGAAGCTCACCAGATATCTTGACATGATAAATAATCAAGCAATTTAAAGGAGAAAGGTTATGCTCATTGTCAGGTGTATAATTTTATTGTGGGTTACTACTAAAATAGTAGAAAATAGAAAATACGGAAAAGTATAATAGGTCTCATTTAATATTAAAAACACAGTATGCAAGACCTCCATAGTTCACAGATGGTTGTTAAACAAGTCCTGTGCAATCCTGCAGTCATAGCAACCTATACAATCCAAGATGGAGGACATGCATGTGAAAACTCACGGGTGGTTCCACAATACAGTCTGAGAAGCGTGCTGTCTCCTCAACAGCTCATGAGGAGGATGTCTGAGGATAAATGTCACCTATGGTCAGTCCTGATGTCCCCTGCATGGGCTCCGGTTTTAAGGCTTATTCACTGAGGCGCTCCTTTGCGCCGTACGTGGTAACAGTGATTCTGGTTCCACTACATGGGCTCTGTAGGAAACCACATGCTTCCATAGCTCTAATTCAGAGATCTAGCTGTGAGGGCCTCTAAAGCTCACACAGCGTCAGTGGAGGATGTGTTGATGTCCATTTCTATCATTTTTCTCTTCTTCTTCCTGGTGTTCTTTGTCAATGACTGTATCTGTTTTTTTTCTTTCATCCATGATCCCTGTGTCCTTCTTTCCTTCCTTCCTTATAATGGGTCATACTGCTCATGTACAGTGCTATAGCATCCTAGCCATCAGCCAGTGAGCCTAAAAGGCTTTGTGTTGCTCTGATATACGGTTGTAATTCAGTCCAGATAGTTTCTGTCAAAGCAGGTTTGCGGCGTAATTACCTGAAGCGCTCAGGTTTGATCAGATTCATTTGCAAAAGGTCAACGCATCAGACCTTGTTCCAGTTCCAAAGGGAATCATGGCCAGAGTAGCTTTACTTCCAGTGAACACAGTGATCTGTCGAGCCTTTAAAGAGCCAATCTCGCCAACAATAAAACCTGGCCGCCAGTCTCACTGTTTTTGATCCCGACCTCAAAATGAATTAGACTGAAAAGGCCATCAAATCTAGAGTCCTACAGGTCGTGCACCAAAATTGGTCGATTTTCTTATGTGGTTTTGAAAGGACATTTTAGCATTTATGCCGTCCGTTTCAAAGGCTTTTTCCTGCCGAGCATGAGGAGAAGAGTCAGTGAGAAACACACACTGACCTGAAGCCAGTTTCAGATCTCGTAAGTGGAAAATTTCAGCGTAATAAATTACTGCTGACACGCTAAAAGGCTTTGTGGATCTGTCATATTCAAACACTTCATCAGACAATGGCATCCGTACATGATGACACAGCTTAGGTCAAACCATTCCAGACCTGGTAACCGTATCTCTTATTTTCTCTCCCCACAGAGCTTCTTAACTGGATTTACTGCAATGCGATACAGGAGCAAGTATTGAGTGAGGAGATGGCGGCTTGTGGTGCGTGCGTGTGTGCGTGTGCGCGTGCTATAGAGTACACATATGTGTGTCACTGTGTTTGTGTTTGCACGGGTCTGTGTGCACATGTGGACGCACAGAGATCAGATGTTTGCCTGGTCCATCTCTGGGCCGCTGCAGGAGCAGAGGACGCCGGGATATGCCCGGCCCGGGGGGATCCTCTTGTGGCTGAATGGAATTGAGGAATGCCACCATAGACAAACATGCTGCGAGCTATGAAACAACCGCCGTGCAACTGAAATCAACACTGCGCGTCCCTGCTATCCAACACAAAAGGGAAGTCAATCCAAGAAACTAAAGGAGAGCGAGAGGGAGAGAGAGAGAGAGGGAGAAAAGAGAGGGAAAGAAAAGAAAAACAAACATTACAAGGGTGCCTCAGTATAGCCCAAAGGGGTTTCAATGTAATGTCACAGCAATGCTTAATATGGAGCGCAGCATGTAATGAGTTGATGTAATAATAACACATGCATTTCTTTTTTTGTCTCTCTTTTTTTTATTATTATTATTTTACAAGATCTACCCGTAGTCTTACAAGACACATGTGTGGTCAAGCCCGTAGCACCACCATGCAACCTAGAAACCCACGTAACGTAGTCCGAAAATAAATATTTCTTCAAATGTTAGTGAAGCTGCGAAAGAAAAGAAAACATTGTGGCGCGCTCACTTCCTCCCTCCTGCCTTCAACATCCAGTTCTTTTAAATCCTTCTGTGCAGTTACATAATGAGGCCTGATCACTGATGGGAGACTGAATACATTAACTCCAGGTGTCGACATTTAAAGAATGGGATTTATTTATTTATAATGTAGTTCATGTTTATCTGTAGCGTCAACCTATGCCACACACTGCAATGTTTACAACCTAGGCTAAACTGTTATGCCCTCGGTAATGTAATGTACATATTTTTACATATGCCACCATGTATGGAGAATAAGGCTGCCATGTATGATAAGGCACTAAATTATTATTACATGCATAAGGTCTCTGGGTATATGGAGATATAGGTTTATAACATATATGACATACCCATAGTAAAATGTGTACATATATGAAAAGTTACCAATAAATATGTAAGTCATATATGTAGAGATAGAGGTTTATATATTAAAAGAAAATAGTTGGTTGGACTTGCCCAGCAATGTGTTTGAAGCCATAAGCCAAAGTGAACCGTGTTTTAACATGTCAATCACCACAAAATGTACCTGTTATGCAGTTACAAATGTTTCCATTTGGCTACTGTTGTGGTAAAAGACGTTTTCGCACCATGAGTTAAGTCATTCACATGATTCGTGTGGATGCACATAAGTATGTTATGATGCCAATAATATATATACATATATATATATATATATATATATATATATATATATATATATATATATATATATATATATATAGCCTTAACCCCTAACCCCTAACCCCTAACCCTAATTATAAATAAATTTAAAAAAATGTGCCAAAGTGATAACAAAAAACACACTTCCTGGAAGTACGTCGCTCTCTGCCTGAATTGTTGCTACAATGAACCCAGGCATGCTGCACTATGATGATTAGTAATGTGTAAATATGAAACGTTTTATGCCACCATGTAAAGTTTATAAATCATACATTAATACTGATATTTGTCATATCTATACAGAATTATATGTGTGCTATATATCCCAAAATAGATCATTTACGTACGCAAGCATACATATTTGTATGGGCTGGACATATATGTTGAATATGAATTCTAAATATATATTGATTTGTTTATCTAAACATACATCAGTCTCTGGTTTTCATAATAAACTGTATTTTATTCCTTGAGGTCCATCATTACATTCAGTACCTGGAGACATCTTGAAGGTAACACTCTTGTTTGAACTGATTTGGAATCATTCCTGAGTGGTGTTTAATATTTCAGGTTTCTTGTCTCGTGTGCATGATGAAAGGCCTGATGAAATCCTTGAATGATTCCACCAATAAAGGTTCTGCGCTACTAAGCATGGCTCATGGACTTGTTGCATTCACGGGAAGCAAAGCCCTAGGATAATACTACTGGAGGATCTCTCCGGTTGTAGGTCTTCCTCCATGTTGTTTGCCATGTTTGCTTTGTGTAGAACACCCACAATTCAAAAAGCTCCACGCTCAGCGAGGGGTTTATGAGGTGAGGGAACGTCTTTCTTCTCCACATTCAGGCAGATAGCATTACCATCCCCGTGCGTCTTGGATCCGCAACATTGGCTAACAATTGTCACTCATGTACTTTCTAATAATTTGGCCATGCTTGGCAGGATATTAAGCAGGCTTACGGGGTATGTGAGACGAAACGATTTGAAGTCATGTTGTGATAGAAGGCGTGCACGTGTGCGGGAATGTAATTGATTTATTTATTTTATGACAAGGATGCAAAGCAAGTGTGAGATTTGCGACTGTAATGCGGCTCCGGAGAGAGACAGGGAGCCATTGTTGGATGAAGGTGGGGGGAAGGTAGTTCCTCGTACGTGGAGGGCCCTCGCAATCCTTCCAAACCTTCCAAGAACGTTGATAAGCAGATCCCTGAAATGAAATCTTCCCCAGCACCCGGCTGGATCTGCCCCTAATCGTTTTATTTACAGTCACTGTAAAAGACGCCTCCTTTTTAATGGCACTGTGGAATAATAGGCAGCCGAGGAACAATCGGGTACAGTCCTAAGCGCATTCCCCCCTTCCATTTTCACATTAGGCTAATCGAGGCGAGGGGAAGGATATAAAGACATCAGTTGGATGAAATGAGTGTAATTGGAGAATAATGTAGTTAGTTTGCTCTAATCTTCTGCATAATATTAAAATGTTCTCAACGCACCCCAGCTGCAAGCAATCACCCCGCTCTGAGGAGCGCTGGGCGACGATGTTTGGAATGAGGAAGGATTGTTGCGAGATTGAGGAAGAGATATATGGGAGAGCGGGAAAAAGGGAGGCGGGAGGAAACAACTGGGAGCTTCAGGAGGAAGTCCAAGAAACTGTCTGTGAAGACCTCTGCCTGGATAAACTGAGCCCGTCCTCTATCTTTCCCTGTCATGGAAAAGCAATCCCCGCACCCTGCTGACGGCTGGCTAATTTGTACTGGGGGCTTGTTGGTTGCCAAGACTGGTTATGGTGTTGTTGAAATCAGGAACAGTAGGGACCAGAACTGTCAGCATGGGTTTCAGGGGTTCATTTTCTCCATGCTGAGTACAGCCTGGTACAGCCTGACTGCTATTTTTTCTGCTGCCAAAAAGCATCCTACAGTACACCAGTTTGCGATGGAACCAAGAGGTTCGGAGAATTAACAAGTTTTCTCAGTGGCTGGGGTAGAATGACCCGCTTTGTATACACAGAGAAGCGGGATTTTAATTGATTAAAGATGTACGCCAGCTGCGAAAACATCTTCTGCTAGATGTATTAAATTTTGCGCCGCTTTAATGGCCTTGAGATTGGAAGTTGAGAGGTCATCAGTCACTTGGCTCAATGTGGCCTCTCATACCTGCTAAATTAAGTTTTGATGGCCCCTCTCCACACAATCAGAGAAGTTGTAGTGGGAGCAGTCGCAGCGGTAGCCCTCACAGTGGAATTAAGGGTGAGGTTCATTAGTCTCCCTTTGGCTTAGCCTTGTCTGTGATTTCAAGGCAAAAAAAAAAAAAAAAACTCGCTCTGAGGCGGCTCTTTAACTGCCGTTATTGTGCAGGAAAATTGTCATTAGACAGTGGAACAAATAACCTCGAAACGTCATGGGTGTCTTCGCTGGGGATCTAAAACAACAACAAAGAATTAATCAAATTAAAAGGAAGCCTTGTTATGCGATTTCAATTTAATTTCCACAACCAAGCCCTTTTATTTGGTGTTTGACAAAACCTAAAAAAAGGGCAAGTCACAGTTTAGGGGCTCAGTAACAGTTTTATATTAGTGAAGAATTATCAATCCTTTAAGCTAATTTGGATAAGTTGGGGAGCCATAAAGTGGGCTATGAAAACAGAGTAGTCTATTTGTTAAGCTCCCACCCCCTTCCACACTCTTTTTACGCCACCGAGGCACTAATGCACTTTTGTTTTCCCTTGTTGATCATCTGCCATTTAAGGCACATTAAATCCCGCAAATTAATATAAATCTATGAAAAGCTATTAGTGATCTCCGTCCCTGTATTAGGCACCCACACAGGCCTGCCTATGAAGCCTTGAGTAGGTCCTAAATAATTATCACAAACACATAAAGCCCTGTTGGCAGCTCGGCGGATAAAAATGCGGGACGCTGGACTTTTTCATACAGCTGCACCCAGTCACTGTGCGCTCTCCTCTCCCCTCCTGTTGTCCATTTTATTCCTTTTTCCCTCATCTCCTCAGACTTTCCTCTGCCGTCTCTTCTCGACTTTCTCCCGAATCCTCTCCTCTCTGTTCCTCATAGCCAAGCAGTTTAGGCAAGTGCCATATGCCCTGATTAAAGCTAGCGGCAGGCCAAGGAGCACAGGGAGGCTGTTTTGTCATTAGCCCCTCGCGCGGCTGAGGTGGAAACTCATTTAGCCCCATGCTGGACCTTCATTATGATAGACTTGTATCAGATGGCATCTCTGGCTGGGATCTCTGGCTCCTGGCTAACGGATGGGGAGATGCTGTGGCTTCGGCCCCTCTCCAGCCCCAGCAGGGAAAGAAAAAGGACTGTAAATGGGGATGAGGCTGGAGGACAATGGGGGTGACTGGGTAATGGGAAGCGAACGGGGATGAGGGCAGGGAAGAATGGCCGCGAAATGGTGCAAGGGTTGAGGCCGAGGTTAAAGGTGATGGGTCCTCGCGGTGGGCCGGGAATAGTATGTAAAGGGGTCAGAACAGGGAGAAAAGAGTGAGGATAACAGTTTTGTTGTTGTTGTTGTTTCTACTCCTGTTAAAGGCTCAAACAGCTGTTGACTGCTGTGTTCATTTCGGAGCCGGATGAAGTGTGGAAAGGATGAGGCGAGAACACTGGGTTAAGGCGATGATGAGGATTGGAAACAGATGAAAAGAGAAATTAAGTCAGGGCTACAGGTCAACAACTGGCAGAACAGGCATCGGAGTGCCTGTAAGGTGATCTCACTTGTTATTAATTAACACCCGAGTTAATCATTCTGAATAGTTTACGGTCGATTTACCATAAAGAGACAGTAGCTCAGAATAACTGCAGCTTGCATCTGATAAAATACCAAGAACATAAAACTAACCCCACAGAGTGATCATTCATCAATCCGTGGCTCTGGTGTCTTTTCTTAAAGGTGCAGTGTGTAGTTTCGGGGACGATTTATTTGTTTTTATGCTTACAGAAGCTAAATAAACAAACTCCTTTGTTTTCATGAATGAATAAACGGAATAAACAAGAAGACCTTAAAGGACAACACAATTTCATACCATTTTACTTTGTTTACATGTGGCGGACCCTGCCACCTTTCAAACTTCAAACTGTTTTCTGGGGGCCTTATTTCTCTCTGAGAACAGCTTGTTTATTCACTCATGGAAAATGTATTTTTGAGTTTGTATTCTTACCTGATTCTGATTCTGAGTTTGAATTCCTTCTCCAAACCACGTGGTGCTTCTTCCTTTAAGGGTGCAGCTCATGTCTAAGAGCTATTTCTCACAATGAGCAGCAAATACACATGTAAAAAAGTAATCACTTCCTGGCTGAGAAAAGGCTCGGCAGTATTAGTTTAGAATAGCCGATGTGACCGTGCACAGTTGTGCTTTATGAAGTGGTCAAACAGGTGGCATGAAAAGACATTCATTTATAGTTAAAAAGACTTTAACATGTTTACCTATAGACCCTGGATGATTGCTTTCGCACCGCACACTCCTGTGTGAATGTGAGGTGCAGTGCAATGGCATTTGGATGGGAAGAGGCTGGAGGGGAGATATAAGGTGGGGAGGTCTGGAGAGCTGATGTTGGTTCTGCAGTGGAGGAAAATGAGGGGTTAGGGCTGCAGGGAGGCCGGGGCTGTATGGAAAGAATAGATAGAGGCCCGAGGGTCCTGATTCAGGGTTACTAACATGGTTTTGGTGTGAAGACAGAGAGGAATGGGGCGGGAAGAGCAGAAGAAGACAGCTGGGCCTGGAGGAGAAGGCAGTTGATGGGGCTCTGGTCTTGAGGATCTGGGTCTCGCTCAGCCTGGTGCCTCTCTGGCAGATGCTGCAGCAGACTGGATGAGGGGACCACCACTGACAGACTGCTGGCGGCTAGAGCTGTGTGTTCCTGGTAGACCGAAACCACCTCTCTGTCTGGCTGACTGTCTCTCTACCCCTCCTTCTCTCTCTCTATCTTTCCCTCTGTCTCCAGCTCTTCCTCCTTCTCCTCCTTTTCATTGTAACCATCAGCGCTTACAGCTGCACCTCCTACACACAAATCCACATGCACACACACAGCAAAAACATGCCTGATGCTGACACACACAAAAAAAAACTGTGCGCACAGTGCGCACGAAAATTATCAGCTTCAAATGTTCCAAAGCAAATGGCTGAAACAAATTTCTCCCTATTTGCTGACAGTTGTGCTACCTCCTGTAATAAAAAGTCAATGAACCAAGGGCAGTCAATATATTCCAATAACAAAGACAGAGAGATTTGTCATTTTCCCACTCTGCCTCTTTTTCCTTTTTTTTTTCTTTTTTTTTGATGAAAACATGCCTTTCTTCTTTAGCAGGAGAATGAGGGGGTGGGGGTGGTGGGGGTTGGGGTGAGAGAGCCCCGCGTGCACACACAAAAACAGTCAGCACAGTCTCTTAAAAAAAAGGAGAGAGAGAGAAATCTGGGGGAAAAATGCCTGCACCCCCCAACATCCTCACCAAACGCAACCTGAAGAGAAGGCATCTGACTGTGACAAACCAAATACGCTCTGTAATAGAATTTTCCATCTCTGCAAAACTGATAAGGAAGAGAAAACATAACAACAGCGAGTGGCACATATCTGAAGGAGGTGATTTCAAAGAACAACACCAAGGCACTCCAGATGCCTCCTCTCGCCGAGTTCTTACATAAATATGCCGTTAAGCGATATGATGTATTATTATTACCTGAAAACATGCTATGAGCCCGGGTAGGCAGCATATAAGCCGAGCGCCTTAGCTCCCCAAAGGAGATTGTCTCGACATCACATATCAGCCCGTGCTATTGGATTCCCTGACTTTTAACTGGGTTAACCCACTTCCTGGTGAATACAAATTCAATTTTAACTGCCGCAGTTTTTTATTTGCCATGTGTGCCCCCCCCTTCCTCTCTTCACTTGCCTTGCTCTCAATAGACTGGAATAACCACGTAGAAACAATTTTCTTCTATTGAGTATACACAAGCTATAAAATTAAAATGAAGTGCTATTACAGTACATGTGTGCAAAAAAAAGATAGGGGGTGGTGGTGGTGGTGGTGGTGGTGGTGGTGAGGGGGACTGGAAATCTCCTCAGCCAGTGGGAATGATCCCTCTACTTTTCCTTCGTTTCTTCCCTCCATCTATCTCTGCTCTCTTTGTGCTCACTCTCCTGCAGATGTTGATAATCTTCCATGCTCTGTTTCCTGGTTGTGGATGGAGTGGCCATTTGTAATGGAAACACACACACCTTTGACCACACTGTAAATAAAAACATTTTTAAAAAAGATCCCTGCTGGAATTTTTTTTACACTTTAAAAAATACACATTTTCAAAGTCAACTTGATGCACATCCAATCATCCTATTTAAACAACTGTCATGTTTACAGAACAAAATATCTAATTTTAATCAATCAAATTGACTACTATTAGTGGATAGATTAGATATTAGAATTAAATGATAAGTTCACCTAAAAATGAGAATTCAGTTAGTATCTACCATTATCTACTTGGAGGAAGCTTTGTAGTCCTCAAAACAGTTTGAGTTTTGTAGCAAGAAGCTTTGCAACATTTCTTCATTTTTGTATGTAAAGCTTCTTAAATGTTTTGTGCACCAAGAATCTTCTCCTGACTTTCCATCTGCAATGGGGCGAGTAGTTTTTCATAGAATTTTAGCATAACTCATATGCACTTCATAAGATAATTTGCTATTCGTCATTGTTTGCCCAAATGAATTCAGAATGAACTGGTGTTTTTGTTGCTGTATGCACTGAATATACTGTACATGTTGTATATAATTGCAAGACATGATTACAAATTTGGAGGAACACATTAACGGTATATGGCTACGTGCATTCAGCATTCACCTGTAGGAACCAGAACATATCTAATAATGGTAAAAGCCACAAAGATTCTTAAAGGGGCTTACAGGCACCTCATGAGTGCTCTTTAAAGCACACTGAGGGTCTTCCAAGCGCCACTGCAGTGTTTTTCCCAAGGACCTGTGTGACTGTCTTCTCAATGGGCTAATGGCTTTCCTCAAGCAAAGGGAGGGAGAGCAGGGCCTAAACAAAGCCAGATGAGGGAGTCAGGAAGCCTTTCAGGACTTCATTAGGTCTTCTCTGAGAGGGGAGGTTAAGAGCCCGGCAAGCTGGTACTGTTTAGCTGCTTAACGTCAACAGGAATGCTCACGCAGCTGCCCCGTAGACCCACCGACGAGCACGCTCAGGACGCGGCAACGCGAAGCAAACACGCACACACACGCGGCAGAAGGATAGGTGGACGCGGATAAACACACATGGCACACACGCAGACCCCATGTAGCCCCACGGTTCAGACAACACACCACCGCTAAACACTGGCTGGTTAGCATGAGAACGAGGCCACACAGGGACTCAAACAGGCTCTGCCTTTGGTACAATCACACTGTTGCTACGGGCACCAACCGCACACACACACACATACACAGACTGTATGGATATTAGACCTTCCTTCCTTTTTGAAGTACGATGACATGTTTATTTAATTGAATTGATATTCTGCTCAGTTGTGCTGATGTTATGCTCCACAGACTATGGAAAAGAAAAGGAAATACACAATACGATGTTGGACTTTTACATTTATCATTTGGAAGTTGCACAATTTTGTCCAGTAAACAACAAACTGCAACAACAGATTTCTTTTTTGGAAATATCAGAAATAAAAATTTTACTAGTATTAATCAGAGGCACCTCAGAAGAACCCAGATTTGGCAACAGCAAATCTAAAAGGACTACACGATGTGCATGTTGTGATGTTTAAAATATTTGTGAAATCGGTGAGGTGCCCTACTTTCTGATGAGCCTGGTAATAATAGAAGACAATCAGTGCTGTTCAAGCTAATATCCTCGACAAGATCGCTTTAACAAGAAATTAATTAATTTCTCTCTGATTGACCTGCCCTGGCCTTAAATCCCAGCAGGTGAAGGTCGCAGGTTCCTGCACACACTGCTCGGGAGGAACATATTTGGAAAAATGAACACACACACCTGATGGAAATTAAAGTTAAAAGTATAATAAATAAATGCAACATGTATGGATGTTTTAACAGAACAAATAGCCACTTCACTGCAACAGCAGTGCACCCAAGTACACGCATCCTGTAGGTCGTCCAAGCTTTTGATCAAGACAGTTGAGCCTGAGTTCTGTTTTAAGGCTCGAGGTGTATCAGATGGATCGGTTTTATGCAAAGAAACTATGTTTGTGTGTCTTTGCGTGTGTGTGTGTGTGTGTGCTTTCACAGGTATTGTGTTGCAGCTGGTCGCCTGCCCCTGAAACATTGAGCATGCTACCAACCCTGCTCCTTGTAGTCCCTGAAAGGGAACGGAGGAGAAAAGGCCTGATGATTAGATGGATATCATATCTTGAGACACGTGTAGCTGAGACTTGATGAGTAGTGTAGTGAGAAGTGTATTCCTGTGTGTGTGTGTGTGTGTGTGTGTGTGTGTGTGTGTGTGTGTGTGTGTGTGTGTGTGTGTGCGTGTGTGCGTGTGTGTGTGCATGCGTGTGTGAAGGCGAGGAGGGAGAGGTGAAAGGGAAGCTGATGAATATCAAATGAACAGAGAAGAGGTCTGTAAGTCGAGCTTTGTGTTGTTTTGTGTGTGCATGTGTGCGTGTGTGTGTGTGTGTGTGTGTGTGAGGGCAGGGGTTGGTGGGGGTTTTGTGGTCCTTGTGGAGTGAACAGAACGGGAGCCGATGGTGGTGTGAGCGAAGAGAGGTGTGTAGGTGCGTGTGTCTGCGTGTGTGTCTGTGTGTGATGGCTGTGTTCAAGCACCACCTAGTGCTCGAGCGCGGCACCTCACCTGAAGAGGATCACAACACCTCAGCGGTTACAGTCAGGAGTTAAAGCCTGAGACGGACTGATTGGATGATGCATTAATTATGAGCATGAATGTGTTGGTTATTAATGTCTTGTTTATTTAGGAACACTTGACCCGTTTAAATGTCAAAAACTGTATTGTTGCAACATTATATCATTGTTAACCTTTTATATTAACTCTCAGAACTTAATGTGTTGGAAAGATATATATATATATATATATATATATATATATATATATATATATATATATATATATATATGTATATATGTATATATGTATATATATATAATATCATACCATTAAAGGAGCACTATGTAGTTTTTGGAGAAGAAATTAAAACTCAGACTATTAATGATGATTAGGCAGACTATTAATGAGGTATTTTCTTTTTTCCATAACTGAATAAACAAGCTGCAACACTCTTTGAAACTAGAAAGGTGGCAGGGTCCGCCACATATGAACAAAGTAAAACTGTACAAGATTGCATCGTCCTTTAGTCAGTTGGTTTATTCGGTTTATTCAGCCATGAAAATGAATAGAAGTTTGGTTTGTTCATGCACAAAAAAAATTAGTGATTAGTGATTACAATTTCATCCCCAAAATGACATACTGCCCCTTTAAGTAATGTGTTTTTATAATGTTCAAATAACTCCCAGTATCATTTTAATGCTACAGAAACATTAATGATGTGACATGGCCCTTGGAAAACAAAAAAAAAAAAGAAAGAAAGAAACTACTACTCCCACATAACACCTTCTGACCATTGTAAGATTTCGGGGCTATTGTGAGACGGAGATAATGTCACAGTCGATTCCTCACTCATCTGACAATCACCACCACCAGCCGCCAGATAAGAGGCACGAGGAGAGGCCCGGGATAATTACGGCACACATGGCTTAGCAAACTTTCCCCCCCGTTTTCGCCCGGCTCATTTCAATGTGCCCTTGAATACAGTACACTGTCAACACACATCCATCGCAAGGCGGCTTGCTCCAACTTAGCACCACAGCCCCATCAAGCCCTTCCCAAACAGGCTGGTGACAGTGATGTGAGGCTGTCGTGCTGGATCAAGGTAATTCAGTGTGAGCCCCCCACTCCCCGTCCCCCACCTCTCCCCGTCCCATCCCACCCCGCCTCCCCGCCCTCCAAACCCCCCCTCCTCCACCCCACTCCCCACCCCCGTTGTCAGTCGAGCGCGCCGTGACCCTCGGGCCTTCAGATTCAGCTCCCCAGACCTGTTTATTTTTATCACAACAATGAAAATTAGCATGATGCCGAACGCCTATGCACACTGCACGCCTCCGAGGCTGTTTGTGTGCGCCTGTATATATATATGTGTGTGTGTGTGTGTGTGTGTGTGTGTGTGTGTGTGTGTGTGTGTATTTATGTGATCAGTGTGTGTGGGCTGGAGTGACAGTGTCACCTTCTTATCACGGGGCCAACGTTGTGTAGACAGGGAGATTTAGCTGAGAGATTGAGGGGGCTCGGTGGTTACTACTGTGCGCCCTGACAGGTATCACCAATACAAGGATTATCAAAACAAAGATTCCATAAAACTGTCAGGATGAGCGAAGTGTCCCATGGCGGTTTTTGCAGGGAGAAATGTCAAAAAATGTACTGATCGTGCAGTTTCTTTGTGCTTTATCTCATTTGGTTTTAACGTCAAACCCGATTTCACTCCCATTCAGATATCCATCATGCACAGAGTTTACTGTTCGTGTCCACAGCTTGGACAGTTTAATTTTGATAGATGTGTGCACAGTAACACTTAGTTTAAAAGTAGGTTAAGGAAATCTATTCCTTTCTTTTTTTCATTTTGAGTCAAATCTGAGGCATTTCCTGTTTTTATTTGCTCCTTGTTTAAATAAAATATCAGTAATTGACATATTTTTTCTTTGCGTAGTAAAAAATGGAACCAATGAGAA
Organism: Diplodus puntazzo; assembly: GCA_963678695.2. Taxonomy (NCBI): domain Eukaryota; kingdom Metazoa; phylum Chordata; class Actinopteri; order Spariformes; family Sparidae; genus Diplodus; species Diplodus puntazzo. Next base: position 13,403,192 of record OZ023171.1, on the reverse strand, counting down.
GTTAAAAGAACCAAAACTTGATAAGCGACACTGTGTCTATTTTACAGTTCTCTATAATACAATTAAATGTAATTGCTTCAGTGAACTGTGAGATATGTTTTTCTGGCTTATTACACACTGGTGTTTTCCCCCAGCTTCTGTTTTCACTCGGACTCATTTTTGTTGAATTCTTCTTACATTTACTGACCGAAACTGCTGAAATCTAAATTTACATAATTTTTTGTTTTCTGAGATTATAAGGTAGAATTTAAGGGACCAGACACAACATTGGGTCATGACTGTTTACGTGTCGCGAAATAACACATGCTCTGCTCGCAGGGCCTTCAGCATGGCTTCGGGGACGTTGAGTGATCCAGTTTTAAACATTTAGTCTCAATAGGGGCTGAGAAATACTTCACTAGTCAGTCTGGCTGGGTGGAGGGAGCTGAGACAGATGTTTAACGCTTTGCCTGCCTGCACACACACACACACACACACAGACAAAACCATACTGACCCTGCACACAGATGTGCATGAGCTCATAGACGCATGCTCTATGCCTCACTCGACAGCACACACACGTACAGCAACACACCCACCCCGGCAGAAGCATTTTCCAGTGTGACTGACAGCAGTGATGGAGGTGAGGATAAGCCTGATTAATTGGGAGGATGGGTGGGAGTGGGAGGCTACACAGAGGCTACGCTGCGGTGCCTCAGCAATGCCTCTGTGGCATCGCGTGCCACTACTCAAGCGATTTGTCAACGCCGCTGAACGACATTTATTGACTGCACCCATGGTCTCCATTTTGCAGAGCGGTCTTTTGTCATGGCTGAAAAATGGCCTTCCTGAATCAACTTTGACACTCGGCTCTAAAGTTTTTCCTTTTTACTATCCCCCGTGTCATGTCAGAGAAGAGTGCGGCGGTTCAGAACATCAGACAGCCAAAGGTCAGTGCAACACACTGTCTTTATAATGAAACACACATGTGCCTCTTGCTCACAATACATGGAAACACTGGCCCTCCGATTCCTCTCTTCGCAGTAACCTGTGATAGAAGTTGACATTAATGCCACAATCCGGTGGGACCTCACACAACCTGGTGAGTCTCAGTGGAACCAGTTAGGCTTGAGTTGGGTAAGGCTGATGTTAAACAGAGTCCGATGAAAGAAATGTACAGTGTCATTTTGAAAATCTAAGCACCTTTGGGCTTTAGTCGGATTTTTTAACTCAAAAACCTTTGCACAATGTTGGCCTTAATGTATGAGGCCTGACATAAGCTCTTACCAAGGCTGGACGAAATATAAAGTGATGGCTCTAGCTGAACAATACCGGCAATCCTGTCAGTAGTTCATATACATTTTTATTCTACAGCTCACATACCTCGATATTGATCATTGGCAATATTGCGGGGATGACTATTGGTACTTTCACAGAATATAAACACAATATGATTTTTGATACATGACCATCAGTAATGTGGATATAATCACTAAGTAGTTAAAGATAATATTACAAGTGGAAGAGTTTCATGAGTTCAGAAAATTACATCACTTTACTATAACGCAGCCTTTACATTGTGTTGGAGAGATATCTACTGAAGGTAACATGCTAACCAGCTGGCCTGAGTGCTAGTGGTGTAAGCAGCAGTCCCCTGGTTCCACTAGCTGCATAGCTAACTGAGCTAACTAGAGGTAACTAGCTACAGTTAGTAGGAGTTAGAGGTTGCACTGATGATATGCTGCCCCCTATTTGAGTATGAGTCCGACAGGTGGCCACTTCTTACATATTGCACCTTTAAAACCATGGAAAAAACCCTTCTGCCATATCACAATGCCACAAGATATTTAGACTTATATTAAAAATGAATTTCTAAAGTTCCATGACACATTTTTGACACAAAAACTCTCTCACTAATCAAGCAAACTCCTAAAAAGTCAGACTAGTCCTTTTAATGTGTGCCTCTATCGGTTAAGTTGGGATACTGTCAAATGATACCTATAATGTACCTAAAATCATGAAGGAAAAAAAGATTTTGCAACGCAACATGGTCTGGCATAAGATGATTACCTCACGCTATAATGTGTAATTGCTTTCAAAATTTCTGTAACTCATCTTCCATGATATGATTGCGCTGCCTCCACTGTCAGTGCTATCAATTCAAGATTTTGTCATTGCAATCATAGCGTCGTAGAAAACTTTTCCCTCTAAACACATGTGCGGCAAACACAATCCAGTTGTGTGGTTTCACTATGATTGAAGAATCCCTGAGAGCACTCATTCAAAACTGCGGGCAGAAAGACAGATATGGCAGAGCAGGGAAGATCCATTCAAATATGATTATAACTGAATTAATAGACATTGACGTTTGTGTTTGTTCCAATGTGGTGAACAGCCCAGCATTTCCTGCCAATGGGCCCATGGATGACACTAATACCTCGTAATCAAAGGAAATGTGTATAGCTCCACAACCATTACATTCAGATTTTGTCTCTCTCATTTTCTTACTTCACTCTTGTTTGTTTCGGTGTAATGCAGATCAGTTCTGGGTTTATTTTCTACCCTCAAAGCTGAATCTTTTATTTGATTTGCGGTAGAAAAAAAAAAAAAAAAAATCATCATCCCGGTGAAATTACATCCACATGGCAGCGGCTCAGAGCTCGTACTGTAGCTCGGCTGGCACTGACAGCGAGCCATGCCACGATGAAAAAACAAGGTTAGGGACAACTAAGGAGTTGTCTTCCAAAAAGACTGAGCTTCTATTTTAGGTGATAAATTATTAAGTGACTCATTATGTTTGAAATACACAGGAGTGTTTGATTCACTAATGTGTTAATACTTCAACTCTTTTGAGATCAAAATAGCATAAGGGAGTGTTGCTAAAAACAAAACCTTAGAAGGTGTACAAATGTGAAATGTTACTTGAGTCCCGCAATTCATTTACCCCTTGAGGCTCTGCAAGTTTACCATTAAAACGGTTATTTCGCTAACTCGGTTGAATTGATGAAAACTATTATTTTCTTTGTTCGGCGTGCATATATGTAGAATATATAAATATTTATACACAGCGCCGGCATTACAAAGTTGCAAGGCGCTCCCACTTAATCATTCATTGTGTCCTCTTCACCTCAGGATACGGTTGACACGGCATGAAGGGATCTAGATGCGCTCTCATATCTATCACTGAGCGACTTTTTCTTCCTTTTTCTTCTCTAATGCCTGTGAAGACAGTTCACCCTCGGGAGAGAGGCGGCTACGTTTTCACCTCTTCCGAAAGCGGAGGGTGTGTGTGGGGGGGGGAATTAACCAGTTGAAAGGTTATGCGGTAAGTCAACATTAGCTTTTCGGCTTATCTCAGTGATTGAGCCCTGTAATTATATGACACGACGCCGAGCTCTCATTGGAGAAATCCTTGTCTCTCTTTATCCTTTAGCTTTGACAAAACACACCAGTGAAGTAAGGTGCTTTTCATAAATACATGCCTTTGTTTGTTTGGTCTGGTAACTGTTCGTGTGTAATCAGATCAGTTGAGTTGTAAAATACAGAATTTGCAATGAGGTGGTGTGTTTGACTGGACTGTATTTTGTCTGTGTGCTTGCAAAATTATGTTGTTTTTTTTCTTTTTTACTTGAGCTTTTGTATTCCCAATAACTGTTGCTGCTGCTGGGTAATCTTAGACAAATACATCTGTATGGGAAGCCATAGTAAAAGGTTAATACTCCTAACCGCAATGGGCCATTTTCTGAACTAAAGCCCCTTTAATCGAAATTTTAGTGGATCCTCCTCACAATAATGCAAGGTAACTATACAGTCCACACAGAGCCCCTAATCCTTGAGAAAACAGTCTTAGTACAAGCAGAGTTGGTATTATTGCTAATATTAACTATTTACCTTAAAACTAGGACACAATGTCCCCCAATACTAAGCCACAATAAATCAAGGTCTTTACTGTTAATATTTACAAAGTCACAAAAAGAAAGAGGCCAGCATCCATCTGGATTTAATAGAGATAGAACTTTCTTGTCGAGGACACACAGAAGGATGACAGAAACCACCCCGCCATACCATGAAACAACATTTGTTTGTTAGACTTTTTCACATGATGAAGGGACATGGGATATTCTTTCCGCTCTGTGTTTACGGCAAAGTCAAAGATGCGCCCTGTGCTTTTTTCCCCCCATGTATTTTCACAAATACATACTTTCAACACAGATTCAGTCAAATGGGGATGTGTGGATCTGACTCCTCATCTTGCCTCGACACCCAACAGTCACCCAATAATTAAAATATGTTTTTCGCAATTAAAGTTCATTTAAGATCCAGCAAGAGTTGCATTCCAGCATGCACTGGTTGAAAGGTTCACAATCAGTTACTCATTCCAGTTAAGTACTTGAAGGAGAACACAGCGTGTCGAAGTCAAATTACATGTAATTATCATATTGTATGATGTAATCATATTGCCAATGAATATGGAACACGTGTCAGCAAAAAGTTAGGTCAAGTTTGGAATCTACAACCAGTCATTGTCTGTTGGAGATTCCTGCTTGTATACCCATTACCTCCTTGCCGTTGAACATAGCTCATTAAATCTCACTTTTCCGTACCACTTGTCCCAGTAAATAAAGTTGTTGTGGGTGTGCCGCCATCGTGATCTACTCCCTCTCTCCCTTTCTCCCCTCTCGTTCTCTCCTCTCCCTCACCACGCAGTGTTCTGAGGTAATTGAAAATGTGATCCATGAAGTCAGAAGCGCAATTTAACTCAAAGCCTACCCACGTTAGTGCTTCCACTCGTAACAGGTCAAAGAATGAAATTAATTTTTAAAAAGGCGACCCATGAAATTGCACTATGATAGATGAGGTGTAAAAGCAATATTTTAATACATTTTATGGCTATATATTTTCCGTCCCCCCCTTTGACGTGGAAACACCACTTCTCTGTGTTGAAAGATAGAGTGCTATTTGAGTTTATTTGGAGGAAGGTGAGGGAAAGTGCGGTGTTGGGAGGATGTGTTTTAAGGAAAGGAATGCATTCCTGTGAAAGAAGAACTCTTGCAATTAAGCCTCCTCTTGACTCACGTTAGCATTTAACAGTCGTTATGCGTGGGCTTTAGTGGCATGTACTGGTGAGGTTTCAAATTGCAGCCAACTGAATACCCCTCACCTCACCCTCCCCTTAAAAACTATTGAAATGGGAAAGGCTTAAAGGCTACTGTTGCAACATGGTGGATTCCGGGGAAGAGGAGTGCCTCCTTCTGGAGATATGAAAGGCTCATTCTAATGTGCCAAAAAAACAACAATTGTTTGTGTCAGGTGATTAAATGCGACTGAAAACATGATCATAAATATTATATTCCACTTCTGCCAATATATCCTCCTGAACTCCCCTTTATGTTACACTGGACTTTGAAGTACATTAACTCTAGCTCTCACAAGATCAAATGAACACAATGAAATGGCATTATCAAGTGCAAATATATATTAGCATTGGACATCCATGCCAAACAAATGCTAAAATCAGGAAATAATTGGTACCCATAAGCAGTAGCAATTCTAGAGTCTCTTGGGGCCCTGGGCAAAAATGTCCAAGGGGCCCCTTCAACCAGTGTTCATCACCATTATGCTATTAATAATCTCACCCAAAAGAATGTTATTCATTCGCCTGGTTCTCCTCTCCTACCTCTCCTAAGTTGCGTACGTGTCATTAAAATGTACATCGACACTTACAAAAGGTCTGCTGACTAGCTGTTTTCTGTTCTGTTCTCACCTTTTTGCTAAATTCTGACCATGTGCACAGCCTTTACAGAAGGGCGGGTCAAATGTCAGAAGGTCCGCAGCAGAGGGAGAAAGCAGCAATTGGTCAGTCAGGTCCGTTGGGAATAAAAAGGCCCAAATACGTCAAGTAAGTAAGCATGACATATCTCAGAATAGCAGTTCACGTCTGAGACCGTTTCCAGCATTTAAGTTCACATCGCCTGTCCAAAGAAAAGCTCTCCGAAGCTGCTTTCCTATTCTTAGAAACATTCTGCATACAGGACCCTGACTGGTACAGTAAAGCCAGAACCAATCTGCAGACCTCTCAAAGGTCCCTCACCAACTGTCACCTCCACACCTCAGAGAGGAGGCGAGGGCGACGTGGAGGATTCTGGAGGAAGACCGAGGTGCTGAAGGGGGCAGCTGCCTTCGCTTCGGTCTGAGTCCTCTGACCCACTTTCCCACCTCTTCCACCTCCCACGAATTCCCCTCCGCCGTCTTCTCTCCCGCTTTCTCGCTCAAGATTAATGGTGTGAACCCAAACCTGCTGGCAAACTGGATGTAAGGAAGATGTCTGAGGTAAGGCCTGACAGAAGTTTGGAGTGCAGGATAGGAGCGCTGTGTGGTTGCCTATGTCCACTTTTTGCTCAAATAAATATGGCAGGTCCGTGGGGACTGTCCTCACGGTGAAGACATCTTGTTGCAGGAGCTGCAGCTCATATTTCACTCTCTCCGAGCTGCCGAGTTCTGTCTTTCACTCTTTCTGTCTCTCTGCCTCGGTGCCTTGAGGGGGAAAAGGCAAATTCTCAAGGCCTGAAAGTATGTGAGAAGACTTGGTTGGACAGAAGTTCAAGATGTCATAGAGGAGAAGTTGTGTTTCGACAAGAAGCCTTGTTCGTGCTCATCAGCAAACCTGTCAGGAGGCCGTTTGATGTTGTATTTGGGTGATGTCCTCAGGCGCCGTGTTTGTGGTAACTTCCATATGGATTAGCTTCATATAACCCGGCCTTGCCTGAGATTATCCATCAAGAGAAGATGCAGCAACTCTGGCGTCAGACCCATCTCCTGTATTCTCTCAGGAAAAAGGTGCCCTCAGAAGGACTGGAATTAATGACAAGGTCCAAGAGGAATACGTCAATATAATTACTCCGGGGGGGAGAAAAAAGTTTTCTACGGAGCAGAATGTTTCTCAAATCACCGCCATACCTCCACCTGCATAATTGATAGAGTCCTCATGATTAAGCTAATGAGGCTCAGAGCTTAAGCCCTATCCAACAGCCCCTAATTACAAATATGTAATATCCCCCCTCTGCTTCAATTAGCATTAGAACAGAAGGTTAAGAATCATTCAATATTCATGCGGACGGTGAACTTCAAGGTTAAGGAGACTGGTCATTTAACCTCAGTTTTAAGATAAAAGTCATTTTCGCTAATTGTCTTTGATGAGAGCCGCTAACTATGTAGCTGTGGGAGGTGCTTCATCAACTTTAACCCAGGTAAAACGGAAATATCATTGCCTTATTACCCTTTTCTACCTTTTGAATTCAGAGGGACGCTTCTTCTTGTTAAAGCGCCTCAGAAGTATCTTAAACATGCCGACACTTTGAGATGAATTACTTGCTTTTTTGTCTTTTAGATCTTTAAGGAGCGTACAGGTGATACGCCTTCGCTGGCTTTTTTTCTTTGTTCTCTATCGCTCCACATATTTCCCTCTGAGTAATACCTGAGCCAAACAGGTGTGTGACGTAAGGCAGCCGAGCTGTCAGACCTGTGGAGGGATGGTTTCTGATTGACACCCCTGGAGGCGATAGGCGTAATGGTGCATCATGGGAAAGCTCTCCGCGAGACTTGTAAGGACCTCTCTGTGATGTGATGAAGGCTCAGTGAAGGGATCAAATGGCAGGGCGTGCATGTGTAGGTATTTGTGTTCTTGTGTGTTGCTTTTGAAGGGTCAGGCTGCATTGAAATGGGTAAAAAAAAACAGTTGAAGATATCCGAATAAGCAATGCATGAATTCAGCTGCTGTTCTCGAGGATGCCATGCGATTTTAAGTATTATTCTAGTCATCGTTTCCTATTTACAGTAGCACGAAACAGGAGCATTAACTTTGGTCTTGCCTGAGTCCACCTCCTCCAGAATGTGTCTGACCAATGACTGGGGGTTTGACAGGGGACTGCGTTGGCCTTGTGTCAGCAGTGGAGACCACAGAGCAGGGCCTGGGACTCAGAGACTGGGCTCGGAGCCCATAGCCTGGAGGCTGTAGGCCCGGGACTGCACCCGCTGGCCTAGACCAGCCCAGCCCAGCCCAGCACAGCCTCGACCAGCCCATCCCAGCTCCGCTCAGCCCCCTCCTCCCTGTGGCCTCCCTGCACCTTCACCAGCTGCGCTTTTCTGGCTCCAGCTGCTAGGTGTATATGTGTGTATGCTGCCCGCCCTTTCCATACCCCCTCTTTCCACTCCATCTCTTGCTTTTTTTTTTCCCTTCACTCCCTTTCCCTCGTTCTCTTATTTTCTCCTTCCTGATTTGTCCTCTCGCTGTGTGTCTGCCTCATCCTCTGTTTTTTTTTTTTTCATCCACTCTGCCTCTCATCCTTCCCTCCCTTGCCAGACACAGGGGTTGTAATAGTGCCCAGCAATTACTGAGTTGGCATGTGCTGCATTGTTTACTCACAGTCCTATTCCTACTGGACTTTATTAAAACACCATCTGCCGTCAGCTCTGGAATGGTAGAATAGGTGGTGGTGGTGGTGGTGGTGGAGGAGGAGATGGAAGAGGAAGGCAATGAGAGAAAAGCGAGAGATTTGGCTGCAGCACGAAAGGAGAATGGCTGGACTCACGTGGAGAGTGCGGGCTGCCATGGCGGTCTCTTGTCGGAGGGACATCGACGTTACATGAGACCGAGGGAGCTAAATGAGATTTTCGGTGCAAACAAAGGGTCTGGTAATGGGAACAAGCTCTATGAGTTTCAGGAGACAAGGTTTTTAGTTCTTGGAACAACATCATGCTGTCTTTCAAGTTTGAAGAAGTGCATGAAAGATTGAAATAAAACGTGTTTATTACCACTGTTCTCTCAAATGAATGCATTTTGCGGTCAGTTGGGGATTTTCAGGAACACGAGGGCAGATGACAGAGATCCTTCATCAGACCTGTCGGTCACACGGAGCGACCCAGGTGCTAAATAGCATGTGGGATAATAACACACACACACACACACGCTCATATAGAGCCACGCTGGGTAATAATGCAGCGGGCCCGCCCATGTAATGTCATTCTGATGGTTATTTCATTAGCTGTAATTTGTTATGGGACATGCCACTTCAGACGGGAGCCGGGATTGATTGGATAGTCATTGAGAGGAGGTGGACTGGACCGACACAAGCTGGATCAAACAGTCAATTATTGCAGAGGCGCAGTGTGTTTGCTGAGCATTGGAGTATGTGTTCTCAGGTGTTTCAGTTTATATACGCAACACTGATTAGGAGTTATTTGTTTCCCCAATACCAAAAAAAATCCTCTGTAACTTCTCTGTTTTTCTTTATTTCGACTGTAAAATGAATTTGTGATTAGAAAAAAAAAAGACAAATGATGCATTTCTCTGGCTTAACATGATCGCTTTGGGGCAAAAATGACCCCATCTGACAGAAATATTCATAAGAAAAAAAGTTAAATGTCATGGCTACATCTGTATATTTCACTAAATGAGGCCCATGATAATATAAAGCAATGTCTCGTTATGTTTTGTAATTTATACCAGGCACCAGAGCAATCATTGTCAGGCTATTAAACTAATGGCATGCTGACCGTTTAACAGCCAAAGCTGATCCCTCATGCTGTCCACGCAGCAGATAGAGTCCAGTGGTTTACAGTGGATGTTTATTTGCGCTCCGGAAAACGTCTGCGGCGATCAATGAGGTGGAAGACATAGGCGCGCTCACACAGATACACGTGTAAACAAAGCATACAATTAGAAGGTCCTTCCGGACGGTCAGTCTGCTTCCCAGCACTCCGCCGCTATAATTGGATGCATATTCTGCAGGAACGTGAAGGCCTGGCGAAGGGAAGACAAAGTGAGGTCAAGGAGGGGCACTTGTTTAGGAAGCTGAACCTGAGCGCGACTACACTGGGCCTCATCCGTGTGATGCGCACTGTAAGTCGGTCAAGTGTTTCTGTGGATGTTCACAACAGAGAATCTGGGCTGCGTGAGAAAACAGTGAAGAATAATGAGGGGAGAAAAATCGCATTGCGTTGCGAAGGAGAACCGACCGGATGTATAGCGCCGCGACGAGCTTAACGTATACCATGCGAGAGGGTTGTTCTACCAAAATCTCTTACGGTTGCAACTCTACTGCACATAAATTGTCATATTTTTTTTTATAACAAAGACACAGTATGTCTTCTCTACTCTGTGTAATTCATTACACAGTTGATGTAGACACAAATCCTTGATTTTAAATAAGCACAATCATTAACATCTAAAATCTCTTCTTTTCGAGCCTTATATTCTCCATACACTGCCGGAAATATCATTTTATGCAATCTGCAAATATTTTCTTAACCTAAATATAAAATCAGATTACATTATTCATATTGCTCAGTGGTCATACACTTGTCAGACAGCAATTTGCATACAGCATGTACACATTTGGCTTTTTATTTACAGGAGAATATAATATAGCTTTAGGGGATTGACCAGAGTCAGGTTTCTGTTTTTTTACGGCCATGGATATATTCAGCCGCAAATGAGATCGAACGCGTAGAAAAAGGCGCATACAGTGGAAACAAAAATCTCATTTGAGGCACAGACAGCAGACATCACACTTGCAGTCATGAGTTATTCATGCATTAGAGATATTGTGGATTGACAGCACAATTATGTCAGAGGGTATTACGCATCGGCAACCATGTCGTGCCCCCTGGACGGGCACACACACCAGACTACAGACAGAAAACAGAAGGGCGGCTGAGGTGAATCCTAGCTGGAGAAATTGCAGTACTCTGAATACTAAAAGCAGCTTACAGATAAAACCACGAAGAAGCAGTCCAGTCGGTTCCAGCGGCTTAGATACACACTCAGGGAAAGTTTGAAGGAAGTGTTTTTTGTAATTTCTTGCAGTTACATTTTATGTTCTTCATAATCAAACCTAAGGGAAAAAAGTCTGTTTCCTTCGTATTACAGATTGCGGGACAGCAGTTTTTGTGTGTGTGTGTGTGTGTGTGTGTGTGCACCATACCACACAAGTGGACCCTCTGTGGAAGCCCTCAGCTGGCGATGTCGTCGGAGGAAGAAGGTCAAAGGTCAGACCAAGGTTCATTAAGGCCTGCCATCTTTCAGCCTCCACAGACGCCAACACCCCACTGTCAGCCGCACTGCGTGACACAAAAAGATCAAATGAAGGATTATTGTCATTTAGACACAATAGAAGAAGAGCTCTGGGAACTAACAGGGACATGTGACCAAAATATTGACGGACCGTGAATTGGTTTTTCAAAGTTTTCAAATGTTGCTGCACTGTACATTAATTCAGTGTTTTTCATTTGCTATTCAGTAGAATTTCTTCTATCAACAGTGTCATTAAGTCATTTGTATGGAAATGTACAGTGGACCTGAGGGTCAAAACACAACTTTCCACAAAAGAGAAAACAACAACATTGTGAAAAAACAACATTTTAGCAAACATGTTGTTTAATAAAACACAACAACAACACAAAAAGCAACACATCAACACTGGACTACCCGGGCCCGCGCCCTAGGCTTCCGTGCTCACCGCGGCGGCCCTCCTACTCGTCGCGGCTTAGCCCTCGCGGCTCCCGTTGCCGGCGACGGCCGGGTATGGGCCCGACGCTCCAGCGCCATCCATTTTCAGGGCTAGTTGATTCATGTCAGGGCTACCACATGTCAGTAAACACGTCATTTCACTAAACACAACTCAGCATTTGAGCAGAAAAGAACAACAACATCTCGGGAAAACATTTTAGTAAACAACATTTCAGAAAAAACAACATTTTCGAGAACCCACAATTCCAAGAACACAACATGTTATAAAACACAATTAGATCTCAACATTTCAGTAAACACGTCGTGTCACAAAAGGAAAGATTGCCGGCAGCACAACATCTAGCAAAACACAACATTTGGGAAGGAAGAACAACATTTCACAAAACATAATGGCATGTCCAAAAAAAAAATCACATTTCACGGAAAAATACAATGACATTTCAAAAATTGCAATATTTCACAAAAGAAATAGACAAAAATGTCAGACAACGCGAGGTCTCAGTACACACAACATTTGAGAGGGAAAATCAAATATAGAACACTATACAAACAGGAAATGACAGCACACTGGCACCAAGGACTCGGGTTCTGTCCAATCACAAACAAGAAATGTCGTCCCACTTTTTCCATAATCTTAAAATCATTGTGTTTTTTAAATGTTTTTGTTTCATTTTTATGAAACTCATGCAAAGATCAAAACAAACGCTCATGTAGTCGTTGCTCGCTCTTTGCCACCATCTCCCAACAGTGACGTCACTGTGATCATACTGTGCAACTCAATCTTAGCAAATTTAAGACAAATAACTAACGTGAAACAATGTTGCTCTTTTTAAAAATGACGGTGGTGAAAGAGATTCACCTGCTGCTCGTGAATAATGAGCACCCATGCCAGGAGAGGATACAGTAACCGTACCATTAAACACAGAGGTGTCACATACCTGCGTACAGTGGAGTGTAGTTATCTTTAATGAGAGTGAAATCACTGTCTCTTAAAACAACGCACACTGTTTTATGGGTCACATCAGAGCTGCGTTCAAAGCAAGCATCCACCACAACAACAGGATGGACGGCGCACCGCTTCCTCCTCTGGTTTATTTTGCTTCCTCTATTAACACTGTTTTATTTACTACGAGGTCGTCATGGAGATTACGTATGACTATAAACAAACAGGGACGTCTGTCTCAACTCGGACACATGCTCAAACAACACGGGCGCGGAAGATGTAGGAGTTCATTTAGTCATTAAGTGAGTTTATTGTTTTAAATAATGATGTATTACTATCAACAGCATTTGATAAACTTTGCGACGTCATGCGGACTAGTCTGATATTAAATAGACTGATGCTGTAACACCATAAATGGATTTCTATCAGCTGAGCCACTCGGCCATCTCTTAGGCTATCTTGTAAATCCAGCAAAGTAACCATTTGCTGTAAATGTAGAAGTTTATATGCATTCGAGTGTCGCGTTTCGTCAGAAGTCCATCCCCGGCTTTGTCGCGCCGTGTCAGCACTTCCCCCCCATCCTCAAGGAAATGGAGGGAGGCCAGCTGAGCCGCTTTTGGTTACACTTTTTTATTTACCATTGTAAAGTGTTAGACGCATTTTTTTTTTAGGTGAGAAAAAGCGAGCCCTGAGCCCGGGCATTAAAAACAAATACGAGAATTCAATTATCACTCGGCGCAGTTCATCAAGCGCTGCGACAGGGAGTTAAAAGCAACAAGGGCCCGGGTGTCTAGCGCCGTGTCAGCACGTCTCTATCGCCTCAGTGATGGAGAGGCCAGTCGGGGATGGACTCTAGTGGCCCGGGACATGTTCCTCCAGCCCATCGCTCCCAAAGCCTCCCCTCCCTCCGTCCCTCGCACCCTGCCTCCTACAAGCACCTTTTGTGTGGGCTAAATGGGGCTGGATGCACCCCTTTAACTTTGATTTCCATTTTCCATTGTCCCTCCATTGACGGGGAGGGTGACTCCATCTGTGCCTGCCTTGCGTGGTGCCACCCTTTCAATAGGCATATGCTCCACATGTAAGAGCCCTAAACTAGCAAAAGAATGGGTGGAGGGAATAATGATATACAAGACGGGCCCCTCACTCCGCCGAGCGAGCGAGAGAGAGAGAGAGGGACTGAGGGAGAGAGAGAGAGAGAAAATACTCATTCATCAATTTATTGTATGGCCCTTAAAACTCTGCAGTCTTTTTATGTATATTCAGGAGCGCAGAAGAGATTACACAAAAGCCCCCGCCGAACTGATGGCGTTTTAAATTGCGGTCAAGCTGCTCCGATCGCCTCCTGAACTGTGCCCAAAACATGCACGTGCGTTTTACACGACAGCGGGACGCAGCTTGCCGCCACCGACGGACACAATGAGGGCCCCGCCGAACAATTGATAACTGTTAACTGAGGTGGCTCGGCGGGTCAGTTTTGACTTGGAAATGTGCAATATGCTGTGAAAACAGCCCCTTGTGTTCGCTCTCCCCCCTTCAGATCTTATCTCCACATGTGATAACACCACTTAAGATCTCATACAGTAACACACATTAAGTCATTTCCCTCTCCAAACAAACCAAAGAGGAAAAGTCGGGGGGGAAGAAATAGAAAGTGAAATTTGGTACTAGATTGTTATTAGCCGGGGTTTTTTCACTTGATTTTTATCAGCGAGCCGATTACGATGTTCTGATTTTTTTTTTTTTCTTTTTTTCCCCGTGTTGGGATTATGTTTGTCTTGAAACCCAATTTAGCAGAAGGAGCAGCCAAAGACAGGCCGGGTGGAGGCGAAACTCCTGGCTTAATTTGCCTTCCCTTCCACTTCATTCATTTACTTATTCATTCATTGCCTCTTTCTCCCTGTCCGTCAACCCTATCCTAATCTCTCTCTTTATCCCTCTCCTCCTACTCTTTCCTTGACACCCATGACGCCCGCTGCCCCCACACTCACCCCAAACGGCGTCTAGCCCCACCCCTCGCCGCTCCTCCTGTTCAGTTAGAAGGCTCTATCGATTACAAGCCTGTAGTACAAAACGACCTAATGGAGGGTCAGCTTTAATGTGAGGGGCGGGGGGCCCCGGACTTGGTAGGAGCTGGGCCTGGCTCTGAACAGCCCCTTCTCCTTCCTTCTCCTCCTCCTGTGTCCCCCCGCTCCCTCCTGCTGGGCTCCACCTTGTCCCTCTTAGCCCCTTCCCATTGGAGAGCGGGGGCCATGAAAAATCAACAGCGGAGCCATCAATCCCCCCGACCACCACCACCACCACCCTCCTCCACTCCCTTTACAAGGCCCACCGCCGGCTGCAGCGGCTGCCCATGTGCGAGGGTATTTAGTGGGGGCCTGAAAGCTGAAAGGAGAAGCGCTTGGATCAAATGTGTGTGTGTGTGGGGGGGGTGAGGGAACAGAAGGAGCCCTCTCAGGAGGGGTGCTGAGGCCCCGGCTCGTTTTATAGACTCCCCTGAAAGAACGTGATTACAGATCATTATCCAATTGAAGCAGATTGATGGGCCGGGGTCAAAGTAATATAGCTCATAGCAGCTCGGCGAAAGGGGAGGGGTGACAGGGAAGGACGGAGGGCAGCGCAGAAGTGTGGGGTGAGGCAAGAGGGGGGGTTGCAGACAGGGTGAAGATGGCATAATGACCGGATTGTCACCACCAAATGGAGTATGCGAAGGGGGGAGCAGAGCAGAGAAAGAGAGGGAGAAGGAGGAGGAGGAGGAAGACCCAAACTTGTCGAATGAAAGACTGGGGGCTTTTCTTTTTCAGGAATGAGTTGAAGTAGTACAACAAGTGCTGATGGAGAGGAGAGATGCTGGATTGGCCCCGTCACTCCAGAGGGCAGATAAAGAGATCTTTATGTCGAGGGGGAGGCAAGAGAATTTGTCCACGCTGATTTGGCTGCGTGTCCCCTCGTACATAATGCGGTCCATTGTCTGTCCTCGGACAGAAAGAATCAAGAGTTGTTACAAAATTAGACAGCTGTTGGATTTTAAAATGGTGTACTTAAATGCTTCATGAGGTTCAACGATTTTTTTTTTTTTTGTCTTTAAGGTACACTACGCAGTTTTGGAGAGAAGGATTTTAATTAGGAGAGAAAGTTTGTTTTATGCCTAAACAAAGTAAATAAATAAAGTCTTCGTTTTCATGACTGAATAAACTGAATACTTTGATAATGAAAATGCCAAAAGGGTAACCTTTCTGCATTTGTACCTATTTAAATGTGCAATATGTAGTTGTTCAGAAGGAATGTTAAGAGAAGGAGAAAAATCTCAAAAATTTCATGCTGTTTTCCGTTGTTTACCTGTGGCGGACCCTGCCACCTGTCTAAACTCACCCTTTGTATTATTACCTCGTTGATTTTGAGCATATCAAAAAATATCTGAGTTTGAATTTCTTCTCCCAAACTACGTAGTGCCCCTTTAAACAGAAAATTGGTGTCCACGTATTTAGACACTGCACAATTTTATTTTCATGATTACAATTTAAAAAGTCCTAAAACGATTCAATTCTCTTAGACAAACAATTTTCCAAGTCATTTAAGCAGGGGGAAGAAATGTTGCTGTTGGATTTTTTTTTTCACTCAGTAAGTCAATTACTGCCGTCAGCTAATGCCCTGACCCCTTCTATTTTTTTTTTACCAACTTTCGATAGCTCACCAGTCTGAGTACCGTTTGCCTCCAACTGCTCCTCTTACGTAACATCATGCATTACAATGCATGACGTTCTTGACCTTTCCAATGCACTGTAAAAGGTGGATCTCACATTATTATCACCTTTTGACAGCCAGGAGCAAGGGTTCCACTTCTCCCGCTGTTTGGATGTACACTAATCTGCATAGCTGTTTATCAATCCTCACATGACCTCACGTCTAATTTCAAATGAATTAAACAACAGCAGTGGAAATAATAGAATATGCTGGATGCCGCAGCGTTAGTCATAGGTTGGATGTGTACAGTTTTATTGCCAAAGGCAGGGACGTTTTTGATAGTCAGTAGAAGTGAATTTAAGATGCGATCATTTGCTTCCTGTAGTTTTTGTGGGAAGGCACTGCGCGATTACAACTCGACACGACACACATTCATGCACGCGGAGATCACGCCGACATGCCACGAGTTGGTATGTCATAGCAGTTTTATGTTACATCTATGAATCTGATGCATTCATCGATGGTTTGCTCTCAGGATCATGGTTCTGTGGATGTGCCAGTGGACTGGAGTCTTGTGACAGGGAACGTCTTGCTCGACAATGGAGGGCTTATGGGTAATGGCTATGGCACTGAATAGCCTTTTGATATTGGCTGAGACAAAGTGTCTCTAAATTTTCCTTGCTTTCATGATGTATAATGTATAAAAAAAAAAAGAAAGAAAGAAAGAAAGAAAATTCCCTCGAGAACAGCGCGAGCATGTTTTAGATCAAGCTTGAAGTTTCATTTGTCCGCTTGGGATATTTTAAACAAAATGGATCCTAAATGATGCAGAACTTTGGGACCGTAATCGGACGTGACAGATGCACACGTTGTCCGCGTCCGCTCGGCGTGCAGGAACTGGCACACGGTAATTACGGTGAATGTGTGTGAGCGTAAAGAGAAGCATCTTTAAAGGTTCACAACTTTTGCTCTGTGCAGCCTTATGCGTAATTATGGGATTAATGAAGAATGCACTCATCATCCGCCGCCGTGACGCATAAAAAGGGCACATACTGTACGTCGGAGGAGGCGCTCGCTCCTTCTCATTTTAAAGATGATGTGACTTTGAGGGCAAGTGCAATTACATGTGTTCAGAGCTGCTTCACTATATTACTCATGCTTGCACACGCAGAGACAACATGCTTTTTATTTATAGTCCTGTAATCCCCACCATACTGTTTTCGTCCAAGTTGTAAGCTGTGATTTGTGAGGAATTTCTGCAAATGCATGACTACTGAAGTCAGTCAGATGCGGGGAAAAGTAATAAAGGGAGTAGAGAGGGAGAGAAAGTCAGAGGCTTTTAAAGCTGCTACAAGCCATGCTTCCTCTGGTTTCCACCAGTCTGGGGAGCTGACACTGAGCAGACTGACCCATGTGATTACATCCTCAGAGAGAGCGTGTGTGTTTGCACGTGCACACGTACTCTCCCGTCTGCACACATCCGTAAATACGCCGTCTAGGTATTTCTCCATGTGTGTCGTGTCGGGAAGAGAGTGGGTGATTTTTTTTTGTTGTGTGTTTGTGTGTGAGTCAGGCGCGCCAGGTGGATCTGATTGAGGCTTCACGTTGGGGCAAAAGACGAAAACGTTTTCCACGAGGAGAAGAAGATGCTCTCTTGATCTCGAAGACCACAATTGGATGAAATGGGAAAAAAAGTGACTTCACATTGACTTCTCGGGTTTTAAAACTCTATCCTCGTGTAACTCTTCGGTGAGCTCATGTCTCGTGAGAAGGAAGAACTTTGGAACGAAAACCTTGATTTGTGTTTGGTGCTGGATGCTCGCGAGGACAGGGAACTAATGATCGAGCACCAGCATCGCTACAGGTCAGACTCAAATCGTGAATTCTAATGCATTAAGGCAATTGACCTGTCGTTAAACCACTCAGTTACATCTCACAAATGTCTTTTTTTAAGTCTAGTCTGGCTTCTAATTTCTGAGCTGCCGTTGCTTTTTATTTCACCTTAAAACAAAGTGGCGAAAGATGAGCGCGAAGGCCAGGATGTTTCAAACACGCTTAGGTTTGCAGAGGCCCGAAGCCTCATCATACAGCGTAATGCATTCTGGATCACAGCAGCAACTATAATCAATATAATGCATTGGAATCTTACAATCTATACGGAGGGAAAGCATCAAAAATGAGCGTCTCCTCTTCGTTCTCCGATTGCGTTTCATGCTTACCAGGTTGAATGAAGTTACAATTTACACAAAAAAAAATAAATAAATGTCAGAGCACAAACTTAGTCGATCTGGTAAGTCAATTAAACCATTGCGTAAACAAGTTGTCTTTGAAAACAGCACACACTGTAGCTACAGCTCTGCGACCTGCATGCTAAACCCAGTTACAGGCAAGAGAGGAAGCCCTGACTCCCTCTGCGTTACACTTAGTCAGATAATTGGAAATGCGAGGGCATTAACTCCAACGGGATTAAGAAGGGGAATTAAATATGTTAATCCCCAAAATAGGTAAATAGCCTCAGTGATACAATAACCAATTTCTAGGGTTTTCCTCCCCCGAGGACACGTCTGCCTTTGAACGCAACACGCTCACACACAAGCCCACATACGCTCTCACGAGCAGGCGCGCGACTGCGCTCGGTGCACGCTCGCGCCATAAACACGAATGCACAGGCGTTTGCGCGGGGAGAGCTGCGGAGAGGCTGCTCGAGTGTTCCAGAAAGTTCTCCAAGGTCATGCCTGTGGTGTCGTGTGGCCCTGTGGCTGACTCTTGAACCTGTTCTCCCAGGTCTGCCTCTTTGTTCTAGAGATCATTACCTCTGTCGCTCCGCTCTGCTCCGCTCCCCTCCCGAGACCGCTTTGTCGCCATGTGTTCATCTGCCTTGTAATTATAGCACGGTCCTGGATGTCACGGTTTAGGGACTCTGCCTGGGTGTGAGTGAATGTGTGTGTGCGTCGGGGGACCGAGCGAGTGTGCAAGATGTGTGGCTCGTCGATTGTGCTTTTTATGCACCAAGTGTGTGGGAGGTGTGCGTGTCGGCGATGGAGCGTGGACATCGGCGTTCGCGAGGGCACAGCGGAAGTTTGTGTATGCGAGTATAATTTCAATCACCCAAGAAAGAAAGGCGCATCGTAAATTGAATATAGTGCACTTTCTCTTTAAACTATTCAAGCCGAGGCGTCGCCTTTGGAGATGGCAACGGAGCCGGATTCTGATGAGCTACTGTACTTGTGTCAGGGACATGAAACAACCGAATAAAGAGTGTGTATTCAGAACACAGACACAGAGAGAGCGCCGGGGCATCAGTTGTGGGCAAAAATCAAGTTAGAGTTCCCCACCGAGTTCAAAGTACATTTTTATACACAATTAGTGGAGTACAATTTCTGTTGGAACTGATGCATAGCGGGCGGAGAGAGAAAAAAAAAAACCCCAAGGTCAATTGCTGATCGCCTCTGAGAAACATTATTTTTATGTCTCTGTGTCCAAAGATGAATGTCTTGGAGGGGAAGGGAAAATAAGAGGGAGAAAAGAAAACAGTAAAAGAGAGAAGTCAATCATTCAAGAATGCAAGACCGTAATGCACCACAGTCAAATTCAATAAAGTCATTATTCCTGGCTTAGCCATAGCAATAGTATTTTTCCTGGATATCCTATACCGCTTATCCCAACTCCTTTTCTCTCTGTCGCTCCTTCTCCTCCACCTCTCACCCATTCCTCCTCTCTCACTTCTGGCTACAGGGCATGTAGGATGGCATCAACACTCTCATTTTGCAACATGAAACCCTCTATTTGCTCCAAAGATTCATCTGCGATGGATGTCATTCTGCAACGCCTACCTCCACAAAAGGCAGAACCCCGGCTTCATCATGCCAAACCTCGGCGTATTAGCCCTGACATATTCTATTAGGCCGATTACACATAATGATGCCAAATAAGCAGCGAATGAAGAGCTGGGGAGTTATCGCTGCACCCCCCCCAAACCCCCGACGGAAAAACGGGGGGGGTAATGCTCAGCAAAGTTTCTTATCTCAATCCAGCTGAAGGAGGAACCACACACACACAGTCCAAGCTGCACTTATCAGTCATTAGGCATTTAAATGCTTGCCCAGAGAGAAATTAGATTTTCTGAGGAGTTAAGAAGATAACCAGTGGCACACTCTTAAAAAAAAAAAATACGACAGAGCACTTTCAACACATTTGAGCGGATGGCGAGACAACGCACTCACCGAGTCACAAATATTACTCGAGCGTGTGTTTTAATTAACAAGTAACAGGAGAATGCGTCTGAAAGTAGCCTGTTATTGCTGCATGTAGCTGCTGAAGCAAACCAATTGAATAGTTATTCAATTTAAAACCCCGAAAAACAAGGAGGTTATGTATTTGGTCCCCTTTTAGTTTGTTTGCTACAGTAACAGCAGTGCACCACAAATCTACTTAATACATTACAGTGAGATTAGATAGAGCCATGATCCAAGAAACAAGTAATTAGATTTTGGTGCCGATTCCAATTCAGGAATTTTTTTTTTTTTAAAGGATTTCCTTAAAAAATTTCAGAGCTGTACGCTGTTTTTTGGACATTTTTACTCCTCTCGTATGAACTCATTCAGCCTGAATCCTGTGATTGGCTGTCAGGCTATGTCATCTGATCTTTGGTTATTTCTATTAATAAAAATAACAAATTTGAAAGATTGTGCAGTCTTGGCATGCCGAGTGCTTTCTACTTCTGGAACGGTAACTTCACTGGGACTCAAAGTGAGGTCAAAGTATCAGCGGCGGAATTTCAATGCAGCCTTGTTCTTTATGTTTAAGTCCGAGCGGGGGCCGGATTCAATGGACAGGCTGCTGAAGGCAAACTCTTTTTTGGGCCCCCTTATATGAACAGTTTAAAGTTTGGCAAACAAAAAATGACTTGAATGCAACATTATTATTATACTCATTCATTTAATAACGAACATATTTTAGCTGATCTATTGATAGCTCCTCTTCGTGCGCAATTGGTAAGTCATAGAAGAAAAGTATAGCTAATGCTAAAAATAAATAAATAGATATATAAACATTAAAATCCAGTTTTAGACCGGAGATTATTTTTTAGATTTTTAGATTTCAATATTGTTTATTAATGTAAATAAGTATGTTAAACAATACTTAAAGTAAGCGGTTTGTTTCTCCTCTGCCTGGGCACCCAGTGGCGATAAGGCCCTGGGTATGCGCCTAGAACGCCTGTGCCAGATACTGCGCGGAATATGAGTATGTCACGTCATGTGTCTTCTGCCTGATTAATGTGTAAGCTTTATGCCATGAACACCATGGCAGACATCAGAAGTCCTCACATCAGGCAGTCAAAAGAAAAATGGAACTGAGGTTGTTAATCATTCAGTTTACATAAAACGATCCCTCTGTCCACAAAACACGGTGCACCGCTGAGCAGTTCCGTGGAAACTTGACCAATCTGTGAAGTGCGTCCGTGGCATGCGTATTCGTTGCACATCCTCCCCCGCTGGTGAGTACTGCCGTGAAAAAAACAAAAAAACAAGGCCCCAGCTTCCAACCACCTCGCCCAACACTCCGGGCACAGTTGTTGCCAGTGGAACAAATTGCGGAGCATTTACCAAACTTTTATTAGGTTCACAAAACGAGATCCCATGCCATAGATGTGGGCGAGAGGTATTAATTTAGGGAAATGAGCACAGGGTAAATAAAGGCTGTCTGGTTGCCGTCCTAACAGGAAATACTATGCAGGGGACCGGTGGAGGAGGTGGGGGTGAAGATGGAGGGGGGGTGGGAAGGAGGGAGGAAACAATTATGACCTCATTTAATAGTCTCTCTCTCTCTCTCTCTCTCTCTCTCTCTCTCTCTCTCTCTCTCTCTCTCTCTCTCTCTCTCTCTCTCTCTCTCTCTCTCTCTCTCTCTCTCTCTCTCCTCTCTCTCTCTCTCTCTCTCTCTCTCTCTCTCTCTCTCTCTCTCTCTCTCTCTCTCTCTCTCTCTCTCTCTCTCTCTCTCTCTCTCTCTCTCCCGGCTCCCAGGCAGAGATTGGGAAGGAATGCCCAGTTTGAAAACCGCAAGTCACCTCTGAACATGGGAGCATTTGGCCTAAGTGTTTCCTGTTGCAATAAAAATGTATGTCAAGTATGTGAACCGAGGTTCCTCCGCGCTTAAAGCACACACGCAAACACACGCAAACACACGCAAACACACACACACACACACACACACACACACATTTACGGCTGCCACAGTACACTTTGGTTTGGAATCTTCCACAGCAAAAAATGAGTCCATTATGAAGTGCTCTGCACAAACTGTGTGATTAAACCAAGCGTGGAGTGTGAGGCTCAATGTGCGTGTGTGTGTGTGTTTAAGAGTAGTACTGTGAAAAAAGGTGGGGGTGACCGTGCGATACAAAGCCCATGCCGTTCTGGTGCCGGGCCTGTGATAAGAGTTTTGGAAGTCGTCGCATGGTGATAGCCACAGGCACAAATGTGCAAGGGGGCTCCGAGTGCTAATTTTATTCATTTACCTCCCTCTCTGGATAATTGTTTCTGTCAACCAGCGACGGCTTGATAAAGGATTTCACGCCGCTGAAAACAGTTACACGGCTACTTTGGAAGGTGATCGCCAGAGATGATTATATTTATCACCTGCTTTAATATCCATAGTGTGGTGTAAATTGATTCATTCTCCAAGGATCTCTGTCGCAGGGTAGGCGAGGTGTGAAGAGTTTCTGCACCCAAATAAGACATCTGACGTTTGACACGTAATACCGCAGAGCGAGCACTGAAACAATCACACTTAAGAGTAACACTGAATAATCATTAAATACTGTCAAAATGCCGATTAAACAATGGTGCCCTGATTTTGTCTTAAATTAAATGTATCAGTGTTTGTGATGCGATGACACATTCACACAAACACTATTAGAAACATGCTTTCATACTTGTCTTATCACATTATGCTTTAACGGCATATTTGTAAGCAAAGGACTGACATTATTAACATATTAACTTGACGGCCTGCATTGTAAAGTTCAGTCAAATTTATCAGGAAAGAAGCTCTTTTTGTTTTTACCATTATCTGCGGATTTGAGCAAAGTGTGGTGGATATGATGAGGGTTAAACACTGAAATAGTTTTCTGTGGTTGTGCCTCTTTAAAGGTGCACTGTGTAGTTTTTGGGAGGATTTTAATCAGAGGAGAAAAATCTTGTTCCTGTTGTGTTCCGGGGACCTTATATTCTTCTGAGAACAGCTTCTTTATTCAGTGGTGGGAAAAATAAATATTTCTGAGTTTGCATTATTACCCTATCAATATTATAGAACGTTTCTGATTTTCTTTTCCAAAACTACATAGTGCACCTTTAAGGTTAAAAATGACATTTACAAGTTTAACCTTATACAATTATCAAAGGCAGCATTTGCTCTTTTTTTAATCGTTCCCAAATTCTGATTAACAACCAGTCTTGAAAGTATAAACGTACGATTGACATTAAAGCTAAATAACATTTCAAACGTGACAGTAAGACTCTCCATTGAGCTGAAATATATTTCCTTCCACACGCTGCTTTTTTTATGAACTAACCGCCGTCAAGGACCAACGGTCAAGTTGCCAGATTTTACTAGATACCTGTCAACCGCTACTGATAAAAATCTTAACATATTCATCAGCCCGAGCCAATAAAACAAGAAGACTTTAAAGCCCGGTGAGTGACATTACTGGGGCAACTTCTCACAACTGTAAATTCCACAGCGCACCTTTACCTCAGTAACTGACGGTTCCCACCCATTCAAAAGAGTGGCCTGGAAGCCTTCTTCCCCCTGGAGTTCAAAAACATGTCGCTCAGCCTGCCTCCACTCGGGGGGGAAGCCTGCTTTTATTGGACCCTTTGTGGAACATCCTTTCTTCCCCCTCATCAAAAGAAGGAAAATAAGTCAAGGCGTAGTCGCATTTCCCCCCTCTTTTATTACAATTCTAATAATACTCCATATTTGTTCGTGCCTTCATCTTTTTTTCAATGCACTCATTGAATGTGTATGTGTGCGTATGAGGGACTATAGCGAGGCACTGCCACTTTACTGACTGTGTCTGCACTCTAAGCTTCAGTGGGCAAATGCACTGGAAGGATAGAGGGGACTGAGCCTTCTCATTCTTTCCCATATACCTTTGCTAATACTTTAGCCTCTGCTCAAGATCTGTGCCTCTGCTCAAGGTCAAAGAAATGAAAAGAACCCAGTGAAATGGTAGATGTAAGGGAGGGGGGGGGAGATAACAAATATATCTGGCTGTGGTTCCGGAAATAGTGGCTTTTGAAGGAGATATAGGAGAGGAAGGCGGATGGAGGAAGGGATTGGTGGTACAGTTTGTGTGTGTGTGTGTGCGTGCGTGCGTGCGTGCGTGTGTGTGTGTGTGTGTGTGTATAGCAATGTCTTGTTAAAACGACTCCATGCTAAAGCCCCCCCCCCCTTTTGCTCCACAGAGGCCTGTAGAGGTGGTGGTGTCTGTGGAGGAAAGGGAGGAGGTGAGGTGGCGTGTTGGAGGGCAGTTACCTTCGCTGGAATGAATGGTATGGGGCAGTAGTGACCATTCATGCATGCTCCTTTACCTCTCTCTCTCTCTCCCCCTCACTCTCTCTCTCTCTCTCTCAGTTGCTGTTGAGAGTTTTTAGGCGACACAACGCAGAGAGAGGGGGAATCGGGATAAACAAATAGGAGGAAGGAGAAAGGGGAGGTTCAAAAAGGGGGAGATACGGTGAGGGAAGAGAGTAAAAAAAAGACGAGATAAGGTAAATGACAGACTGAAAAGAGAGAGAGGGAGGAAGAGGGGAGGAGAGAGAGAGAGAGAGACGCAGGACTGTAGTCACTGGGCCACTGGAGTTGGTGAGCAGCGCAGCGTGAAATAAGGGAGAGGAGCAGCTGAACCAGAAAGAACCCAGGCTGCTCATTACAAAGGCCTAGGCCTGACTTCTACCCTCCACACTCTGTAACACACACTCACACACACACACACACACACAGACTTGCACGTACAGATATGCACAGGACACAAGGAAACAAAAAAGAGGAACTCACGCACACCCTAACATACGCCATTTCGCGGACGCTTTCATCTGGCCGCGCTCACAGAGGCATGCAAGGCTGTGCAACAAACACACACACACACACACAGGAGTCAGAGACTAAATATTGAAAAAAATGTAAAAGCTGTGTGTGTGTGTGTGTGTGTGTGCGCGCGCGCTGCAAATGTATTCCATCAACACCAAAATAAACAGATCCTCAAATATAAAGTTTTACACTTCTGCTGCTGAATCTATGCAAAAAGATGTAAAGAATGAATTGCAGGCGCAGTCAATACCAGCAGAACTAGCCAGGAGCTGATTATCTCCCATCGACTTCTTTTCCTTCCTTTTTCGTCTTCTTTTTCTTTAAATCAACTCCCCGAAAAAATGTTTCGCTCGTCAAAACTTTTTGGCAGGCTCTCCGAACGGCACGCGGGAGCGAGG
This sequence comes from Diplodus puntazzo, assembly GCA_963678695.2. Taxonomy (NCBI): domain Eukaryota; kingdom Metazoa; phylum Chordata; class Actinopteri; order Spariformes; family Sparidae; genus Diplodus; species Diplodus puntazzo. Next base: position 13,377,571 of record OZ023171.1, on the reverse strand, counting down.
GGAGAGAAGGAGGAAGTCTCCCCTCCCCTCTCTCTCATTGTGTGTGCGACCCTCCTTTTTTTTTCCGCGTCGTGACAGCTGATGAAACATTTGGTGCAACTTGTTTATTTAGATTTGATTTCCCTTTTCCCCGAACATTTTTTGAGCAGCTGCCTCTCAATACACGGTTCACAAACATCTCATTCAAGGGCACAAATAAGTGTGTCGCCAGACTGGGGCGATATCGACTTGTAAAGCATGAGAGCGTGAATCTGATATCAGAGTGCATCACTGTCATTCGGATGGGCGCGTCAGGAAAGTGCTTTTTTTTTTTTTTGGACTCGTATTACATTTTGAAATGAAAATAAATGACAGAAAGATGTCGCTCCTCATTATGAAATACATATTCAAAATATAACACTTACTTAATAATTCAGTCTTGATCTTTAATCCCTGTCTTGTCATGTAAAAGCAAGATTGAGCCATCTTTGCACCGATCTTTGGCAGCGTTCTTACCACACAGGAAATGACTCCATCTGTTTTAACAAATAAATTGACTCTGTTACAGTATATTACTTCGTCAACATTACAACTCACTCTTTTATCTCTTAAACACACACTGGAACTGAGGGGCCAGTAGCGCTGTTCAATCCAGCAGGGAGATCTAAATATTAAAAAAGAGACATATAGAGATGTAACAAAGAATGGGATGACAATATGCTCCTTAGATATTCCTTTACAAGTTCTCCAAAGACCTTTTTTTTTTTTTTCAATTCAAACAGAAGAAGCTGTAAACCAGTACTGCAGCGGCTCCTGATAATCCCCACCACCACCACCACCACCCGGCTCGCTGCTACATATTCTGTGAAATACTGCCATCTCTTGGTGCTTCATGTGAGGGCTTCCACAGACGGGGAGCCGGAGACGACTGACGCTTCAATCATGTGTCAAAGGCCACTAGAGGCCAAGTCTCTGTTGGGCTCAGCGGAGATATAGAATTTGATCCAAAGACTGATTATAGTAGGCATGCAAGGGGATCAGAGTGTGAGAAAAGACACATTAAAGTGGACTGTTTTTTGATGTATGTCTTCCATAGTCCCCCCCCCCCCCCCCCGGCTGGCAGTGTGTGTACTACCATGCTCAGAAAGAATGCTGCTAAAAAACCAAATGTACAGAGTATGTTTCTGTGCAGAAATGTAGTTCTGAATAAAACATAAAATGCATTTTAAAAAGTGTGTAATTAAAACGAATATCAAGAAATTCGCGTTGGCAATCAGTCAAATCACAGGTAGAACAAATTTGTACTTTTTGCAAAAAATGCAGTTCTATCTGGCTCTAAATGAACACCGCACCATAGTAGATTATTTGAGCATCGGTGACAAGAGCTAAAAAGAACTCTGATGAATGTGCAGACTGAGCAAGTGAAGTCCTGCTGCAGGGAGGGCTGAGGCGCAAGACAGCCTGACTTTGTACCCTCAGTAAACCTCATACAGGACTTCACTTTCTCACCAAATGTAAAAATCTGACGAAGAAATTAAAAAAAAGGTCTAATTAATAATAAAGGGTTTGCTCAACCTATTGGATACAGTCCTACTGGGGGAGGACTCATAAGAGCTGTAACTTAGCAGCAGTCTATGTTGCTGTCTGTCATCAGCTGAGGGATGGTGAGTGACAGTTACTTGGTGTTAAATTTCATTGCAGGTTATTTTTTTGTCTTGTATATGTTTATTTGATGAAGAATGTTCCTTTGCTGTCGAATGATGCTTCGATGAAGTATGTTCATTTGCTGTAGTATGTTTATTTGTTCTAGTATGTTGATTTGCCGTAGGATGTTCCTTTGATGCATTATGTTTATATGTTGTATGTTCATCTGCTATAGAATGTTTATTTGCTATAGTATGTCTATCATTTTTCTCAATGATGTCAAAATTGACTATATGCCCACAGGTGATGTTCTATGAGGTACATTTCTGTTTGCCACAGACGTGAATAAACGCTGCACAAACTTTTTTGTTTTTTTACTATGTCTACTATGTGTTTGACAAATCCGTCTATCATCTCCAAAACAAAAAAGGATAACAGTAAGGTTATGTTCGGGTTGCAAATCACAGCATTAAGTTAAAGAAAGAAAAAAAAAACGAGGCTGTCTTACACCGGTTCCTAAAAAGCGCTTGTTAGAAATGCATGATTTATACCCAGTAGTGAAATAATGCTTCCCCTTAGTGTTGCTTAAAATTGAACATCCTACTGTTGTCCTTTGAGCACCACCTAAGAACCAGCTAAATATCAAAACTCAAGCGGAAAAAGCAAATGTGCTTTTGACCGAAATCATTTCTTAAGTGGTTGCTGTTGACTGTGTCGTACAGCTGCTGCACACACAGCAAACTGTGGTAACCAGTCCTGATGTGGAGGTGCGGTTCAGCACGCTGCAGAACTGATTCAGCAGGTTCCCGAGCCGCTTCTTCTTCCTCTCCGAGATAAAACGGCTCGATTTGTGTCTGTGTGCCGAAGGTTGAGACGCGCACATGAAAGTGACATCTTTTGAAATGGGCGAGTGAGAGTGTGTTTCTCTCGCTGCTTCACAGCGTAGTAAGAGCTGTAATTCAATACTCCCCAGTCAGTGCTTTGCAAGGTTCCTACAGAGGACTGTTGTGTTTCACAGAATGTATTTCCAGCGTGGAACAGGTTGTTCATCACAGGGTCTGTTGATCTTAAACACACACACACACACTGAGCTGGGAACTTTGAAGTGTGAAAATAAACATTTTCACCTAACCACTAATCTTCTCTCTCTCTCTCTCTCTCTCTCTCTCTCTCTCTCTCTCTCTCTCCTTCCTTCTCTTTCTCTGCCTCCCTCCCTCCCTCTGATCTCAGGCATTTTTTAACGTGAGCTTCATTTACAACTTTCATTTCAATTTGTCCCGTTTGTCCATATGTTATTGTAGCGGAACCAGCGCCAGGGCCTCTGGTTAGTGAAAATGTCAGATTCTTTGATTTGATTTTATAGGAGCTCAGCAGGGACCGAGGGCCTGTGTGGTTCTGGGCCCTCTCCTGCGAGTGGACCCGACTACTGTTTGCATTTAAACATCCATCTGAGCCGCGGTCCCCCGAGGATTCATTTGTTTCACAGAGGGTCAATTACCTCTCACCACCTCAAACGCCCCCTCCCCCTCCAATGCAAAAAAAAAAAAAAAAAAAAAAAGATCTGCTCTTTTTTTTTTTCCAGCTGCAATTAAACAGATTTTCCTGTTTGGGTTAGGTGTAGGAAGAGGGTGCCTGGCCGGGGTCACCATTTTAATTAGGCACTGTTTAAGACCAATAACAAACTGATTATTCGCCAAATGGCTCTCGAGGCTTGATGGCTGGCATATTGAGTGCTTCTCGCCCCTCAAAATGTGCGCCGGCTGAAAAACGTGAGGTCACAAATCCGCTTTTTGATTGAGGTTTCTATGGATACAGTCACGTCCCTGCTGACTTTTCTCTCTCCTAACCCCTCTCTGCCTCTCTCTCCTCCTCTCTCTCTCTCTACCCCCTGTGCAGTGTCATTGCCGAGCGCTAAGTAAATACGTGCTCTTTATGTTCCTCGTTGCCTTTCAATATTTGGCAGCGTGGCAGCGGGGGATCAAAATGTGTGTGTCTGCTAAATGTCAGCGGGTAAAAGGGGTTGAGTTTAGAGCGGCACACACCATGAAGCACCTGCTGTAAAGGCGAACAGCGGGGGGAAGTTTCATCTCGGCTTGATCTGGAATGGAAAAGGCTATGAGCGCCACGTCGACATCAGCGGCAGCACAAACACACGCCGACTCCCCTCCCGCCCCCTCACCTCCACTCTCTTCTATTTTCAATTGCTACCCATTCAACAGATGGTGGTAGAATACCTCACCTTGGCATTTTAATCAGCATAGAACCCCATTTGGAGTTATTATAGAGATTGTGCGCCATTATCTAATGCTGCCATTGATTAGCAGTTTCCTAAATATTGTTGTTTATCCTGACATGAAGGTGGATATCTAAAGCAAAAGCAATGAGTCACAGTTATCATTATTTCTAACTCACCTTAATTTATCCCTAATCAGATTAGACGTCATGGACGGCAACCCACAGAGACATCTGCGTCCTCTTAGAACACTATCATGGCTTAATGTATTAAAAATGCTGTAATTGATAATAACACCGAAATCTGAAATTATTAAGTTTTCGTATCTGCAAAATGGGGGGGGGTTCGACTGCTCAAATTAGACCGCTTTCCATAATAGCGTCTCTCGGTTGCTTAATGGAATCAGTTGCCAGGGAGGGGAAGCGGGTCTGTCTGGTTCGGGGGTTACATATGACATCAAATAAGGTTTGGACTCTTATGTGAAATGGTCTGGATGAGCGTGACCAGCCATGGGAAGTATCTTTGGCCTCCAGGGACTGAAAAAAAAGACAGGAAGCCCTGAAGAGCCACTGCAGGCCATCTCCTCCTCCTCCTCCACGCCACTTGGCCTTTGTCTTTACTTGGCATGTGTGCATGTGTGTGTGTGTGTGTTTCTGCGCGTACACCCGTCTTACTGTGTGTGTGTGTGTGAGTTTGCATCTGCATCCTGTCCTTGTAGCCTGTCCCTGGCTGCACCATTGGAGGCAGCTGATGCTATCTCATGGCGGTATTGTGGCAGCCCCTGCTGCGAATAATCAAAGGCAGCTGTTTGGAAAATACCAGAGATGCCTAATAGGAAGCACTGACGGCCTGGATTCACTCTTTACCCAACAAGCCCCCCGTGTCTGAAATGCAATGCAACAGATCAGTTATTGTAAGCAGCATGCAGACTCGCTGCTTCTTCATGTATTGTCCTTGTGCAATTTGCATAAATAATATCAAAGTTTACCAAAAAAAAGCAACAGAGAATGAACATAATTTGACTGTAAAGTGAATGTGTTTCTTCATCTTTCTCTCTTTATCCAAATCAAGTAGAACTACAGCTCATAATTCCTGCAGTATGAGTTTATATCTTTGGGTTTCTGTGGGGTAAAGAGGGGAGGAAAAGACCTATTATTTCTATTATTTGGATTGCGCACCGAGGCAGCTTTCTCGGGTTTGATTGTGTTTTGTTTGAACAAGCCAGTTAATGAACGCCAATCGCGGGATGCTGGTAGTTCTCGATGCATATCTGCTGATCTGCGGGTCCCAGCAGATCTTGGCCAAACACTGGGCGAGGTAAAAACAAATCTGTCTGTCAGTGCGGGGTTAGGAGTCCTAATTAGGGGTCCTGACTCTCTGTCCGCGGCTCCAAGTCAAGCGTCAGCTCTCCCTGATTGGTACAAATCTCGTTTTTCTAAGCCTCAAAGGTTCGCAGAGAGGGTCAGCGGCTCGCCGTGATGGTGATTTGCTTGTACCTTTAAAAGGCCATTTATGACGTAATTAGAAAGGGAAAATGTTGCACTAGTGTGGACCAGAAGGGGGGGGTTTCTTTATAAGTGGTGGGAACTGGTGGTGGGAAGCACAATAGAGAGGGCAGTGTACCTGAAAAGTCCGAAAGTCAGTGTGGAAGCAACAAGTACGTACAGAGTTTCGTTTAGAATATCACACTTAATGTTGAGCAACTTACTGTGAAGGTGCAATATGTTAGTTAAAAACATGCAAAGACTTTCAACAGATGTGAAGACATTACAGTTTTGACATTTTCACAGTGACAGTTCCGGAGATCTCTAATAAAGTTGGCAGACTAAACAGCTAGCCCTGGTCCAAGGCTCCTGTGGTAGCTGTGTTAACATACACACTCCCCCATTGCTTCGAACTCCCAGTCTGGACCGCTAACTGCACTGCTACTTGCGCTCATTAGCAGCTACAGATAGCAGCATTTACCAGTTGCTGCTCCCTGTTGGGTTTACGTATGAATTTTACAGATGGCCAATTCCTACAAAGTGCCCCTTTAACACAGAGATATACTGTACTGACAATATATTAAAGTTTGTATTCATCTTGCTGCATCTGATGTTGTAGCACGTATGTATGTTCATCCTAAAAAATTATTTACTTCTTTTTTTGTGTCTTGTTTTCTCATTTGCTTCTGTCAGGATCAGCTCTGTACAGGCTTTTTGTTATCCGTTGTGTTGATGCCACTAATATTGTTGCTGCCCGTAACAACCTCTGAAGACGCAGTTCATTTTCCATTAAGAAGCAGTCATCTTTTAATTAAAAAATGTCTTTTTAATTCTGCAAACCCAGAAAGGCCAGCGTCTGTATTTAGAAGAAATGAAAACAGATAACCACGTTGTTGTAGCATTGAGAGTTTTTTTTTCCCGGTCAGCTTAAACAACACCAAACTTCTGGGTAACAGTTAACAACAGTCTCACAGATCATTTCTCCTGTCTGACTCACAATGGAAAGAGTTGATCTCAGTTGGGGAATGCTGGGAAAGGCTGCCTGGTCACCGTTTCACGATAACATCATAACCTTTACTGTAACAAAGCGCTGTGAGAGCATTATGGGAAGTGAAATTGCGGTCAGGTGTCGTATCAGAAATAAAAACATAAGTAGCATGTTTTTTTTTTCAGATTACTGTTTCATTACAGAAGAGCGCTTAAAAAAAGGACGAACGTTTGCATGGCCATTGTTGTTTCTTAAGTTGATCAGTAGAAATAAGCGACCACAAAAGCCCCTTAAATTAGATGCAGCACTTTTGTTTCCAACTAAAAATGCTACAGTGCTCTGGGAAAAGCCAGCTGCTCTGCGTGTCTCCCCCCTCTGTCTGTCTGTCTGTCTGTCTGTCTGTCTGCGCAGGGTTATGGATGGTCTGGTCCACGAAACGCTTGCTGGGAGCAGAGGCCACATGCACAAAAGCAAAATAAACTGCAGGGGAAGGAAGTGGTTAACATTAACAAGGATCCAATAAGAAGATTAAATGTAAAACGCTGGCCCTGGTAATTGATGTGTTCCTAACTGTGTGTGTACATGTGTGTGTGTGAAAGTATGCTTGGGCCTGTATAGGTGCATGTGTGTGTGTGTGTGTGTGTGTGTGTGTGTGTGTGTGTTGTGAATATGGGCCCTGTGCGTGGACATAATTGCTCCCAGATCAGCCGCATAACTCTATGGGTTGATTAGCAAATGTCTGTACTGTAAATAGCTGCCACTAATCATGCAACACCACGGCTATTAGCATAAAAAGGGGGGGGGGGGGCGGAAAGAGACCTCGTGTTTTTTTATTTTTCTGTGCATTACTGCACCTTCTTCGCAAGTGCTGCGACTCTCAAGTGTAAGATGTCTCCCTATCTGGCTTAACCTGGAAATGGCAAGGCTATCAGAATATGTCCTCATGGCGTCAAGTCCAAAATAACAATAAAGACATGACGTGATGGGAAGGAAAGATTAGAGCAAATCTCAATGGTTCATTTCCTTATCCGCCCATAACAGCGGCATCTGAGGACACGTCTGTTACTCCTGCTGCTATACAGTGAAGTGAAGCAGAAAGTAAGAGCCCGTAAAGTACAGTTTGTTCCATTAAACAGTGGTGGAAGACGTGATCGGATCCTGTATTCAAGTAAAAAACAGCGATATGCCAGAGTAGAATAGTAGAAGTCAATACCATAAAATACGATTTTCACTTATAAGAACTAAATGTTTGAGCATCAAAGTATACTAAAAGGCCCAGAATTAAAAGTACCTTGTGTGCACATTTAAGAGTAAAGTATATGATGTTGTTGGATTATAATTATGAATGTTACATTAATGTTTTAACTTATATAATGTACATTTAATTTATATGTTGCATTAAAGTTTTCATCACTTTAATGATGAAGCAGGTAAAGGTGATTTACAGTATCTTTACGGTATCTTTTGAATTCAACCCCCCCCCCAGGAATCATTATCTTAAAACATCATGTTTATAATTTATTTGTTGATTACATTTTGTTTGATTAAAATGAACCTTCAAAGTAAATAGAAACTAAATAATATTGTGTAATGTAACAAAAGTATTAAGTGCTTACTTCGGTAAAAGTACTTAGTTACTTTACATCAATTCCTTCAAACAAAGAGTACTGAACCATTAAATGTATAACAGAGTGATCTTAATAAATACAAATAAAACTTGCATCACAAAACTTAACTAACGGTTTAATGCATTTCTGATGATTTTAAAGATGCTCCGTATTGCAAGTGCCTCACTAAAAACTGCAATGGGAAGTACAGTATTTTCCAGAGTTGAAGGCTAATGTTATTGATTTCGTGTTATGTGATAACTGGGCATGTTATCCACCACTTTACGCCTAGGGTTGGCAAGTTATACTACGTGTATTTTATATTATATTTGAAGAAATATTACCCAACATTCCCACGGAAATCAACTAAGAAGACATATTACTAAAAGATTTTGAGTTAGCTAACTAGCTAGTTGTTAAAGAATGGCAAAGAAAGTGCAGTTGTCTGCCAATACTAACGTGAGTGTGACCGCAGCGAGAACAATAGCCATGTACGTTGTTTATGTTCATTATGATTAAGTGTTTTCTGACGTATGAGTAAGACATCAAGTAGATGTGGTTAGCAATGACAACAATGCACTGCTGCATTACTGCACACTGCTCTCAGTAATGTTAATAAAGGCCTTGAGCCTGTTATACGGCAGGTTTTAGTTTAAACATTTAAAGATGAACTAACATTATTGACATAAGTGAGGAAACAGTGTTGATGTAATTTGAAAGATGTCTATTTACTGTGTTGCAGAGAACACTTCAGCGGTTAGCATGCTAACCAGCAACCAGCCCTTCCTGTTTCATAATACCACTTTGTACTGGCAATAATTCCATAGCCCCCGCTAGTATCAGCTGGGAGATATATGCCATCCTTTTAGTCTAATAAATGAACAAAACAAACTCACTAAATGTCGAGAAATGAAATACTCTTACTTCTACTTTCCTTAATAAACACAAAACATTCAACTGTACACCTTCTAAATCCAGGTTTTTGTCTTTTTAAGATGAGCTTAATTGCCTCGTTAACTCATCTTAAAACACTCAAACTTTCACCATTCAAACTGGACATAAATTAAATAAAACTCAAATGTAAGATGCACAAAATATTCCAACCAGATGAGCTATTTAGCTAACAGTAGCTAGCTACAGCCAAGGATAACCGGCAAACAGAGACGCTGCTGCAACAAAAGATTCATTCAGTTGCTAATGTTAGCACAGAGAAGAAACGCCAGGTAGGCTGTCTTATTTCGGACAGAGGGGCATTCGTGACGGCTATTTTGTTTGTGGTTACAAAAATGTGGCCTTTACTGTTATTTATTTACGTACTATTAGAAGAAGAAAAAAGCTAACGGAGATTGCATAGCTAAAGTGGCTAAGGAGGGAGGCTGAAAGGAAGGGGTGGGACTTATTTAGTTGGATTTTAGTTGGATACCTTTTTATTTTTTTTAAAGGTCCCATATTATACTGTTTTTCATCAATTTCACACAGCTGTCAGAGGTCTAACAACACTGTATTTGAAATGCATTGCCCCAAACTCATCCGTGGACCTGAATTTCAGCTGTCCAAAAGTCACTCAAGTGAGCTCTACTGAGAGCAGGCTGTTTCTGTGCCTGCACCTTTAAATGCTAATGAGCTCTGTCTGTGAATGCCTGCCTTGCCTACTACATGCCCATCTAAGGGAGAGGATGGCGCTTACGCTAGCAGTGGCATGCGCTAATGTTTACTGTGGATGTATCGCTATTGGCTATGAGATGCTGTCGTTCAACCATACCAGTAATCGGACCCAGAAGGAGAGGCTCCTGGAGAAGTACAGACTCTTCGGCTGCAGCAGAACATTTCAGAATGGTTGGTGTCTGAATATGTTACTTAGTTTGTTCATATGTGTTGTTACATTTACAACCATGTAGCTAATGGCTAACAGCTAGCGAAAGCTGTCTTTGTCTCCAACACAGTCTCCAAACTCTTGGACACTGTTCGCATCGTCTCTGTCTCCAGTCTGCACGTTTCCAGACGTTTTACTGCGACAACCAAGTTCCCTCGTAATATTATCAACATTAAACTCTCTTCAAACGCCATTGCGTAGCGGACCGAGGTGGAGCTAACAAGTTAGCCAGTTTACAGCTGACTTCACCATACTCGTAGGCAACTGTAAAGACTATCAAACCACGGCGACACTTTTCTGTGGCTCGGGTGCAGTTGCTGGGTCCGATATGGGTGGGACTGATCCTTTTACGAGGGTCAGTGTCGAGGCAAAGCCATCTTTGTACTGACCCTCGTTACTGAAGCAGTCTGATGTGAAGTGGTTAGCACACACATACAAGCTAACACGAACCGCAGCCAGCACGTTGTCGTTAAAAATGAAACAAACCACTGTCTCTTCTGTTCTTCTGTAGCTGGGACAGAATATAGGCACTGATGTTTTTACAACCAACAACAGAGCAATTTGCGTGTCTAACTCTGAGTGACGACATTGCGAAAACACTGCTTTCTTACCGCTGGACACACTGAACTTCACCTCGGGGATGAAGGCCCCTCCCGGATATCTCCTATCATCGCGCAGAGGAGGCCGGCCTATGAAAATCTCTCTTTTCATTACATAACAACAGGAGCTGAATCTGAACAACCTGTAGGAGCCCCGTTTTAACAGTGGGTGGGCTGCAGAGACGATGCAGGACTTGTTTGCTTTCCTCAGTCTGGGGAGTTGGCAGGCTCAGTGAGGACCAGTTTATATAAGTAGAAACCAGAGAAAACGTGTTTTTCATAATATGGGACCTTTAAATTTTGTATACTCCAGTTGATTTTTCTAATAATCTCATCAACCCCAGCTTTAAAATGTTAAGTTAAGAAAAACACTACATTACTGTTGGAGGGGTGTCCTGCTGTAGAGATTATTACTGTCCAGTTTAAGACCATAATATTTTTTTTTCTTCTCTGTTTAAGATGATGGTTTCGGGGAGCGATATTTGGAATCTTTTGTTTGAATTCTTTTTACAAACCTCTATTAATTCGACAGCATTAAAATTAATCCCGTGACACGATTAGATTGCTGACACTGGCTTTCTTTAACTGTTCAAGCAACAGACATTTAATACAATATAATATTATAATATGGTCACAATTTACCCTCACCTTTTATTGACAGAAAACACGGTGCACATATTGAATCAACGCTAATTCAATTTATGGACCCAAGCTGCCAGAATCACATCGTTCATGCTATTATCTGTGACCGCCATTTTTTGAACCAGGTTTCACCTGAATTTATTTTTTGCCAGCAATTTCAAAAAGCATATAAACCTCTCTTTACAGGTTTGTCTCTAATGCAGAATTAGCTAATTAGCTATTTCAGTAGAAAGGGAATATGTATATATAGTGTAAGAATATTATAATAAGCAAAGTAAATACCATTTTTCAGGTTTAACAGACTGAAGCTGCGGACCAGAATATCAAATGATCAAATATCAAATGTAATATTTCAGCTGTCCCTTCCCTTAAGAGCTTATCTTCATGTATTGTACCTCACAGTGTGATACTACCATGTAAGCTGTATTGAGATCAGATTCATATAAGCCTACTGTGTGCATCCCTCTGCAGGATAGTGGCTGAGGTTGATTTCATGAGATCCCTCTCCACTGTATCCCTGGATGTACATGAAATTCTCGAGTTGTATGCAGACCGCGGCTTTTTAATTCCTGTGTTGTATGACTCCAGCTGTTTTGTTAACATTCGTTGCAGAAACACAGTAGCACCTTGCATTCAAACTCCTCCTGTCAACGGGGTTTATTAGGGTTTATCAGTCTCACCTGCAAAACATGCCTACATTCACGAGACTGAGAGCTTTAATGCCTCTGTTGCTGCGACTTACAAATAAATTGTCTCTCCTCCAATGTAAACAAAATGCTTTTCAGCTCTCATAAACGAGCAGATAGCGTGCTATTCCATCGCTTTTAACATGCTGCCACTTTCAATGCTGTGTTCGGGTGACAGAAGCCCAAGGCAAAGTTAGAAAGCACTAAATATACGCCATTATGGTTAATAGATTGAAGGAAATCCAAGACACTCGGAGATTATCTATTGAGACGCTGTCAAACGGGGACAATGCATGCCATCGCCGTTCCCATACACTCTGCATTACTGTAAACCCATACACCTTGGTGTGGAGAGAGAAGAGAGACATAAGGAATCAGGGAAAATGAGGATAAAAATAAATATAGGATAAAGATAACCTAAGGGCAAGGCGAGTGGATTTAAGCAAGCGTTCATTCCACTCAGCATGTGTTCCCTGAATACAGTAGATTGTAAATCCCATGTCCAAAGTACTATACAGTGTGTATGTAAGGGTATGGATAGTGTCGGAATGTTAATGGTTTTCCGATAATTACCGCTATCTGTGCGCTGTAATCCATCATTTGGAGCAGCTATAAACACAAAATGAGGCATCTGTTTATTTTCCCGATGACAGGCGCAGCAGGCTCAGTGCAAAGGTTGATACTGTAGAAAAGTTTAGCCGCTTTTTCTAGATAAAACCAAGGTAATCTCCGCTTTGAACCGTGACCGGCGTTGCACGATACCAACTCTGAAAAAAGTGCGTTTATCGGAAATGGCGGTGGAACTGCGGAAATATGAATAAACATGGCCACCGCCCAGCGAGGAGTGGGTTGAATTCTCATCGGAAAGGCGGTAAGGATGCCTGTTGGTCCTTTGAAAGCGACATGGGAGTTAATCATTTTATATATCGGACTACACTGGGAATTTGACATAACTGCAAGTCGCAATGTGAATCACATGGATAAATATGGTCTTAAATCTTAAATTAATGGGAAAATATGTTTTTGTTTTTGTTTGGCAAATGCAGTTTATTTCATATATTTTCAGCATGTATAACTCTGGAACTTCAGTGCTTCAGTATCAGCAAAGCAGCTGCTTTATTGTATTGTATTGTATTTTTGAATGTAAACTCACTGTGCCTGTGTCCCTTTCATCTCCACATTTCCTCAGCTGCTGTAATAATGGCCGTCCGCTGATAGAAAAAGAAAAGCCTCATGTGACACCTCCATTAATAAACCTGTCCCAAACAATGTCTTGTCAGCTGCTAGTCACCGAGCTTAACATGTTTAACCTTTCACACAGGATTGGCCGTCTCTGCTTCCAACTGCAGTGACACGATGTCAGCCCCGTAGTAATGAAGACAGGGAAATCAATCGATTGATGAATGAAAGATTAGTCTATAGACAGAAAGCTAATTAGAGCCGTTAGGCCGGAATGAAGAGCAAGCGCAGATGGATGGATCCCAGCTCCATGATCAGGATATACTTCATTTGACACCCTGAGGAGCATAATTGAAATAATGATTTTATCGATGTTTTGAATCGCGGTTTATTTGTAGGAAGATGTATGGCAATGTCAGCGTGTGCGATATGAGATAGCCTTTCTTCCTTTTTTGTAATTACAGAACTTTTGGGATTACCTTATCGCCACAACTGTCCTTTGATTGTCACGCCAACATATTCAAATCAAAGCCTCTTTTGCTAACGGGAACATCCACCACTGCAGCTCTCGGCTGGATGCTACGTACTGTAAACAGCGTGTGCTTGTGAGGGTGATGTAGAGCTTTTGCGTTCTTCTTCTACGTTTATTGTGCGCCATAGACACATAATGTACATAATGCAATTACATGGACGCATTCAATAAAAAAACTGCATGTTCTGTAGAGCATGCTTGTGCGTATGCATTGTGCGCATTAAAACCTCCCCTCGCATGCACATCGTGAACACTTAATACATTAGCGTTGATTATCACGCCCACACGCTCAACGTCTGACTTCATGCGTCCCATTCAAAGTGTATGATTAACTATATTATGGCTGATCTGCAACACAGGCCTCCTTAGCATGAGTAATTGATTTGTGAGAATTATGGCTGTACACTGTCTTTTGCCTATTCATTAATCATACAGGCGTTGTTTGAGTACAACAATGTAGTGAGTAATGATATTGATGAAGTCTCGTCTGCACACAGTTGTCTGGGGAAATGGAAATATAGAGCTTAACAGAGCAGATGTCTCATAAAACCGGAATTAAGTGATTAGAATAATCGCCTTTGTGCAAATAATCTCAAAACGGCTACATCCGCTCTGCCACAGCTGATTGTGCGCTGAGAGAACACAGGAGCGTGCCTGTTTTGTCGCCCGCTTCAGCTAATTTCCCATAATCCCCTCTGATAAGGCCCCATGGTCCTCATCTACCTATGCTGCATAGCGATGTGATGCACATTAGTCAATTAATAGTGTGTTAAATGACGGAGGTTCCAGTCAATTGAGTTTCTCTTGGGAGCAGGGCTGCCATTGTCCTCCGCTTCAAAACAGAGAGAGAGGAAAACAAAGACACGGCAAAAATATCACTGCGCACGTGTGATGTATGTTTCATCCCAGATCATTTATGTTTCCTTGTTTTAACTAATGATATAGTGGTCGGATTTAATATGCATAACTCTCTCTTTAGAGTTATGTTCAAGGGCAACTTTGACCAACATTATTAACCCATTTGACTGTGTGGTTTTGAAATATAAACTCAGAATTGTAATATTTGAAATTTTAATGAGGTAATAATAAAAACTCAGACATATCATTTTTTTTTTCCATCTGAGCTGTATAAATAAAGAACACTGTTTGAAGCTAGAAAGGCGGCAGGGTCCGCCAAATGTAAACAGAGTAAAACAGTATGAAATTGCATTGTCCTTTAATGCCATTTTGTCTATTCAGTCACAAAAGACAATACATTTGTTCTGTTTGTTTAGGCATAAAAAAATCAGTCAATGAATATTTATTTTTTCTCTCCTGATTAAGATTTCTTACCCAAAACTACATAGTGCACCTCTCATTGGTTAAATGTTAAATGAGTATGTATAGCACTTCTATTCAAGTATCCCATCCCCCAACCTCATCCACCCCCACCGCCTCAGTCAAAGGGGTTGTGGCCCACATATCAAATGGAGATCTTTAGAGCCAAGCATTCCCCGCTGGAGAAAAGAGAAGAAAATGGCCCCCTATTATGCTGCCCACATTCGAGGCCTTACCTCATGACAAGGGTATTAAAATGAAATAAATCAGCCATTAAGAAGCGGGCGCTGGCAATTGAAACCCTATTAATGCGGCAGGCAGAGAGAGGTAGCCCCGGTGTGATGCGACAATGGAGCACCACAGTGCCCCTTTAATTGCATTTCGGCCAGGTTTTTGTTCCCCAGACTGGGTGAGGATGACAGGTGCGCGCGGGGAGATGAGTGTGTCTGGACACACAGTCATAAACTCTCTCAGACACACATACACACACACACACACACACATATATATGGACACACTAATTATTACCGCAAGAATGTTTAAACCTTTAACACAAACCCACATCTTTTCTTTTTTCCCCCTTTCATAACCCCGCACAGCCATTAATAGTGATGGTCAGCCATCAATACCGCTGTCCATGAGTTGTCGTCGGCCAGGCCCCATCAATGTTGCATAGGTTCCTTTCTCATTACCTTCGCTGTTAGACTAGACACTGGGTGATGGATCATGGCCCCGACTGGACCTCATTTGGGTGATGTATCACTAGTGTTCCCCTGTGAAGTGTGCAGGTGATTATACACAGACACAAAGACAAACACAAACACTCACACAGGGCCAAAGACGACAAATCGGTCCCCACCAATTTAAGTTGCCCACTTATGGTGTCCTTCATATGAGCAAATGTTGAAGTGAACTATCCATTCTGACACACAGGTCTGGTGGTATCATCACAGTGTTCTACTGCAGAGCATCCAGAGGGACTCATGAGCCGATGTGTACGATAAGTGACATGATAAGTCTTTACAGACAGGCAGAATGAAACATGTGAATCCAGTTCTAAAACTGTGCAATTTACAATTTAAAATCTAAGTCTTTTCTTTAATGCATTTGTGACCACGGCTGTTAATTGTGTTATTTCTCCCCTCGCCTTGGCACAATGTGCTGTAGCAAAACAAATGAAGGCATCCAGAGGAGGTGTTGGAGCTTATTTGAAATTTGGTCAGGAGTACTCCTTCACCTGTCACCGGTTATTGATATATTCATTAGAGGGCCCTATTCTCTTTCTCTGGTATCAGTTTCTCTTGACAGTAACACTGTTGACAACATCAGTCAATGAATCACTTTACAATTATGATTGTTGATGGCCCATGACACAAACTTGGAGGGGATGTCATTATGTGAACATTAAAGTGATACACAGGGATGCTGGGATGGAGGACCAGGGTGCCGCAGCCCCTCCCCCCCAACTCCTCTGATGCCTTCATCTAAAATAAGGCCCCATCTTGTTTGGCTTTATCCCCCAGGATAATGTTATGTCTTTTTCAATGGACATACTGTAGCACTTGATCAGGTGGTGCTTGATGTACAGTTGTTCGGGTAACTGCATTGATTTTCCTGATAATAAATGCTGTGTGATTCATCCATTAAACCAAAGGTGTCTCATACTGGAGGTTGTTTTTGTTTTTTTGTTTTGCTTATGTTCATGGTGAGCTCGTGAAATTTATAAAATAATCTGCATTTATGTAGTCTGATACTGAGGTGTCTAATCAGCGGGGACCATCTTCGTCGCCTTCATCTTCTCCGCTCTCTGGCTGTATTTCCAAAACATGACCAGATGTTCTTCCACTTAAAGGGGCTCTATGGAACTTCTGTGTTGTATGTTAGTGGACTCCATTTCTAAGCTACCATTGTGCCACTGTTGCTCTTTGTTGGCGAAGCGATAGAGACACTCAAGAACATGCATAAAGTCACATCCTTCCGTAAGTTGCGGAAAAGTCGACTTGAGTCCTTCACAAAGAACTCCAGTCCACGGGCTTGTTTAGGCAAACCAGAAATACACATCCGCTCAAATATGGCCAGTTAATAGCGATTAATACATGAAAACTGCAACAAACTGTTAAACAGAGTCTCTTTATGCACTTAAAGTGAAGGTTACCTTAAAAATAAATGTAATCGTTAAGCCATTGAGGAGTTTGTATGTTTCAAGCTATTAATCAGGTGTTACCAAACAATTTCCAGGTCCAATTTGTAACATAGTGGATTGTTAGGTCACATTACCAACACTTCAAATATCAACACTTTGGGTTCCTCAGGTCGTATATACTGACACTTTGGGTCGGTAGACAGTAGGTCAGGCCATCCACCAATCAACAATAAAAAGTGAAACATAATGGTACACCATGGGGTAAAAGCAAAATGCTATTCTATCATTTAGATGTAAAAATAATTAATAATTAGGGATCCTAAAAATGTAAAAATATTTGTTACTACTCAAAAATAAAACTAGATACATTTACATTATAATTCTTTAATTGAATAAAACTAAAACTATTAGAGATAAACATGTTATAGTTATCTCTGTTCACTTGTGGAGTTCAGTACATAGATAAACTGCACGCTAGCGCTGCAAGTAATGATTATTTTCATTGGCAATTAATCTGTCAATTATTTTCATGATTAACTGATTAGATTAAACTTCAGTGTTCAGTAGAGACCATATTTCTGAGCCAGATATGAGATGACTTATACTTTATTTCCTACAAAAAGAGACCATAAAAGACAACCAGTTGATTTAAATGACTTAATCCAGCTAATGCTTATATTATTTGCTCTGTATTTTTAAAGTCAGGGCCCCAATTAAAAATGATCTAAATGTCATAAAATATGTTGAATCAGTGCTTCCCAAACCCCAAGAAGAAGTCCTCAAATGACTTGTTTAGTCCCAAAACAAAATATATTCAGTTTACTATCATAAAAGGAGTAAAGAAACCAGAAAATATTCATATTTAAGAGCTGGAATCAGAACATTTTAAATTTTTTAAACTGATTAATCAATTCCCCAAAAAGCTGGTGACGTCTTTAATAGCTGACAACAACTACAATCCATTGATTAATTAACTGTTGCAGATCTACTGCCCACTGGCAAAAATAATGGCAATAATTATACTCACATACTGAAAAGATTTGAAAAGATACAAATCTGCAGAAATGGAAAAACTCCTTTTCCACTGCACCCATGTTTGCTTACGATTTCCCACCAAACACAGCTCATAACGAGGTTACACACATTCACCGGCCGCTAACAAAATCTGCAAACTCTCCGCCGGTGGCCAGTGTTAATTCATCACCTCCTAAGTACTGCACGACACCATGTCACAATGTACCCACGATGCCCTGCGAGTATGCATGTACAAACAGCACAAAGGCTGTTCACCTGCGTTGTTTATCTGAGCACTTTTATGGGTTACCTGTTTTCCTCCGAACTGTCTGGTCTACTGTTACCTCACTCACTGAATTCCCACATTTCCCGTAATTAAGCAACATGCCCGGTCTTGCAACAATCAGTATGTGTAGCGGAGACCGGTTAAGTTTTTTCCGACCGAGTGGCGCTCCTCCTGCAGAATGCAGCATGTCTTGTAGCTGCACTACGTCCCGCTGTATGTTAAAGCCACTATCAGTGAGGAAATTGGTTTTTCTCTTCCTCTTCTGTGATCTACATAACCGCAAAATGCTGAGCGAGTTCAGAGAGGAGTTCTTTCATTCGGAGGGGAACGGCGTTTGTGCCAGTCATCACCACCGCTGGTTTCTGGTTTCTAGTTTCCCATAATAAGGGCATGAGCTAACCAGGGTTATTGTGACTAAGTGTTGATATTTTCAGTGTGTTGACCCAAAAACCAGGATGAAAAATCTTGTTCAGAGGGGAAATCTGGATGTATGTAAACATAATCAGTGTTGTCGAAATATTCCCGGGATGAAAAGTCGAGTTCTTGTGGTCGACATTTGATCTCTCTATGGGGTCTGTGTGCTGCTGATGGTAAATGTGTACCCCTCTGAGAGATAGACTCTCATCTCCTTTTTCACATCACTCTCCTTTTTTCCCCCAATACTCCAGCTGCTGCCGCACACAAACAGACAAACACGCACACACACACACAAACAGAAACACATGTGGCGGACCTTGTTGCCATAGCAGGCTAACGGGCTGCGGTAGAGGCAGATTTGATTGCCTGCCTGGCGCTGAAGTGAAGAAGAGGAGACAGGACTAAATGAAACTCCATCCATCTTAATGAAACACAATTATTTTCCACTTATTAATCATTGAAAAATCAATATGTCTCTTCTCGGCCCAGTGTCTGCTGGATTTGTCATTCGGGGCTGAGCTGTTATGTATCATCCTCTGACGCCAGGACAGTCATGGGTTCAGTCACCTGTGTCCTTTAGGAGGCGAGGGGGGGAGAGAGAGGGAGGAAGAAAAAAGAGAGAGAGAGAGAGGGGGACATAGCGGGAGATTGTGAGACATGGACAGATACAGAGGTGGGTATCGGAGGAGATGTGGGGAAGAATTTCAAAGAGGTAAAGTGAGAGGAACGGGAAAGGAATAAATGAGTGAAGCAGAGAGAGCAGAGGGATGAAGGGCTGCTCGCTCTGTGTCTTCTCCGCTCTCTGAGACAAATGGGAGCTCATTAGTGGCTGTTGGTGATTGTGTGTTTCTTCACAGATCAATTTACTAAACACATTGTTTAATGGCTCATTATTAAAGTCTGAGGCCTCGTATTGACTGGGAGAAAGAATGCAAGGGTAGGGAAAAGAGAAAAATGAGGTGCTGTGATTAAATATGATATTTCTTATCAAAATGCAATTGATTTAAAAGACAGTGTGTTTGTATTTATTACAACCTGTTGTTCAGTGTTTGCAAGTATGCGTATGTTTTACTTTACAAACGGAGCAGTGTACTCAAATGGCATGACAGCAATATATGTTCTCAGTCATCCACTGAACTATACGTGCTGCTAACCTACAACATCTACCTAAATCCTGCCTCCTACAAATTACATTTATACGCTACTGCCAGGGTTAGATTGCAGGTTGCAATTTTTTGATACCATGCGAATCTGTAAGGAGACAATGTATTTCATTATGCTATATACTTCCAATATCAGTTGTAGCAGCCAAAGCATTAGGTACAACACACGGCATGTACAGTATTTATTCATCTGTTTTAAAAAGGTGCAATATATTAGAATTGGCCACCTTGTATTCTGTTTATACATCCGTAACTGATGTGATTGTTAGCTCATTAGCTCGATTAGCTGTGCAGCTAGCTGTACTACCAAGGAACTGTTTTTGGACCACTGGGAAAAAGTGCTTCTCCGAAAACCACGAAAAAGACACCACTAGCTAGTTTCTTCACATTCTGTAGATCATTTTAGTTTTAATGTTTTAACAGAGACATCGGGGGGAGCTGTATCACACTGGGCAAGAACTACTGTTGTCTGTATGTTTTTTTTATGAGTACAATTACCACTGGCTGAATGGGGGTCCGGAGCAAAAAGTGTGCGATTAGCATCAGATCATTTGTAACCAACCGCAAAAAACAGCAGAGAGGCAAGAAGTCAGCCACAAAAAACAATATTTACATATCACTGACGAGTGTAGAATGAAAGATCGCCCAAGCTGCAGTGCATATTAACGTGGCATAATAAGGCACATTTGACAATACCCTGGATGATATGTTTGTCAGGCATATACTTGAGCATTTGCACGGTCGCTATTTTTAAGCAATTAGCCATAAAACACACAAATTTACACTATTCCAGATATTTCTCTGATGTAAATAATATGTGATAATGGTTTTCCACTTCATATTTATATAGGTTTTACATTTAAATTTGATATCACTGTCGAGAAAAATTCCAGCCTGCATTACAGAGTCTGCGTGTAAAAAAGAATATCAACATTTAGGTTAACAGACAATAAACCTGTCCTCCTGTCACTGGCCTTTGTCCGACTGGCTCAATACATAAAAAGCTCTACTGCAGCTAGCATTAACAAATCTACTACTATGCACGCTTATGAATGGGAATGTGCAAGCAGGCATCTCCATCTGTCATAAGTAACTTTCTCAAACTCCTGAAACATGAAAAAAAAAAAACATATGTGCATCTCTCTTGTTTTTCTCCTCTACAGAGGAATGAAATCCATCAATCTGCCATTCATCAATTTTATCGCCCGTTCTCTCCTCCTCGTCCACCCCAAAACCCCAAAAGGAAAGCTTTTGGTGCTGTTTTGAAAAATCGTCCCGAGAAAAAATGATTCCAACCGGCTCAACCCTTTGTTTTCCCTCTCAATAAAGCGAGCGACAAGGCCGGCGCTTGATGTACGAGCGTCGTGGGCGCCTGGGCGGGCAGCAGAGCGCATAAGCAAAGCCATGTTTCACGGCAAACAGAGTGTTCTTTACAGTCACCACGCCACCCGGATGAGAATATAATGTTCTACAGCACATAACTGCTTCAGGTCAATACTTGATTTGCTCCAGCATGTTGTAGAGCCAGTGCTCTGGTAGGGGTCTGGGGATGCATTAGAGGCCCCAGAAACAGGACTCAGAGGTGGTGGGTTGTGGAGGGACGTGAGGGGAGGGCAGGGGGCTGCTTCTCAGTGTCAGAACCGGGGTGTCGGCTGGGCCACATTCCCCAGAGTCCTTGAAATCATTTCCAGGTATGCAAGTCTCCACGTGTGTGTGTGTGTGTGTATATATGTGTGTGTGTGTGTGTGTGTGATTGAGACGCACTGCTGCTCAGATCCAGACAGACGTGCTGCATATGTGCACATCATTTCAAACCGGTGATGAAGAAAAAGGCAAAATGTTCCCCTGTGGCAACCCTCAAGCAGGAAAAAAAAATATTATTTTATCATCATACAAGCCAGGTAGAAGGACAATTTACTCTACATGCATTTTATCATATCACTTGACCCAAATGATTTGATTACATTTTCAGCACCCCAGCAGGGCAGAGGCTCATCAAACCAGGAATCAGAACTAACTCCATCGGGAATAGTCACCCAGGAGCATCTCCGATATTTCACAATATGGGGCTAAGATTTGGATGGCGCCCCTGAGTTACCCAGGGACAACAATCTGTGAGTGTCAGAAGGCGCCCAAATAATGGATGAGGGTGAGACCGGTTGCCGAGGTTGCTTAAATATTAATGTTGTTGAACCGCAGTCCATCTCAACCCTGACACAGCGGTGAAAGAAAATCACTTGCCCTTTCGATGAGATAAAACACACTGTAGACATATCTGTGTCCATACGACTCTCTCTGTATAGACAGATGGATGACATCATCTGTTGTGATGACACTGGCGCTGATCGACACCTTGCTTCTGAAGATTTACTGCGATGTTAAAAAAAAAGAAGAAAAAAAGCCAGGGGCAGAGAGGGCTTCTGCAGGATAGGGTACGTGCCAGGGGCTTGCAATGTTTGGACTCTAACTCATGACTTTTGCTGCTTGTCATCTCCTTTGCTTTACTGGGTAATATATGAGTGATAAAGATGGAAGACAAAGTACAACACAGTATCACAGCAGTCTGTGAAACAGTGATGAAATTTAAAGTACAGAGTCCTATTCTCATGGGACCTGTATTACCAGGAGACCCTATGTATTCAAAAATGACACCCTATGATTGTGTTTCTAGTGGCGCACTCGAACAGAATAACCAAAATCTTGTGTTTTACTCAGATTTACTGACATCACCTCCTGGATATGATGTCGAGGCTGTGTTCAACTTCAACTTTCAGAAGCAAAGCATCATCCAGCATCGTTTCTCAGAACCTTTCCTGTCACCACTTCTAAGCGTCAACATATCACGAGCCAGATTTGTTCCCCAAATCACAGGAATTGCAATTGCAAATATGGTAGAAACATTTTGGTGGATATTTGACTTTTTTTAATCATTGACGTGGCAGATTTGTATGGGATTAAGATCACAGACATCCTCGACAATTATTATAAATGACCAGAGGCCCCAGATGATACCAATGTGGTGCGAGAAGGATTATAATTTGAGTACCTGCCACTTTTAGCACAAGTTCAAAATGTTGTGATCCAGGCACAAAAGACATGCTGGGAGTCGTGAGGACAATTTGAAAGTTGTGTTCATGTGCACATTGCAATGATAAGGGAAGTGAGAAATAAATTCAGGATCTGTCCCTTTATCCTAATCCACACCAAGAGTTCGTCCGGTCTGTTTTGGGCCAAGATCCATCCTTTTCCATCCAGTTTTTGTGTACTCCTGTTGAAAAACCAACCAACAAACAAACGGACATGTTGAGAGCATAACTTCCCTAACAGTGACAACTGTCATTGTACACTTTAGTCTTGAGTTTAAATCTACTCTGAGGAATATGGCTTTTACATAAAAATCTGCTGAATTACCAATAAATAAGAGACAAAATATGTTTTATAATATGCACCATAGTTCTTATAAACCTAATCTAAGAAAAAAAACATGATAAAACACTATAACAGAAACATAATGTCTGATAGTTCTGACCATTTTTAATGCTAAATTAATGAGCCTGCTCTGGAACAAGTTTGCCTTCTGGAGGAAACTATTAATTTGTGGTGTTGGCCTGTGAAGCTTTTTTTTTTTTTTTTTCCTTTGGCTTTTTTTAAACACAGCTTGTCACAGGCGGGCTTGAAGCTTGCTAAACCGAGTGCGGGAGCCTGTTTTTATCGTGGCGCTAATCCAGAGCCCCTGGGTCCCCTTGCCACATTGACCAGATGAAAGGCCTTGCTCAGATGTTTACAGCCTGTGAAAGTGGCAGGGAGCTGGTGTCGGATGCTGGCACAGCGCGCCGACAGACAGAAAACAAGGCAGTAAAGCCCCACGCTGTTTATGTAGAGTTTAGGAAACAGGAGGAAAGAAAGCGTGTCAAGGGGAAACGATGGGAGTCGTAACATTTGAGGAGCACGCAGGTATGTGTGCTCTGTGCGTGCAGCGCTGGGGTGCAGTTTAATGTGTTACAGACTTTTATATAAAGCAAATAAATGTTTCGAATCACCACACAACACAGCAAACTCTAGAAAATGGTGACCACAGATTGCAGTCTGTGATCTACCCAAAATTTCAAAAAACGCTGAACGAACGAGCTCAGTCGGTTCAGGTCGCAGCTCCCGGAGGTGTAACCTTGACCCCGGCTTGCCAGATGGCACTCACAGTGGCATCGCCATTCTTAGCACACTGACCTCTGTGACACTGTTGAGAATCAGTGTGTGCGTGTGTGTGTGTGTGCGCGCGTGTGGGTGTGTGTGTGTGTGTATACCTGCTTGAATGAGTGTGTGTGTATGTGTGCATGTCTATGTGAATGTGACACTGAAAGCTCTTTCTGGCCATGCCAGTCTGTCTAAAGCCCAAGCCATCTGGTGCCCTCTGTCAGAGAGCTTTTATTTAGCTTGCTTTAATGAAACCTCAGAAATACTGTATGTAGGAGGCCAGGCTTCCACTGCCAAGGTCAGGTCACAGCAGTGCAGATTTCCAACGTGAAGCAAATCTTGATTAATACATGCTGTGTAGCCTTTTAGCATCAATAAATGTTACCTAGAGTAATTTGGAGAAGCTGCAGTTTGCATTTAGAGGAATGGTAGCGTCTGCAGGAATTCCATATTGCTTTACAGCTCAATAGAATTGCTTTATGGCAAAAAACAGGGAGAGAGCTACCGCTAAGTGGCGGTGCAAATGATGCTAAAGCGTTCAGGCTCCAGCAGATGATGACACGTGAAAAGCCGACAGAAAAAAAAAGAAAGAAAGCGACTAGAAGAAAGCAGCTAGTATGTTAAGTTTTTTCAGCAGGTAACACTCTTTTGCTTGGAGTTTAATAATTTTAATCAAGACCGGGGCAACAAAGTCAACGGCAAGCTAGGGGAGCTCCCCAATAGTCAACAGAATAGCTCAAAATAATATTTTTTTTAATTAAACCTAAATATGCAAATTTGTTTTAGTTTTTTCAATTTCCACAAACAGAAAACCAATTTTACTGTGAAGTATGTAAGAACTGGCCACAAATAGAGGCAGCATAGCACAAGCGTAACCGCTAACTGCTGCTAACCTTGGCTGCCATTAGCTAGTAGGCTCGGTTAACCGTGTAGCAGTCGTATTTGCTGACTCTGCCCAGACTGGGACCTCAGAGCATCTGTCAATTGCAGCTTTTGTTCACTATTGGACTTTCACTCGTTAAGTTAGAATGTGACTAGGGGCTAGCTTGTTAGCATGCTAACCTCAGTAGATATCTCTGTAACACAATGTCAAAGCTGTTGATTCTTTACATCCTGTTTATTATTTTTAGTTATTTATTAAATGTTTTAATTTAATGTTTTACTAATTGCACCATTAAGATCACCTATCAAACCTATTTTTAGATATTCAAACTAAATGGCATTACGTTTTCACAGTTTTCCAAAAGCAGATATAATGGGCCATCAATACAGTAAAGAAGAAAACAAACACACGAGCACACAAATAAGGGGCTCAGAATAACGTAGCTCTTTTCCTGTTTCATGTTGTGAAGCAATTCAGAGGCGAGGCACTGACAGCTCTTCTTTACTTCATTTGGATATTTTCGGCAACTATTTTGCACAATGGTAGAGTTATTGTAGTTATCCCTTTCAACTAATATAAAAATAATATAAAAAGGAAGACTTTGGTACAGTGAGGCCACAAACTTTCTGATCTGCAGATAAGGGGTTTCAGTTATGCTTCAATGTCCTGTTCTTACGCACGATTTCACAACAGTCTGATTAACCTAAACACTATTGACCTGATCTTGTGTTTGAATATTTGTGCAAAGTTTGTCCTCGGGGCCCTTTAGTTAAGCGTGGAATTATGCAGATGTTGCCTCATTATTGCAATAATGTCTCGTGTACACTGAGACACTAATAAACAAATGAATAAACGGTCTCGGGGAGGGTTTCCTTGGACTTGAAACAAAGCAACATTCGCACCCTCTCGCCTCCCTTCCACCAGCCCCCAATTAAGAAGCCTCTCTAAATGAATGTGCTGTGTGTTGCCGGAGCCACAGAGTCTCGTGACTTAATCTGGATTGAGCAGAGCACCCTCTTATTAGGTTACGCGCGGCCGCAATGTGTCTTGTCACTTTGCAGAGACAGCGGCCGATAAAGCCCGTTGAACGGAATTAGATTGTCATTGATGTGTCAGTGGGATCGTGAGAACAACAGATCGATGGCCGAATCACCGCACGATATGCGAAGATGCAGACGATGGATAAATGAACAAAAAAGGAAATGAGCGGGGGAAAGTTTGAGGAGCCGTGCGCGGCCTCCGTCTGCGTCTCTCTCTCTCTCTCTCTCATGAAGACGCACACATGCCCGCGTACACACAAACAAGTCTTTTCTCACACTTTAGCTCGGAGCGATCGCACAACGCTGAACAACAGAGAGTCAGAGAGAACGGGAGGGAAAAAGAAGCCAAACCAATTCCAATACAGCACTAATGGGCCACATCATGCCAATACAATAAATAATGGCCCTTTCAGCTCAGTCAATAGTGAGTAAATGAAAATTTAACCTTTCATTAAATGTGGTCGTATTATTTCCCCCACTTGCTTCCCGGCTCTCTTTCCCCCTGACACTTCTTTTCTCTCTCTCTTGTTGAAGAACCATGTGCAAATGTTATGAAGTAGGGCTGCACACTGGTGTTAAGCAGTGTACTGTAATATAAAAATCTACAGTAAGGTCATAGCGTCGGATCCTGTTACTCCACTACTAAAGGACAGACAGCAGAAGTCTGCTGGTTATCTGTGAAATCAATCGACAACGCGCGGCGCAGACAGGCAGCCGTAGCGGGCTCGCATGAGATTAAAAAGAAGCACCTTATTATTACATACCGCTAATTCCCCTCGCAGTACACCTTTCATGTGTGGCATACTTGCTCCTAAATCTCCGCCGATTTCTGCGGGCTTTGCAGTGGCGTTATTGGGAGGGGAGGCGATGAGTCTCTAGGCATCCTGTCTGGTAGTAGATGAAAAGGCTCAGGGCCCGCTCTCCACTGTGGCCAACCTGCCCTCTTAATTAATTAGCGCTAGCAGGAAGCACAGGCCCACGGGGGAGAGGAGGGCCCTCTAGAGGACCGGACAAGGTGATAATGTCCTAAAGGGTGGACCAAGTCCTGTACGCTCGGGTAGCTATAGCTGACGCTTTCGGGCTTCTGAATGTACAGTAGGTATCATGGGTGATGTTGCCCATCGCGCATGTGTCCTGCAGCAGCTGGGTAGGCCTCAGCCAATTTGAAAACTTTATATGTGTGCGCATGTAAAGCCCTATTGTCAGACAAGAACACGGTCTTTGAATGTAGTCCAGGGTTTTTAAAAATCGTCCGTTACTAGTATTTTTTGTCCAATGACAAGATATTCTACTTACCAATGTCAATGCATGGCTACTACAGTGGGATTCAGATCAGGGACGGATCACATTTTGGCAAATAAACTATCTTTAAGTACCTGAGTATCATGGTGTGTATTCAGTTGTCTTGCAAAGTCAGACCTACCTTCACAGCGCTGTGTCAGCACAGGAGGAAGATCTGGCTACAACCCCGTATTCATTCGGCTATAGGGAAAAAAGGCTCTGGCTTGTTTGTATTTCTTTCAACCAATCCAAGGATGTTGGGAATAATGTTGAGGTGAACTTGTTTTGCATGTGGGGAGGTGAGCCCACGCATCGAAATGGCTAAATCCCAGCAGAAGAAAGGGTAACAGCTGCTAGCTTGTTTAAGTTCATTCCACTGGCGGCCAGGTAAGGGTTAGGGTAATGTGCCATTTTTAGCATAGTTTGCTAGCTTGGGGGTTGTTGTTACCTGTAGTGGCAAGGATTTTGAAGATTGTAATGCGCCTGGCATACATATAAACCACCGTCTACATGCAGTGACTCGGACTTTCTGGGGTAGAAAGTGCAATAACTCATTTCTTAATGCAAGTCATTGGTTCGTGAGGTAGATGGTGGACATACAAAACATAGGACATTTGGGTCTAGGTTTACTTAGACCCACATGTGGCTAAGCTATATAAGCATGATGGTTAGTAAAGGGTAAATTTAATATGTCAATGTAAGAAAGCTGATTTTTGAGTCTCATTCCCTAATTGACTCCTTGGGATTGTAGGTCTATTTGAACACCAACTAGGTAAATTTACATGAACATCCCCCCAAGTCAGACCAGCCACTTAGAAACCCTTTTGGCACACGACTTTGGTCCACTACCCCGACCTCCACACCCGTCCTCGCTTTCTGCCCCAATACATACAGGGTATATTACCTCTGATATTGGCTCTGAACGCTTGAACTGTTGGATCCTGAGGTGAATAATTATTCGGGATACTTGGCTGAATTAGCGGCCGCGTCATGGGTATTGTAATCACAATCACACAAAAAAGTCAAAATGATCTCAATATGACATTCACTGTATCGTGCAGCCCGATGTGATAGCGTGGCATGGTAGACAAACCTGCAATTTCGGGGGTCTCAATGGAAAACTTCTAACAGATGTGAAGTCGGTAGGTTGCATTTGCTTTGCCACTGTTTACTTTAACAAATTACTCCAATTTTCATTTTAGTGTAACATGACATCAGATACGTTCTCCCTTTATCTGCTTGTAAGAAAGTCCGACATTCGTGTGTTTCAAGTTATTACTTGAACTACTTCCATAGATCCTCATGACCCCTGTACTCTTAATATATGTGTAGTGTTGACGATTTATCCTAGATTTGTTTGCTTGTGTGTGTGTGTGTGTGTGTGCGTGCGTGCGTGCGTGCGTGTGGCTCGAGCGCGCCTGTGCAAACTTCACTCTCTTTCTCTCTGTGTCTCCAATAATGAGCATGTGCACCTTTTTCCGCCCGGGGCCTTCATACACAATTTAGCCAGAAAGCCATAGCTGATCATGATTTAGCTTTTGACACGGCTTGCCCCGAGGCAGGGGGGGGGACTAATACAGATATCTGACTCCCAGACTGCGATGGAGGGAAGGAGAGAGAGAAAGTGAGAGGCCTTTTATTGACTAAATGATAAAGAGGTTGGTAATGATAAATAACAGTCATTTTATTGTGGAATTCCCAGAAAAGACACATTCTACACAATATATAAAAAGAGAAATAATAGACGGGGAAGTTGCTCGCCGGGGTCTCGACGCGCTCGCTCCCTACAGAGCCGCCCATTGTTAAACTCCAATATTCCTCTGCTGGGGTGGAGGTCACAAATTGTGTTAGAAGGACCTGCTGCTATGAATACTACATAAGGCTGATGCAGAGTGGCAGCCTCATCCCTGTCTCTGGCACTAGGAGGAGGGCCCAGGCAAGACAGCGCCAGTCTTGCCCATGGGCATCTCTCTCTCTCTCTCTCTCTTCACTATCTCTATTCTCTCCCCCTCTTCTTGTTCACTCGCTCCCTTTCTGTCTCTCAGCATGGTCCTCGCACTGTTTTTCCCAGCACATCAGGGTGGCAGGGGAGCCTGTCTCTGCTGCTTTTGCTCTCTGCCGCCTCAAAGTCTCCAGGCCTCAGCTATCACTAAGACAAGATGGCTGACCCTCTAAGGACAGATAAAGTCCTCTGTGGCGCGGCGTGAATGACATTACTCGCAGGGTACAAGGCTCAATTGGTCGGCGGAGCAATGAAAGGAGATGGCATCGGTCGCGTTAATGCAATTTATGAAGAGCAATCTCCCCGTTTTAGTGTAAAATAGAGGAAAACACAGCCGGTGTAAACACATTTTGTTCTTATTACCTCGGAGCCTATGATGGATAATAGCGTCGGCCGAGCATCACCTAGAATTAAAGATCCTAACCTTACATTTTGTTCCACTTGATCTTCTAGTATCACCCGTATTGTAATATCTTGAAGCAGTGATCCAGTTGTCCACTGTGCGATCCAGCTGTGCTATCTGTAGTGGGAAGTTCCCAGCTCTGTTGGTGCGAGGGACTGGTGGCAGCTAGCGTGTGTGTTTGCCTTCAGGATACCTCCGCAGCTCTGCAGTTCTTGAATACTGAGTGGAGAGTGGCCCAGAAATGAGCAGTCAAATCCAATTAAATTACTCAAATTAAATTGTACAATGGTTATGGAATACCTGATCGAATTACTCACATTCAGGGGATTTCGACAGCAACCAATTAGTTCAAAGTATAAAGTTCACACGCTCAAATTAACACCAAGAGAGGACAGGGCCTTTATTTGAGGGAAATGATACATCATAATTACATCACGTTGGAAAAAAATCACAAATTATACCGCATGCATTTAATAAGAAAATGGAAATGGTTAATAGGTCTTGATAAGACAAATCTAGCCCTGTCAACGGTGCAACGTGGTTAGGTTGGCTAAATTAAAGAGGAGAAGTTATTATTGTTTCAAAGGAGCTTAAGGGCCGGTTGTTGCTCGGGCAAAACACAGGCTGGCGGGACGTGCTCCGCCGCTGTCAAAAACAACCGTACAAACCGACTTAAAAGGAAGAAAAGGTGAGGAAAAAACTGCACTCTGTAGTTAACTCTCCTCCTCTGGTAATTGAGATATGTTGAAGAGGCTGGTCCGACAGTTAACAAGATTTAATTTTGAAGTAGGTCTTTCTCGTTAGATTGGCCAAAATAGACACTTTGTCATTCCCTCAGTAATGATGGAATTCTTTAGAAACTCCTGGCTTAATTGTACGAGGGACTTCCTGACCTTTTTTACATTTTAAATTTAGCTTCTCAAGGTGCCTTTCCAAGGTGAAACACGTGAGTAATGAGATACAAAATCAGCCCGTTAATTGACTTTCAGCAAATTTAGATCGGCAAGACCAACGTATACATTTCCCTCCTTTAAAAGTGAACCATTTTAGCTAATAAAGTTATTAATCTTGCCCATACAGTAATTATCTCTGTAATTATGCTGTAATTGCACATACATCAAGGCCACCTCATATAGCGGGCAGCCTTGAGCTCACTCCTTATGATTTTCTTCGCGTCATGTAAAGGCATTACTCACGGAGAGTGAATGGATGGAATTGGCGTTCTCATTGAAATTAGCATTGTGAATTGAATTTTCTATTATTTTTTTTTTAAGTGGCACGTGAGAGATGCAGAATTTTGAGGACTTTTTTGTGCACTATGTCGTTTTGGCGAAGACATTTTAACAAGAAGAGAAAGATGTTTTATTTTTTTTTTAATTTTCTTTCCTAAACAAACGCTCTTTTACTTTGTTTGTACGTGGCGGACCCTGCCACCTTTCTAGCTTCAAACAGCATTCTGGGGACCTTATTTTCCTCTGAGAACAGCTTGTTTATTCAGTTATGAATAAAGTAAATATTTCCAAACTTGTACTATAACCTCATTGATACTGTAAATAATAAAATCCTGAGTTTGAATTTCTTCTCCAAAACTACATAATGCCCATTTAACAGATTCTATGGCAGCTGTATCAGTTTTATTAGGATAGACTGAAGTACACAGACACACCCAGAACTGACCTTTCCAAACACTTAAATCACTTTATTACAAGAATACACAAGCAAATGATGTCTCCCTCGCATCCCTGCTTGCACGGACGGCGTCGAGCCGCAGAAGTACCATAAACGGCGTAACATGATAATGCTGCTTTAATTACCCCTTGGTCAGCCCACTTACAAACCTATTGCCGCAGCAGTCAATATCCCCAAAGATCCATTCATGCCTCGGCTGATGGTTAACTTGGGAGCCTTTGCTGAGTGCTTTAGCCTAATTGATATCCTTATTTAGCAATGAGCCAGTGGGAGTCGGAGGGGAGTTAAATGGAGCAGTTTACCAGGCAGCGAGCACGCTAAACCACATCCCTGACACCACCAGCACCACCACGGCTCGCTGCAGCCCCGGACGATGATTTATGCCGGCTAATTTACTGTTTCAAATTGATTAACGCCACTTTTGTTTTGTTTTCACTAATGACTGCTTTCATTTGTTCTTTTTTTTTTTCTTCTTTTTTTTTGTTCCCAATAATTCACAAACCAGAGCAAGTTGAGCCATGGATATTGTTTTACAGCAAATTACACCTATTTATGACAGCTGACTGCTCCCAGGCCACTAACTAACACCGGGGCCAGGTCACAGGAGAGACTGAGACTTTAGCAGCCTCCTGAGGGCACGTAGACCTACCTACCTACTACACACACACACACACACACACACACACACACACATACATACACACACATGCAACAGATTACACTACCAAACATTATCAAGAGCACCTCTCTCTGTATAGTCCCTCGTTTATTCCCCGCATGATGCAACATTTGAGGCACTGTCGCAAACATGGCCGCAAGAGTTTGCTCTGTCCGGTGTCGGCGGAGCACAACAATAGGTACAGCCTAACGCTAGAGAACAATGCATATCCAACAGGTCAAACAAAGCCATCGGGAGCAATGGGAAAATCAGATTCTTCTTTTAAACTGGGTTTGTAGGTCTCTCCCTCCTGCCTGTCTCCCCAGATATGTCTCCCTTAACAGCTCAAAGTAATTAGCAACGACCACATGCCAAAGGTAGGGTAGCTACCGTACACAGAGTAGGCAGACCTTATCTTTAATTTGAGACAATGAGATGCTCTGTGGGGGCCTGTGGAGAGCTGGGAGCTATAAAGGTAGGCAGGCAGGCTCCCCCTCCCAAGGTCGCCTCCGTGAGACGAGCTAGTCTGGGGACAAAGGATACCCGCTGTATGTGAGCGCACGTAATGACAGTTTAATTATCAAATTTGGAAGCGAGCAGTTTTTTCGCACCGAAAAACAAAACTTTGCGCCGAAAATAAGCATTTTGGAATCTTACGACATTTGTTGCCAAAGTGCATCTGTAAACACAACCCTCCCCCTCTCTCTCGCTGTTCCAAACTTTTGTTTTTGAGTGATACCTCCCAAAGTCCTCCAGGGCTTCCCATTAGTCACAATGTTGAGCACAGAGCTCGGCGACAAAATGGCCTCCAATCTTAGAAGAGCGCCGTCAGCCCATTCTTTATACTGTCAGGATGAGGAAGAGCATAAAAACTCAGTCAATAAAGTCATATGAAATGCTTGATATCGAAGCACGCCGCGCCCCGGTGACTGATTAAGCGTCCGGGTCCAGTTGCGGTGCCCTCTCGCATCACGCAGGAGGGGGAGGGAGTGAGGGAGGGAACACAGAAATCATTCAAACTACTGTGCTTATGTTTCTGAGGCACATTCTAAAGATTGTTTTTAAGCCTTACATTTTTTGGTATGATACTTGATAGTTGACTGAAACATTATTATTTTGCTTCGGCTTGATTACAGTAATCGGTGCAGTCAATTCTGGATGCTATCTTCATAATAACATCCAGTGAGAAGGTTTGGGGCGATTCCATGCGCTCTTGCCATGTTTAAAACATACCAATTACTTCCAACTTTACTTCTTTTGTCTGAAAAACGTCTGCCGATGGAGGTTGCAGCACTTTTCTTTTTTCCCCTTTTTTTTTTTTTTTATCCCCAGCCGCGAAGTCAATACGGACTCAGACAAAGACGGTGAGATGAGAAAAGGGAATGACAGAGATTAAAAATGAAAGAGAGTGCCACTTTTTGTCCAGATAGTGGTTCTAGCCTGCAGCACCTGACTGGTTCTTTTTTTCTAACTCGAGATACTCTTGCAGCATTTGATCAAACTGAAACTTAAACATACTTTACGCCTCAGACAGATCACCATAAGTTAAAAGGTCTTCCAAATGAGTGTCTGAAGTTGGGTAAAAAGTTGGCGACGGCAACTTTCACTTCCTTCTTTGGAAAAAAAAAAAAAAAAAAGGTTAGCACGATGAAAACAGACATTTCTGCTGGGTCCAAACATGACAGGAATTTTGCTGTCTTAATGAGCCTGAGTCGAATTCAATATCCAGCTCAGAAAGTTTGAAACCACAGCTATAATATATTTCAACACTCCGATCTGATGCCACGATCTGATAACTGGGAACTCGCTATCACCTCTGCTATCCCCCGCACCATATTTGGACGGCATTAAACTTCTCAGACGATCGCGTACAAACACTCCCTGTCAGGCTGCAGCTCCGATTTGACATTAACACAGAAACATTCCAGACTTGAGTGAACCACCAACTTGACACGAATGTTTTTTTGCACATGCAGGAGGAGAAAGAGGAATGGGAAAGAGAGCGAGAGAGGGAGGGAGGAGGAGGAGGAGGAGGGGGGGGAGAGAGCGGTGCGGTTTTGGACAGACCGTGTTAAGATCAGTGCTCGGGGCTAGGCAGGTTGCTATGCGCTGAAATGCTAATAAGCTTCCTGGCTCTCGGTGCAGGTCGGCTAGCCTGTGCCGACTCGTCTTGACACTTCACACACATGCTGTCTTCCACCCTTTTTAATCATTTTTGATAGGCCTCCCTGGGATGCCATCCATTTAATTTGAAAGGGTTGAGCCACCCAAACATTTTCACCATCTTTAAATAGAGGTCTGCCTCGACATGCCTGGCGCATTGTGACCCGACAAGGTGAAAAGCAGCCGAGTAAACTGCTGTTTGGGTTTAGGGGGATAATATCAGGCCAACACTGGTAGGGGAGATGGGTGAGTGATGCCGAGGTGGGTAAATAGAAGAGACAGGGGAATTTTAACAATACACAGGCAGTCAACACAGGTGTGGATGTTTCTCCCCTGCTGATAGAAAGAAATACAGCTCTTTGTTTGGATGCACACATCGTTCTTGTTTTGTACAGGAAGGGTTTAGAATCTGGAAATCTTAAGGAAGAGGTTAAAATAAAATTAGAGCTGAAGATAAAATATTAAAATGTGAAGCAAAATGATTCAGATCAAAACCGCAATCCAAGAGGAGTAAGCATAATGTAAGTGTTAAGCTTCTTGCAAATTCATTCTTGGGTTTTTTGAGAAAGTGTTGGAGACTTCCCTGACAGAGTTAAACAACCACTGACTTACTCTATATATCTTATAATTCTCTCTGAGAAATCTCAGGGCCTGCAGCCAACGCGGAATGGTCAGAAAATGAAGCCCGGCCATGTTGTAAGATTCATAGGGAAGAAATCACATATTTTATTGGAGTCTGAGAGATTTATTTACTGGCGTCGTGGTGGACGTGTAAGGGACACAATCGCCAGGGACCTCACCATCCAATTTGCCAGTGTGCTCTTCTATAAACATCAGTCAGAAGGAACGGGACAAAATTCTACGGAAAAATAATCATAAACAAACCATTACATCGCATTTTGAAAATTGTCAGGAGACGCTCCTGACGGTGACTATCCGCTCAGAGGGCAGAAAAAGCCCAAAAGGCAAGTGGGGATGTCTGCTCGCTATATGATATTACCGTGACTCTCAAGATAAAGATATCATACATTATTGGTTTGGACTGGCAATGAAAGAGAGAGGGAGAGACCAGCACAAACAGATAGCGGGGGCGAGAGACAGACACATATAGACAGAGAGTGGGGAATGTTCAAATATATTGCCTCTGCCTCTTAGCAAAGGCACAGATAGCTTTGAGCCTCCTCTATGCGAAACAGCTGGAGCTCTCCATGAAAAACCACAGTGAACTCCACAACAAGCCCGCTTGTTAGCTTCTAACAGCGGCTGATCCAGTTTTATACCCTCTGTGCTCGACTTGCACCCTGCGCAACATGTACAGTAAAACATCATTTACTCCGGTCTAATTTGGTTGTGAGCATTTTCATGCAGAGAGGCACGTTTTTTTTAAGACACAGTAAAGAGAACTGGCCGCGCGCGCTTTCATCAGGAACAGAAACACACGGTCGCCATCATGGCCGCAAACCAGCATGTAACCAAACGTTGGGAAGGAGGAATTGACATAATTATTAATTAGTCGATATTACTGAATGGAAAAAGTCTGTCTTTGGTTTCCTCCCTTGAGCCTAATCGAACGCAGCCAACGTGAAGCTAAGCTAAACAACACCAGGCAGTTAATCTCCACTAGCGTACAGTTCAGATGCTGATAATGTCCACGGGTCTTAAGTGAGCGAGCGGGCCCCATGTTTTTTAGATTTACTTGTTTGCTGTTGTTTGCCGTCTTTAAGTGGTCTTTTATTAAAGCCAGCCATCTTCCATAGAGCCCCGATGCGTTTCACTATTCCGATGCTAATGACGGCCTAAGAACGCATTATTCTGCATTAGTTTCATTTCCCTTTGAGCCTCAAATGGCGACAAACTGTCTTGGAACCATTAGAGCTCTAAGTTGCGTCAGGCACGCCACCCGCAACCTTTCTGACGGTGGAGATATTACGACTTACTTCTCAGGCGCAAACAGCCGAAGCCAACACATCGACTGTATGGGTTACATTTTTTCAGTATTCTTTTTAATATTTGCAGACAAAGGAAATGTTGAAATCTGGTTGCACTACCTGACATGGATGCCTTAACGCGCATGTGTGTGTGTGTGTGTGTGTGTTATCATGCTAATGTGTCTCTCAGTTAAGTGTATGTAGGCATGTGAGCATTAGTACAAAGTCTGTGTATTCGAATGCATTTGTACAAAACGTTTAAACGTCTGTGCGTGCATTAGTCTCTCCATATTCTTGTGTCTATGGCGTCTGCGTGTGTGTGTGTGTGTGTGTGTGTGCACGTGTGTGCGTAGTCTGAGGGCTCCCCACTGACCTGCTGTTTGGCTACAGACAGCCAGAGTGGAACTGGCCATATTACTGTTCTTACCCTGCCATCTGCTGGCTCACATCATTCTAGGCCCTGCATCCATCCCTCCGTCATAACTACACCCCTCTCTCTCTCTCACACACACACACACACAGTCACACACATCTCTCCCTCGCCATTCCCTCCTGTTTTCTCTCTCCCTCTCCCTTTCTCTCCCTCTTCATTACTAACTTTGTCTTTGTCTCTTCATTTCCCACTCATTTTATTTTCTCTCCATGCAGGAGCATCATCTGCCCTCCATGTCCCTTCACATCACCCCTCCCTCCCTCCCTCCCTCCGCCGAGAGAGAGAGGGAGAGCAGAGGTAGAGGAAACTAAAGGGGAGCGGCGGACGATTGTTATCGAAAAATAAGCATGGTGTTTGAAAGGGATTTTAATTGAGGCATTCGTTATATTTGAAAAGGTGAAGTCCTGAGGGGATGGAGGGAGAGGAGTGGCGACCCTATTCATATCCTCAGACATTCATGAAGAATGGCATCTTTTGACTTTCCCTTTTAAAACCGTGCAACCTTAAATGGCCTAAATATAGAGGAGGGGAGGCAGACGCGGTAATTCCCTGCACCTTGGGGGGCGCCACCGGAGTACGGGACAGTGGGATACAGCCGTGGACTCCAATTAACAATGAGGGAGGGTCCAGCCACCCAAAATAAAAATGTCCTCTCCGCGACGGCCCTGAAGGGAATGTCAATCCATCTCTTCTCTTTTCTGCCAAACTCTTTTCTCTATCTGCCTCTTTTTTGTTTCTTTGTTTCTTTTTTACTCATCTTCCTCATTGTGCCTCTGCGCAGTAATTATGTCATTAATAACGTGAAGGCCCGATGACTGTCCTGCTAATACCAGCTGTCTGGTCTGTATTTCCACAGCTTAACCTAGCAGGAAGCGGACCGGGTGCTTATTTGTTGTTGTTTGCTGAGGTCGCCTCTTTATGAGCCCTCCTTCCAGTGAAGCAGACGACCCCTCGTGTTTTCCTCTACTATATTTTGACTGTCTGACCACTGAGTTAAACTCGGATTGTTAGGTTTATTGTAAACTTGTTGTACACGGACCAACAGCCGGAGGCTACATACAGTAGGTGCGTAGGTATTTGTCTCGGCGTTGTCTTTCCAATTTCACCCCGCTTGCAGATGCGCGTCCTTTTCTGAGGGAGATGTTGTCCACATGTGCGCGTCTGTATTGACAACAGTGATCACCCTTTAGCATCACACTTCTCCCTCCTGTCATTTGATGTCTTATGAAATTTCGCTGTGACTAAGTGATGAAGTCTTCCCGTATTATTAGTAAAAAGTTCCATCCTCACGCTTTGGGAAATACCCCCGGGCGCTGCTCGGCGTATGCATCCTTGATGATTTATGCAATGGAACTGTAACCAAGGCGGCATCCTTGATGATGAAGTTATGAAACTTTGTTGGAAGTACCATCCCCACACAGCCTATTTATCATCAGCCCTCATTTTTCATTGTCAGGATATCTACAGTATCATAAATATCAGATCATCTGTGAAAACTCATCAGATAAGACAGTGAAGCGCTGTAAAAGTTAGTGACAGCCACTTGTTGCTAAAATAAGCTTTCTTTTGTCCACACTTGATGCAAATGAAGATATCATTGCAGCAAGAAAGAGAAAGGGATGCCAGCTACGTGCAAGAGCTTGACTGCTCTATAATAATTGTTGTTGGTTTTCTGCTAACTCACTGCGGATTGGGTGAAGGTTCAATTAATGTGTGTGTGTGTGTGCGTGCGTGCGTGCGTGCGTGCGTGCGTGCGTGTGCACGCGCACGTTACTGTCAGTAATCTCCCGCTAGGATTGTTTAGCTGCAAAAATGCTACTTGACATTCCACGTTGGATGGGATAAGGCATGTTCAGCCTCATGACTGAGGTTAAGTGGTGCGGTGTCAAACAGAGGGTGAATGAAATAATGACAGCCAGATTATAAAACCTGCAGATGATTCAGGAAAAAAAAATGCGCATCCACAAAAAAAAAGAAAAAAAGCAGCGCTACCCATGCACCACCAGACGGACCCCATGTGTACGAGCACGTGAACAAACACAGAAATGTTTGTTCTGATCTCACAAAATCCTCGATAACAATGCCGATAATAATCACAGCTCAGCCGTAATCACTCATAAAAACCGGCATCAGTTAGAAATTGAGCTCCTCGCCAAACAAAATCCAATCCTTTGTTGCATTTACTTTGGACTTTTACAGTGAGTCATAAAAAAAAAATCTCCAGTCAGAATCGGAGGCGCGCCGGCCAAATCTGACATCCACTGGTAATGAGCAGGGGGGTTGTTTGTCTTGAGCCTAGCGGGATGTGGTTTGAAAGTGCGTGTCTAAACAAGGTGCAGATTACTGGTTAAGATTTAAATTAATGTGATTAGAGTTTTATTCGACCACGATGCAGTTATGTGATGAGGAAAAACATTCTGTACAGTCCTGATCGACAGCCAAAAAAAGGCTCGCAAGAAACAGCAGTGCTTGAGAGCGCACAGACACACTCCACGCATTCCTCAGTGCATGCGTGAATGCCTATTTATTATAAGCATAGATGCTCAAACCCTTAATATAACTCATACGTAACTATACAAACACTTTTTAACGATTTACTTGCCATTTTATACCTGTGTAACAAAAACAAGCTGCTCCGCTGGATCGCACAGCCACACTCATTTGCAATAAAGGCACATTTCTAATATCAGCGAGCACGTTCTGAGCAAGTGACCAAGTTGAGGTGTGATCTGTTATTTAGACAGGTTGGATGCACTTCCCCACAGCCTGAAATTTCCCCCGGGCTCTCTTCCATTTCTCACTGTCATGGATTTGAATCTTTTTACCACTGAACTCTTACAATTACTGAACATTCATCACCTGCCTACCTTCTTAGCTACCTAGATACTGTATGGAGACCAGAGATATGGGGCAGACTGGTGCAGTCGGGAATACCAAGTAACACCGCTGCGAACACTGTAATGAATTCTTATATCCTGGGATGGGAGGGCGTTTTTTTTTTCTTTCTTGTTTTGGTGTCGGTTTGTGCATGTTTTTCCAGTGTGTGGAGGTTTGATCTCATATATTTATTAATATATTTATTTTGCTTTCATTTAAATAAGAAAAGTTGATATTATACACTCAAAATGAGTCCAAAATTGGGTCCTAATTTGCATGGACACTATACTGGTTTAAATGTGCAATATGTAAGAATTGGCTACCTATTATATATATATATATATTAAAAACAAATAAGCTGTGTAGTAAGCAGTTTGGCACTCTTGGACCAGGCGAGTGTTTGTGTTTACACAACTAGCACAGGAGTTTTAGACTAGGTCAACACAGCGCTAGCTGGTTAGCATGCTAACTTCAGTAGATGTCGGTGCAAGATGTCAGTACATATACATCATGAAGGTGAATTACTATGATTCACATTCTGTTGATAACTTTTGTTAACTCAAATTCATACATAGAGTCAACTTTAGCATCAGTAGGCTGTTGTAGCCCAGTGTTAGTGCTAGATTTTAGACGACGCTATTATTAGAAAACCGTCACTTATGTATTGATGGTTGTACAAAACACATTTGACATTTAAACTGCAAATAATACACAATATATTAAGGCTGCTGTTAGTGTTTTTTTTTTTTATTAGAATACATTTGAAACAGGTCTTTAGTCCAACAGCGATCACTGTTGTAGAGCTGTTGGTCAGTAACCTATTTCTCTCCTCCCCTGGCATTACAGCGTCGTCAACAATAAGGAAGAATTATTGACATAATAAAAATGATTAACAGTTCACAGCCAAGCTATATTTTAACCAGTGACAGTAATATAAAACATAACACTCCCACGAGGTCAAAACTAAAAAGGTGTCTTTAATGTACTTCTAGGGTGAATCAAGGAGATCACAGAATTGAATTTACTCTTCTGTTTCTAAACTTACATAACTTCATTGACTGGCAGAGCCGCGGGTTGTGAACTAACAAATACAGTGATGTAGCCTACAAGATGGCTACGCTCATTGGTCAAATACTACATGTGGTTCTTCCTTGGGTGCCGTATTGTTAATAATGCAACATGATTTATTGCTGGCACTGTGGTGGATGTGGAGACAGAAAAATGCAATGTAGTGCTCTAAATCATAGTGTTTTAATTTCATTAAGCAATCCCCTCCCTCCTCTCTGCGACAACATATATAGAGCTATTAACACTCTCTTATAATAAAGCAACAATTCACTTAAAGCAGATTTTATATTTTAAAAAAAAAAAAGGCTGGCTTAAGTCTACAGGGCATTTCAAAATTGAGAAAACGGCTTGTGATTGCAATCAAATACATTATGATTTTTGTCCAGATCGACCATCCAAAGTCAAGACTGCCCATGCTTAACTGGTTAAATCCAACCAAGTTCGAGCCATGGTGACCTGAGTTGGCTGAATTAAGACCCAGTGATTATATGTGTGTATGTGTTCTTCATGTATAGTCAATAAAAGACTATAAATGTGTTTCAACGCACTGATACATTTCATTTCTCTGGAAAACATA
Organism: Diplodus puntazzo; assembly: GCA_963678695.2. Taxonomy (NCBI): domain Eukaryota; kingdom Metazoa; phylum Chordata; class Actinopteri; order Spariformes; family Sparidae; genus Diplodus; species Diplodus puntazzo. The sequence goes on along the minus strand of OZ023171.1, from coordinate 13,336,592 downwards.
AGGATCCTTGAAACAAATAATCCTGTAAACTAACCTAAAATGATATTTGGTATCATGCACACCCCGCTGCAGCTACAGTGACTTACAACCAATGCCACTGTGTATATCTCGGCAGCCTTTCCCTCATGAATAAAAGGCCTTCTCTGTGAGGTGAAAGGATTTGCTCCCCCCCCCCCCCGTGGCACTCCCAGTCGCGGCCTCCAGTCCCTTGTGCTACTCACGCTCACTTGTAGGAGTCCCTTAACGCCAGCCCACAAAGCATAAATATATTATAATCTCATCACCTGTCCATTTATACAGGTGTCACCCTGGCTCACAACTTGATTTCCAGAAGGGCAGCAGTTTTTCCTGTGGCAGCGATTGAAGTCGCAGCATTATTATCAGGCAAAATGTATTCATGATAGCAGAGGTCCGAGCGCCCTGAGGGCTTTGTAATATAATACCAGACCTCTTTATCAAATTTAACAGTTTATTGGAAACAGCTTGTACACATGATTTAGGCACAGGACGGTACAGCAAGGCTCCGGGTGTCCTCCTAACACACCTCCCATACACACCTCCGCATCATACACAGAAAACTCACAAACACACGCAGTACACCGGCTCACACCGACACTCAAACACGCACGCATTTAATCACACATTTCCCTCCTCCTTCTCCTCCTCCTCCTCCTCTTCCTCCTCTTCCTCCTCCTCCTCTGCAGCGCATCAGCCCTGCTGCTCTACCCATCATATCTCATGCAAACCTCTCATTGGATGAGGCAGCGGTTTTTCTGCGGAGGTCTTTTGTGCGCTTTTGTTGTTTGTTTTCTCTGAAGAGCAGCGCGATAACAAAAGCGTGACGTGACAAATGGACTTTGTGCCCCGCAGCCAGATTTAAGTGATAGGTTACTGAATGGGAGCTCCCGTCCTATCTCATTTATAGATGTATACACATAGACACAAATGGGTACACGTGTGGGTGAACACACCAACACTTGTGTGCAAGCAGGCCTGTGTGCAGACTTAGAAAAATCATGTAACTTTTATTTATTATTTAGCTTTAACATTACTTCAGCATGCATTTCAAAAACTGTCAATCTACCTCTGACAAATTATATCCATTGTCACACCATTGATAATTGTATTTTTCTATACAAATATATATGTGGAACCAATACTATTCTGGATTTGATAAATTTCTTCTTTATTGTGGCATTAAAACGGCTGTATTGTCCTGGAATCTGCTTCATCAACACTTTTTCTTTGTTTATTTTTATATATTTGACTCCAGAAGCATAAAAGCAAAGAAGATCCCTAGTTTAAATATCCTCTGTTTAGCTTTAAAAAGAGCAACAAACTAACTTAATACGACACATCAACTCCAACTCCAGCGTCACAACATCCTCATAATAGCAAGTCTTCCTCTCCTCTTTAAGGTCTCCTATGGGGACGGTAAATAGAAACCATCAGTTGGCCGGCTAATGATTTAAAGGGATGGTCAGAGGTCGTACGCGGCCTATTAATGATCCCTTTTTAACAAAAAGCACGCGCAGGATCCATCCAGTCGGAGGGAGTCTAGGAGTCACCCGGGGCCCTCGAGAAGAAGATCTGTCTGGTTAAGGTTAGACTGAGGATGAGCAGAGGCTGAGCGATCTGCTCTGATGTCTGTGTGTGCATGTGTGTGTGTGTGTGTGTGTGTGTACGTACAAACAAGGAACAGGTCAGCAGACCGTCTATCAAAATGTGTGAGTGCACGTGTGAACATATACAGAAACTGTGATGTCTGACGTCGCTTTCACTTGTTCATTCTACTCGGACCAGCATATTTTTCACATTATTTACAGTTTGTCGTAACAACTTAAAGGAGCAGCATGTTGTGCTGTAAACACATAAAAAAAAAATGCTGGTTTGTATCCGTCGCCACATTCTAATGTAAGTGAAAATAATTACAGCGCCTCGTGTTGTTGCTTTAAAGCTAAAAAGAAACCTGAAACATAATCTGAAAAAGAGATATATTTGAGGTGTGAATAGAACGTTTACTTCATCCGACACTTTCAAATTTGGACGCACTCTTCTAAAATAAAAAAAGGGGAAGGAAAAAAAAAAGACATCAGTTGAGTTTAAAAAAGGAAAAAAAAAAAATGGAGCTCCAGATTTACCAGACACTATCGCCTCTGGATAAAACAGTTAACATTCTACCCTGCTCGTATTTGTTGGCAAAAATTGCCACATTCACAAGACTGGCTTAAAATGTTGCCGGCGTGCCACGGCTTAAAGGTTTTTGCAGCGTGTTTAGCAACTGCACAGCTTTAAGTATAAACATTCATTAATCCTTTTAGCCATTTCTGCCCTCGACAGGAGCTCGCTCTATGACGGAGGTTATCTGCGCAACATGGAATCAGCTTCAAGCATGACTGACCCAAGACCTCTGTCTGTCAAATGTAATCTTTGTCTGCCGTTAGTCTCTGTTCTTTTTTGTTTTGTTTTTTTAACGTGTCTTCTTCAACCATTTTTGCACCTATTCTCTTCTAATCTATTGTATTCTATTCCTGTTGCCTCCGACTAAGGCGCCCATCAGTCCTGTGGAAGTTAATTACGGGAGCCAAGCTGTTGAGGGGTTGAGGAGAAGCTTTTTTGCCTAAATACTGGATATACACCAAGTCTGGCAACGCCACCGAGCATTGTCTGCCGTGATAAAATATGGACGGAAGTGCTGCTAGGCAAATCGTTTATCAGCCAGGTTTAGCATGCACATGTTAAAATGAAAGACTGTGCTATCTGCATAGGTTGTGTGAGCTTAGTTTAGTGTAGCCAACACCGTTTGTTGTGTATAAATGGCATGCTGGCTGTCACCCCTGTGGGACGTGATCAATCACACGTTGCCTGCTTTGCTCTCGAACAGCTATGGGCAAATCTATTCCAAATATTCAAACTAGCATTTCAGTCCCACCTTAACTGCATGCTTTGTTGCTTTGTACTTTCTGTGCCTTTGTTTTGGCGCCTGTGTGAGAATTTTTTAAAAACCTGATTTTCCTCTTGTTGCATATTTGACAAAAAAAAAAAAAAAAAAATCAACTTTACTTATCTCTAAACTCTTCTGGCACACTCTGCAAAACCTCACCCATTTAGCCGCACTAATGGTCTATTATGATAATTAAATCTAACATATTTCTTCAACCCTGGACAAGCCATTATATGGAGCATGAGCTGGCATGTTTGCTCTGTCAGAAAGCGGCCTCTAAAATAACTCTGCATGCTCAGTTTAGTCTCCCGTTCCCAATTTGCCTTAATGAGCCGGTTCAAGCTGTCAGCCGCGCAGAGAAAAGGAGCTGTGATGACTGTCAATCTGTGGCGAGTAGAAGGGGGAAGACGGGGGGGGCGGTGAATGGGTTGGATGGAAGGAGGGGAGGAACAGAGAAAGGTTTCAAGGAGGTGGGGAAAGGTCAGGCACAGATTACACTGGCAGTCACCGGAGCTCCGGGCTGTAAAAGGAGAGAAAGGATGGGAACAAGAAGGAGGAATCCCGCTGTTGAAGGCCAGGTTAGCACAAGGAAATCTACCTACAAGCGCCCAGGACAAGTGTGTCTTTTTAATTAGGTGGGAAAAAAAAGATGAGAATTGATACGAATATTAAACATTTACAGACCTAAAAAAAACAGAGAAGACAAAGCAAGTGAGGTGCAGTCAATCTACATATCACTTTAAATTCACCTTAACATATCTTAATGACTTGATCATTGACCGAAACAATGTCATTCTCATAAAGGGCTGAATTCCCAGTGTTTTTGTCAATTTAGGGGGGGGGACCTTTAGTACATGGCTATTAACAAGTAATCACAAGAGGTGTAATAATGAAGAATGCCCTTCATTTTTGCAGAGGGCAAGGTAGACACCGGTGTCCAGCCCTCGTCTTCAGAGGAAAATATGGAGGGAACTTAGGTGTTTGATGATGCGTTTAATCCACACAGGAATACATTAATATGATAGTCAGTGGAGCGGCAAAGCCCTCAAGTAAGGTTCTCTCATTAGTATGTTTCTCTATTTCTTTTTTTAATTATTCAACAAAAAAAAAAGAAAAAAGAAGGAACGAGGAGCCGCGTGACAGATGTATTGGCTGTGTCAAGAAGGAATGATTTGAATTTGAATTGTGCATAAAATCGTGCAATTATGAGGGGGCTCATTTGTGTGTGTGAACAAAATATTTGCCTCTAATGAGTATTGACTGTGAAGCAGGCAGGAGTCAACTGATGGCGGGATGTTTTAATGCAATATTTATTCTCTTTTCAAGCATCCGGTCACATTTTTTTTGTGTGTTTGAATGTCATGAATAGGAAAAGTGTCCACACGATATAAGGAACGACGTTATTCTGAGTATAAACAGTGGCCCAGTAACGCAACACATGAGGTGGACCAGACAGTCAGAGTCACCACCACACCCTTTGTCTTCCAGGACTTCAAAAGCATACCATTCAGAGTGTGCAATGCCGCCGTACGAGCCCGCTGCTTGTGCAAGTCGACCTGGAATCATCTCGGCGGGGGCTATTATCTCGCTTTGCCATTGTCACAACTGGTTGGAGAGGCTTTCATCGCGCTTTTAAGCCGAACACCTGATCTGCATCTGCACACACTGGAGCTATTGTCTTCTCAGACAGATAGCACAGGAGCCAACTTCGCTCAGACAATTATCACTGACACCCGCTGCACTTAATCATTCAAGAGAGAAAATATGAAAATATCAACATTGCAGCAACAAAACATTTTTTTCTTCTTCTTTAGTGTATCTGCAGCATGTCTGAGAGATTATCTGGCCGGTTTCATAAATTCCCAACACATAAGTTATGAAAACAGTATGTGCTTTCAGGAAGCGGAGCCAGGATTGTGGTTCATATACTCAAAACATGTTGTATCTTGAAACATCCACAAATATTGAGGTTTGTAGGAGCAGCAGGGTGCATGTCATGTATTATTCACAACATCTGACCCCTTCAATTAGAGGGAAACCTCTGAATATGTATCTCTTTTTAGTAGTTTTAACTTAGTTTGAGGTCTAGGGCTGCCTAATTATATTTGCGGGCGTCTTTCCTTCTAAAACAGGCTCTCTAACTGATTCTCATTATTGTTTCCTCTTAATTTTCCCTGACACAGTTAACCACTCTGGGCTCCACTGCTTTGACTCGAGGTTAACACCAACCTCCTGCAAAAGGTTAGGCAGGTAATTCATTGCTTGATTAGGCTCACTCTGCAATTAATCATGCTTAAATGCATACCCTCACAGAGTGATCATTTAGGAATGATGATTAATGGACGCGTCAAATATCTCTCACATCGCACGTGTTATTGGGCAGCTGCGGTAATGTGGGTCGCGGTAACCCCGTCTGTGATCGCCGCTCGCACGCCCAGAATAAAAAAAAAAACAGGAGAGGAGCTCTCGTGAGTCAGTTCGGCCTCTTATTTTTCTTCTGATTTTTTTTTTTGTGTGTTCTTCTGTCTTCGCTCCTCTTTGAAAAGCCAGCTGCAGCTCAGCGGAAGCGCTTCCCCGGGAAACCTACACACACCAAAATGCAGGTGCAAGGTCGTGAGGACAAGCGGCGCACCTTGTGGGCATACGGGACGACGCGCGAGATAGTTGTGTGTCAGTGATTGTTGAGTCAATTAATTATTGAACTTGGCAAGAGATCAATCGTTCCAGTAAGGTGATCCCATTTCCAACTGGCAGCATATTGAGACAGTAACCTATGACAATATTAATCACTAGCACAACAGCAGGCTAATTCCCACATGTAATTAGTCTACATTTTAATTCATCGAAAACTAGCACTTTTCTAAACTCACTTAATTATGTACTTACACTTAATTATAGTCCCCCCCCCATTCCCGGTTTGTTTTCAGTGCCACAGATGGAAAAACATATTTATTTTGGGGAAGAGGAGATAAAATAAAAACTCCACCTGGGAAAGGAGCGGCAGGTCTCTGCTGAGTTGTGCTGCGTCTGGTAGGAATTTACTGGATTAGCTCAGTCACAAAATGTGAGATGAACCACATTGTCAATCACCCTCGGGGCAGAGCGAGAGAGGAAGAGCTGTCAATCAAAGCGGGTCTTCAATCGTCCCATTCACATCGCCTCCTGGAATCAGTCTCTCCCGCTGACTGCTCTTTGACATTTAACACGCTGGGGCCACGAGGATGGAGAGGGAAAAAACATCCTCAGATCCTCCCTCGCGTTCTTTCTTTCTTCCTTTCTTTCTTTCCCTCTTCCCTGTCTGTCCTCAATCTTTGTGCTTCGGCCGAGACGGATCTGTGTGTTTAAAGTAATGACACTGTTCATTTAGCACAAGACAACGCAATAGCTGTGAGAAATAACTGTAAAGCAGGAAAAAAAAAGTTGCGGTGACTCTTGAAGTGCAGTGACAACAGGCAGCCTGCGATAAAAAAAAAAAACAGAATGGATCGGGCCGGAGGAGCATTGCACAGTTATGTATTGTTTTCATTCTGATTAATCGGATGAAATATTCTGTTGCGAGGTTGAAAACATATGACTTCCCCCCCTGAACAGCATCTCTTTTGGGCTTCTACATTACTCGAGATGCATTATGAAATTCGCTCGGAGCTCATCAATAAGATGCAACAGATTTGCTAAAGCTCGAACAATAAATGCGTCCGATTCACCAATCCAGCCGATGAGAAAAGAGGACGTCTGAAAAACTGCTAATCTGCTGAACACACAACGCCCTCCTCCTCTGAAAGATGCTGCGGGATGAAAAATCCAACGGTTCGTTGTCGTTTTTATGTGTTTTCCTCTCCTCCTGTTTGTATTCCGGGGCAGCCGCCTGGCTCCGAGTGAGGTATACAGAGTCATTGCTCTTTTGGCTCCAGCCGTGACACCTTGTGCCCTCGAGTGCGGACTCCTTAGCCGCGATCTGATCAGCATCTTTATAGTTTATCAGCCTTGGGGTTCAATTTTGGCTTGGATGCTTTTACAAATGAACGCAATCACTGGTGAGCCTTCGCATCCTGATTGCATTGAGAGAAGCCGGGTGGAGGAAAGTTTAGTGGATTACCGTGCCACTTGAGGATGGAGCACAAACACACTGAGGCAGCCACAGAGGGGGCCGCATGTACAAACCCCCCCTCCCCTCCTCCTCCACCCCCCCGCCTCGGCTATTGGCACCCGCTGCTTGTACTCTGTCTTATTTGACTAAAATAATATAATTGTCTCCCGTCTTATTGCTTGTAAAGCCATCTTCTGTCTGCAGGCGATGTGTGTGTGATCAATGCACTATCTAACAGAATCAATTCTTCCAGGAATACCTTGTGTTTGTGAAATGATTCCAGGCAGCTGCAGCCGAGGACGGGGCTGGAAGTGGGATCCTGTGGTACCAGGATTAGTTTAGCGACTTGGACCCTCCAGTTCACAGTGAATAGAGTGGCGCGTTGCCCATTTCTCATGTTGTTCACCGTGTGTGTGTGCAAAATAGGCTTCCCGGGGAATTCGCATTCATATTGCCAGTTATGTGCATCATCCCTCGAACATCTCCTAAGCAGTTTATTCCACTTGTAAGCGCTGCAGTGCCGGTCCCCCTTGAGATGTTTTCTACCAGTGCAGGAAAATGGTAATAAATGTCATGTCATCTGTTTGGTGATGAAAAACAGATTTCCTGAATTTGACTAGAGAACAGGAATTTGTTTTCATCACTTCCAGTATTTTGATGTTTTCATCACTGCAAGTATTAATTTCATCTGTCAACAACGAAATAAAAGAGCACATATTTTATGAACTAAAATTCAAAAACAATGCTGAATACAACCAGAAAACAAGTTACGGCTGGGAACCATATACATATTATATCAATATCATGATATGAGACTATATTACATTTCTTTACTGAGGTATGACATAAGTGTTGTATAAGTATATTTACTCAAGTACTGTACTTAAGTACAATTTTGAGGTGTATTCACTTTCCTTGAGTATTTCCATTTTCTGCCACTTGATAGTTCTACTCAACTACATTTCGGAGGCATCTATTGTACTTTTTACTCCACTTCATTAATTTGGTAACTTTAGTTACAAGTTACATTGCAGACTTCATGTTGCATCAGAGCCAATTTATTGACAATTGGATATAAAATACACTGATTCTGATAATCAGAAAAATTTGAATTATTGGATCAGATAATATCAAGTATATAATATCCAGTACACATACATGTTAACATGTATAATTTAGTTTTACTTGTACTTTTGCTATTCAAGCACATTTAATATCAGATACCTTAAGACTTTTGACTTTGACTTTTACCATAGTAGTATTTCAGCACAATATCTTTACTTACCTACACTCAAGCATGAATTTTGAGTGTACTGCCTTGACCCACTTAGTCATTATTTCCACAACACTGATGATTATTTATCAAAAATTCTTACCGTGTTAATACTTTGGAAAATAAAAACGGTAATCTTTTGCAATATTGTCAAAATATCGATAGAGGAATTTGAGCAAAGATATTCTAATCGGTATCGCGATATAGTCTTAGAATACCGCAAGGTTAAAATCGCTTAGGCCCAATATAATCTAATAATTACATCTTTATGTACTGGAAGCAAAATAATTCATGCAATCAATACAATTCCAATTAATAAAATAATATCTCAGTACTGCAACTACAAACTCCCCCAATCCAGAAACATCGTGATGCAGTGAATCACATCCCACTAGAATGAATGAATTAATGTCCCACTGCCAATCCTGACTGCCTGATCCCAGTGTGCACCCCTCCTCTAATTCTACGACTAAACAATGATATCAAAAGTGAATTATGGGAGACCTCTGGGGTTGATTGAGGAGAGTAATATGCCAAAAAACTATTAGAGTGGGAAACAATGGGAATAGACCCCTCTGGAGAAGTGTAAAAAAAAAAAAAAAAAAAAGGTTGAGAGAAGAGAGAATTGAGGATCAAGCCAAAGGGAACCATTTTGGCAGGTCAGGTTTGTAATTGATTGTCAATGGAAATCTCTGTGACAGTGGGGAGTTTGTCTTATCACGTCTCATGTATTTGCTGATTCTTTCTGACGAAGAAATAAGAAATGATCCCGAAAAAAGAGCATGATTGACGTTGTGAGCCTGTTGCTGTAATATGGTGTAAACTACTGGCTGGGAGAGCCTTTAGCAAAATCGGTATCTGGCTTAATAAGCGTGGAGAATTTCCTAGGAAGTACCATAGCATATTGAGTTACTTCTACACGCTGGAGAAAAGAAAAAAAAGAAAAGGACACTTTATTCAAATTCAGGTATGTCTTAGCAATTGTCATTCAGTTGTTTAGTCCGGTGGTTTAATTCGATTTAGGGGGAAAACAGCAATGCCAAATTGTGTCTTTCGATAACATCGCTGCAATGATTGAGTTATGCGTTATTGCATTTGTGACTCAAGTTTGGTCTGTTGCAATGCAGTTTCAGGCTTTACCTGAGAATGGCTCGAGCAGCGAGAGAAGTCAGGGCCAAAATCCTTTCATTTCCTTCGTAAACCACATGTCATGTTCTATATTAGTTGGATAAAGGACGTATGTGCCTTCATGTCTGTGCACCTTAGATCTGGCCGGAGATTTCACCTCCCCCCCTCCTTTTTCTGCTTTTTTTCTTCCCCTTCCTCCACTCTGTTTACTTTCCTGCAGTCTCATCTTCACGTGTCTTGCTTTGTCTCTCTCTATCGCTTCTCTCCCTCTCTTCTGTCCTCCTCCGTCGGTGCTCTGCACCACCGGCCCTCAGTCCATTCTTTGGGTAGCACAGGAAGTGAAACTGTAACACAGAGTTCACTTGTAATTGGCCACGGTCACGCTAACCAAACAGGAAGGAATCTGCAACTGATTAGAATTCTTCCTCCTGCAATAATAGTACCTCCCCCCACCTCCCCCCTTCACCCCCCGCCCCCACAAAATTAATTACATTCGGGGGTCTATTCCCACTATTGGTTTTCCTGTTTTGAAGCTGCATTATAGAAAAGGGAAGGAAAAAAATCCCAGGACAACACAGCCGAGCTAGTTTTTCAATTACACAGAGACAGGCTAAGTCATAAAGGGCTGAGGAAGCACAGGCAGACATCCATTTATCCATCTCTGCACCCGGGCAGGGAGCTACCGGCTGGTCAGATCAGTCAGCAGAGTCACAGACTGCTGAATAATCTCTCAGTCGCTCACACACACACTCACACACACACACAGTACACACAGAAATGGACAGACTTCACGGTCTATGTAAAATAGATAAATGATGAAGAAAAAATAAACTTTCATTCACAAATATTCCCCTGACTTTTAACACTAATTGCTGTTTTTTTTTTTTTTTTTCAGAAAAAAACAGATGCACCAGATGCTTCAAATGTAAAGTACACAATATTTGATATAATACTAATATGGCTATATTTGGGTTTATTTTAAAAAATTACATAAGAAAACTAAATGGACAATACAGTTGAAGTCTCACATGCTGTGTTAAGTCTTAAAAGGTAAATGTCTGATCAAATCATTCCACCATTACTTGTGTGTCTGCAGTCATTTATAGCCTGAATATGATTTATGTATTTATATATAAGTGTAAATAATAAAGGAGACCAGTAATTTTGGTGATAATAGCAATTTTATCCATTGCAATTTTTTTTCTATACACCAAATTCTAAAGGCAAGTCAGTTTGAAACTATATATGTGCCGATGCATTACGAATCGTATGTTAAAGCATGACTGCGCGGCACCAGCTGGCGTCAACACCGCAGGAGTCGACCGTTTTACACACAAATGTTCAAAAACAATCATCCTGTGTGAACGCTGCCCACCTGAAATTGTTTTCATGTTGCATTCTGAACAAGAGCATCGCTTGATGCGACATATTCATTTCACAGGAAGGGTTAAGCACACAGGAACAGCGGCGCCGTGGCGCACATGAAATGTTTAAAATACTGCAGTGTTACGCACCTTTCAAAATAAAATGAAAACTAAAAATCGGAGAGATGCATTTTCATCTCATCTTCACAGAGAGACACAGAGAGCCAGGGCTGCTTCAAAAATAAATGAATGCCTAACAATGTTTTTGATGTCCTATATTTAAATTTGTACGGTTACTTACATTACTCCTACTTCCCTGGTCTTGGAACTAATCCGATTGATATGGAAATGGGGTGCTCTGTTTCATGACAGAGTTGGGGAGAGAGACAGAGAGAGAATTCCCAGGTTTGCTCCTACTCAAAATGTGCTGAAAACAGATTTTCAGAATCCTTTGGCTTCATGGGATTGGTTATAGGGGATTACACAAAGCACTTAAAGCCTGACAATGAGCTGCTCTTTTCAATCAACAAAAAAGTCCTTCATGCTGGACACATTCTCCACACCCGAGAGGTTAATCAGGAACAAATTAAGTCAATATTGTGATTGTGTCGGGCGCCGTCAACACACAGAAGATTAAATATAGTGACGCTTAAATTTTAGAGTTTTAATTTTCTGTATTTATGTGCTGCCAGAAACTTTTTTTTTTATTATTTATACATTTCATTGGGGAATAGTTAAATTTTTTATTTAGATGCACCGAATGAAAAAGAAAAATAAAACTGGGGTAATGTGTGGCGTTCAGAATTATATAGGCAAAAAATGCACAAAGCAAATGTTGCAACACAACCTGAACTGAAGTAATTTCTGCCCTTGTTTACAAACAAATATAAACTACTCAGACGTCCCATGACTGATATGTTTCAGTCAAGTTGGCTTAGACACAACTTTCTTCTGGGATTCCTTTAAAAACTTTATTAAAACAAAAAATTATAATTAACAAAGTTCACAAACCAGGGACATCAGATTATGTCATGTCAATTTTATTTGCATTAAAGTCAAAGTCAATTAAAATAAATATTTTACAGTGTATTATGAACATTTTTGTATCATATTTAATGTAACTGCCTTTTTATAAAAATCTATAACATAGAAAAAAAACAACATTATATAATGTTTTTAATTAGTTTTTTGTCTTAGATACCATCATACAACATTATCAAACACATACAGGCTGAAGTAAACAATTGTCTTTATTTACCTTAACTTCCATTGAGATAAAAACATAGTTTCTGTCGAACTAATTAAAGTCTACAGCAATGTTTCCTAAAGCTCAATAACGTCAATTCAACATCTGTGGTATGCAGCCACTGCAACAGCACATTCAGACAGTATCTCTGAGCTTCCTGTTCACCACCCGGGCAAATCCTTATCTGCTCAAAACTCTTCCTTTTCTTTTTTTTTTTTTTTTTTTATCTTAAACAGCATTTAAAATCATCACTTACCAATTCCCTTCTTTAGCTGAAACAGCCGTTCAAGCGTGTGTTGTCTGTCATTGGGGTTGAAAATTGGGGAATGGGCTGGAAATTGGAACCACCGAGGATGCCGTCCTGGAAAAAGAGGAAATCAAAGTTAAATGAGATCATGCATGCCAAGAGAATGTTTAACCAAAGGGCAAAAAGGAAGCTGGAGATAACAGAGAAGAGAAAACCGCTTAATGTTGTGTTACTGCAGTCTGTTTGGAGTCGTGCATGCTTCTGTGTGCGTGTGTGTGTGTGTATTTGGAGGTTGGAGGGGGTGTTACTTGTCAATACACATTAAAGTGTCATTTTATACATTTGTAAATATGTAAGTGTATAAGTGCATCTGTATGTTATTTTTAAAGTAAACACACATTGTTTTTTTTGTATTTAACGTGTGTGTGTGTGCGTGTTTTTACAGCCACACAGGAATGTGAACATACAGTATTTACCACTTTACCTTTGTGTGTGTGTGTGTGTGTGTGTGTGTGTGTGTGTGTGTGTGTGTGTGTGTGTGTGTGTGTGTGTGTGTGTGTGTGTGTGTGTGTGTGTGTGTGTGTGCGTGCAGGTGTGTGTATAGGTGACGACGGGTGTTACGAAAGTTCATCCCGTAGAGCAGTGTCTAAAGCCTGTTTGAAGTGGTGCACCGCGAACAATTAATCTTGAGCCTGTGATTGCACTGAGCCCCAGTGATGCAGATTTCCCATGACAAGTTCAACTTCAAAAGACTGGAATCCTGCCCCACCCAGAGTGCCCATGGTTAAGATGATAGACAGGCAGATGCTTTGTTTTAACATGAGAGGACATCGCAGCGCGCCGTGCACAGAGAGGTGGGCAGGGTTTACTCTTCACTTTTTGTGTTTACGCATTTTCCCGACATTCATGTAACACATACTGTCGCGCTGCCAAAAACAAAGTCGGGTGATGTTTTTCGGCGCATTCTTACATGCGACTGGGTAAAGACGTGCATAAAATGAATATCCAACTTTTTGGGGAAACAACAGGGATGATTGAAAATGAACAGAGGAAACACTTGTGTGAAAGTGTCCGATACATACTGGTATCTGTCATCAAAAGATAACAAAGGAAACAATGAAACGCGCTCAGTAAAATCACTGATTATCTGATGTTTGATTAAAATTCTGTTGATCACAAGAGCTGTGAATAATCCTTTATCCAACACTGGCCTTCCAGATGACATCGACATTTTGCATTTGTATCATTTACCATCATTTTGTGTCTTCAACTGACGGAATCAGGCATCCCTGTGTAAGTTCTTCATGACAGACAGGCAGGAATGGAGCATGTCTGGATTATGTTTATTCAATTTAACTGAGCATTTATCCTCCCAGGTATTTGTTGCCAGTGTGTGTGTGCTCTGTGTGTGTGTGAGGCACAAAGAAGCAGAGTGATCATGAGAGAGAGAGATGACAGGAGTAAAGTTTCCAGTTCACGAGCTGAGGTAAGAGTGCACTGAGAGGGAAGCATGCAGCCAGCCTGCACATGTCAAGGTCAGATCGCATACTTCTAGAGAAACGAAGGGAGAGGTAGACAGATAGAGATCTCGTTCGCATGAACCTTGATGTGGCTCTTACAGCGAAGATACGTCTGAGTCACGAAAACACCAAACAATCAGTTAAAACATTTTATCTTCACATAGATAAGGTATGAGGCAAAATGCTTTACTGATGTCGCTTCACAGCGGTTTGTGATTGATAGCCTCCATAACTTTCATTTCAAATAATGCTGCTTCTTCACTTCAATAACTCCCTCAAAGACAAAGAACCCACCTAGTTTTAAAAAAAAAAAAAAAAAAAAGGTTAAAAAAACATGAAGTTGTCAATTTTACACAGGGTGATGTCATGTGAACAGAATACCTGTGGGTGTGTGCCATCTTTTCACTGAATCATTTGGCGCTGCGCTTTACTTCTTAATTCTCGATGCCATGAAACACTTCAGAAAGAATATCAACCCAGAAGCGATATTTTCTGCAAGCAAAAACTAGTTCAAAGACATTTTTTTCTTGCCTCGCTCCCCCCACCAATACTAAACTTACTGTCCTGGCATCTAGTCAATTTCCAATTTGCAATGACTTTTACAAGATTTTTTACTGACTTTGCTGCAACGCTGACGCCCCCAGGCCAGTGGGTCATATAATTATTATGTGCAGGAAATGATAAGCATGTTTTAAAAGTGAAAATTAGGTTTAATTGTGGTGTACGGTTGCAATGCGAGCATGAAATCACAAAAGTCAAACTTATGAGACTTTTGCATTATTTAAACAATTTGGTGGCGGCTGATTTACGCTCAGTATCAGCATCAAGGAGGGTTGAGGTAATATTCTGGACATATTTTAGAAGATGACTGGCTTAACTTCTGGACCATCCTTTTTATTTTCGCTCATAAAGTCTCCTGTATCCTTTTAGATTATTACACGTGTCAGGTCGGGTGAAAAATGAGAAGCACATTCTCAGCAAATGGCCGTCATTTGATTGAAGTCAGGCGTTATTTCTAGAGAGAACATAAACTCGAACGCAGCTTTTCCTTGTATGCAAAGTGCTGATCCTGGACCAGGGCTGGCACACAGAACCTCCAGGTGCCTAATGAAAGAGAGCCTCAGACTTCTATTAGGTTTCGCCTCACACCCTATACTCTGCACTTCAGTGCCAATCAGAAAGCCAGGCCACAGACAGGAAATAGAATCGAATGTGCAAGGTGTCCTCGGAGTAACCAAAACAACGGCGAGTCCAATTTCCTCCTTTGTCACTTTTTGTAGCTTTACACTCAACTGGAGAGCGAGCTGAGAAAAGAACGTGTTGTCGGCCTGACTGAAACGCTGGCAGCTCTCCTGCCCGTGTGTGAAGCTGACATCCAGTTTCCTGAGTGAAGTCATTTCCTCAGTAGACGCTTTGCACAAACACAGGACTAATATCCGAGTTGGTGTTTGGGCGGGGGGGGGGGGGTTCAGGGGCACTTGTGTTGAAGCAAAAGGCTGACGGCAACACTCACCTTTAAATTTAATTTTACCCTTTCATTGTCGAGTAACAGATAAGAGATTCAGTAGCCGCGCTTAACTGGGAAAATATTATGATGAATGGGCTTTTATTAGTATTTTCCACCATTATTCATGACAATAACAATACAGCGTTCTCTGACGGTAATGGCGCATGTGTGTGGATGCGTCACCGAGGGAAGGCGAGGGTACTTATTATGGAAACAGCGCTGTGATGAATGTGTTCGAGCAACTCAAACTTAATCTAAACTGCATTACATGTTGTTTTGAATATACCTCCCTGATATGCCCATCTTTAATGTACTATCAAGTGCAGGCGGCAGAATTGCTTTAGTCTCAAAATTCAGAGCAGCGGCAGCGGAGGGGGGGAGACAGAGAGAGAGAAAGGCTTTAAAATACTGTCTGTGAGAAATGCAAAATTTATGAATACCCCCCTCACATCTCAGCTTGATTTATGTGAAATAATAATACACTATTTAATGCTTAAACATAGCTAGGAGCGATCCCTGGCTATCAAGATGTACAATGGAGTAATGGGGCTGGAAGACAAATCACCTTGTGGACTTGTGATGCTTATTTAAAGGTGCTCAGGCAGATATATTAAACTATATGTAATTGTACACTAACTCTGTGCTGTAGGCAGAGGCGGCAAAACACAGGAGGAGGCCGGTCATGATGCAGATGGAGTGGTGTAATCAATTTGACTCAAGCATCAGCATCCACGGTGGAGGGGAGGGAGCGGGAGGGGAAGAGAGGAGATGAGGGGAGACGCTTCGATCCGCTGTGTTGTCATCTTATTTAGGTTTTAGCCTTCGTTCACACATCCTGTATACGTCCATCTGTACTTGCAAAGTGTTGTAAACTTAGAAATGAGCTAAATAAGACAGGATTTAAAAGAGTATGTGTTCTCTGCATGGACATGGAGAAGACAATCCAGCATGCATCCACGGCTGCAGATAACTATCACTTCCAGTGTCAATGTTGCGATTGTGATGTGATTTCCGATTAATGCAAAAAATCATTTTTGCATCCCAGTTTTCATTTTTGCTGAAATAAAATGTTCAAAGATGATGACGATTAAGTAATATGTGTTGGGGTCTGCAGCAAACAAACACGTCCTCTTACATTTGGAGAATACAATTTAGAGGCCAGAGTCTCTGCAGCACCACAGTACTTCCTTATAATGCAGTTTTGTCACACATTTTAACTTCATGGACACTGCACTGGGCCATAACAAATGTGATTAATTGTGCAACCCTAGTGTTGATTAATCCATTGATTATTTGATCGATTAATTGATTAGAAAAAAATGAAATGTTCATATTTAAGGAGAATAAGCTGGAATAAGGGATTTCTTTTTTTTTTTTTAAATCAATCAATTATCAAAATAGCTGTCAAATAATTTAACTGTCATTGCAGCTTTATCTGTATCTGGTCCAAAGGTGAATTCTCAGGCTCAGCAGCTACAGTAGCTCCTGTGTGTCTATTGTAGGTTAAGGTGTGTTAGCGTTAAAGCAGACCAGGTTCAAACAGAGCCAGTGGTCACACGGGTCGTGATTTATGATTCACTGATTGCCTCATTTAATTAAAGTAAATGGCAAAGACCAAAGCAAGGCCAAATTGTCCTGATCTGATGAATTGGCCCCCGTTTTTACCACCAAAAGCAGGTAGGGTAAATAAACAGGGTAATTACAATGGTAAATGAAGGCTCTGTGAGCGAGCCCTGTGGGCTGTGGGCGGCTCACCCAGGATGTACTGAAGAAGTGAACAACAGGCGTTCCCGTAACTTTCTTTTATCATCCTCCCTCTGTCTCTAAAACCTGGCGATGCCAAGAAAAACATACTTTGCACAGACACCTACCAAGGCACACACACTCTCACTCACATATTCAGTGACACACAAACCGCAGCTCTCCTCCCACCCCACCCCCCATCCCGGTGCGTTCGTGTACAATTATAGCTACGGTGATCCACAGGTGTTGAATTCTTCTGGCAAGCCATAAAACATGATATGCATGATTTGTGCAGTCAGCCAGGTCTGTAATTTCATTCTCCTTTTCTTTCATTTTCCCTTCCTGGGCCACACGATCCATTTTCCTGCTTTATGAGAGTGCAGACACCCAAAGAGACTTTCAGGATGATTACATGCCCCATGCCATGGGGGGTCTGAGGAGCCAACACGCCAGCCTAAGAGCCGTGTCAAACCCGGGTGAAAACATCTATTTGAATAAGGTTTTGAATATTTGAACCGCTCGAGGTGCGCTTCATTTATCCTCCTAGACATTTGCGGATCCTCGAGTAAAAACTTCCAGACGAGCTATATCAGGTGCTCCAAACATATGTTTTGATCCACTTAAGTATTCAAAATATATGATTTTGCCCGTGTGAGCTCATGCGAGGAGCGTTGATTTAAGCTCGATGCACATGCCCTCATGGTCCTGTGAACGTCTGGCAAAATAAATCAAGCGTACCTCACATGGAGCATGTATTTAAGGCGATATTCATGTACACACAGCCGGGCCTGATGTCACAGCACGTGGGTTGGTCTGTTGGCAGGGAACTGCGATGTCCTCCAGGGGAAACTAAACAAACTCTGTCTGCCACTTTCACAGTGTTGCCTAAACGTGATCAGGGTGAGAGTTAGGTCCTCTGCTGCGCACACACACACACACACACACACACACACACACACACACTTCATGGGTTATATTTATACACAAGCACACCTACAGTAAAAACGCCAAAGGAAGGAAACTATAAATTGAGTTTGTACATATTAAAACTGAGTCATTATAATAATCTGATCCAAGACTCACATAGGCGAATTTCTAATATTACTCTGAGATTTACCATGGCGTGCCGTTATCATAAATATAATGTTAATATCTATGTAAATAACTGCCTCTGTGGGTTTAAGATGAGGCTATGTTAAATAGTAAATGGGTGCATAAGGATAAATGAATGTGAGAAGCTAAATAGGCCACAGAGCAGAATGTTTGCATATTGCACAATTTGGTTTGTTTTTAGCACAACCTGTCAACAGCAGGAGCTCCTCCAGCTTCAATCCATAAGTAAATAATATCCCAGCACAAACTGCAGCTTTAATCCTGGTGTGTGATTGACATTTCATATCTATGACAATACTCCAAATAATTAAAAACAGAAATCTTGAAAGGTAATAGCTTCTCAAATCCATTAAGTAGTTAAAGGTTATGAGGGAAAAAAAAAAAAACAGGATTATTGCTCACAGCAAAACTTCTAATTAAATGACACTACGTAATTTGTTTCTCAATCCCTTTCTCTTCATAAGCACAGCGCAGGTTAAATGAATGGGCAATGAAACATGTGTGTCATTTACCGTCACTCTGAGGAGACAACAAACAACCCCCCCCCCAGTTTCCTGTCTATATGTATGAGAGGAACAGCGAATATGGTAGATTGGATAAGCAGACACACAATTCCTGGTAAATTGTTTGCTTAATTACTTTTTCTTTTTCCTTTCTTGTGAGCACACATGCAAAGAGGGATGGTTCCCCCTCCTGGCTGCTCATAAGAAAGCCAAAGACTCGACGGTCTCCTGTGCCTGCCCCAAGTGTCACCTATTCACTCAGCTGTTGCTGCTTATGACCTGTGTGCAGACAGAGGTAACGGTGTGTGCAAGCATCCTCATTAACTTAGCTAAAAACCTCAGCAACTGCTGGGTTAACTTTTAGTTCACTGTGAGTTTGCAGTTTTACTGCCCTTTTCTTGTTTCGCTGTTTGACTTCTGGATTAAGAGACTTGTTCATTTACTTTACTTGCTTATGAATAGGGCAACATCTCTATGCTTAATAATTTATGTATATTCTTAAAAAGGCATAGCAAGAAGAAGTCAAAGGCCATGACTCCATTTAAAAAGTTTTTTTTTAATTCATGACAAGAGCTGCAGTGATTCTGTTGCGTTAACAGCACAGCTGTCAGGAGGATTGTGGCGTCCTAGTGGTTGAAAACACAAACAGCACATTCCTTTTTTCTTAAACTTTTGACATGTGAGAAATTGGAGGTGCAGTCACTTAATTGTAGTTTATCTACGGAGGTATTACATACACTCAGTACTTCATGAGATACACTGGTACAGTCGTTTGATTGCATTAACTGTTACAGTCTAATGCAATCAAACATAACTATATTTCTGTAATAACTAGAACTAGAACTTAAGTGCATTACACTGAGAGGTGTTTCTAATATTCTACCCCCCCCACGTATTAAACAGGGACAAAAAATTTAAAACACTTTCCAACTTTAACTATGATCTCATCAATAAACATATAATTTCTGACAATCTTTGTAAAGGGGATTATTTAAGACAGGGATGTTGTATTGAATTCTCTTAGATTGTACATTGTCCCTGTGTGTAGCTAAGGTGCTGATAAGACACACTTTTAATGGGTCTACCATTCTAAGTTCTCAAACTAAGATATGAAGAGCAGCAATGGCTGAAAAAAAGTTTGACTGTCAATCTTTTATCAACTCAAAAACACTTGACTAAAATAATTCTTACTAAGTAATTGGAGAAAAGGGCATAAAATTGGCTGCGACTGACAATTATTTTGGTGTACATTAATCTGATGGATGTTTTCTTAATTAACCACATTAATTGTTTGGTTTCTGAACTTGATGACTCCAGTTTTCAAACGCACAAGTCGACATACTGAAACTTGTTTTTTCTGACCAACAGCCCAAAACTCATCTCAGACCGTGTGAAACAGCAAGTGTTCACATTTGAGGAGTGAAATTGTTTTTGTTTTTTGTTTTAAAAAAATATCTTGAAGACTATCCAATTATTAGAATTGTTACAAAATTGGTTATTGTTAATATACTTATAAGTTAACATACATCAGTTAAGATATTTCAGCCTTGTAAAAACCATATATAGTTGACTCTCACTTAACTATAATGGCACCAAGTAGAGAACAGTTTTTCATCTATATCCTTGCATTATTCCCTGACAAATTCACTAAATATCACAAGATATAGAGTAGAACATTCTAGATTGGTCCCCTTAATCTGAATGGGGTCTATTCTTTGCTGAGAACCATCCTCAATCAAAGTTTGGTGGAAATCTGTTTATTAGTTTTTGTATGATCCTGCTGACAAACCAACCAACAAACAGAAATGTGGGAAACATAATCAATGAAATGGATAGAAATAGCAGTTAATAAGGTCATATATATATATATATATATATATATATATATATATATATATATATATATATATATATATATAAATAAACATCCTTATCATGCATTTAGTATTACAACTGCAGCTTGAGTTCCTGTTTTGAATCTAATGGACTGTTGACTGAATGTAAATTGACCCCCAGCCCTGATGTGAAGCCCTCCTCTGATGGTAGAAGCATATTAAATGGAAAATCCAAGAGGTCCGACCCACCGTGCACCCCTTGCCCTCTGATGACAGAGAACAGATGAGCTGAATTTAAAATCATCCACAGCCACCACTAACCAGCCTGGCAAGTCTGTCTCTGCTCTCTGGTCACTGGCAGAAAGGATAGAGAATGGCGGCGCGGGGGGGGGGGAATGAGGAGGAGGAGATGGAGGTGGATGGGAGGGCGTGAGACGAGAGGGGAAAGAAAAATGTAAGAGCAGCAAGCCTAGCAGATCAAAGAAAATAACATGGGAGAGGATATGAGTGCTTTGAGAAGTAATATAGCCGAGATAGCATCTGTTTTCCGTAGCATGCAGGAGGCTTGAGACAAGCCCAGGAAAGAGACAACGGAGAGCGAGTGCACTTTAGCCGAGGATAAGACCAAACACAAATGGGTTATTAAGAAGCCCTCAATGTAATATCTGGCTGACATTAAAGTGTCTCCTTTTGAAATGATCCACTGTTGGGGATAGGGGGCTTTTCATGATACTCATGTTGAATAAATAATATGGAGGATCATTACAAGGGAGTGGATGTTTATTTGTGTTGATAATCTGTCTTTTTGGAAAAGAGATTAAAGAAATAAAAACAGAAATGCCCGGCTGGACAGCTCACTAAACCCCAAGAAGTGCTTTTTTTAGCAAAAAGAGCCAAAAGAAACATTTTAGATGCCTGTTAATGATTATAAAAGCATTATTAGTATCTTTGAACTCAAAAGGAGCTTCAATGGGTGTCAAAATCAGTATAAAAAGCATCTCATCCTTTATTCTTTATTTTCATACAGATGCTTTATTTGGGTTTAAGACTATTTTCAGCACAACAAATTTTCAACTCGGAGGCACAAACTCTGTGCAGGACACTCACCCAGTTGTCGAGTTTAATTTCTATGCTCTATATAGTATATCAAAACCATTCATAGGTCGCGCTCCCATATGAGCCTCCTGAAGATTGAATAATGTCCTTCCTGATCCGCACTGCAAGAGGCCATATTGGATCCAGATTTCACTGGTTCAAAAGTCATTTCATTCCCCTTCATTTCTCCCTCTCTCTCTCCCTGCTTTATTCCTCTCTGTCTCTCTCAAGCCCTCTCTCTGCCTGCTTTATTTATTGCAGGTCCAGTGGTGTGGTACAAAGCCATTACCCGCGCATATGTACCTTTTTGAATAATCAATAAATAATTATTTTATTATTTAATAGGATCGTATGGGAAAAGGAAATGGGTTTTATTACATAAATCCATCACATGTGATGAATGGCCACACTTGTAAAGTTGGACGGGGGAGAAGAGAAAGTGGTCGGACGGACCGCGCGCCTGCGCTCAACTGCCGTGCCTCGCTGAGCACTTTCTCCATGCGAGGTTGTAAATATGACATTTTTGTCTCTTTGGGACTGTCAATTGGAGTGCAAGGGGAATGAGGGGGGAATGGGATTGTAAATTCAGAGAGATTAATTAACCTTTTACATTTGCGATTCAGCCCTGCATCTTGTTCTGTATATTGTGACCCCTGTGAGCTGAGGGGTGAGAGACCTGGCCGCAGACGGCCCAGGGAGTGCAGACGTCTCATTCCAAATGAGTTATTAACAGAATTTTTTGAATAGATGGAAAAATTGTAGCCCGGCCATTTAGTGTCATAAAGGCCGGGTTGGCGAGGCGGCAGGGGCCTCCCAGGGACAGGAGGCAATACCATTACAATCAAATCTGAGATGGAAGAGGGATTGAGCTGTCCATTCTGAATTTTTATATTGTCAGAGGGCCGGGGAGGAAATAATGCCATCCTGGAGTGTATTAACCTCTGGCTGGGGAGAGAGGACAGGGTGAGCGAGAGAGAAAGGGTGAGCGAGAGAGAGAGAGACAGAGAAAGTGGGAGAGGGAGAAAGAGAGAGAGAAGAGGAGAGGAAGGGGGGGGCAGCAGAGGGAGGGATTTGAGATTGGACAGCAGGGAGAAAGGAAGGCTAGAAGAGGGAGGGGAGGGATGGAGGGGTAAAAGAGAGTTTCATGCCTTATGCTGGGAGAAGCCAAAGAGGGAGAGACAGGGATATGAGATGGCCAAGAGACAGAGCCAGAACAGAAGACCGGAGAGTAGGGAATAATGCAATAAGGATTTAGAGAGAGAAAAGCGTATACGGACAAGACTGTGTGGGGGAGGAGGAGGAGGAGGGGGGGAGTTGATGGGAAAGACTGAGAGGAGAAGAGGGAAGAGGAGGGAGTCTGGACAGAATGGGGAAATGACATGAAGGGAGGAACAGAGAAAGTTGCAGGGATAGAGCTGCTCCACCCGACTACAATATTAACATGATATCTGAATGTAATAATCTGAATGTTATTTTGTTGCTCAGTTTCAGTTCTGTGCACTTTTTCCATTCCTTTTTTTACAGGGCTTTATTTCTTTGACTATGTGTGGTTTCACTGTAGATTCTTCACTGGAAAATATATAGCAATACCATGATGTAAAAAAAAGAATTAGGATAGACTGATTACTGGCCTGATATTCAGCGCCTTTCCGATTTCATTAT
Source organism: Diplodus puntazzo (assembly GCA_963678695.2). Lineage (NCBI taxonomy): Eukaryota > Metazoa > Chordata > Actinopteri > Spariformes > Sparidae > Diplodus > Diplodus puntazzo. The sequence goes on along the minus strand of OZ023171.1, from coordinate 13,313,325 downwards.
CTGTGATTTTTCTGTCAGATGATAAAGTAACTAGTTACTGAATGTATTAAATAAATGTAGTAGCAAGGAAGTATAAAATAGCAAGGACATACTTAAGACACATCAGATCTAGGGCTGCAGCTATCGAATATTTTTAGAATCGAGTATCCCACCGATTAATCGATTAATCTAATAAAAAAATATTTTGTATCGTTAAACAATACCAAATAATGCATAGCGAAAATGACAGGCCTGTTAAATAGACCAAGCAATTGGCTTTTACTCCGGAAAAAAACATACAGGAATTTATTCCAACTCGCAGCGGTCATGTGTTGGGAAAAAAAAAAATGTTATTAATATGCAAAACAAATGTCATGATGTAAACTAGTCCTATACTCACTTCAAAGTAAACATCTTAACACAGATTTGTGCATCTGCAGCATTAACCATTACTACCAAATCACCTATTAATAATGTCTGGAGTAGGCCTATATGGTGTGGTGGTAAACTAAGACCGGGAGTAAGGGTGTGTGTTGTTTGTGTGTGCAGGCGTGCGTGAGGGAGAGTAAGAGAGATGAGATGAGTGTGTGTGTGTGTGTGTGTGTGTGTGTGTGTGTGTGTGTGTGTGTGTGTGTGGAAAGGAGTTATTTGGAGTAGGCTATTAGTTTCCAAATCTTAACATGATATATAGTCATACCCACATCAGCCTCTACAAATACCATACATTCTAACTAGCTACGATAAATTAGCTAACTTCAGTGTTTACCTTAGCTTGAGTCAGCAACACTTGGCGAGCTGGTGTTAACAACTGGATGCTTTCGGTTCAGACGTTGAATCATTGTTGACGTGCTGTGGTGGTACGCCAGTTCTGCTCTCTGCAGTGGACATATTGCACTTTGTTATCTACTTTTTTAAGTGTGAAATGATCCCAAACTTTGGAAATTTTCTGTCGTTTACAGACGGTTTCTTGGCTCTCCGCCATCACACCAACTCAATTCTGAACGTAGTGGGGTGTGTCCGCAAAAACCAGTCCGTGTGGAAAAATGATCCCTGAGCTAAGCAGGCTACATAACGCGGGTGATAGGAATTAAACAAAGCCTCGAGGCAGAGATTTTGCTTCGACCATTTTTTGTAATCGAATTATTTGAGTTACTCGAGTTATGGTTTCAACTCTAATCACATCACATCACTGATTGCTCTAAATGTTGACACTGAAGATTTTCAATTTTTCCTGCAAATCAATTCTGGTTCCAAGTATCTCTTATTGGTTTCCTTGATTTCTAATTATCGGTTTCGACCCTGAAAAAGCCATGTAGATCGACCCTTTAAATAACTTTAAAAAAAACTGAAGGTATACAAGTATAAGCAGCAAAAACATACGAGGTCCTTACGCAACAGAACTTTGGCCACCATCAGTGATATATTATTGCAATTGATATGTATGGTCATTGGTGTCTGATGTGTCAGCCTGTAAAGAGTATTTCAATGTTGTAGCTGGTTAACAGGTTTCCAATTTCAATACATGTTTTATATATTTTGATGGTGTATTCCAAATATAATTTGCAAATATATTTTGATGGTTCAATGTACAAATGCATCTGTAAAAGGGTATTTTCTTAGTGTGTGCACACAACCATAGATGTACCAAAAAAAGTAGTAGAATAAAAAAACATATTTATTTTTTTTAATGTTGAAATAATCAAGTACAGTATTTAAGTACATGTAATTAGTTACTTTCTTACACTCTGGACTGCTTTCAGGCTTCCGTTTTTAGGTTTGAAAAAATGTAATAAAAATTGGGCAATTGGGCTCACACTTTTATTAAGTTAATAATTACACTGTCCTCTTAACTTCGAACGGAATTATTAACAAGTGACATCTATAAACTGAGGGGGAACATGCGTGAAGAACCTTCTCACAGGACGGAACCGTGTTGCTAAACTGGACTAACTAGCAAAACTCGCTCGTGTTAAACGTGAGCGCAACTGTTATGGTGACAGAAGGCAGCAAACTCACCGTGTAACTCGAGATGGATCCTTCATCAAAGGTAAGACATGCAGACTGTCGTTAACACTCTGTGTCGTTTTACCTGAACTAAAAGGTTTGCGTTAACTTTCCAACAGTGCTAATGGCGCAGGTTAATTTAGTTTAACACATTTCACACTAACTTTAAGTGCACAACCGATGACGTTGTTCACCTGCCACAGCGCGTGGCCACGTAGACCAATAGCAGCGCAGTTCAGAGGTCGTCAGAGGAGCGGAAGTTGTTGGCTGGCTCTGCCACTGCAGCAAGTGCAGGCAGCGGATAGCAGGCTAACAGGCTTCTCGGTGTGTTTTTGTGCTGTTTGTCATTGAAGAGGAAACGCGTGAAAACGTTCGAAATGTGCACAAGATGAAATCGACACGTCCTGCGAAATGATTTTCTCTGGGATCGCCTCTGAAGAAGGGGATACGCTAACGTAAAGAAACCCGGAAGTGTTGTTAAAGGTAACAAGCCTGCTACTGTAGCCTGCTTGTTTGACTGAGAAATCAATGTCAGGGTTGAAATAAGTCGCTAATAGTAAGCGACTCATAAGATGGCACTGTTACCGATGGGATTACCGCTTGTGTTTAAATGCTTAAAATAAGCTAGCTAGTTAAATGATAGCTCTTAACGGTACTAAAAGCATTAGCAACCGGCTGCTTCATGCAGCCTAGGTAGCGTAAGTGGCTATTATACTCTCCCTAATCGCATAACATGTTTGAAATGTTAGCTACAACAAATCTACAATTTCGGGGATATTCAGATGACTGTCATGCAGCGGTGTAGTGTCTTGGATTCATATTTTTGACTGCAGAGCACAGATATATAATTGTTTTTCCCCTCACACTCACCCTTTACAACCAGAGCTGAATGGGTATACATGTCAAACACTGTCTTCAACATACACACTGTTACAAATCAGGAAGGGGCTCTGATCAGTAATACAAAAAAAGAACAGAAACGGTAATATACACAGTCGGTGTGTGCATCTCCAAAGTCTTTTTTGTAGTGTCTCCAGTGTCACAGAGACTGGCTGGCAAGTGTTTACACTGTGCTCACTTCTTTTAATTAGATAACAAACAAAATCCATGCCCATATTCAAACAATAAAGAAAGCTGCTTCACCCGATCATCTGTTTTCAGCATGATTCGCTTGTGCAACAAGTTGAACAGGTCTTTGTGTTGACACTGTCGCTATGGTTATTTCTTTATGTTCAGGTGAGGAAAAGCTTAGCTTTGTCTAAGTTTGTCCCTGCCATCTTCTATGTTCAGGTCTCTACACTTTGGTTATGAACCTTATGTAACTTGACTGCTTAAAAAGTGCACTTGCATTGCTAATTAACAAGAAAGATCCAACACTCACAGCTTGAGCGGGAGAAAATGATGTCCTATGTGATTATTACCTGAATTTCTCTTTGCGTTCCAATAGCTCCCAGCAGCCGCAGACACGATGAGTGCCAAATATGGCCTGGTGGGCTACAACAGTTCACGGAAGCACATCTCGATCTCCATTCCGTCATCCACAGAGGTGATGTCACCCCACATAAAGTCTGTGGAGGAGCTGAGGGTCCTGGGAATCAACCTGAGCAGCTTTGGTGCCCCCACACAGTTCTTGATCTGTGTGGCTGGAGTCTTTGTCTTTTACCTCATCTATGGATACCTGCAGGTAACGCATGCTGAAAGAAACTGTCCGAGTTCATCTGAGACGTGCACTTGAGCAAACACACACACACATGTCATGATGTAACCAAGATGCTGGTACAGATACAGATGACTTATAAGAATTTAGATTTCATTTGCTTTATTTGTAGTCTTTCTTCTAAGACTCTTGCTTCTATATTCTGTTTTTAGTTGTATGTCTGGTGCTTCAGCTAGAAGCTCAGCAAAGTTTTGCTGTAGCTGGGTATAATGACAATAAAGATAAGTACGAGACAACACTGATGACATGAATTCGGGCTGTATGATGTGGTTAGAGATTAAGACTCTTAAGATTATTTGAAAAGATATTAAGCTTGTGATTTGATTCACAATTAGAGGAAATCATCATTTCTGTTGTGGAATTTCGGCTCGCTCGACTGTTCAGGAGGGATGAAGAAGACTCAGAGACACTGATGGCTTACGTTGAGATATAAAACAAGATCTTGGAGGAGTAACATAACATCATGTCTGTCTTCACAGAGTGCTGCCATGACAGTCCTCACCTGTCTTCCCCAAGTGTCTAAATTATATCTTACAGCTTCAAGAGGAACTGCTTCCATACATGGTCATTTTTTTTATTAACATAGCAAGGGGGGGTGATGCAGAATCTCTCCCCTTTGGCCGGAGGACTAAGAGGTAAAATAGGTCAGAGACACTTAGTCTGTAAACATAGATATATTGAAGGCCTCCTTAAGAGGTTTACGCAAGCTGTTAGCTTAGCCTTAGCTTGATTCGTCAGACATCAGTTCTGTAAACATATCTACTGTAGCTTTGAGTATCGTCACTGATCAATATCCAGACTTTAACGTCTGAACAAAACAAGAATGACCTCCTATTGTTTGGAGACATACTATCCTGGGAGAATCATATTTCTTCCCCAACAATTTCTACATCACAGTTTTTATTTTCACAGAAAAAAAATATTAAAATCATGATACTGTGATATTTGTTTGGATTTTTTACCTGACATGACTTTAAAAAAGATTCCACCCTCCTGGTTTTGAAAGATGCACTTGTTCAAAATGCAATTTCAATTACATTTCAGTTAATCATGCAGCCCTTACATGAATGTTTGTATTTCAAAAGGTGGGCCTCAAAAGGCTCATTATCTGCTTTGTGACTATCCGTATGTCTCTCCACACAGGAGTTGATATTTTCCGTAGAAGGATTCAAGCCTTTCGGTTGGTACCTCACTCTGGTCCAGTTTGGCTTCTACTCCATGTTCGGACTCGTGGAGCTTCAGCTCACACAGGACAAGCGCAGAAGGTAAATAGTCTCCTGCTGTCACATGACACGCAGTATTCTTCTTTTGTTTATCCTGCTTCTTGACTGCCACCCATAACAGACCATATTTATAGACCGCGTTTTTTTATGATGTGTACTCAATCTTTAATTGACGTTTTTTGAGGAATTGGGGCTGACAGACTTTTGTTGAATCATCTGAAGCAGTTTAATAAGGAAATGTGTTTATTTTCCTGCCTTCCAGGATACCAGGGAAGACCTATATGATTATAGCCTTTCTAACAGTGGGCACTATGGGCCTGTCCAATACTTCCCTGGGCTACTTGAACTACCCCACACAGGTTATCTTCAAGTGCTGTAAACTCATCCCAGTCATGATTGGAGGAGTGTTTATACAAGGTAAGCTGAACCAACCTTACATATGCAACTACATTTCTCTTTTTTTTTTGGCTTTTTTTTCTTTTCAGTATTTTGATCCTTTGTACTATGCAATTAATATGTGTTGCTCTGTTATTGTGTGTCCATAGCAGCTCTCTCTTTAAGCCTCTGTATAAAAATTGTTTGGCACTTGACTCCTTCATTCTGGGTTATATATTATATTTGTTGTTTAAACAAGGCTTGTCGTCCATGTTAACTCTGAGTTGGGTGTGCAGAATATCTTAAATCACTTTAGATGAATTGAAGTCGGAATTTTAAAGTCAGCAGCAGTATTAAGACTGTTAATTTGTTGAGTGTATGTATTGATGCGCCTGTATGACGTACAGTACTTAGGCAAACAAGACCATCATCAAGAAGATTGTCTATATCTGTATAATTTAAATAGTTAGGTGTAATGCCTGTCACTGGGTCAGATTCTGACTTATTCAACCTGGATAAGTCATTAACTTAGAACTATGGTTTATGGTGAAGTGCTGAGGATGAACTAAGCGGTCTCTGGATGATACAGTACGGTGCCAAAACAAAGTTTACTTTGTTTCAAAATCGCTCTCTTTTGTCCAAAGTGGCCCTGAGAATAAAACATAATAATAAGTTCCCTTTCTTAGCTTTAAGACAAACTCTTTAACTATAAATGTCAATTAATCCAAAATGATTAGGGTCAAAAAGATGAGGATTGGGCCTTGAGCAGTTAAAAAATGTCAGGAATTGGATTTTTCTCTTAGAACTCAAAGAGACTAAATCATCAGCATTTTTATACAGAAGATAAATTAACTTCTAAAGAATAAAGGTTGCATCATCAAGGAAAAAATGGCACTGAACTTAAAACGATTTAACCATCGTCACATTTTACACCTCATTTCAGTCATCTTACGTGTTTCCTTTGAAGCAATGACCACCTTTCAACATGCGGCACCTCCTTTTTATCAAAGTCTGTTGTTTTCAGTTGGCAGAGCCCAGTCGGCCATGCTCCTCTCGGTTCTGTCTGTGCTTTCATCCTCACATCGGTCTTCTCAAGGTTCTGTGTCCTCAGCGTCAGACAGGTTTTGTGCATTTTTTTTTTTTTATGCCCCCTCTCCCTCTCTCTCTCTGGATGGGTAGATGTGAGGCCCACGGTCCCTCAAGGGGTCGAGTGGGAAAACAGAATTTGTTCACTCGGAATGCAAAGAGGAAAGAAAGTTGGAGAGAGGGATGGCTGGATGAAGGGAGGGGTGCGGGGCTGCATCTGATGTGAGGCCCTTCAAAGGCGTGTCGGGGGAATCAAAGCCGACCACGGCCGACCTGATGCTGCGTCCCCTTGTCAACCTCAAGGCATCTATCCGTCAGCCTGTATTCGGAAGGCTCCTTCATCCTGTTGTTTTTTTTTTCTCCAACTTTTGCTTTTTCACACAGGTTTTTTTTTTTGTTTTGTTTTGGTGCATTGTTGCGTGCACAACCTCAGAAACTTTGAATTGTCGAGAAGACCCACTGTAAAAACTTTCAGTAAAATTTTTACCTGAGTCCAAAGTCAACTTCTTTTATTTAAAAAATAAATGGTCACCTTTTGAAGATTTCTTTGCAAGCTGTGCTCGAGGGGAAGTACTCTCTGCCTGCGCAATCTCTCAGTTTGGTTTCTCTGTTTGTGATGTTACAAAAAGGTTTTGGAAGTCTCACCAGTTGCATACATTTCAGATTGGATTTCATGCTGATATAACCTCTAAAACATATTCCTTGTTTTCCCCTTTGTGAATTGGGTCAAAATGTGATTTCGGAGGCTTTAGGAGCTTCAGTTTCTGATTCCAGAGCTGCAGACAGACATCCAAAAGGATTCACATCTATGTGCTTGTGTTCCAGGTAAACGCTATAATCTGGCCGATGTGTCTGCTGCCCTCTGCATGAGTCTGGGACTTATCTGGTTTACGCTAGCTGACAGCAAAGTGGCTCCTAGTTTCAACCTCACAGGTACTTTCTTCTCCATCCAACAGCAGATTACAACTGTTTCACACAAATGCTGTAATGCTTCAAAGTGATGAAACCACATTTGTACGCTATATCCTCATGGTTAGTTTGTCGTTACTAAAAGGCATGTTTGTTTTTTTCATATGCATATATTTTTGCTGTCAGGCCCACTATCTTCAGCTAAAATACATGATTTGTGTTCAGTTATCCATGTTTTTTTATATTTATGTGTTTTTGGCGTACAGGTGTTCTCCTCATCTCCCTGGCACTGTGTGCAGATGCAGCCATTGGAAACGTGCAGGAGAAAGCAATGAAACTCCATAATGGCTCCAACTCTGAAATGGTACCATGTTGATAAATATAAAAAAAGAGTTTGTATGTGTATTGGAAATTGGATCTGTTTACACAACAGTGGAGGCGAGTGCAGAAAAAAAGCCACGTTTTTGCTCTGAGAATTGTGGGGGGGGGGGGGTTTTTGTGTGCGATGTCACTGACTGGGTTGTGTTGACAGGTGTTGTACTCGTACTCCATCGGTTTTGTCTACATACTGACAGGCCTGCTCTGTGTGGGCGGGCTGGGGCCGGCAGTGGCATTCTGCTCAGAGGTGAGTTCACCTGAAGACAATAAGGCTAGATACCCCTGGCACCTCATGTGGCCGCCCACAGACTGATATCATCACAGAGGCTGTTGACTGTATGCATCTGCAACGATACTGTGCGGTGCATACACACTACCAAAGCCAAATGTAAAATATGCAGAACAATTAGTCATGTATAGTATAATAATTAAGGATGTGCGTGTTTAGTTGACCAACCAGGCTATGTTTAATTAATTAGTCACCAGAAACATCCCAAATAATAATTATAATCATGTGTCACGTGCTCCTGTGTAACCTCCTAATATGTTACTTTAATTTAGCTGCATATGCCACCGAGATGTTTATTTTCTCACTGTAAATCCCGGTGTTATTGCAGATTGGTGAGGTTTCTGTGTTAAACATGCTCAATAATTTCCTCCCTCCCAGCATCCTGTCAAGACGTACGGTTACGCATTCTTCTTCTCTCTTACGGGTTATTTTGGTATCTCCTTCGTGCTGGCCTTGATCAAGCTCTTTGGTGCCCTTGTCGCAGTAACAGGTCAGAGCTTCTCCTCTCTTCATGATGGGATAATCGGATTAATGGTTGATTTGTAATTTTAGTGTAGACAGAAAATAGAGATAATTCACAATTTTTTTTTCTATGAACAGAATCGAATTGTTGCCCAGCTGTAGACTAGAGATGTCTCTTTGAGTTTGTTAGAAAGTCATATCTGTTGAGCTTAACTTTCCTGTCTGTAATTAAGAGAAACCACAAATGTGTTTTACTCCTTTGCAGTGACCACTGGGAGAAAGGCCATGACTATCGTACTTTCCTTCATGTTCTTCGCAAAACCTTTCACTTTTCAGTAAGTACCATCACCTTTGGACTTTGATCAGTTTTCTTCTAGTTTGAAAGTGAGCCAACACTGACCTCTCCTTTGACTAAAACAGCAGAACTTGATTTGGCTCCCCTGCCCCCTGGTTTTCATGTCCTCAGACCATTTTCAGACCTTGACTACTCCTCTGCTCTTCCTCCTTGTCCTCCCTCCACTCTCGCTCACCCACAACCTCCTCTGTGCTGTCAGAAGGGTCTTGTTTACTGCTGTACCTCTTCTGCTCTGTTTCTTCAGCGTGACTTTTGACATACACACACACACTTCACACAAGATACAAAAACTTTTTTTTGTATCTTCATGGCAAATTTCATTCTCCCTCCAGCTTTTGTGTGCCCTCTACCGTTGCTGGACTCGCAGTCCCTTCCCTGGCTGCAGTCTAAACCATTTTTATTATTTTTTTGTATTGCTAAACAGCTAGTTTGACCAAGTGCTAAAGTCTACATGATCACTTAAGTGTAGGTCAGTAATAAATATACTTAGTGCATTTTCTTCCCAATAAAACCAATACTCAAAAAAATATATATTTTTTTTTTCTGCTGCCAGCCTTCTTTATTGCCATTGATGTGTTTATTGTCATTATAACCATTTAAAGAATGTAATTCAACAAAAATACAGGGTCCTGCTCATTGCTCCATAGCACTGTTTGTGGTCTTAAGCTCCAAAATGTAACATGTATGTGGGAAATTTGAAGAAAACTGTTCAAGTCGTTCAATGACCATCTTCATACTGTATATCGTATCATTATCTAACCTTTCCGTCTCTTGCTTCTCAGGTACATATGGGGCGGCCTTCTGGTGCTCTTTGGCATCTTCTTGAATGTTTACAGTAAAAACAGTGAGAAAATGAAGCTTCCCTCCATCAAGGACCTCAGGAGCTGGCTGCTGATGGGAAAGAAAGTCCGATTTCTCTCACAAGACGTATAGAAGGGCACCCACACGTGTGGTGGAAGTCCTGCGCCGGCAGACTGTACGTCTGTTCAGATGTAGAGTCGGCCCACCTGGTTCAGGGGATGCGTTGAAGCACGTGCCCCATGCTACAAACCTCATTACCACCAACACTGAGCCAAGGATCGGTGTACAGAGTTTGACCACAGATCAGCCTGAAAATCAGCTGACACACGATTAAACTACAATGGGTGATAGAGTCACTGTATCCCATCTCTATCTACCAGCCACACCACTGGTGTAACTCAAACTCTCCGCAGCAAACTGAAGGAACCGTAACTGTTTTTACTACAAGGGGATCAATGCTAGTGGGCTCTTTGAGCAGTGCTTGAGAGCTCCACAGGAACAGTCCAAACATAGAGGACAACACTGAGGACTTTATAGACTCTCTAAAGGGAAGCCAGCGCCTTAGCCAACCAAATCGCACAGTTTGCACTGGAAATGACTTGTACACTTAAACCCTTGAGTGGTTGGAAAAAAACAGAAATGTTGGAAGAAAATAGCACAGAGTGACATGTGAACCTGTCATGTCTGAAAATGAATGTTTGTCCCACAACCTGAAAGGAAAAAAAACATCTTGATTTAAAAAAAAAAATTAAATAAAAGGCCCTCGCATGTGCCAGGAAGACAGAACAAAACTTTGTTTTACATAATCATTGTCTTGATAAAAAGTGGCTTTTTTTTCACAGTTTATTGGTAATTTATATTTGTCCTATTTCATTGAACATGTGGGATTTGTGTGATCATATGGTGACATTTCTAGAAATCTGGAGACATTCTCTCCTTTGTACATCAATACATTACAAATACCAACTGCCATTATTTGCTAACCATGTGTTTGGGTGAAAGGGTACCACTCTTTTTACATTAAAACAAACTGATACATTTCTCTTATAATACAGTGTCTTCGTCAGCCTACCCTTATTCTCTCCCCTTGCACCGCTTGAGAGAAGAGTTGATATATTGCCAAAGTGTGTGTTTGTGCGCGCACGCTTGTGTGTGTGTGTGTGTGTGTGTGTGTGTGTGTGTGTGTGTGTGTGTGTGTGTGTGTGTGTGTGTGTGTGTGTGTGTGTGTGTGTGTGTGTTTATCCACCCAGTGGCCTTAGGCATGTTTGATTAGGAGTCCTAAAAAAAGATAGCACTGCTAGACAGAAAATAAACAGCAGTCTTCACTGTGCCGAGGCTGTCCTATTCATTTGGATCCATCCTGTGTGTGAGTGTGTGTGTGTGTATATCAGTCATTCACATGAATACCAGCCTCCATTTGTCTAAGTGATGATGTAATGAATTTCACACCAGGTTTCTTCAGCAAAACACTACAGTTTCCTCCGTTGGCCCATTCAACACCCATTTTGAGATTTACGCTAAGTTTTTTTTTCCTTCTCTTTAACTCAGTGAAGATGGCGTTTCTACCAATAACTTGTTTTTTTCCCCTGTCTTTCATGCTTACAACACCATCACTTAATAGAGAGTGGCAAGAATGAGTCCTTAAACCCAGTCCCTTCTTCTTTTCTTCTGAGTCTTTGGTTGATGCCTGAAATAATGTCTGTGGTCAACACGAGCTAAAGACAATTTCACATTTTGTTCTACGACATAAAATACATCAATAAATACCCTACACAGGAATTTTGAAGCTTTTATGTGTCCTTAAAAGGGCAGTTTCTAGCAAGAGGCTAAATGAAACTACAGAGGTTGTTGGTGAAATAAAACATCACCATCATCTTTCCAATTTCTAAATTGATCAAATTATATAATGTAGTTTTACGCTTGGTAACGTTGAAGTCATGCGACTGCATTGTAGTTGTTTTATAGCCTTTCATCAGCTTTTACATTTACTTCAGACAGTTGCATTTAGGCTTTGAAGGAGCAAAAAGTGAGAATCAGCAACCTGTCAAATTCATACTGAAGACAAACGGTGGAAGCATATCACCAGAGTAACCCACTAACTGTTGCTATCTGTAGCTGTTGTAAGCTAGTAAGCTTGATTAGCCGTGCATCTAGTGATCCTGACTGGGAGCTCCGACCACCAGGAGAGTGTTGATGGTTAAACCACTAGCGTGTAAATGTTGGACCAAAACAGGTGGTAGCTAGCTGGTTAGCATGCTAGCTTCAGTAGACGCAGACGGTCATGACTGTCAAAACTGTTTCCTTTTTTACATTCCATTGATACATTTCAACTAGAATTCTTACATATTGCACCCTTAAAGGAGATTTTATTTACGAATGAGTAAATCTCATAAACGCGTGTTAGCCGTGGAGTTTATTTTCTGCAATAACCCCAAAAATCTCGCAGGCCTTTAATCGAGGGAGACAAGGCAGTGCTAAATTCTGGATGAGCCCACAGAAACACGGCTCTCGGTCCCCGTTTCAGTCTAAATACCATAGTGCATCTGCTGTGAGTAAGGAAAACGCGCCCAGTGTGCAGATAGTCATTACCTAAGATATCTCTGCTTGTCCACCGTGCTGGAAAAACCAGCACCAAGACACAACATATGTTGTGTCTTGGTGCTGGTGCTAGTTTTGGTGCTGGTCTATGCCGGTTTTTCCAGCAGGGCAGCCCTGTTGACTATTCATCATATAGCACACGGCAGAGCCCTTCTGATGATGCAACGCAGCCTTCAGTCAATACTGGTGTCTTGATTCCACTTGTAAATCTTCACATGCAAAGTAAAGTCCACCGTAACTCTGATTTATCATTTCACTGAGTATAAATGTCCACAAAATATAAATTATTTTTCCTGGCATAAATAAGATGTTAGCCGCAGGGTCACTAAGTGATAAGAGAACACCGTCCTTCATCCATGAACCCAGAATCCTCCCTGTTGAAGAGCCCTGGAGCACGAATCCAGCGCTGACGTTCTGTCTGCTGACTATGCATTCTGACCTCTCGGTGGAGATATACGGGCAGCAGGAGAATTTCCTTGCAGAGGTCAGTAAAGTGTTATATTGCATATGTTACAGTTCACATGTCCAGTACTGAAAATCTGATGCACTTCGTTTTTAATTGGCCGCCTAAAAAAAAGGCCCGACCAAAATCATTCCAGTAAGCTGCAGGAATAAACAGGAAATGTTTTGAAAGTCTTTTGTCCTTGATGATTGCTTTATGTGTGTGTGTGTGTGTGTGTGTGTGTGTGTGTGTGTGTATCGCTGCCATAGCATGGTGTGAAATGACAGAGACTTGCCAGCTCAGCAGGAGGCCGCTGAGTGTGGCTCTCTCTGTGATCCTAATAGAGGCCCAGATATTACAGTCTCACTTCCAGGCGGGAAACCTAACGCTGGGCCAATTAGTAATTTGGTATTTCATAAAATTTGGCAGCTTGTGTCTGATGACAAACTGACAGAGATCCTCACTCCTCCGGGGAACCTTTGGCAGTACAGCGGTATACGCACACACACACACACAGTGAGAAGTTTGTCTTCCAAAAAAGCAAAGTGGCGGCTGTTGAACATACTGGGAGCATGTAACGGAATTGAAAACAGAAAATGACTTTGGATGCTTTCTTTTTTGGCCACTGATTCTGATTTCACACGAGCACGAAATGGGGAAAAGATTTTCTCCGAGAGGCTGTTTTTATGACACACACCGCCTCACTAAACTGCTGGGGGTTTTTTTATGATTGATGAACAGTGAAACAGTCCATTAGAGGTCGAGAGGTCACATCACGGCGTTAAAACATTAGTTTGCCATTATATACACCTCCGATGTGCAGCATACAGTACTGCTTCATCGCTGTGGGAATGGCTGCTCTCTTCCAGCTCCCTGAAAGGTCATTATGGGATGGGAAAGCCCAGTTGACCTAAGGCAAAGTACATCATTTGTCTTTTAGCACCAGGAGAACACACCTAACAAAGCAGGCTGACCCCTGTTAGAACGCTGAGGATTTGGACCATTTTTCAAAGCCACACAGGAATTTGCCATCCAGTGAAGTCAGCTGTTTTTTTTATTGTTTTCGACAAACAGTTCCCTTTTTTTTATCGTAAGTGACTTTAGTTGTCTTTAGTGGGGCTATGAAATGATGAAATGTAAATGTGTGGAACTGTTTTCTTGTATAATCGAGGTATGTCCTGTTTGACATAACAACATATATTTAAAGAACATCAAGGGAAGGAATAAATTCTTGATTCATATATATACTGAAATAGATTCACAAAGACCTTACTTTTTTCTATCTCTCTTTCCTTCCTCCTCCTCATCATCCAAGCCCCCATTCTCCATTCCCCACACACACACCTGGTAACCTAGGCCATCCAACCCCTGCTCTCACATGGCTGCAGCCCTTCCTAATAAATAATGGGAGGTGTCCGGAGCTCATCATCCCAGCAAATAGGCTGCTATATAATATGCGGTCCACTTCAGATAGGTTGCAATATAATATGTGGCCCGACCTCGGATAGCCACAGCAGGGAGGGCTGGCAGCCCATTCATTACGGGTGCAATCGGTTCAGTGGGGGCAGCAAGGTGGCGAGGTGACGGATACACGGCCGCCCTCGCGGAGACGTGCGCACACACCTGCTCTCTCTCTCTCACACACACACTTACAAACATCCTGTCGTCCTTGGCTAAGTGGGAGGCGCACACACACAAACAAGTACACATATATAGATATAGATTTAACAGTATGTGGAAATCCAAAACTTTACAGTTGTCAGATTAAAGGTGCAATATGAAAGATTTCAATTTAAAACACACAATGGTTAACTGATATTATTGACAGAATGGGAAGAGATGTGAAGAAATTGCCAGTTTTTACATAATGATGTCTATGTGTTGTGCTGGTCCAAAGCTCCTGTGTTAGTGCTGTAAACACAAATAGTTGCTTCCATTCTGCACCGCTAACTACGCGGCTTACTGAGCTAAACTAGCCTTCAGCAGCTACATTTAGCAGCGGCAGCTACATTTAACGGCAGCTACATTTAGTGGCAGCTAGCAGTTACACTACCAATATGCTGCCCCTCTATTCACTTTGAGTATGAACTTTGACAGGTGCACTTTAAATGCAGTTGTGCACTTTCTTGAATGTGTGATTATTCATCATCTGCTTATTCACAAGATCGGTAGGCCACTATATCATTAATGAGAACTTTTGGTATTTTGGTTCTTGATTTGCTGACTTTATACTTGACGTCATATATGCAGAAAAATGGTGGACAAAAGTACATTTTGGATGATGGTAAGAAACTTTTTTTATAATTCAGTTAATTATTATTTCTCTTATTTTCTACAAGCACCCAGCACAGTAACTTGCTAGTCTATCGGTTTTCTGCTGCTTCAGGTCATTATGCTAGGTTGTACAGCTTAAAAAAAAAAAAAGATATAAGGTTTTTTGTGAGCTGGTAGGTGGATTGTGTTATGAGCCAAGGTGCCTTATTCCCCCTGTGTCCAGTCTCTCTGCTAACACAAGCTAAGATAAGCTTACCAGGTTCTGGTGGTAGCTACATATTTTGATCTTGTCATCTAACTCTCAGAAAGAAAGCGACTACGGATTTAAAAAGTTGAACTATTAAAGAACTACCTTCCTTCCTTTCTCAATTTTCCACACACACGGATACTTTCTATACCTTTATTTTTCTTCCCTTCGCTCATTCCCTCTCTCCTTTCCTTCCTCCCTTCCCGCTCCACATCAGCCCCCTCCCCACCTCTTCCTCCTCCTCCTACCTCAGACTCATTACACCCCACCCACCCGTACACCCCAGCCTCAGCGAGAAGCTCTCCTCATATAATATGATGGCCATCTGCTAGGCTGAGCCGCGCTTTCCAAAAGCCCCGGGGCTAGATGTTTATCTGTCGTCCCCCTCTCAAACTCCTTTAAGAATGCAAAACATATCAGCGATCATCACCACTACAATTAGCACAGGTGCTGCTGAGCTGTAAAGTGATCAGGAGAAATGGGAGGAAACATAATTGAAGTGGATTAGAGCGGAGAGGTGGGAGGGAAAAGGAAAAAAAAATGAAATAAAAATTCTGGAGGCTTGGACAGCGGCCCTTCTCTATACTGCTGTTTAAAATTCACTGTGCTGTGATTAAAACTGGTGCAGAGCGGTGGAGGTAGTCCTGGCAAAGATTTTTGTTTTTTTAGCAGCTGTCTAGTGTATTTCTCTCCCACTGTGTCCGTGAACGTAGTCCTGTCATGTTGAAATATGGATTTGGACGATATAATTGCGTATTGTACAAGCAAAAATCAGGCCCTTTTATACATGTATTGCATGTATTTTTCAATTTCACCTGAGGAGCTTGTACAGCAGTGTGTGTGTATGTGTGTGTGTGTGTGTGTGTGTGTGTGTGTGTGTGTGTGTGTGTGTGTGTGTGTGTGTGTGTTGTGTGTGGGTGGCCCGTGCGCACTGTGTGTGTTAGAGACTCAACACGTGACAAACCAAATCTTCTTGTATTCGTCTTGTCAGCATCCACCGACAACATGGAAGCAAACATTTGTGCACATGCAAACACATATAGATACTGTACAGACACACACGCACACACGCACACCATTTTGGTAGCTCGAGCAGGGCCGAAATATTCTGCAGCAGTCACTCATGAAGAGAAATTCTTAATAATAAATATCCAGCCAATAATGAATGTGCTGCTGGCTGCAGTTGTCTTGGGGGCATAATATCTAATTTCCTCCCAATGTTTCATATCCCTACTCCTGCATGTCGACACAGTCCATCATTACACCCCAATGCAGGTTCCTATCACTTTTATTTATTTTTCAAATCAATATATAAATCAAAGCCTGGACAGATGAGATCCAATAAATTACAGAGTGCCAGACAAATGCGGAATGTTAACTGTGTACCAGGAGAGGAGATTCCCATGGGTGCTGCCTGGTCTGCGCTGTGTGCTAGAGGAAAATCTACTAAATGTCATATTAAATCACAGCTAACTTGAATATTACTCAGCGCTGTTTTTAATACAAGTGGAAAAACTCGTCCGAGGCCGTATCTGAATAAGTTTTTGTAGATTTTGTGTACGTTCAGTGACGGTTGTTTTGTTCATATTTAAAAGAAAAAACTTAAAGGAGACCTATTACGCTTTTTTCATTTGTTTCTACACTTAAGTGTATTATAAGTTTTTTGTGCTTTTTAAAAGATCTTGAAAGTTGAAAAACTAGTCCCGCCTTTGATTCCATGACTTTGTGACATCACATGCCTCACAATGTCACACATTTGCATAATTTATGCTTCGTGACTAGTTTGGCACTTGACATTTGATTTAGCACACCTGCTTTGCTGTTTTTAGCAGTGCTGGCTCAGGCATGTGCATGGTGACCAATTAGAGGAGAATGGGAATTCAGGCCGGGGGGGCTTAAAGAGACAGGAGCTAAAACAGACCATCAAATATTGTTCAGTGTTTTTTTAGCATTAAAGCATGTAAACCTATGTTATTAGTAACCCAAAATAAAATTCTGAACCTGAAAATTAGCATAATATGTCTACTTTAAACAATCAAACCTGAGATAAACATGTCGACGCGTCATTGTGGAACTGGTAGAATGAATTAAAGAGAGAATGGAGCCATGATGCAGCATTTGCGCTGAAATTGTCTGCTAGATTTCGTTTTGCATCCCTTCCCTAAAGGATGGGACTGGAAGATGCAAAATAGAGCAGCAAAGGACTCTGTATACCATCCACAGTGTGTGAGTCACCCCCTTCTATTCCAAGCTCAGCCACATGGAAAAATGGGAGGGTTAGTGCAAGAAGGGAAAGAAACGGGGCCAAGAGGATAGAGAACCAGGTGAAATAGAGCATAGAGAACAGAGGAGGAGGGTCGGCAGCCTCATAAACCTGCAGCTGCCATGTTGAATCCTCACTGCGGACTCAAGTAGGTACAGGGGCTAACCAGTCAGCTCGGGCACAGACCCATAACGTGAAGGGCGGGCGCAGAGGGCGCACACACACACACACACACACACTCAGAGCTATACCTGAGCATGGCAATCATCGCTATCAGCAGGGAATATGCTACCATCAGGCCCCATAACATCAGAGTACACCTTGGCGCTGACACCACATGACATGCATATGTGCGGAGGCAGCGTGAGGCGATGCCAGGCCAGGCAGCAGCAGGGGTTTGAAGGAGATTCCCATTGACAGTGGTCCGGTGGGTGGAGAGGAGACCTCCGCTGCAAAGTGAAACAGCAGGCCTTCCTCTCTACATGGTAGGAGCACAGAGAGAGGCAGGGACACATGGGTAGTGAGGATGAGGATAAAGGATAAAAGAAATGTCAGTTTATGTCAGCAGCTGGGAAGAGCTGACATGCTACATGAAGAAATGATAACAAGGGTGTAAAATAGTTTCATAATGTTTCTCCATAAAGGGAAACGATAAAAAGGTTTTGCCCCAGGCATGTTACCAAAACATATAAAGTGCATGATTGGGACATCATTTTGAAAAATATATTTTTATCTGGGTTTTAATTATAACAAACTTTACACACCAACAAATAAATAAGCAAGTAAATGAAAACATTGTTTAATATGTAAGAATTGGCCTCCTGTTGAAATCATTCTCCAAACAAACAGGGGCAGCATATCACCAGAGTAAGCTCCAACTGCTGCTAACTGTAGCCACCGTTACCTAGTTAGCTCAGTGAGCCGAGTAGCTAGCAGCCTTATTAGTGTGCCCTCACTGTGAGCTCGCGGCTAGCTGGTTAGCATTCTAACATCAGTAGATTTCCCTGCAACACATAGACATCTGTGATATAATGTCAAAACTGATATATCTTCACATTCTGTTGATAATTTAATGAATTCTGTTGAAAAAAGGAGAAGAACTGTGACACCCTTAAAATAACCTGTTAGACTTTAAACTGTCATGGCTTCGGTTTTGGTCAATTGCTGTTTTATTTTGCTAATATCGACATGTGTCATGTCTTACTGTCCACTTCCTGTCTTTGTCTGTTTCCCCCACTTTTTTTCCTACTCACCCATACGTTAATCATTCCTGTGTATTTAAGCCTGTTTTCCCTCACTCTTCGTTGGTCAGTCTGTCTTTCTCTGTCCTGTCTTCCCATTGGGTTTTCACTTGCTATTGCTGCCTGTGTCTCCTACGTATGTTTGTTCCCCATGGCCATCCGGTTTTGTCTTCAGTTTTTGTATTACTCAGTTTTTGTGGACTTTACTTTTCCTGCCTTTTTGTTGCTTGGACTATGGATTTTAGCTTTACTTTTAGCTCACTTTTACTTTTTCAACCTACCTGTCTGTGTGTTTTGAGTTTGGATCCCTTTAAACCTAACGTAATATTTTTATTTTATACATTTGATAAATATTTTAAGCATAATTTTGATCAAAAGCCGTATTATAAAAAAAGGACGAAAGAAACTTCTGATCAAACATCACGAGATGGAATACCAAACTTCCGACCGTGTGAACCTTTGGAACAATTACATACAGTATCTTTTAAACGCTACACTGGGAAACAAGATCTCATTTAAAAAACAATAGCAAAGCAGAAGGCAGGAGTTCCAATATGGAGAATATAAAGAATAAATAATCCAGTTGTCTGCAGCGCCCAACGCAAAGCAATTTAACGCATCAGTGGCGGCCCCTATTAATTTCCTGTGGAAGGAGAGAGGGGGGAGGCTGGGAGCACTGATTGGAGGGACAACACAGCCGCATCATGTATCACTTCGGAGCCAAACAAGACACACACATGCAAATAAATGCACGCACACACACACGCACGTCATAGTTGTAATCATGCTGTTGTTTCCCACAATGTCAGCGGTTGCATGGAAGCGAGGTGCCACTATATATGCTTAATGACAGTGAATTAAAAAGAGGGCCTACAGATAGAGAGGCCCATATGTGACTCTTGTCCTCAGGGTGTTGCATCAATAATAGCCCCCCCAGGCAGCACCCTGATTCCACTATGCATTCGCTGGAAATCCCAGTCCGCTTTAATTAGGTAGACCCAGCTTCCGACCCCTCCCCTGCATCCCAAATAACTAAAGAGGGCGTGGTAGCACCAATATCACTGGCGCAGAGCCAAACAACAACACCTCTTTCACCGTGGGGGAGGAAAGGGGAGGGGGGGGGGGAGACCACGGTGCTATAAATCCAGAGGTATTTGGACAGGAGCCACCATCGGTCCCAAACGACCACTGTAGTGGCAATAAGCACGCTGGGGTGACATCCGACAAATATATGATCTGAAAGACATCAGAACTGCTCAGCTGTGTCCTGTGTCCTGAGCTTTTCCTCATCCCACAAGCCAAATCATTACTTCCTGAGAAACTGTCTTCGCTGAAAGTTCAAAATATTTGTCTACAAACAAATCCTGTTTGCCGGTGATGGACCGACCTCTCATCCTTGGTTGGAAAACGGCAACACTGGACCGTCTCTCTGCCACTCTGCTAGCTATTCATTTGACCTGTCTCATAGAATCAGTGTTTTGTTTGATGCATGGTTTTTCATTATCACTATGGCCCATCATTACTTTCCTCTTATTATAGTCTGGGGGACATTCGAGACAGTTCAGAAGAGCTGTAGATGAGGGACAACACACACACACACACACAGCCGTTTCTTTCTTTTGGGGTAGGAGAAGAAGAAAAAAATTGTGCCCCACAGACATAATGTCTGTGTTTTCCTGCAATTAATTAATGGGTCCCCAGCTAGTTAGCAGTAGGCAGCACTTGTTTCACCGTGGCGACTGAGAGAGGGCGAAAGGGGTTGGAGCCAGGCTCGCCTCGGTAGCTGCAGGCTTTTAGTTGTGAGCCACTGGATTTGGACTATTTTTAACGAAATCCTTTTATGGATAGATAAATCTGATTTTATGCAAGAAGAGTCTCCTGGGTTTCAATTAACTGGGGGTCACGCTGCAGATCTATCACAAAAAGGAAAGAGGGATGGGGAGAGAAAGAAGGGGAGAGAGGAAAAGATAAAAAAGAAAGAGAAAGGGAAGAGGAAAGCCTTTAATTAATACGGTCTAATTAAACATTTGTGAAATGCATTATCTGCACTGTTTTTTTTATTTTTTTTTCTTCATCATGAGGCACGGTTGCCTAATTGTCTGCTTACACCCCACCCCCCCTCCTAAAAGTTGTTTTGTGGTTACATCATGGTTGTTAATAATGCAAAAGAAGCTTTGGAGTGCCTTTTAACTGCAGTTTGTCTATCCACAATTGAGGATTCAAAGAAAACGAGTAATTGGGAATGCCATGTTTCTCGCCCTTCAACTGGAGTCCTCTGGGTTCCTCAGGAAAACATTTGACTAACTGCGAACATTTGGTGGCGGGGAAGGGTGGTTGGCGAGGGTTGTGGGCGGGCAGGTGGGGTTGGTGGTGGAGGGGGGGCTGCACTTCTTCTTCTACAGGAGACTCTGGAAACTAATTTGATTCCTAAAACATGCGAGATGACAGCTTCCCGCAGCACGGCGGAGGTAGATTTGACTTTGAATCATGACACACTGTTTAATCACGGGCCACGAGGCATGGCAAGTCGCTAGACCTGAGGAGAGTCACATAAAGAGTGTCAAGCACGCCGGGCGAGAGACAGAGAGAGGGCGAGAAAATCCATAACAGATTAAACAGTGTTTGGTCAAAACACACAGCATGATATGTGCGTCTATCACCTCACCGCTCTCTCCATCTCATTGCGATGCATATTTCTTCCCAGCTGGCTCTCATTGTTAAACTACCCACAGGGCACTTCTTAATGTGAAGTTGATCTCAGGTTGTAGTCGCTTACACATGCACACACACACACACACACACACACACACACACACACACCAGTTCCACTCAGCACACTCCACCCCCATTGCTGCCATGACATTTCTCTCCCCATTCAATTCCCAGCGTGTGCAGCAGTAGCAAAGCGTATTATGTCCATCTTTTTTTTTTTTTTTTTTTTTGTTACTCTCTCTCTGCATAGTAGGGGGAATGATTCAGTTCATCGGAGCAGGGAAATACGCTCATATACTTTCACACATATGCTCATGCACTTCCTGCACAGGTCTATTTGATGGTACATGCTGCATAGCTGAGCTCACACAGCGGTGTGTACACTCGCACACAGGCACACATGCTGATTAAGCAGGCCGGTCGAACAGCGTCAGATTCCTATTTCATTACCTTTTATTATCTTGAGGATGCCGAACACTTGTGGGTCCAACAGTCTCCATCACACATCCAGACAGGCTGGAAGGGTCGTTTAAAGTATGAAGTCTTTATTTGAGTATGCACACTCGCGTAAAACACAACTTTTCACATTGTCATCTTGCAATTATTTTTGTTATTCTCCATTAAAAACCCTGTCGTGACGTTCTTGAGGTTAAAGCAGTTATAATGTATATTTTTACGTTAACAATAGATCACATGATTGCTTGTAAAGGTGTCGCTCGTATTGAAGAACTCAAAAAAATCAGCTCAGCTCTGCGTAGTTTCATAGCATCTTTCAGATGTTACTGTTTGGTTCAATGTCGTTTTTTTTTTTCACAGCAGCAATTTTCTATTTACATTTGTCTGCATTTGTCAAAGCTTTAAAAACTGACTTCATACAACCCTCCCAGAATCAAGTGGCAGACAGACAAGGTTACCTGGCGAATAAAGAACAAGTCAGCTACGTCAACTAAAACAGTTTTGCTATATCTTTGTATCAGTCTTTATTGAAGGTTGGGATTGAAACAAGAACATTCTGTAGTAAATTAATTTACTAGTGCTGAAAATGTCACCAGAGTAGTCTTTTAATGCAATCCAAATTGGCAGAATAAATGTTGGCAATGTATGTTTCTTGAGGTTTATTTTCTAGCTTTATGTTGTTACAACGCGGTGCTTAAGGTTGGTTAGAGTTAGGGTATGAAAACCACTTGGTTAAGGTTTGGAAAACATCACGTTTTTGCTTGAAAAACGCAAACAGGTGGGGTGCCATTTAGCTCAGTGGGTAGAATGCGCGTCCCATGTGCCGAGGCTCTGCAGCAGACCCAGGTTCGACTCCCGGCCTGCGTCCCTTTGCTGCGTGTCACTCCCCCTCTCTCTCTCCCTATTTCCTGTCATATCTTCAGCTGTTTCTATCAATAAAGCCATAAAAGGCCAAAAAAAATATATATAAAAACACAAACAGGTTTCTCCTTAAAATGGTCATGTTGTGACATCGCTGTGCTTCTGGTGTGGTGTGGTGTGGTTCAGGCACAAACACAATTAGGGTTAGGAAAGGATCTCAAAAGTGTCCAGTTTTAGCAGACTTGATAACATGATGTTGCACGTATTGTAGAAATGTCAATATAGACATGCAAATTTGAACACAACAAGGGTTTGCAGAAAACACACCCGGACACACCTCATAAATCATGATACACAGGCCTTCCTACTACACTTTCCACTCTAATAAGATATATATAAGCATACTTCTATATAAGAAGTATTTGGCAGTGGTCTTGGTGTCTCTGGTCCTAATATTACTCATCAAAACCAAATTTTGTGATATCTCCCGTGCGAAGTGGAGAGTAGTGATCAGGTACAAAAAGGGAAAAGAGCAGCCTGTGTGTGTGTGTGTGTGTGTGTGTGTGTGTGTGTGTGTGTGTGTGTGTGCGTGTGAAAACAAGATTTTCAGAGTGTGTACGTTACTCATAAGGACTAATTTCTGATCACGGTCCGCTTGTTGAGGCGGGATTTTGTCGCCAAAATGTTTCACGCTGCTCCCTCAACCCCCCCCCCCCCCGCCAATGTTTCCTCCTTTCTCTTCTCTTTATCCACCCAGTTCTTGCTCTCTCCTCCTCCCACCCTCCCTCGCTCTCTCCGGTCGCCTTGCCTCCCCCTCCCCTCCTCCCGCCCTCTTCTATATTAAGCTTGTCATCTCTGCTTCCAAGGTGCTCTAAGTGGTGACAGTGCTAAGGTGCTAGCAGGGCGCTAGCAGGCCCTTCACTGAGCATGCCCAAAGAGCCAACCTAACTAATTAGAGATCCAACCTTGATGAGTGCTCTCTCTTTCTCTAACACACACACACACACACACACACACACACGCGCTTGCTCGCTCCCTCCATAAGCATGTGTATCTGGGCTCAGAAATTACTTAATATGATATATTAACATATTTCTGGCAGGAACGGCAGGAGGAGGGTGCTCGTTGGAGACAAATTATCCAAATTAATTTCTAATTTAAAATCCTATGCCTTTTATTATAAGCTGTGGGCGCCCTTGGTAGAAGAGACACAGCGAGGAAGAGGGAATAAAGGCTGATAGAGAGCAGTGAGAGAAGAGTGAAGTCAAGGATGGAAGGACGGAAGGATGAATGAGAGGACGCTTTAATAACCTAGGCCGCTTCTCTGCCCACAAACCAAATGAATAAACGGAGGGGGATATGAAGACGCAGGAAGGATTTAACTGTACATGGCCGGCTGAACTCGGCCCAGCTTAATTCAGCCATGAGAGAACGTCTCCAGAGAGGAGGAGGAGAAGGAAGAAAAGGAAAATGGGCCCAAAAGTTTGAGGCATACTTGAATCTCCCCTTTGCCCTAATTAGTGGCCTCACATCCTCGCTAAGACTGAGAGGGAGGAGAAGCCAGCGGCCACAACCATGGGTCAATCTTTGAGAAATTGTTATGAATCCGCACACAATAGCCCTGGGTGCTCATGGGAAATGTAGGCCCAGAAGCATGTGCGAGCGAAATGGTACTGGAGGTCTTCAGAAGCTCAAAATGATCAATTAGGCCATCTGATTTTCGGCCAGAGATAATTCAACAGTCGGTCAACATCCTCTGTTCATAATTTATGCCTATTACTGAGGATTAGCTGCAACTCATCCTTTCAAGGGCTTAGCGGCTACACACAGTTAAATGATTCATTGAATCATAGGCATGAATTGTAATTACCGCACCGATTTGTAAAGGAATTCTCAGATAGTCAGACTAAAAAAGAAAAAAAAAAAGTCTCTGTTCCATTACATGTAGGTCAAAAAGCACGTGTTGGGCCACACTTTGATTTTCATAAAACAAAGCTCATGTCTTGAAATCGAGTTAGAACGGAAAACTGACAGAGCCGTCACGCCTCGACTGAAGGTGTTATTAAGCATCGTGATATATTGTTCTGAGTCTACCTCCTTCACTGTCATATAAGTGCCAGTGTGCATTTGTTTTACAGCGCCATCCTCAAATTGAACGTGAAACAGGAGCTGCGGATGATGAGGTGCTGTCTGAGGTTATCCCATTCTACATCAGAAAGTTTCACTCGCTTTGAAGCAGAGGAACGTCGCATGATTTATCGCCCTTAAACAACGGATGGTTTTAAGATTTCAGCACCATAATGAAAAAACTCACGTCTCTCTATACCGCTTCTTCTTGTACGCCAACTTTGAGCAAAATTTGAACTGCAAGCGTTTGTTCTTTAAAGAAGAAATGCGTTGGACAACTTTGTTTACTGTACGTGAGACCCAGGCCCTTCTATAGTGGTTACATCAGTATGTAAATAGCGAGTGTATCAGTCATTATATTCCTTGTTAAGCTATTATCCACCGACGCACCGTGCGACACGCATGGACTTGTAACTGCATGTTTAATCACCATTCCACCCAGGAGCCTACAGCTTGTTTCAGCTAATATCAAATAATAGCACAGCTCACCGTGTAATGAACAAACACCCTCTTCCCTACACAAAGACACGCACACACGGCCTCACTGCTACACCCTGCGAACATGGCGCCGCAGCAGCGTGGCGGACACGGACATGTGTCTTCTGTTTCGGCTCTCGGGGACGAAGAGGTTTTCGTGGCGCTTGTGTTTCAGCCGGGGTTTTTTCGCTGCAACTCCGGGTGCCGCGTTGGCTCGGGGAGAGGCGCAGCGCTGTAATTAAGGACAGAGGGAGGAGGATGTTCGTTAGATGTAGTGTCCTCATTAGTGTAAGTTCCACCCGGAGGTGGTGCTGAGCAACGAACACCTAATGAGAGGCATATTGTAATGAAAGCAGGGAACCAACAACTGCCCAGATTCAGTCACAGGCGCCTCAAATTGGGGTGCGAGGAAAAACTTCTGATACGTGCTGCATAATGTATACATTTCTTGCTCTGTAGGGTATGTAATCTTCATTGTGTTCGTGGAGAAGGTAAGACGACAACTTTCAAGAACATCCTCAAGACTTGAGCCACGTTTAAATGTGCGTCGGCACATCCTTATTATGTTATGTGATGAGCTGTGCGAGGCCAGCGAACACAAGAGACTCTTCTATTCTACTTTGCCACTTTTTGTTTTCCTCTTTCGCGACCATGTATTCATTTAGGCCTCGGATGATAAGCGCCGCATTTGTATGCCAGGCTACAAATCACTGTTACGTACTGTAAGCAGCCAGCCAACCATACAGACACTGTAGGGGCTCACCTGCCCTGTGGCTAAAGACGACTGTAGCTACTGTATCCCGCGCACACACACGCACACACACGCACACACACGCATAGACAAAATGTCTCACAGCATGCTACTCGCCACAAGTACTGAACAGGTAATCTCACTTAATCATCTCAGAGGTCACCGCAAAGCGAGGTGGGGCGATAATTGCTGTGCTGAGCGGCAAAAAGTGAAGGATTGCAGGCAGAGAACGAGGGAGAGGGAGGCAGAGATGAATAGAAGGAGGAAAGAGAGGGAGGATGAGAGACTGGAGTAGAGATGGAGAGAAAGGGGGAAAGTCTGTGTGTGTGTGTGTGTGTGTGTGTATGTGTGTGTGTGTGTGTGTGTGTGCGCGCGCGACTGCTAGAGGGCAGATTCAGAGACAAAGCATGCTGGCACTGCAAGGACAATTGTCGTGCCTAACACCTAGACAGGAAATACTGTACATATATAGTTAATGAGACTAGTTTTTTTTGTTTGTTTGTTTTTTTTTTGGAGCATGGCAAAAAGAAAGACAGAAGGACAGAAAGAAAGGAGAGAACCATATGAAAAAAAGCTAATTGTTTATGTATGCATGCAAAAAAATAAGTTAAAGCGTTACTTGATATGTGGAAAAAGCCAAACACTTGTCCTGACATTTTATTTTGAAAAGCCAAAATTTTTAGTTCCCCTATGAAAAAGGCCAATCACAAGGGAAAATGTGGAAATCACATGTGAAAAGCAGATTTCACGTGATTTTCATGTGCCACGCTTTGTTTCCACGTGTGGGAATTCTTATCTACGTCTGAAAAATTGCCAATAAAACGTGAACATTTAAATTTCACATGTTATCATATTTGACAAACGTGTAACAATATGCAACTCACATGAGAAATTGTGACAACTGCATGTGACACTTTTGTGAGTAAGAAAGAAAGAAAGAAAGAAAGATGCAACAAGAGGGGGGGAGCAATATGCGGAGGAATAAGAATGACAGAGGGGGAGAGGCAGGAGAGGGGGGACAGTGACAGCCTCTTCTCCCCCGGGGGCTAACAGGGGGCCGGGCCTCCCTTGGCCTCTGACAGCCAACCAAACAGGTACACCGCGAGATGATTTAAGGCGATAATAACCTCCACTTTGGCGGATGGATGATGCCTCTCCCGTGGCTGCTGATGCTTAATGAATGAAACATTAGTAAACACTACTAAAAACATGATTAGAGAGCCCCCCTGCCAACTGCCGGCGCGGAGGAGAGAAAAAAAGATGAGTACGCAAATGTGTCCTCAGCACTGCCATCGACACACGCATGAACACGTACACACACCGCCCTCCCCTCCCGCGTGTCACTCCGACTGGATTGACCAATTCTATTACTGCTCGGCGTCACTTTTGAATAAAAGATGTGGCGGAGGGAAGGGGACCTCAGGAGGCGAACGTGTATCTGTGTGTGCATGCGTGATTTCTGTCTTCCGGGTCCGTCGCCACCAGACCAAATGATATGTGTACGGCAAGGTGTGCCGCCTGCAGATATGCGCAAGCCATACAAAGTGGCTTTATACTGTATAGGCAAAGAGACAAAGCCCTCCAGATGCGAGGTGAAAGAGGCAAGGACTCACCGAAATAGATATGCACTGTCACTGCCCTACCTACCAGTGAGCCTCGGCTTAGGAGTAATGGAACACACACAAGACTGGAGTGATGCATGGGCAACAAAATAAGGACTGTTACCTGCTTAAAAAAAATCTTTAATCCATTACTTGTTGTAAAGTTCAGCAAAATTAGAAGAGGATTATAAAAACATACTCCCATTTGTTGGCAGCTAATGAAGGTCGCAAGATGGGACAATGTTTACAGAAAGACACACTGGTGTCAAATGGCAGATCTGAGTGCTTTAAACAGTGCAAAGTAATTTTAATTAACTTCCTGTACTTGGATGGCAGAAAAAGTCACTGTAACACTGACTGAAGCAGTGATCCGCAGATGAGATCTCCATTGTCGGTGTTGACTGCTGACTGGAGCTGGAGGGGAAAGGTATTTTACTTCATGAACGTACACCTTACAGAGAGGAGAGGGGGAAAAGATGAGGGGGGTCGTACTCTCTGGTGACTGCCAAATAGTGAGAGTTTACCTGAATTGGAGCACAAACACACTCTTCCTGTGTGCTGGTTAAGGTTAGCTCACGTCTAATGGAGTCAAGTAGTCTTGCTGTGTGTGCAGCGGATAAACACTGCACGAGCAAGGCGAGCAAACACAAACGATCCTGCTCTGCCGTTGGTTAGCACACCATTACACACCCCATCTGATGTGACTCGGTCACACATGTTCACGCGCAAGGTCGTGCTGAAGTTTATTTGTGTTAAATTTAATCTGAGCTTTGCATTAGACATACGTTTTAAGGTGCACTCAGTATGAATACATATGAGGGACACTGGGCCGTTTGAATTTGGTAAAACAACTGTACGACTGCTATTTGTTTCTGCTGCATCATTTTTAGGATGTTTTTCTCCATATTCGTTACATCCTTAACGTATCAGCGTATGGTATACGCACAGGCACGGGCATGCGGTAACCTCAACGAGTCCTCCTCCGCACAGACATACAAACACAGAGGGGCACGTCCACAGAAGACCAAACTATAAACTGCAGCCTGGCCCGGTGCGCAACAAGGTCGGCAGAAACAGCAGTTTACCGTCACCAAGGGGAAACGCCAGAGTGATATCGTTGGCTAACAACACTAAATAGGACAACAGCGAGTCAGAGGGGACGCGACTAGAGGAAGTGCTCACTCACCTATTTCTAATCATGGACATGTCTTTGGCAGAGATGGAGGGACACGCAAGGACACACAAACAGGCCAGACCTATCTTTGACTCTGGAAGGGACGATGAAAACAAACAAGGGCAGAGAGGAGAGAGGGTGCAGCAGAGTTTGGCGAGGGGAAGAAACAACATTCATTCTCGTTAGTGTTATTATCTATTTACTCATTTGCAATTGCGTTAGTTTCGGGCGGCGTCGGTTTCTTTTAAGATTGGTTGGCTCCAGCTCTTACAAGTTTTTGTCTGCACAGTGGTGATGATAATGTGTGGAAGATGAGTAGCAGCGCACTAATGGTCCCCACACACACCTAATATGAGATTATTTATGGGTTTATGGGGCTCACTTTTCACAGAGTCTACCCAAAAATGTCAAGGGGACTTTTTTGGTTATGAAGACATCCCGGAGACTGATGAGAGAGTCTCGAGTTAAGCTGAATTAGCATCAAATCCATTAATAACATCAAAGATGAAAGATAAATTTCCACTGAACATTGATGGCTACCATAATGTTCATATGTATAACACAGTGTGACTTCAGAGTCAAATTAAGTTCACTGGGCTAAATTATGCCAGGCTGAATTTACCCATTTATATGACTCTTTTTATGGCTGATTCAAAGCCGCCTAGCTAATCAACGCTCTATTACAAAGCTTCTCCATGGCGGCAGTTTGATTGGCTTCAATTTACATAATGGTGGAACGCTGAGAAAGTGAGGCCTCAACTGCTTTCCATTTCTCTGCCGAGCCGATTAGATAGGTTTATGGATTTGAAACATGTGCGAGGCATTGATTTTATTTATTTCATTATTCATTCATTGGTCTATTGCACCCGGGAACAAAAAAGCTGTCGGTCTGCGACAATCACGAGGCGAACATTTCCCCTGTCCTGGACTACGCTTAGTGCCGGAATCCAATTTGTGTTTGGAATGAGAAAACTGTTTTATCCGCAGGTGTAGACCGCTGAAAGATACACAAATGCACGTACACATGCACACACGTCAATATCGGGGACTTGTTACTCGTATGTTATTGTACATTTAAATAGGCAACCTGGCGGTAAGAACAAGTGAATAACCAATAACAATTTGATCATTTAGCTTTTCACATTTTCGAGACCTCCATTTCGGGGCCTGCTTTCTATCTCCGCCTTTTCCCATCCTGAGTTTGCTTTTGGTTTATCCGTGTTGACGTTCTTATCATCTGCTTCTATGTCATTATGCTGCGGTGACAGCTAGAGCAGAAACGAGACAAAAAGTCTACTCCCATTCTTGCAGCAGCGTAAGGCTGTACTCATTGCTTCAAGCTAAATGCTATTGTCATGCCTGCTGACATGCTCATAATGACGGCATTAAGCTCTAGTGTGTAGATATTTGTTGGATTTAAGGGCAGAAATGGAATACGATGTTCACAATTGTGTTTTCATTGGTGTATAATCACCTGGAACTAAGAACCGTTATGTTTTTGTTACCTTAAAATGAGCCTTTCATGCCTGCACAGGGCACAGGCAGGTATTGTGTAACGTGCGTCAAACAGAAATATTAGCTAGGAAACGTTTAAATGCTACCGTGAGCTGTTGTTTCACTGAAGCTAATAGGTTATCTTTCAATTGCTCAATCAGGAAACAGTTAAATGATTACAAAACAAAAGGCATACATAGACTCCACAACAACAACACAAATCTTGGACACATGTATTGAAGTGTAAAGTGAAGTGTTAAGTGTGCTCGTGTTAGCTAATGGGTTATCAAATACCCACAGCAGTACAACATGTGAGTTTCCTACCCTGAGCGCCATGTCCGAGGAAAATGGACGCCGTGTGAACATGGTCTATGACAACTCCAGAATCATGCTGCTAGCATGACGCTAAAACAATAGTGTTTCCAGTCCAGCTACACTGACAAACGTTTTTAAAAATGAATCCTTTGCTGTAGTTTAGATTACAATCATCCACCATTTGCTACTTAAATGTAAAAGTAGTCATTGCTTGCATAAAATAAGAGATAAAAATGCCACACTGTTGCTCAAGTTTGTTTAGCTATCAGGAAGCACACAGAGGGGTCTAGCAACAGGTTTGAACTACACTTAAACATTGCAATATGCTTTTTCAGCTATACAGCTAGTAAGTGCAGTCGTTTCTGTTGCGGACAGCGTTTTTGTCCAGGATACAAGTTTCTTCACCAGCTGCTGCTGCAGTGTGTACCGTGAACCAGTGAAGAAAACTGGGTTAGAGGGGTAATATTTCAACAACACAGTGGTCTGAACATAAAATACAGTGTGTGTGTGTGTGTGTGTGTGTGTGTGTGTGTGTGTCTGTCTGTGTGTGTGTGTGTGTGTGTGTGTGTCACTAGCTGCCAGAGGCACCCCAGCAGGAAGCTCTGCAGTCAAATGATTTCACATTCCCTTTTCTCCTTGGCTGCCTGTGCTGCCATTTACAAAGAGCACCAACAGAGGACGGTCATACGTGCCTCGAACACGTACACACACGCATCACACACACACACCCCGCTTGCACACACATGCGGTGTCAAAGACAGAAGACACACACAGGCACAGTGGTCTTTGATTGTATTGTTAGAAGCCTAGTGGCAATCAGTCCACAGTTTCATGAATAAACAAATGACATTAAGCCTCAGCACTGTATGTCTAGACGCAGTCACGACGTAGCAGTAAAGATAATAACTTTAATCCTAATCACCTGTTAAAGGTGATGGCTTCCTACGTTGCGCGCCAGTAAAACTTTACATCTCGTTGAAACACCTTTAGCTGTTTGTTTAAATTGTTTAATCTCTTTCATTAGGATCTTCACATTTCACCGCAGCACACACACACACACACACACACAGACATGCACACACAGCATCAAAGAGGGACGCCCCTAACGCAACACCTCTCCTTTGGTCTCCATCTCATGAGCAAGCCTGAAAGTCAAGCGGTGGAGGATATTAAAACAGGAGAAGAAGAGCAAGAAGATCAAAATTACCAGAGCGGCAGCAAAGCTCCGGGCGCAGAGCCCCGATGTGTTTCCCCCTTTCTCCCTCTCACTCTTCCCCTCTCATCTGACGCCACATGAAGCCTGGCGCAGGTAACTGCACTTTTTAATGATGCCATTTGCCTAATGCCTTCTTGTGGTTGTCAATCTATCTCACATTATCCCTCATCTTGCCTGTCTTGCCGTATCACCCGCACCCCTTGACTCCGGCACACCAAAGAGCAAAGAGCCTCGCCTGAAACATCGCTGCAGTGGCCCATTAGGAGCATCCTCCAGACTAATTGGTGGGAGACGTGGAAGACGAGGACGAAACAACAACAAGCAACAACAAAAACTGGGGGGGAAGAGGACGGTGATGGGCACATCTTTTATCCTCAACTTCCCCTTTCTGCTGATCCGGGCGGTTCCACCGGGGCACAAATTGGGATGAGGGAGGGAGTCAAAAAGGGAAATCTGTTCAGCCATAAGTTGACAGCTCGCGCTCGCGCGCTCTCTGAAGCTTTCTGTTAGTCTCTCTTTCTGTCAATGCGCCGTATCTGTACCCTCACACTTTGTCTTAAACTCTCTTCGACTATCTGTCTATCTCCTTTGGCCGTGTCTTCCTCATCACATCGCTCTAAGGTGTCTGCACGCCATCCTTTGCCTCATATCTACCTTTTTACCTGACGCAACACTTAAACAAGCCTTCTGACAGTGGGTTCGCTTTCCTTCAGACAGGACCTCGGTCTTTTGTTGAGGACTGTCTGACATCACATGCAGTTATGACACATGTATCCAAATACTGCCTCGCGAGCATGTTCGGCTTTGTCTTTGGTGCAACGTCAGCACCGTTTGCGTCCGACAAGATGGAGGAACACAAAAGGGCACCTGCTGCAAAGTAAAAAAAAAAAAAAAAAGGAAGTTAATGAGTCTGCTTTCACACCTGAATGAGCAGATAGTGTGTGACATTTTACACGCCACAAACATACACATATACGTACAAAGTCTTTGTTTCGACCATACACAAACTCACAATGGGCGTGTGCAAATGCTCGAAAACATGCACATTCATACCTCTCCACCACAAACACACACACACACACAACTTTCATCCGCGCCACACGCGCAAACACTCACGTCCGCAGCACACATATCCTAACAGAGGCTTTTATGACAGGGCCGGCTGACATGAAGTCCGCTGGATGAATAGTTTGATAGCCCCGGGCGGGCGAGGGGAAAAGGATAGGCCGTAAATAGGATTGAAGTTTAAATGGAATAATGCGGCCCGGAAAAAGAGCTAGGGCCTGGAGTGGGGGCAAACCCAGAGGTAACGCAGAGGTGACGAGTTCGCCTGGAGAGCGACCGAAGCAATAATAAGACTTTTTTTTGGATGGATGGATGGATGTGAGAAGAAAGAGGTGTTTGAGACGAAGTTAGAATATGGAACCATGGCACAGTCAGGGGTGAAGACGAGGAATGTTTTAGTTCCTGGAAACAACTGGAACTAGTTCATTTGACAGTTTATATTCAAAGCTAAGTTGCCAGGATGTAATGTTAGCAGTTAATCTTTCTGCAAACCTCAGTTACAAGTTTGATGTGATATAGCACGCGTACCGTAGTGACATTTGCGCAAAATGTGCACCCACAGTTCGAGTCTGCGCTGCAGCATTTGTAAGCTTCACACCGATGGATATTAAGAGAGCTGGGGACCTTTCCAGCCGTGTTTGTGGTGACCAAAAGATTTTCAGCCAAACCATGATGTTCTCCTGACCATGACCATGTGGTGCTTGTGCCTAAACCCAACCAGAGCGTAAACACAGCATTGTGACAACAAATAGAAAACTGAAAGTCAGCTAACATTCATCGTGGCGATCAGGGTTGATCGATGGCACACGTGAGAAGAGAGAGGGACAAAGAGAAATAATTGTAGCATAACTAACATGTTTTGAGCAAGGGGGGGAAAAGGTTGTCCTTCGGAACTGATGAGTGGACAGCCTGGTGTTCGAGTATGGGGGTGATCCCAGTAGGCCCACATTAAGAACAGAGCACTGCCTTCGTTACGAGTCATTAGACAGCCTTAAAGCTGATGGCATGGGCAGGGAGAAGATTAATAAGTATCCAACAAGAAGGCCATTTGCAGTATGTTTGTGCAACATTTGCATGCGTTATGCTGAATATTTGACCAGACAATCAAGTGCGGATCACCTATGACTGCACTAATTGCTGTATGTTCCTCTTTGTTGTGACTGGATGCATCGGTATTTGAAAAACCTAGATGTAGAAAATGATGCAGTGTAGTCAGATATGGTGATAAAACATGGGCAACACAGTAGTGAGCAATGAATGAATAGCTGCCTTTATTTGTATTCTTCAAATAAATGATTATTGAATTTTGTGCAGGGTTATGCTAAAATGGGAGTGAGACATGGCATCTTTTGTATGACTTTAAATGTGGCTAAAAATCGAAAAGCCAAAATTAATTTCAATTTCAATTGTCTATAAACACGGACCTTTGCTTGTCAACTCAATCATCTCGATCTGCCCCCTCTTCCCTCGGCTCTCTCTCCTACTTACGCCGATAAATAGCAAGCATGTAAAAACCATTATGGCTGCTCCCCCAACAACTGCAGCTTGGGATAAGCTTCACAGTAAATTAGCTACAATTAGCGCTGCGGCAGACATCGACAAGACCATCCCCCGAATGCTATTAAATGCCCACCCAATCATATCTGAGTTAGTACAGTCCACTGGATCATTTCTCAAATCAATGATCTCAGTAAG
Organism: Diplodus puntazzo; assembly: GCA_963678695.2. Classification (NCBI taxonomy): domain Eukaryota; kingdom Metazoa; phylum Chordata; class Actinopteri; order Spariformes; family Sparidae; genus Diplodus; species Diplodus puntazzo. The sequence goes on along the minus strand of OZ023171.1, from coordinate 13,278,738 downwards.
TGCTCGGTAAAAAGGCCTCCTATGCCTGATCAGCTGGATGTGGACAATTAGATTGGAGTTAGGGGACAGCCTTGATTAGCACTTCGCTCCGGGGCAACGCGAGTCGTTTATTATGCAACGCTGCACCACACCAAAGCACCTTAGTACACAGTGACGGCAGCAACCTCGACTCCGCAGCACGCAGGTTGGATGTGTTTTATCTGAGTGACTCGTTCACTGTAGGAACTTCAAGGGAACTTCTGATATTTCCTCCCGTCAAACGCTGATTTAGGATTTATTTTGTCATCGCGGAGCGCAGCTGTTCTGTTTGCTGAGCGCACTTGGTTTTTAACCAGGATGTGTTTATAGTGGAGCTGTCAGATTGATGCTACAGAAACAAACAAGCCAGAATTTAACCTGAAATGTCTGGGTCATGCAACAGTTTCAGGCAATATGAAAACTTTGGCAATTTTTGCCATCAATTATGACCAACTTGAGCATTCATTTTACCTTTGTTTCACCGGGTGAACTGTGGCACCCAAATGTCTCTTTCCTCTGCGGCCCAGCTTTGTTAAAATAATGCCGTCATGAGCTCTTTTTTCCCACTGTATCTTGAAAATTGAGTCAGTGTTTGCCAGCAAAGCAGACTTAACACGAGTCGCCTCTTTTTTCACAGTAGTGTTGTCCCCTTGCCTTTTACTCCTGTTCAATTACAGCAAAGTGCTGTATCGAGAAAGCACACATACATAAAAAAAACCTGACAATGTTGTCATATTAGTTGTGTATTGCAGGGTGATGTCTCTGCTGAATAGCACCCTGCATTCAGGTTCAAACCTGCACTATGCTCACTCACCCGTGCCACCCAATGCCACCCACTGCTGCCAGGTAATAGTTCTGGTGCCCAAGCAGCATCAGCCAGTCCTCACCTCCATGAAATTAAGCATAAAACATTAATAGAGGCAGATTAGGTCTTAAAACCAGACTAATGTAGCATGAAATGTTGCGGCCATGCTCCGGCGATCAGAAGCTGGGAGAACTGACCTATTTTATATACCGGCTGCATCCTCAGTCTCTGGGTTCTCGGTACAACACACAAACACATATTTATATAGACACACACGGGAATGAACAATGTCATATATGTGATTTACACCAGCATGCTGCAGACACACAGACACACACACACAAATGATATTAGCAGAACAAAAGGTTTGAGGAATGTTACAAAGGTGAGAAAAGACTAAATAACTATACATTTGTTGACACGTTATGTACAATATTCTGTTTAATTGTACAATTCACAAACATATATGATAATAAAGAAATGGCAAAAACATCTGAAATTGTCAAATGACCTTGTTCACATAATGTGGTTTCCTGTTTTTCAGCCCAGTCAACAGACTACAAATTTGCTATTTCACATTTCTGCAAGCCATGGAAAATTCTGATTTGTTCGTATCGTACGTATGGTATCAACATTTCTACTGTTCGTTTCATTTCAGGTCTACATTACATGCACGTGAGATGACTTTCACATCAGGAGGTCTTGGTGATCGTGGTGACATTTCAGCAACATCAAAACAGAGACTACTGTATGACACGGCGTTTGAACACATTCATTTGAATGGCTAAGATAATGTACACCTAATTCGTTAGTAACAAAAAATGTTCAGCTTCAAAACGTTTTGCATTACAGGAGATGGCAAAGTGAACACAAACATACTACAGGTCAAAGCAGTATCAGCATATCATGACAGTTGTTATAATGCCTTGTTTTTAGGGGGTGCCGCAGCCACTGCGAGGAAATCTTACTGATCATGCCAACACATGATCTACTCCCTAAAACTAACCAGAGCATAAGAGTAGCGTTTGTTGTAATGTACAAGAGCAGCAGTAATTCTGATGGTGGCGTAGAGGTCATCAAGAATTTCTAGGTAGGTTAAATGGACTCTGGATAAATTGTCTGCTTGACATGTAAGAAGTCATGGGGAAATAAATTGTAAAAGACCTCAAATGCTCTAAAAGGTAGCAGTTAGACGGAAAAAAGCTCATGGATTATTGATTTAGATGTTTGTATTTGTCAAGTGGATGTTTACTACCGTACCCTCCACTTTAGAGAGCCGAACTGAACAGAGACAGATAGGCAGTGAAGCAGGCAACAGCACTGTCGGATGTTGCTGTTTATGCTCCCCATCACGCGCACACACCAAACATACGTGCAAGGCAAACACACACTTAAACTAAATGCATGTCTTCTTGGCTCACACACACACACACACACACTCCCAAGCAGTAGACAGCAGGGCCCTGTCTCCGATCACGGCGGAGCGTGGATCTGCAGCGTGGTGAGAGCAAACGATTTGAGGCATATGTCAAGTCCTTGTGGATTCAAAACAAAGCACTGTCAAGAACGCTCTGCCTTGGCTGGGCAGCCTGCTCCCTGCTCCGCTGTGCTCTGCATGCGGCGGGCGATACAGTCCTCCAAGTCCAAGACGAAACCCATCATCATCCTTTCACATCGTTCTGTTCTTTGCCCCTACAGACTGCTGCAGACTCCGCGTGTGCTGCCCCCCCATCCGAGCGGCTGCCGCGGATTTGCCTGCGAGGCTCGAGAGGGGGCCACGCCACCCTGGAGACTGAGTCCATTCACATTACCCACTGCGGGAGACGCTGCACGGCGGGCCAGGGACGGGGGGGGGGGGGAGAGACTGGGGAGTACAAGGAGGAAGAAAATGAAAAAGAAAGTGTTTGTGTTTGCATGCGTGTGAACAGAGAGTTGTAGAACTTAGTGAGGTAAAGGGACTGTGGAAGGTCTCTGAAAGAGCTTGTGTCTCTAGTGAGCTCTCTGATGCTAACATGCTGCGTATGCCACTGAAACCTTCAATCAAAAACAAACTGAACGCAAATGTTTATGTTGAAACACACTTATTCTCCAGAGGTGAAGATGATGGGTCTGATGCTAATTCAAGTTATTACTTGTTTGCTCAATACATAGTAATTCTACAGGGAGATTTGTGACTATTTCATTATTGCCCGGTATTTGTCTTGGTAGTGGTTGCTGGGGGTAGCTTCATATGTACTGTCCAGACAAGAGATGTTCACTCTTCTTCAAATCTAAATATCAGCTAGAAAGTGAGTAAGTGAATTTCTTTCAAAGGTGCAAAATGAAGAATATGTCAAAAACATGAGATGATGAATTCAATTATCAACAGAATCTGAAGGAATAACAGTTTTCTAATTCAATGCCCCGGAGGGCACATTATGTTATGATGATTACTGTCTAAAGTTAACATGCTAACCAGCTAGCCACAGCCCATCTCAGTCCAGAACTCCAGCGCTAGCCACATGTCATCGTAACAACCATATTAACACCAGCACTTCCCCGGTGCTCCGAGCTCTCAGTCCGGACCGCTGGTTGCACCGCTAACCGAGCTAACTAGCTAACGGTAGCTACAGTAGACAGTAGTTAGCAGTTATTCTGGTGTATCGCTGCCACCCATTTGTTTTGAGTATGAATTTGACATGACGCCAAATCTTAGTGTAAGCAAGTAAACAAGCCCTTGTCAGAGGCAAATACGGTCTCCAGAACCTTGTTTTAAACTAGAAAAGTGGCTACTTAGAAGGGTCCTGTAAACCCAAAAAATTGTTTCTTCAGATTATTCAGTGATGAAAATCAATGCATGAATTTTCTCTTCTGATTAGACTTGGTTCCCCAAAACCACATAGTGCTCTCATTAAAAGGCTTAATTTATGTATCAAAAATCAAAATTAGAAAAAGTGCATTTCTATTTTTTGTAGATCATTTAAAAATACAAATTGCAGCCATATAATGTGGAAAAACATAACTAACGGCATTCTCACGGTTTGGATCCTGATGACAGCAGGCTGTTTAAATTAAAGAGCCCTCTGATGAAAGGGAATTAAATAATCTCTAATTGCAGTATCATAATGGTCTTAAACGTCTAATTCAATTATCAACACAAGTGGTGTAAAAAGCGGTGCAAAGAGAGGGGGAGAGAAATCTTATTGAACATGCAGTGCCATGTCAAATGAGTCTCCCCATTATCCAGAGTCAGAAAGTATTTCCAGCCTGCCTCTGTTAAAAAAAAAAAATGGTAAAAAGAGCCTTTTTTTGTCCTGTTGGCTCCAGGGCAGTGTTAGACTCTGGAGTTTGCCTTGTATGTAAGCTTGCTAACCTCAATCATCATAATACAACATAAGCAAATAAGGCATTTCGCTATAAGAAAGCAACGATATCAGTCAAAAATTATTTCCCTCATGAATACAAATCTATCCGTGTGTATTTATTCTTGCCTGTCACTCCGTTTTCCAGATAACAATAAAATGTTGTATTTATCAAAGCTACGAATGTGACAGACGCGATGCATCGGGAGAGACAAGGACAGATAACGGAGAGTTTTGAAGAAACAAATCGGCATAGTGGTTCATTCTAAAGTATTTACATTATAACAGACTAAATAATAATATGTGTTTGATTAAAGGACTGAAATAAAACAGATGAATAGAACCAAAGAAAGAGGCTGAAAGCTGGAAAAATATTCAAGGACACTGATATGGCCATTCCTCATTTCCCCCAAAACATGATGGATGGTTTTTCTCTGCACCCCACAGGGAGATGTATAATGCAGTTAAAATAGGGATTGTTTGGTTCCATATAGACCTCTTCTCAAGACCCTAGAAAATGACTCTCATAATCCCTCACAGCGGGCAGGAAGGATCCACTCAGTGTGGACTTGTCGCTCCCTGAACCAACATGGCCGCCCAGACTTTCCCTGTTTATTTATCAGTCTGCAGTTTCCAACAGACGTATAAATGAGTTTCATGTTCGCACACAGACGTTTTGTCCAAGCCCCCCTCTCTAAACATGCTGCTAATGGAATTCTTCTTCCCTGGTCTTTAGTATGTAAAAATGATATGATAGATGATCATGGGAGACACAGTGCAGGCTCAAACACAGTGGTGGTGGTGGTGGTGGTGGTGGTAATACGCTCCGCCCGGTTCACAACAGAGTCGACCCAAGGCCCCGGCTAACGACTCCTTGCCAGGCAAATGATGATAAACACCAGCTCTCCCTCCACCAGTGAGTGCGCTTTACCTAATGATGTTCAATGGCAGTGGTGAGCGGTAAAGACAACAAATATATTATACCAATGCATCTTAAATGGGCATCCCTAAGGAAACCCATCTGAATTGTAAATTCATGCGCGGGCCTCATTTTTCATATGCGGCAAGGGTAAAATTCCAAACAACTGTGTACTTAATGTGCAATGTTTTTTGCATTTTTACATCTTTATAAGCACTTACTGGGGTGTGTATGTATTTATTTATATGAAATGTGCGGCACTTACCCATTGTCAGAAACGGACTAGGTTTAGATTGATGTTTTTATGCAGAAGCATGCCACAGGTCAAACTTCTAACAGTCTGAAGAAAAGCGGAGAAATTGAAATGTTGAGCTTATTTGTGATGAATAAATCTTAATATATTAAGGCTACATGACTGCCACACGCTACATCTTCCACTGGGGTACTTTGTTCATTAAAGGCTGTGCCCCAAATTGCGACAGCAACTTCTCCTTTATTGTTTTTCCATCCTTCTGTATTATTTTCAGCAACTGCTTTCTCCTCCGTCCTGCCTTTCCAAATCGGCAGCCTGTGGTTTTGGAATGAATCTGCTTTCTTAGAATCAGAAGTTTAGTTTGGATCCATTACAGTGTAGTTGGAGGATTTTAAAGACAACTTGTGCACTCAGGTGGCCACAAAGACTCTTTATATACAGTAGCTAGGCTATTAGCCGGAACCAAAGACCTTTAGCCTTAATATGGAAGAATAGCTGGCATGAGGTCCATTACTTAGAAATCAAGCTCCCTTTGAGAGACACAAATTGCAAGGGACAGCAGGCCAGGCTGGGAATGAATGCTGGCCGGACTTGAAATGCTCGTGAGATGGATACCTGGCAGCTGCTTTGGTGCCTAGACAGGTAGAGCCTGTTGGATGGAAAGGAGTGGGAAGGCAGGGAGACGAAAAACAAGCGTCCAAAAAGTGGAACATGATCTGATAAGCCTGGAAAAGACTCGGGCCTGGTGACATCTGTGCCAAGGGTCTTTCAGCAGCTCCAATTTAAACTGCCTGGACCAGCCGGTCTCCTGGGAGAGCTGGAATGGAGCGTACTCACACAGGCACACATATAGACCACACACACACACACACACACACACACACACACACATCTCACATCGGCATGACAAGTGCACCTATATACATGTTAAAAAGATAACCCCAAAGTTACCCATAACTCTCAACACGATGTTAAAGCATATTCATAAATCTATATGTAAATAACGCAAAGGTTCGTACATATGATTTTTTATTAGCACAGCACTTTTACAGCACCTGAAATAATTTCCCCTGAGCATCTTCCCTCTGTTGTAAGTATATTCAGACAGACTGCTGAGTCGCTGAACTCTGATCATTCACAAGCCGATACAGATCTTCAGTCACTTACCTCAGATCGAGAAACGAAAGAGAAAAAGAGACAGAGAGAAAAGGAGAGAACGTTTGATTCCCTCTGGGCCCACCCATACTGTTGTAGGGACTGTGGATAAAAGCGTCCAACAAAGGGCACGTACTTCTGCTCCGTGAGTCAAATTTGAGAGAGATTGAACCTGGTCTATTTCTGAAATGGTGAACTGTGGGTTGTCTGGGTGGGTGTAGCACTGAGAGACTCTAATGGGGAGGTTTAAGTGCATCTCACGCACACACACTGCCTCATGACTTCACAGTCAAACACGGAAAAGTAGCTTGGTAAATAAAAGAGAGCTGGCATGGCTGCACAAGGAAGATAAACTTGAGAAAAAACTCATCTTTTGTGGCTCGTCTTATTTTTATTTTCCCCAAAAATGAATGGATGTAAATGGTTGTCAGACATTTAAAAATCTGAAATTATGAATGAGTGGTTTGAAACTTCGGGAAATGTTTTCTTCTTGTATTCTGTACACAAAATTTACGAGATTTAAGCCCATTAGTATAAAAGCTAATGGAAAGCAGAAAGAACAGCGACCCCAGCTTGGCACTGTACCTTCTTTTAGACGGTAAAAAATAGCCAATACAACTTTCCTAGGTATGGTAGACATTTTCATGGGAACAGCCAGCTCCATCAATCAGCGATGTCGCTACTACAGTTTAGGATTATGGGTAATGTTGTACTTATTCGCAACCAATAAAAACATGTTTTTCTTAATTCAAGGTTGTCATCATCTGGACTTTCTACAGGAGCATGTACAGTACCATAAGTCTAACTTGGATGTTGATGACATTATAGCAGAATATGAATGGGATTTTCGCCTCTGGAACCTCAATGATGAGCTCTATAGTGTGTTAACGTGTTCACAGTTTGTTTGTGCTGCACCCAGATAAAATCTAAATCGTCTATATAACTGCAACATTGGGAATAAGATTGTTCCTCGAGATGTGGAATTATTTCTTGAAGGAGCTAAAACTTATCATAGTATCATAGATACTAATTATTTTAGATACCACTTCGAAAAGATATTCAAATTTAAGGAAATGGTTGCATTTTTCTTTGGTTGTACACTTCTAACTATGACACATAAACACATCCACCTCTTCTTTAGTCCCTTGTGTTAAATGTGTGTCCCCAGTGCTACCAAGGGCATGTCAACAGGGGGGCATCGGTTTGTCTTCTTAGATTCGCAGGTCACGACAGGACTGTTGAGGCATTCAGCCACCTTGAAAGTGCTGAACATCGCCCATCTGACACAGGGAATAACACATAAGCACTCGGAGACATGCATGTATCTTTTCACGACTCCCATAGTGAAGGTATGTCAGAGCAGGACCGAGGGGCTGGCTGCTAGCGTGTCACCAGGGTGGACGTTAGCTGTCACACACACACGCACAGACTGATGCCCGCGCTAATGCCCTCTCTGCTTCTGTCTGGAGGCTGTGTTACAGACAAAGACCTCTACGCTGAGGAACAGAGTTGGAAGCTTTTCTGTCACTGAGATCTTGGCTGCTCGTAAGGAATCTGCTGAGGCACAGAAACTTTACTCTAGAACGCGGAAACACACATGTAGGAAGTGTGTGTGTGTGTGTGTGTGTGATGGCCTCTATAAAATGCCTTTTTATGATGGCTGAAAGACATCACAGTATTTCATAACAAATATTGAAACTTTATATCCGGTCACCTTTCCAAGCAAGCTTCATCAACGTCACATTATGAAAATGTAATTCTCTAGTGAATTATTGTAATTACCCATGTCAACGTGTAACATGAAATAAAAGGCTTCCAAAGTCAGGGGTCTCTGTACTCAAAGTTGCCTCAGGTAAAACGGGTAAACACCACGTGAAGGGTAAACAAAGGGTTAATGAGAAGACACCCATGGCCACCAGTTTCCATGCCAACGTCCCCTCCCTCCACCCCCCTGAAACATCCCCAGATGATGTCACGTTGCTCCGCTTGATGTTTCCATCAATCTTTCTATAACTTCCATCCTATTTGCACCTCGGTCTCTCCCCTATCTTCTTCTTATTTGGATGGCACCAGACCTCGGTTGTCGCGACCCCTTTTACCCAGCCTCCGTGGCCCCTGGGTCTCCTCTATAGCCCTGCACGGCCCCTTCACACCAGTCAGCCAGCAGCCATCTGTCTGTTCATCCGTCTCCGTGCCCGGCTCATTTGGCCGCTCAGTAGGACTGTGTCGATTCTCCATCGCTGGTGAGCTCTTCTTATCAGACCCATGTGGAGGGCCTAATTAGTCGGTGGGCTTTTGGAAGCGCCTGGCGGGTCCTGGAGCAGCCTGACATACGCCGTAGCTGGGGTTAAGAGGTGGCCAGCAGGGCCTAAGAGGTGGTCCGCTCAATCCCCTCCAGCAAAACAAAGTGGGAGAGGAGTAAATTGATATGAGGAGCATGAATATTCCAATGTTTGATAATGAAAGACAGTGGTGTCAAAAGACTTTCCTCTTGTTGGTTATAGTTATTTCTTTTTGTTCACTCTGCTTGAATTGAGAGCTGACACTGTCTGCAGCACTAAGAGCACGTTAAAAGGAGAATTCCATTATTTTAATCATGCAAGTTACAATTTTTGCCACATTTAGATTGTCAAAGTAAGTTCAGTAAGTCAGCCGTGGCACTGCAATCCAAACTCCTCTCTTCAACTCTGATTGCATTTCTATCGCTGCGTCTTCCCGTAACAACTCACTTCTCGCAAGATTTCAGAGCAAGACTTCTCCTTGAGCCAGTCTCTGGTCACAGAAAGGATCTTATTGTTTAACAATCAGGTTGACATCCGATGTTTTCAGGCACTTAGAACAGCTTCAACCTGTTGGAGTTGTTCCAAAGGATTACACCGCAGAGATAAGTTCCTTCTAAATCACTACAACCCAGCCCTGCTTTGAAAGGAATATTTTTTCCATGCACATGAGATTTAATGCGGCTAAATTCTTTTAGAACCGGGCATCTGTGAGTCACAAAACGCAGCTCGAGACATTGATATGACACAATGTCGCCTTCCAAGATTTGGGGCCTGAAAATGGAGAAAAGAATGTTGGTAAAGTTTTCAGGGAGAGCAGAATTTGTCCGGATTTTAAAGTCACACATGTGTTGGATGGTGTTGCAATATCTATTCTAGGAATATATCCAGTTACAGATGAAAAAAAAAATACTATGAACACTGCCATATATAAATGAAGTCAAACTCAATGCAAATGGTTTCGACATCAAAATGTGCAAAAAGACACACAACACTGACATTTCTGAGGGTAAAAAACGGATGCATAAATCGAAGGGTCTGCTCTGAAGTCAAAGGTCATGAGTTTGGATGGTTGTACGTGAGGGGAACAAAGACGGCCAGCAAGGATAATCAGGTTGTACATACACACACGCTCTGGAATACACGCACACACACTTTTCTACCCTGCTGCTTCTTCTTGTTACTTACCATAGCTGCAGCAGGCTGAACAATGAACTCTGTGAAACCGACAAGGTGACGACAGAAGGGAGGTAGGAAGCTAGTGGGAGAAGGGGGAAAGGGAGGACAGGAGGGGTTGGCTTGGGAATAGAGCGAAGGAGCAATTATAGAGGAGCAGAGGAAGAGAGGAGGAGGAATTAGGAGTAATAGAAGAAGAGAAAGAGATGGGGTTCAAGAGGAGGAAAGGCAGGGAGGAGGAGGAGGAGGAGGCAGGGAATGAAGACCTCACTCCAACAATTAGGTCACTTTGGTGAAGTGTTATGTGGAAAGGGGTTTCGGGGTCACGTTGTGCGCCACGGCATGCGTGTTCATACATCTTCGCGAGCGTGAGTATGAAGTATTGACATTGCAAGGAGCGGGAGGGTATTACAAGGCCCCCCGCATCCCTCTTTCCTTCCATTCCTCTCTCATCAGGTCACTTTACAGCCTCTGAATGAGACAACCCACACACCCCAACAACCAACCACACCTCTATCCTAATGTGGGCAGAGCCAGTCACAGGCCGCAGCACTTTACCTACCTTTCCGAAGGAAAATCTGTGCATTTTCTCCCCCCTTATTTTGACAAAGGAGGTGCAGATTTGTATCCACTCCAGTCAGCCCCTTTCACATCATTTTTGTAAACAGGCTTCGACACAAATCCAAGAGTATCATCATTAGCCCTCAACAGTGATACCTTGTTTAGACAAGACTTTGACAGGCCGTGTCAGCAGAGTTGATGGAAAATGATTACCGTAGTAAAGCTACGAGAATCAGGTTGCTGTATTTACAGTGGAAAGAGACATAAATTAGTTAATAAAAGGCTCAACAGTCCATCAAAGCCTTTTGATCTTTAGCACAAAATCCATTGAAATACATGAAATGCACAGGATACGACAATCAACCCATTCATTTTATTTGATCCGGTGCATGTGAAGATACTATATGTGTACAGCAAAATAAATGACATGTGAAAATTCAAAACATGACATATTTTTATGTAATGTGTATGTAATTTCCTTGGCTGAGGGTCTCTGGATTAGGAAGTAGCATGGGAGCACGACTGCCGTGTTTCACTATTTATCTTTAAATGTTACAGCTGTGGCTGAAAATGGCAACACAAAAAGTCCAGCTTCACATACTGTATCTCCATGGTGAAAATCAATGGCCATTCTTTACCCTGAAGTTAGTGTTACAGTGGATTCTGTCTTTACTGTAGCAGCAGGCCAAAGTACAGATTTCTCTGGGTTTCAACATTGATGGTAATGTTCGAGACAATGGAAGTAAGAGCGTTACTTTGTGTTGAAAAGTGGGGGGGAAACATTTTTTAAAGGTTCTTCAACATATCTGTTAGTAAGGCAATGTAATGGGGCTTTGGTACAAGGTACAAGATACAAGAGCACAGTCTAGCATTTGTAATAACAAAAATACTCCATCATTAGCGCCACATATTAAAAATAAAAAGTGAAGTAGCCTAATTTACAGATAACCCAACTGTAGGTTGTCCAGGGGGAATAAGGGAGGTTATATCAGAAGCAACCTTAGCAAGTACAGGAGATTCATTTATTATAAGACCAAGTTATTGTAATATGTTTGCAAACCTTTGGCTAATGTACCTAGATAGTTGGCCAATCAGTTTATTTCATGTGTTACATCCTGATTTTACGGCACACGCTGATCACATGTATTATTTATGGAACTTAAATGAACACTTCCCCTATACATGTCCCCAGCTGTTGCTAAGCCTTAGTACAGTGGACTGTACACATCAGGTCCTTGGTAAAACATTTTTGGCCTAACGTACCAGAATCAGCAGCAGACAGCTGCAGGTGCTGATAATCTGCAAAGCATTCTCATTAGCTTGTTAACATTTATCAGTGACAGCTATTTTTGAGGACATTTTTTCCCAATGGAAGTACACAACCTCACAAATTAAGGTCAGGTCATTCAACATTTTGATGTGGAATCTTTACATTTTAAATACATTATGATGCCCGTTATCCACTTCTAAGTCATCCAGCTCTGTATCGTGCCACAGAAGCAGACCTGGTATCCTTAGGTGAGATGATTAAGAGCATCTAAGCGGTGGTGGTGTGTGTTTGTCATACACTTGAAGGCCTCTGAGACTCGACAAATCATCGGACGCACACACACACACACACACACACACACACACACACACTCAGGCAGGTAAACAGACTTCCTCCTCCGTCTCAGCCGGTCAGAACTGTGTTTGGCTTCCTCGTGAGGGAGCCCAGGGTGAAATACAACGCTCGCAAGGTAAATTAAAGAGATGAATGCGTGCGCTTTGGCTCACTCAGTGACTCTCCCGTCTCGCCGCCACCATTCATGTGGCTCAAGGTGTGTTTGTTCATGCAACGAGGTCGTCCAATTAGCCCCCCCCCACCCCCTTTCCCCCTTCCATCTCTGTATCTGCTTCCATCTCTCTCCCACTTCCTCTGCCTCTCTCCTCCCGAGGCCCGTGGGCAGGTGATTATCAGAGACCAGCTCTTCCTCCAATTCCAGAGATTTGAAATGAAAGATGACTGTGGCTACGGAGTTATAAGTGATTCCTTCATCTCGGGAACAAGGGGTGGCTGTTTTGTAGGGGACATGTGATGGGATGAGGCCATCGGAAGACGCTGTAGGGTGAAGGTGCCCGTTAGCCTTACCAGTAGATTTTGAGTTTTTAAGTGTGGCAGACAGCACAATCGCAGTTAAATTGCGGTATTGTTATTTTGGCTGAGGCTTTGTTATTGTGTTGCCAAATCAGCACATGCATACACCTGCGCTCGAGGCATCTTTCCTAGACTTTACTCATCCTCAACACCCATCTTTTCTCAAATCTTTTCCTTTGCACTGTGTTAAAAGTTTGGTTCTTCAGATGTTTAAAGATAAAAGAGTTGGCGATGGCGAGCTTTAAAGAGACTTGGTAGATTTTACCTGAGGAGCGAAAAGATTTCTCACACCTCAGCTTTGGAAGCTGCAGCTCGGAGAAGGACACGCGGGCGCCATGCTGGCGAAGTGGGGATTGATTTGAAGGGAACATCTCCCTTTCAAGCTCCTTTCCGCAAACACGTGCAAACACACACGCACACACACTCGCAGTAATCATTCAGCAGAGACATGTGCAGGTGGCTCAGGAGAGGAGGCAGAGGAGAGAGTCAAAAGCCTGACTTAAATGAGAGAGAATGACCGCTGGCGCTGCTGTATGGTGTCGGGGTTTGACAGCAGCCTGAACAGAGGCCACTCTGACTAATTGGGCTAATTTGGCAGCAAGGGAAGAAAAGGAGTCTCGGAGGACCAAGTGGCTACTCTTTTCATCATCTCTCTCGCCTCATCTGAACCCACTCACCAACTCTCCTTTTTTTTTTTTCCCGCTCACTGGCTCGCGCGCTCGCCGTCTCACTTTCCCTTTATCTCGCTTTAATAACCACCCCTCATCCTCCAATCAAGGGATAGTGGAGCCATCTGAAGTTACCTGGCTGTCAAAGCTCTCCCTATCCATCTCGCAGATGTATATGGAAACACAACTCCCAGGCGCATTAGAGTGGGCCTGCAGTGAGGATCTGCTCCTCACAGTATATACTCCTTGTCGCTTTCTGCTTATTTATCCTCCTCTGTTTTTTTTTTTCCCCCAGAATAAAGCTGCCAGCGTGCCCTGCAAGCTTGGTGTTGAGTGAAAGATTAGCATGAACAAGCCATCTAGTGAAACATGATACAATACAAGAAAACACACATACACACACACACACACACAGAGAGAGAGAGATAGATAGAAACACACACCCTCCTGGAAAGCAGCAGCAAGTCAGAGTACATGCCAAGGAAAAGATAATCTGCTTTGTGAAGGTTCCTCAAGGCAGCGCAAAGACTATTCTCCTCCAATATCAATAAAACATACAGGCAATACATTACAGTGCCGTGTTCAGTGGTGGTGGTGGTGGTGCTCTGAATTTAATGCATTATGGCTTCTCTTCTGGGTTTTGATAGGGAGGATTCATATTATTTTGCTCTTCACTCTGGAGATGAATGATAGTCCATGTGACATGTTTCCAGAACACTCTCCTCTTCCTCCTGCCTTCCCTCTTCGTCCTCAGCCCTTGGCACTGGCAGACTCACTGGTCATCTGCACCAGTGGGATAAGGGGAAGAAGGGTGAGTCTGAGACACAACATATGTTATTCGCTTTTCCAATAGTGTGATGCCTCGCAGGGAAATTTGTGCTATCGCATTATGACACAGAAAATGAAAGAGGCTCCATTGTGCCCCAAGATGGAGTACGGACAGCCAGAAATAATATCTAGAATGTAGACATTGGGGGCTGGTGACAGCCGGACTGCATGGAGACATCACAAACAATATATCTGCCTTCAACTTCAAAAACAATCACGGCGAAGATAGAGAACGATAACGGAAACAAAAAAAACAACACTCGCAGAATGTATGTGTGCGTCTGTTTGGAGTCGAGGAGGGATGGAGAGGAAATTTAGTTCTTTTGTTCTTCTTTTGCTCTTCTTGCGTCTGTCGTTTTGAATTTGTACATGGATAAAAGAAAAAAAAATTACATATCAATATGAGCGGGAGAATAATAGATGATGTAAGGTTTTGAGATAGGGCTGGAGAACGCCCCGGAGCGCAATATTCCCAGCCCCAGCCAGTCACAGTTTCTGGCAGATTGTCACTGTTTGCTATTCTTAGTGGTCGCTTCTCTAAAAGGCTAAGGAAGATTAGCCCACTTAACAAACAGACATGGATCTGCAGGAGAACAAATTACTGCATTTAAAGCAATAATTAAAAGCACAGTCCGTGTATCAAACAAGCGTACTAAAATAAATATGGTAGCTAAATGCATCAAGCCAATATTGTCACGTGCTATTCTCTCCTCTTTCATGCCTCGGTCATGGAAACAAGGGAAAGTTCAGAGTTGAATGAAATGGCAGCGTGCCCGTACACTTTACATTGCAAAGGCCTACTACAGCGCACATGTAATCCTCGTATTTATGCACATATGTAATCACATAGATACGACATACGTGCGCTACACGCAGGGATTTTTGAGGATAATCACTCGTAATCACCCCCCATTTGTAAAACATGGGGTTGCGATATATATATAACCTGAAATTATGCATGCCGGTGCATCGGGAAAGCTCGACACCCGCATTGTGAATGCGCGCTCGTTGAGTGGAACTGTAACACCCATGAATTTACAATCACTTAAGGCGCGCCACAGTGTAAGGATTGCACATTGAGTTGTTGTGCGATCGGTGCAGGAGCGTTCGCAGCATTAAAAAGGGGGGGAGGTCAGGACCATTGACACACACACACAAACAGATAAGACCCGCACGGATGCTAAAAATGTACAGAAAACGTACAACTGTGCAGATGTCAAACAACTATGGAGCTTTTATTTTCTGGCATGGTTATTCAGATGAGCCATATTTGAATACCACATACAGTGCCTACTTATAAACCGACATCTCCCATGTGAGATTAAACGCTCTGAAGAATCATCCGAGCCCTTTGTAGCCCACCTGTTATGTGCATATGTGGTAAAGGTTGCCTGTAATTTTGGCATAATTACAAATGCTGCTCTTGCTCGCTGCTGCAACTCAAACGCGACTAGGTATCCAGATGGATGTGAGAGGAATAAATAGCGAGAGAAGAGGAAACCAACGGACCTCAGAGACGCGTTCTAACCCAACACTGAAATAACATGTTTGTGCACTTGCAGCACTTGCAGCAGGGAAGGTCAGGCAGGACTGAGGGATATACACAGGCAGCGGCAGCAACAACAACACAGGAGCGCGCGCATAAATACACAAGCGCGAGAGGCTTCAGCAGCAACGCGGGTCATCTGCAGCGATCTCGGAGCTGTGCGGCCAGGGTTCTCGCAGCAGGGGATCCGCGGGGCCAGTCAGTCCTCCACAACAGCGCTGCGCTGCCAAAAGCCTTCGTTTAGTGTCACAGCTCTGAATTTAGCAGAGTCAAACAGGCAGGAGAGGAGGGAAGGCGAGAACCAAAGAGAGAACAAACAGAGTGAGAGGAACGGAGAGCAAGCAACGGATCGGTGAGATTATGGTAGGGAACCTGCCGTGATAACTCAGAAATGATCGTTATGTGAATGATTGCTTGTAGTTGATTTATTTTCTTGAACATTTCTTAAGAACGAGTTCCTTAACAACAAGTCCCACACATCTTTGCTACGTCAATATTATTGAATAACTACAGTGTGTTCACTGCTAGGTACAATATAACAGAAGAAATGTCTCAGAGTTATGTTATGTTCCATACAGTTCACGTCCTTAAAGGTCGTGGGGAGCATTACTGCATATGTGGAAAACAGTAGTATAAAGCCTTTTACGGCTCCAGAGGAAGCTGCATGTAAAAAAAAAATGCATTGTGGGTAATGTAGGTGCCAGGTTTTGCAAAGCATTCCGCTGATCCGAATTCAGTTCCTATAAAACTGAGACAGCTGAGCCACATATATCACCTCTTTATCCAACACATTCTGCTTCATTTCAACATGGAGCCTGCATTACCCACAATGCAACTTAGTGACATCACTGACTCATTTATAAGAGGCATGCAGCTTCCCCTGGAGCCAGAAAAAAAAGCCCTATAGTAACTAGTAGTAGTATTCCCGAAAGACCTGTGAACACACTTTAATGGCAAAATTAGTGGAGTTACCCTCTAAGTCTTTGGGTCCGTTAATCCAGGGTAGGTGGGTGAAGTTGTTTATTGTAATCATTTTATGTTTGTCATTTCAACACAACAAGCATTTGAAGTTTGTTTCTTCTTTTCTTCTATTTTCTTTTTTACATTCTCCCAAAAGATTTGTTATGTTGGACAATCCCCAAAAATTTGGGAAAAGTCTGTGATTAATCAAAACCACATCAACTCCAACAAATCACATTCATTGTCAGAGTCGGAAATTACTATGTTTTAAAGACTCTCATTCTTAATTTTCATCCAAATGTCTTCCAAGTTGGGTTACTTAAGCATTTATGCCAAGACATCCAAGATCTTCCCCACTCCTCCTCATCTCTTAAATTGATCATGTTGACCTCCAATTCCCATTAACCTTTATATGTGATTCAGTGTTCTTATCTTTCATGAGCCTTTGAGACATATAGTAACATCAGTTGCCCGATCATCGATAACCACACCAGATAAGCCACTAAGTATTTTCTTTTAGTTATGTTATCAGATAAATATGTTAAGAGACATATCAACATGAGAATAATTAGATACTGGCCAATACCAAACAGACTTTGTGTGTACTTTTCGAGTTGTGAGCAGGGGCGGTTCAAGGGGGGGGGGGCAACAGGGGCCAGTGCCCCCGTAACTCTGAGTCTGGACCCCCCTGTGGCCCCCCTGACAGGGAGTCTGCATCAGTAACACAAGAACAGATTTCTTGCAGTTATTTTGTTCTGAAGGTAAAAAGCAGAGATAAATTGTCTCAACAGTTTACTTCCCAATCAAAATTGCTGAAATTGTAAACACTGCTTTGTCTGAATGAGTGATTTATCCTTTTTTCTGGGTTGTATGTGCCCCCTTACAAAAAAGCCAGCCCCAACCTGGCCCCCCTACTAAAACTGGTCTAGAACCGCCACTGGTTGTGAGGTGAATGATTTGGCTAAAAGTGACCGTGCTGTGCTGAAAAGATTTCAAAAATGGGAAGAATCGGAACACAAAATTTGGCTGCAGCTCCTGCAAAAGAGGCGAGAAACCCAGGAAGGAGAATGTGGGGTGATGACACTGAGAGCAGAACAAGTGACAACAGAGGTAATTTGAGGAACAACACACACACAGTGTATGCCAGAGTGTCTTAAATCAATTAGAATACTGGACTGTGGTCTTGTGGGAATTCAGCTCAGCAGTGACCTCCACATGCACCCACATCATATGATAACACAAGTGCCGACGCACCTTGTCTCCACCCGGGCCAGCCCAGACACCCACCCACCCAATCGCAGGCCATCCAACAGCAACCACTCCCACCTCTGCGCCGTGAAGTCATTAGCAGGAGATAATGACCTGGAGTGCGTCAAGGCACGGCGGGCCTAACAGCACGAGCAACACGCACTCTCGCTGCACTGAAGGCTGTAGTCGGTCCGATGCAGGCAGGTCTGGGTCACCCCCTCGCCTGTCTCTGCGGAGTCAGAGGGGACGGCTGTGACTGGCTGTGACAGATTCTTGACGAGTAATTGCTCTAATCACTCGACGGCTCACGACTGAACCCCCCACCCCCACTCTATCCTCGTCTTCCCCGGCGTATTAACAAACACCGGGGTGAAGGCAGGCCGAGCGGCGCGGGGGAATGGCTCCTCTGAGTTGTCCTGCGATTAGCGTGGCTTCGGCGTTGACACATATACTCGAACGTCTATACAGTAAGTGTGATCTCTCGGGGTATGCTGCTGCTTTTCCCTCCGCCTTCCCCTGTCACTCTATTTCCTTCCCCGCCCGTCATCGCCTTCTTTGCTCGCTACATCTCTCCTCCTCTGTCAGTCTACATGTCAGGTTTTGCTTTTTCTCTCTCTCTCTCTCTCTCTCTATGGTGTTGTCTCTCGCTCTCTTTGGTCAGGAGAAGCCACTCTGGGTTCCACCAACGCGTTACGCAACCACCAAGTTAGCCTCCCTCTAAGGCGCAATATTGAGATACAGCACATTTACACTGCTGCGCTGCCACTGGAGTGGCAACATGAGGTCTCCGACTCTCTCCTCCAGCCCTCTAAGAGACAAGAATGGAGATAGAAACAGGAAGTGCGACTCTGTGGTGCCAGGCCATGCAGAGAAGCAAGCCAGGAGAAGAGAGGCAAGACATGCACCCGCTGAGGGGTGGAGGGGTGGGGTGATGGTCACTGGGGGGAAAAAAGGGGGACGTCTAGATTTCCAACCACCCCCCAATTGAAGAGTAGCCACCCCCACGCCTCCTCACGCCCACCCAGACCCACCCTCCCCGGAATAAGAGACCATCAATTAGGGCCAGTGGGTCCGCGACCGTCCCTCAGCCTCCCCACCGCTCCACGAGCTGCTGCTCAACCGGTGCAGAGGAGACGAAGGAGTAGAGGGAGGAGGAGAGGAGCTATAGGTAGGCCTCTCGCTGTCATCTCCACTCATAGGTAGCGCTGCATTCATGGCCCTTAATTATATGTGGGTTGTCAGCACTGGTAGAAAACCCGGGCCAGTGAGTGAGCGAGAGAGAGAGAGAGAGCCCAGGCTGTGGGAGAGTATAGTTAGTGAGATTGGCGAGCGTGGACGAGACAGAGATGACAGGCAGGCTACCCGTTCTGCAGCAGCGACGAGGGCTCCATCGTATCCCACCCACCGACCCCCACCCCTCCACTCCGGTGCCATTGTCCCTGGCTTTACTGGGCCAGTCAACTGGGAAGGTGAGGTGGAGGTTCCCTGCTCCGTCTCGCTGGGTAATGATGGAGCTGTCCGTCTCGGTCAGTTACCGCTCCCCTTCAAAACATAACAGCCCCCCAAAAAAGAAATTGATCTAATCCATCCCCATTTCATTTTTTTTCATCAGATGATTTGTGTGTGCTTAGTCACGGCCACTGCACACATAGTCTGGTTCTCTTCAGACAGGTCCCGTCGGGTAATATGTTGGATTTTTTCAGGTCTGTTATTGCTTTATTGCTCCTTAAAACACATCTAGGATATCATTATTATTGTTTGTTACTGTCTGCCTCATTACAAATCCTGGGTTTATGCGATTCGCTCAGTGCACACGTACAGCTGTCACTTCCAAATAAAGCATTGTTGACCTCACACTAACATGGTGGCCAAGCCAGTGAAGAAGCGATAGCGGGGTAGTTTAGAAGAATATGATGGCTGTGATCATCTGAACAATAATCCTATCATCATTCATTCAGACATCAAATGTTGTGTTCGTCTTAAAGGCGCACTATGTCTTTTTGGGGAAGAAACTTGAATCAGAAGAGAAAGAGCTTCATTTTTTTAAGCCTATAAAAACTAAATAAACAAACTGACGTTAAAGGGCAACACAGTACACTGCTTTACTTTGTTTATGTGTGGCGGACCCTGCCACCTTTCTAGCTTCAAACAGTGTTCTGGGACCTTATTTTCCTCTAAGAACAGCTTGTTTACCCACTTAACGGAAAATAAATATCTCTGAGTTTGTGTTTTTACCTCATTAATATTGTTTTACATGAAAATTCTGATTTTGAATTTCTTCTCCAAAACTACATAGTGCCCCTCTGAATTTGCTAGTTATTTTATCATAGCTAAAATGTTTTTTGTTGTTTGTTTGCTTTGTTTTTTTATTCTTATGCTGCACACTCAACCATTTTACCTTTAAAGAGTCAATGTAATAACTAAGGACTTGCACTGTATTTGACATTCATTTGATGAGTGACAAGATTAACAAACAGGACATCCTGGTCAAAGTGTTTCCAGGAAGTGAATTTATATCTGGGGCGATACACATCTCAGCCACTCGCCTGTCTATAAGTGGATAATGCAGATAGGAAATTAACAGGGGCAGAAACCCTAAATGCATATGTGTTTGTGTTCTCAAGCTTTTCTGTCTGGGACCCTCAGGGCTCCACCGAAATACTCACAAAGCCCCTAAAAGCTAATGTTATTCCAAGTCAATACTGTAGCGTACTGTACACTCTCACACTCTCGCTTGTCTGAGTTCAACTATGATTCAGAACACTTACTAGAAGTTGTAGCTCTTGGTTTTTGAGCATTATTTCATATTGTTTCATACCAGGACAGGTTGAGAGTAAGACACAGAGAGAAAACAATTAGCATTTTTAGTAGCAATTCCCGTATTAACTTTTGTTTAACTACAAGAAAAGCTATAAATACCAATTTATGACTGGAATATATTATATATGATTTTAAAAAATGGCTATAACTAGTACTAGCTAAGCTGTCTTAAAGGTGCATTATTTAGGAATTCAAAAATAATGCTCAAGATAAATAAGGGCAGCATATCACCAGAGTACCCGCTAACTGTAGCTGCTCTTAGCTAGTTAGCTCAGTTAGCTGTGCAGCTAGTTTGACAGGAGAAGCAGAAACAGTGTGCTCAAGAAGGCTAAATACTTAACTTTCTCTGCACAATAGCCGAGCGTGCAAAACTAAGTTCAGCTTCAGTCCCTCTCAAGAAAAAGTTAGAAAACCATGAACACACACAACACTAGTGTTTGGATCTGGTTCAGCAAACAGTTTGCCATAGTTGCCTCAGGTATGTTTGGTAAACACCACTAGATCCTATTCAGAGTGACGAGCGTAGTGATTCCACCTCAGAATAAATCTCAGTGCTCAGCCCCGGAGCCCAAACAACAGGCCCCCATCACAGCCTTCAGGGGCTTGGTCCCAAAACAAGGAGGAGAGCACCTGGGACCGCACTCTGTACCCTGACAGCTTGTAACATCTACACACACACAGTGCTAACCAGGGTCAACACTAACGTACATGCAGGGAGACTGTTTCCAGAGTAGGTCACTTTATTTGTCAAAGCGGTTGTTTATCATCATTTTATAACAAGTGAGGCCGGCTGGACCGCAGAGAGTCGCCACCGGAATGCATCCATCAGGGACCGACACTTAAACCCTGCAGTTGGACACGCTTTAAGATGTTGTTAGTAGCAATTCAACCTTCAGCGAAACCAGTTGAAAAGTGCGTGTTTGGTGAGAAGAAAACCAGAGAAATGAGACCAGGTCTTGGCTCTAATGTAAAACAACAAAGATAAATATGAAGATGAATATGTAATGAGTAATGTAAATGGGTAAGCAAATATAAAAACCTACTTACAAAAAAAGCCTAGTGCCAACATCTCACTTTTTTATTACTCGTGAAATTAAAAGTTTGGTTTAAAGTCAAATCGTCTTCCTGTTCAGCCTCTATTTACAATCTATTAATCATGGTGCACCTGCCTGTGTGTCCACTCGGGGCCAATGGTTAAGAATCGGGGGGGGGCTGACATTGACCCTGATAGAGTCCAATGAAAGATGTCAGTGCCGGGTCATTACACCGCTAAACTGGGGTGTCACACAGAGGGCAACTGGGGAGATGACATGGGTGGACGTCTCTCTTTCACCTTCACTGAACAGCCATGTTCATTATCTATTATTACATATTATCTATCTATTATTCAGTATCTAAGTCTGTCTATTTATCTAGCATTAGTATTCTATCGACCCCTGTTGGCAGCCCTTGACAAAATTGTCTTCTGTCAACACCAGCGTATTTTCGCTTAAATTTGTAGCCTACTTACGGAAATGTTCAAGTCAAAGAGGCCAGAAAATCGGTGTCTTACAGCCGGCCAAATGCCAGATCAAGAAGTTACACTAATGTCATAATATTGCGTAGTCAGTGACGTGTCACTCTTGGCAATTACATGACAAATAACTTTCTGTGAGAAAGGCCTTGCAATGCTATCTTTTAAAAAACAATCCCTGCAAACAGAGCAGCAACTTTTTCTAAGATGAACAGATTCCCCTCACTCTCCTCTTCCTGTGTCTCTTCCTCTTTTAGGTCCCTTTATTGCTGTTGTTAGTCTCCTTAGTTTGGTAGCTGTCCCTGCAAAGCCCTCAGCATGTTGGCGCTTCAAAGGCATCCCAGAGTAAATCAAGACCGCTCAAGATTAACGGTGGCAAATTATTCATGAGCCCAAGATCTCCTGGCCGGGAATAGCACAGTGGCCTGGGCGACGTGTCACAAAGCATCGGGGTTAAAGAAAATGTGCGCGCACACACATACAACACACATGCACACACACACGCACACCTATCTCACTGATGCTACTGCTGCCACCGACACAGCTACCACTTAAATCAAGTGTTTTGGTTATTCAGTGTGCACACACATTCCTAACAGCCAGAGGGAAGGCAGAAGGAGTGAGTGACACCAGAGGTCAACAACACTGAATGCGGTTATACTCACATTTTTACAAGCATTACATCTGCTCACTGATAACCACGCTCTGTTTATGTAATCAATAAACCAACGCAATTTCGAATGGCGAGGGATTTCAGCAACACGATTACCGGCTGCCTGACTGGCTGACTCGGGCGGATGTGGGAACAGCAGCACCAATAATGCAGTCAGGCAGGGGGAGCTCGGAGGGAGTATCTGTTTAGCAGTGACCAGCTTCGGCCTGCGCTGATTCCCCCGTAATAGGCTTTGGGCCGGGCTCCCACCGGAGAGTTTGGTTGACAATCTGACAAAGTTATCTCAAGATAAATGGGTTACGGGTCGGAGGCGGCAGGAGGGGAGAGAGGGAGAGCGACTTGACTTCTCTGTCAGTGATGTTTTGATGGAGGATGTGTATAGCCGCGAGCGGTGGCGCTAGCAGGTCCCCCCAGGTAGATTGGAAGATTGTCTTTGGCTGTATCTGCAAACAGAGAACTGCTGTGTGTGTGTGTGTGTGTGTGTGTGTGTGTGTGTGTGTGTGTGTGTGTGTGTGTGTGTGTGTGTGTGTGTGTGTGTGTGTGTGTGTCTCTGTCTATGGGGAAATCTGATAGCTTTATTAAGAGGAAGATTTGCAAAGGCAGAACACAGCGCATGTGAAACGCCACCAGCAAGCCCAGAGAAACCCGAGGCAAAGGTCGCAAGTTCAACATTTTAGATAGGCAATTTTTAGATGTACAATGTTGATAAGTCTAAACAAGCGGACGCTCCGTATCAGCCTATATCATGAGCCATTTAAGTAATAACTGGGCCTGTCTCTCACTTACTATCACAGGAACACACAGACACACGCGTGCACAAGCACAAAAGTTCTCTCTTCACCAGAACACACACACACACACACACACACACACTGTACAGGAGAGCACCTATCACCAAGCCAGACCCCTTTTTACCCTTTAATTCCCCAGATAAAGAGACTTTTCTCTGATCCTGTCAGTCCGCGTTATCTGCAACGCTGGTCAGCCAGTCCACAAACTGCGGAGCAAATTAGGCCCCTAAATGTCAAAATTGCTGCACTTTATTAAGTTAATTAGATGCTGAGTGTACACGGGACAAGACGACAAACACAGACGGACAGAATGACAAACACAGAGGAGCGCTGACAGCCACTGCACAAAGGGAGCCAAACACACAGAATTATATATGGACGTATACGGTACATGCATGCATTGACCTGTACTTTGCAGACAAACAGTCACACATATAGATGTTCAGTTCTGTATACATACTGTGTGTGCAATGAGGCAGAAGCTTACAGGCACTTACAAACATAAAATGATGTTGTGAAATACAGCTTATTATGCATTCCATTTAAATTAGATACCATAAGCCCGAGCACATGCATGTCTGCCGTTGCTTCAAACAGCAACACACAGAATGCCACGCAGGCGTTTGCAGTATATCATCTATACATGCACAATGAGTCACTCAGTCAATAAATCAATGTTGTTAGTATTAGAGGATTTAAAAGTTCTTAAAATTCAAAAACAACAGCCTGAAACTTTCTTTTTTACAAAGTTGAGTTTCAACAGCTTTTTGAATCAGTTGGTTAAATGATTAAAAACATCAGTTTCCAGATGAAAATCCATTACAGTTGTGTTTTGTTGACATTAACTTTACCTCCTTGTTATTCGGGCCCCACAGCCGTCACTACTGCAATGTATACAAAAATAATGACTGTATTTTTGCCTCTATATACAGTATATGAGTCTGTATTTCTCTGACATTATTAAGATACAATATGTAGAAAAAACCTTTAAGGTCCATTTTGTAAGAAAGCAGAGTTTTTTAAGTCTCGTTCCAAACTCGTCAAATACTGACACTTTGGAATGGCAGCCGACCTGACCTGCAGCCCCAAGCGTCGGTATGTGACGAGTTGGGAATTCTTACAAACTTGGCCCTCAGGTTGTAACCCTTCCCTTATGCTCCTGGACTGCATCCTGGAAAACTTACCATGAAGCATTCCCAATACAAAAATATTGCACATTATACGGGCTATGAATGAACAAATATGTACATGTTTTGTATGCCAAAAAGTCATTTACAGTGTAAGAAATGTATGGTATGTTGGTGTAATGACACTAATGATGTTTGGGGTCAGCTAGATGGTCTGACTGCCTGTTACACCTCAGTTACAAAACCTTAGTAAAATAAATGCGGACATGCCAATTTGGGAATTCTGAGATGTATTGCTGCGTCCAAAATGTACCATCAGCACCGGTCTCTGTTGTATTTAAACGTGCTGTAAGCGTTCTTAGCTAACGTCCTCCCCTCCCTCATTTCTACGTCAACAAGCTTTTTCACATATATTTTAATTTAAAAAAATATCACTTAGAGCAGCTTTAAATGTTTTGTTGTTGTTGTTGTTGTTGACATCAGAGTTAAAGGTAAAGACAGTACAATGAAGGAGTGACGTGTTCAATCCTACTCTTCCCTCTTCTCAAAATCATAAGGCTCAATAACTATCATTCTGCTGTCTGGTTCAACTTATTCAGAGCCTCAAAAGGATATTTTAGCCAGCCTTTCTAAACCTGTTCAGTGCCCTTAAATCTGTATTTTCTAAACCCCTCCGCCATCCCGACACTTGAAAGCGAACCGCTGATCAATGCTTCGCAGACTGTACTAATCGATTAGGAGTGAACAGAGAGAGACGGGTCTAATGGCTGGTCCTGACTGAACAGGCCTTCTCATATGAGAGCAATTGTTCATTACAGGGCTATTTCATGGTGTTCGTCGCTTTGCAAGCTTCTGTCTTTCATTCAGCAGCGCGTTGGATGGAGGAATGGCCCCGGGATATATTGTCTGCTCAGAGCTTGAATGTTGTCATGCTAGTTCCCAGTGATTTGCCTCGTGCGATTCAAGACTTTGAAAAATGGGAAATGTGTTTCGCAGACTTGGGAGAGGAGGGCTGAATGTGATATCAGCGTTACCCAGTGCAGGATGTGAAAGAAAAGTCTGTGGGAGAACGGAGTTATGTTTCAGTTCAGTCGGAATCTTAAAGTAATGTTTTAGTACTTATGGCGACTTTAATGTTTTATCACAATCAGCGTTACATCCAGGCTTTTTAAATGTTTTTTAATGTTCCTCGGCGCTCACAGGCGGAACAATATTCCGCTCATGCAGCACAGAGAGACACAGCTCATATGGTTCACGTGCAGTGCAGTATGCGCTTCATATGCATGTTCGACAGCCGCGCCACTCTGAGGAAGCCAAAAGCAATAAGTCACGGACAGATTCTTGACTGTTGCTCTCAGTTGAATTATTTACCCTACATTCCGACAATATGTAAAGTTCCCAAACCATCTCAATCGAAATCTGCCTGCAACACAGCTCAGTGATTCTCTCCATGCTAAACGGAGACCTCTGGGCATGACAGCAGCCATACATTATTTCTACCACACACACACACACCCGTGGCTCACACACCACACATAGCTCCACATATAACCTCTGATGCATTATTTCTCTAGCCTTCAGTGCGAGAGTCACAGGTGAGTCCTGGGCGCTTTCATCATAGTCTGGCTGTCCGGCTGGCTGGCTGCAGTCTCATCTGTCCCTGGGTTGAAATTGCCAATAAAGAGGGTCTCATATAGATCACCCCCGACGGGGGCTGGCGACCTGTCATGCAGACCATGATTCCTAGCTTTCAGAGAGGGGAAGAGGGACAAATAACCCTCTGAATTTCCCTATATCTGTCTCTCCACAACCTCCCCCCCTCCACCATACCGACTCTCCGTCTTCTTCCTCACTCGCACACACATACATGTCCCTTCCACCCCTCTTCGGCAGGCCATAAAGTGCCACGTGGAAGGGATATAGTGGACACAGTCATAGGAGAGACAAGTGGCGGCCTGAGCTTTCACTTTCCCGCTCCAGAGGTAGTGAATCAAACTAATGGGTTAAAGACATGAAGACGGATGAGCGGGAGGATTAGGACCCAGGCAGAGGTTTCCCAAATGTGTTCTTGTACGCCGGTGATTCTTAAACATTTCAAACTTCCATTTTCAAGTTCCATTTTAACCTCTTGAAAAGTGAAGGGGAAATAAAAAGGCATTAATGTGCCCCCAAGTGAGGCACTTTAACAAAAGAGGCACCACAGCTGAACCTGTTGTGGGGAGCTGATGTTACCAAACTGCTCCATCAGCCAGGATACCGGTTCATGTGCACAACATTCTAATGCCAACACACAGATTTAGGGCTTAACAATAAAATTATTAGTCATTCTAGTGTAGAATTATAATAAAATGCTCTTTAAGGTTGGTAAAAGTGGTGCGTTGGCTTCGTTTCATTATTTGCCTTCTAGAAGTTCCACATGATCCCATCTCTTTTTAACAGTCACCTTCTTATTTCACTTCTTTTTCATTTTTTTTCTTTTTTTTTTAAGTTGATTTTTACAAGGCAGAGTCCTGCTTCAGATGCAACTGGACTGGAGAGGGGAGCTGGACTTTGTGATTTTTCAAAGAGCCACAGTGCTCCCTGCTGGCGAAGCGCAAAACAGCAGCACCACTCTGAAGCTGCACAACACCGGGCCCACAGCTCACAGTGGGCGCCACGACATGCGTGCATATGTGTCTGTGTGCACGCTTCGACCTCACACCGGGTTTGCGCGAGTTCAAACCTCCAACAACGTGGGAGTCTCCCCCCTCATCAACCCTGCTGCCTACAGCGAGAGCCACGGCGTAACAGTTTCCTCCAAGATTTCTGTCTGAATCATGGACGAGGGACAACAAGGGAGAGTGAGACAGAGAGGGGGGGGGGGGGGGGGGGGGGGGGGGGAGGGGAGGGAGAGAGAGAGAGAGAGATGGAGAGAAACCTGCATGGCCAGTGGGCAACTTCAATAAAAGACAATCTGACTTTTCAGAAGCTATAATAATCAAGATCCTCCCACCGAGGTTGTTTGTCTGAGGGGGACACGGATGGCTACGGGTAAGGAGGAGGAAATTCAGAGCGGTAATTAATAGTCCTAAGTGACTGCTGCTGGATGGGAGGCAGGGACAGGGTTTGTTGTTACTGTGAGCTGGTACTGTGTCCCCCAGCATGTCCCACAGCCTTGTGGGTTGGCATGTAAGCAGAGGAGGAGGAAATGGAGAAAGTGCCTTTATTACTTGTTCGTTTGTCTGCGGGGCCTCTCCTGATCAGTCAGACTCTCCCTCCTTTCCGCACACACACACTCACACACACACACACACACACGCACACACACATATGAACATGCCTTCCAATGCTAATCTCATGTCACAAATGTTAAGGGAAAGACACGAAATGCCACAAAAATGTCATCACTCCACTCCTGTCACTGGGCTCATCCAACCCTTCAACCCCCCTCTCCCTTGTAAACATATTCGAACATACACTCATTTGCATGTGTGTGTTTGTGTGTGATGGAGTGGGGGGGGGGAGTGGGGGACCAGCTTGTTGTTTTTAGCCTTTGGGTGCCTGTTCCTGCGTGGAGCAGCAGGGTGGTTCCTATAATCCCATCACTGTTGTCGTCATGAAGGCCCAAAGGTCCCGCCTGGAGGTGCGACATTTCTGGCATCCTCTGACTCTCCCTCCACTACAAGAGCCAGCAGCTCCAGAGCCAAAAAGACACACTGCGCGGACTAGTCGTGTACTACACTGGCTGAAAGTGACTTACTGTATAGTCGGGTCTTGCCTTGAAATAAATGAGAGACGAGCGAGATTTAGATGTATTAAGGAACAGCAAAACAAGAGCAGAAACAGTTTATGGATGAGTTGATGGGAAAAGGGATATTTTGGTAACAATCATTTTTTTCTTCAGTGAAAATGTCAAATGATGTTCTGGTTCTAGCTCCTCTACTCTGAGCAAATGCTACTTTTTTGGTGTCATGTGATAGTGAATTAATATCTTTGACTTTTAGGCTTCTGTTCGTGGGGTAAAAAACATTACGATTAAAGATGTCACCTAGGGGTTTTTTGGGAAGACACTTTACAGACCAATGAATTCATTGATTCTGAAAATAAATGTTGAAAAGCACTTGTGATGATAATGTGGTTAAGACAAGTGCTCTGTGGCAGTTTTCCCATCAAGAAGAACAGCATATGTTGAAAACCGACCTCTTTCAGAATGACTAATTTTGGCAGCTATTACAAAAAAGCAACCCAACCAAAAAATGTCAATTAAAGGGGCGCTATGTAGTTTCGAAGAAGGAATCCAAACCCAGCCAATGAGGTAATATTGCGAACTCAGAAATATTTCATAAACATTTCTTGAATTATCTTTTCCATAACTGAATAAACCAAGCTGTTCACACAGGAAAATGAAAATGAGCCGAGATCTTTGAGATCTTCTGATTAAAATGTCTTTCCCCAGAACTACGTACTGCACCTTTAAACTCTTCCACTCAGACAAATCTATTTTCGTGTTAGTTTCTTCAAAAATGGCACCCCCACCCCCTCTCTTCGGACAAGATAAAATCAAAAACAAAACCTGACAGGAGCGGAAGGTACAGGCAGCTCTCTGACCCCCATACATCTGTCTGTCTTCATCTCACAACTCGCAGCCTTCTCCCAGACTGTCACCCAGCCGCCTGGCGCCCGTCCCCGTGTTCACTCCGCGCTAGCACCAATATGCAATTTCACCGATCCGTGCTGACAGCGTTCATGTCGACTACTCAAAACCGATCCCTCCCCTCTCCTTTTTGCGAGCATCTGTGTGGTTAAAATACAGTATTCAGTCAGGGCGCTTTCACAGGTCATGAAAGGTAACAGAGGAGACAGGCGGGGCTGTGGCCCTGCATCCCCAGCCAGACAAATCAGTGTAACAGCATATTGTAAGCTACAGACTAAGCAGAGGGGGCTATATCTACCAGGACTGAGGCTGTGTTTATGGCTATGCCTGCCTTGGGAAGCCCCACGGCACTATCGGTGACCCCCACTGTAGATTTCCTTCCTAATGTGACCCCAGATTATGTATCACAATCGGCATGAGAAAACTCCCACAGGCTACAGTTAGTCCTGGGCACTGGGGATCGTTGTCCTCAGCCCGCCTGAGTACAGACAGGATGTGGCAGCTTGGAGGCATTTAGTTAAAGGAGACGCATTTTAACGCTGCAGGCATGCATTTATGGGAGCCCTACTAGGGTAGAAGTGTATGACGTGCTGGATCCTATAAACAAACAGCATAAAAAAATGGAAGGTTGGATGAAAAAAAAAAAAGAAAAAGGAAGAATTAGCCTTACCTTGTTCCATGGCCTCTAATCATTTGTGATAGTCTGCGTACTCATTCTTATAATTAATTTGCTTTCTCGGACAGCTTTTTCTCAACAAATTGGGTTTAAAAATATCATCTGTTCTCTTACATTAAGCACACGGTGACAGGGAAAGATGTGGATATGTGGGTATGTGCAAGGCAATAAACATCAGCGAAAGCAGATCACTGCTGCCTGTATGAGGATCAAGTCACACTCGACATTAAACTCCTCATAGTTATCTTGTTATGTTGACAAAGTGAGCTGATATTTATAACCGAGATGTTATGTTTAAGTTGAAGTTTAATTAAAAAAAAGCATAACAGGGTTGGAAATTCATCCTGTAATCTGGAATACCACATACCTTAAAGGCACAATATGTAAGAACTGGTCCCCTTTGATTCATGCTCCCAACAAACAGAGGTAGCATATCACCGGATTAACCACTAACTGCTGCTGACTGTATTATTTTTATACATCCATGACTGTAGCTACTGTTAGCTTGTTTGCTCAGTTAGCCGGACAGCTAACCCAGACTACCAGAGTGTTTGGAGAAGCCTGCTTTGGGCTGCAGGGAGAAGGAGGTTTTCATCAGTAGGTATCTCTTTATCATAAAACATTGACGCCTTTGAGTCAAATGCGTCAACATTTATTTAGTTATTTCTTCACATTCTGTTGATAATTTTAGCTGAGCTACAGTTCTTACATATTGCACCTTTTACTCAGACAAGAAGAATTACTATCTTTGGAGAAAAGATGAGGTGAGGTGAAAGATAGAGAGTAAATTTGTATTTTCTGCTGCCTGCTTGTTCAGCTGATGTGAAAAAAAGAAAATCGCATTTGCCGTTTCTTTGTTGTAGGGAAAAATATGACCCACAAAAGTGCGGATAAAAAGGGACAAATATGGACATATGGAAAAAACATCATGAATAAATCGATCTTGCTGTTGTCCCTCAAAGGCTTCTTTTTTTTTTTTTAAATGGAGGACACTTTGACCTGTCACAGTGGAGGAAAACCCCAGGTGTAAATACCAAAATAAAATGACTCACTGTCACATAAAACAGAACCCTTGCTATGAAATGATTATTTCTTGTGCTTTTCCTCTTATGACAAATCAGACCGTCTGATATTGTGTTGTGCGGGATTGAAAATAATTTCCTCCAATTAAGCGGTTGGTTGATGACTCCCTGAAGCAGATTTCCAGTTTGTTTTCACTCACATTTTGTGTGCCTAGAGGTTCTCCTGTGAACAGTGTGTTCCCATGCACTAATACAGTGGTGGAAAGTAACTTTTAGAAAATGTACTTTTGGCACACTTACTCAACTACAGAACTGAGCTGATGTACTTGAAATAAGTATTTGTTCTTTACATGACTATATACTGTACTTTTACAAGCATCATTTATAATAATCCAATATAGCAGCGACAATTATTCCTGCATAATGAGTACTTTTACTATACTTAAGTATGTATACTTAGTACTACTTGAGCAAAATTGGACTCTCAGTTGTAAAGCAGTGTTTTTAAATTGTGGTCTACCTAAACTCTAGCATGTCATGAATCAGCCCTGTCACTGAAAGTAAATGTAGCCATCATACACGCTGCAGTACAAAGTAGTCACAGTGGGCTTCAGTTTGGACTCCCCGGCCTCTGTCTCCCTTACCCTCCCATCCCTTGTACATTTTATTGCAGTCTGAAAAAGGTCAATAAAAATCCAAAATATGACTTTGATTTGTATTTCTGCAGACATCACCTCGAGCCTTGTCATCCAGGTGAAACTGTTACGAAGTGGGACCGCTGCCGATGGAGAGAAAGCATGTATTGCGACACCTCAGCCCGACTGTCACTCTCTATGGTGTCACAAATACACACACACTTGGACAGTATAGAGTTAATAAGCCCACATTTGACTGACAGGTGACATTTCA
Source organism: Diplodus puntazzo (assembly GCA_963678695.2). NCBI lineage: Eukaryota > Metazoa > Chordata > Actinopteri > Spariformes > Sparidae > Diplodus > Diplodus puntazzo. Next base: position 13,246,680 of record OZ023171.1, on the reverse strand, counting down.
TTATGGAAGAATCGCAGAGGCACAGTCCAAATCCAAACAGACACGACACACACAATGTCACAGCCGGGACACACTGCAGAGACAGACAGCCAGGCAGACAGGACAGGGAAAATTTGCTGCAGGACTTCAGACTGAAACTCCAGACTTTCCACTGTCATTTTGATTCCATTTAAGCACAAATCCTCATGGGGAGGTTCTGAGAAAACAGACATGTTACTAGGAACTGGCAGGATTGCATAACGTTCGGTTTTGATCAGTTCATCCCCATGCTGCTGGGGGGTTGGATTACAGAGTTGAGCCCATCTAAGGAATGCTGGGATATGCTCATATTCAATAACAGCACACTATTCTGATAAAGCGCACAGTGTGTTTGTGTGTGCGTTTGGTGAAGTCAAATTAAATGAGCTTTATTTGTCTTGGGATGTGGTCACACATACTCCCAAAGCACAGTCTAGCCAATCAAACCACTAAAGCTTTGTGTTGTTTGTTTTTACACTCATATATATCATTCATCATTTATCTGCCATCCGTTACAGCCTTTTTATATTATTTTAGCCGACATGAGTGAGCATGATTGCCAGTGTGGCTTTAGGGTAGATGTGTTATTTGTTCACAGTTTATTGTAGTTTTGCTTTAGATTAAACGTAAAGTCAACATTTTTAATTTCTGCTTTCTTCTGTGTACAAAATGTGCACTAACACAAACAACCTGGTCCCCATTATTAACAACTTATATTGTATCAAAACGTGTTAAATAAATAATTTATAGTGTAATTATTATTCATATTTTTAAAAAATGTCTGTTCCATTTGTTATAAGTTTTCCGTTATGAGCGTTTTACCCACTATTGATTTTTTTATATACCATGTTTCATTTTATTTTATTTTATTCTATTTTATTTAACGGATCGACATCTCATTCACTGATGCAATGTGATGAAAGACTCGCTTGCTGTGCTTTTATTGGTTAACTCTACCGTCAGTCAAAGCGTATTGGGCGGGAGTTGACACTTTCAGCCAATCGGGTCACACGCACGCTGCACTTCCCCTCCGACGGTCGGAATCATGGCGCTCCGGGAGCTATCATCGCTGGAGAAATTTTTAGGATTGAAAAAGCCGAACAAGTACAGCACACAGGGGGATAAAAAGGTGACATGGCCGGACGTGTTAGTGGCGTCCACTGTTGACTTTAAACCGCTGTTTTTAATGATACACGAAGCCTGTAAGCTATTGTGTTTAGCACACAGTAGCTAGCTGGATGATGCTACCACGCTGGTCATGCTTGTCGATAATGTAACGTTAGGCTCTGCGCCACATCTACCTTGTGTTATCATTCGGTAGTCACGAATATTTTACATCAGGTAGGCTGATGCTTAAAACGCATTCAGGCAGGCACATTTGAGGCCAGCTGTCTGATATCCACAGCTCAGCACAATGGAAATAGCTCCTTGCTTTGCGCATGCCCACATGTGTAAAGTGAGAGGAGGAGTGAGCTGTCACTGCTGCAGAGTTACTCTGTAGTGTTGTGACATGACTTACACCTGAAGTATTGACGACTGAAGGGGGACGAGAGAAGATAGCTTAGTCTATAAGGAAAGGTTGATGTTAACCCACACATTCAGCCTCATTTAATTAATCTGCCTTATCAAGTGGATTGTTGATATCACTGTGCGTATAAGACACTCCCTCAGAGCCAACAACATGTATCACAAATGTGTTCAGTCAGACCTTAAGAAGGTGAAAAGCATGTCTGAAATTAAATTCTGTACCTCTTTTTCTCCCTCTCCGTCTCACTGTGCTCTCCCTGCCTCACCTCTGCATGCAGGTACCTGTGCTACAGAGTAATAATGGTGCTCCACTGGTGGGGCTGGTGACCATCGCCTGTCACCTGGTCAAAGAGGCCAAGCGCCCGGAGCTGCTGGGTGACTCTGCAGAGAGCAGGGCTGTGGTGCAGCAGTGGCTGGAGCACAGAGTCACCAAGCTGGACGGCTGCACAAAGGAAGACATGAAGACCATCCTGAAGGTAAAGATGCTGATATTTAAGAGAAACCTTTGACGTCTTGTTCTTTCAAATTGCTGTTGTGTTGTGTCTGTAGACTGTAAATGTGTCTGTACCCACGTTTGCCCCAGATTTTAACACACTCAATTGTGCTAATGCGTTTTTTTTTGTTTTCAGCCTCTACCTTTGAGAGGCGCCACAGCATCTCAGTTTTTCTCACATTCCCCATCTCTGCCCACCAGCTAGGCCACTGTGCGCGTGTTTGTCTTGTTAAGGCGCAAGCGACAGGAATACAGACTGATGTATGGCCCTTCAGTGACATGGCCCCACATGACAGAGAAAAATGCTTTAATGTGCCTGACGCCAGTCAGCGTGAAATGGATCACCAGCCACTGGTCTTCTGGACGCTGGGCGCCTCTTGGCACTGTTGTGTCAGCGTGAAGTGTTTGTGTGTGTGTGTGTGTGTGTGTGTGTGTGTGTGTGTGTGTGTGTGTGTGTGTGTGTGTGTGTGTGTGTGTGTGTGCTTTTCTCAGCGTGACACACTGTTGTGGCATGGCTGAGGAGTCATGCTGTGTGGCAGCATGCTATCTGGACAGGCCTCTTAAATATTTTAATGGTGCCACTTACAGAAGGAAGTCGCCCTGAGCAGCTCTTCTCTGGTCCCCGGTGGCCCCCTGTCCTGTCCTGCTGCTTTATCTCTGTCCTTAACACTCCTCTTTCAAGCACACCAGTCATCTCACATTAAATTGTCAAGAGACAAAAACTGTCATCTGCAGGAGTCCTTAAACTTTCTCACCCCAGGATGCAAATAAGAAATTCATAGTTTTTTTTAGGCTGAGACTTGTTTCTGAAGTGAACATCTTGTCACTCACGTAATATGTTGACAGACAAGCAAGGCCAATTAGGCCCTGAACCCAAAGTTAGACACATGTGGACTATTTAATTTGTTATGTGAAGCAAATGCCAATTATATTGTACATATACGGGGATAAGTCCTTACTTTTTCTTTTGTCAACAGAGAGCACCAAAGTCCATGTGCTGCATTACAGGTTTCATGATTTCTTCCTTTCAGATGGCTGTTTGTTTTTGACAAAAATCATTGCACTGTAAATGTGACAGCTGGAAAACATTTATTCATTTGAGATGTCCTCAAGTGTTAACGGTATTCTGATATTACAGTATCATGAGTTCATCAACAGTTTGCATGGGGCCAGCAGGAAAATGTTGGTACATTAAACTAGCTGTAACATCAGAGTCAAATATGTGGAAGGGCACCAATAATAAATGGTCTCTTGAGTACCTATACATAGAAAGTAATGGACACAAAGACATGCAATGAACTGCATGCATGCAATATTAATTAGACATTAAATACATCTTGTGTGGTATTCTTGCTTAATAGTTCTATCCTGATGTAAAAATGAACAGCTGCGCTTTTCAAGCTCATACATGACCGACCCAGCATAAAAAACACAAATTCTCATGCACATTTTTTAATTTTTGAAAGTGTTTGCCCCCAACTCTGTTGTTACACAAAACTTTACTCTGTTAAAATTCTGCTGCAAACTCTCCCAGCAATGTTTTATCTGAATGTATGAATGATTGCGCACAGTTATGGGTGCACGGTTAAGGTGGGGGTAGGTAGAGAAGGACCCCGGTCTGGAGGTCCATGTTGGGTGGGGGTGGCAGGGGAGCCGTCTCTCCTCTGATGCTCGACTGGGCTTCAGCTCCATGGCTGTAGGCTAAGAAAAGCAAGGATCTGATTGTGGAAAGGGAGGAAGTCTGCAGTCTTCATGCCTTGTTTGGCATCACCCACTCTTGCCGCACAATAACTCCATTTGCCCCCAAGATGCTCTGTGTGCGTGGAGTGTTCCCTTCGCACAGTGTACAAGTGCTAAAGATGGTCCTTTCCCCTGGGACCAGCACTTCCATGCACGACTTTGCACACACAGACATGGACTGAGGAATACGCATGACGGTGCCCAAGTTTAGGACAGCTTCATTAGATTTGCAGGCGAGGGCTGGAGTCATTTGGTTGCGGAGTAAACAAATAGTCTGTTTTGTACAGCATCTGTGCTAAGTCGCCAGTCATGGGGAGAGATGCTATACCCCCTCAGGTTACATATTATTCCTAGCCACATAGCACACACACGCATGCAAGCTAGGATCCAGACTCGTGTACCTCACGCACCCACAGATATATAGGTTAACGAACCTGCTGTCATGCCTCCATCAAGAGAGTAAAATTATGTTGTTGTTTTTTTTTATTCTCTTTTGTTTTAATTTGTTTTTCAACATCAGTATAAAAGAGTATTTACAATAAATCCACAACAGACTTTCGTGAAATGCAGAATAAGTCATGATAGGACCAAAAACACCACCTCCTCTCCTCAAAGAGGCTTCATTAGTTATTCATATTAACATAATTTTCTTGCCTAATGTATAATGTATTCATCTGCCATGTGAAGACAAGTGTGTTTACATGGGAATACATTCCATAGCGCATAAATTAACAGCCTCATTTGCATTGCAAAGCTTTTTATGTTGTGGAAATTATTCTTGCAGGACCTCAACCTCTACCTGCAAGACAAGGTCTACCTGGCTGGGAACCAGCTCACCATAGCTGATACTTTCATGTACTATGGAATCCATCCGCTCATAGTAAGTCACCTTTTCTCCACCATTCAGACTTTTTTTGTGCTTAGAATCACTTGAACTGTGATGTGTGGCTAAAACATAAAGTAATTTTCAACATAGTGAAAGGAATTTTGGGAATACTTAATGGTTTGGATGAGGGCTGAAGCTAACAGTTATTGTTAATTAGCGTGTCTATTTTTTTTCTGTGATTAATGGGTGAGTTTTGTGTATACATCAGGAAATAGTGAAAATCGCTGTCAATCACATCTTGTTTTCCTAAGCTCAAGATGTCCTAAAAATGTGATATTCAGTCACAGAGGTGTAAATATAAAGAAATATTGACATTTAAGAAGCTGCAATCAAATGATTTTGACCAAACTGATCATTCTGTTATCAAAACCGTTGACAGTTAATTCAATAGTTTATAAATGATCGATAATCTGATGAATTTTTAGTTTGGATTAAATTATCGTAGGTTTTGGGTTAAAAAACATTGAAATCCTTAAATCAGGTTAGGTTCAGGGTTGCCGTCTACGAATATGATTTTTAGAGTGTTCAGTTAAACTTGTACTCATTTAAGTGCACTCCAAGGACACATTTAAAGATTTATGTAACTATGGATGAACTTTTGCTCAGCTTTTCAAAGATTGCATGTTCAGGGGTAAATGTGATTGATTTGCTTTGCCTTGTTCTCACCATGATTAACCAGAGACTCATTCGTCCATCCCTTCATCCCTTCATCCACCCTTTTCCCTCCCTATCAGTGCTCACTTCCGTCAAACCACAACTTTAATAAGAAATTTGTCACAGTGCATAACAGACAATTAGACCAGTCATTTGGCCAAAGGGCATGAAGAACAAGTTGGCAATAAACACACGGGTTATAAACACATTCTCACTTCTCTTCAGTGAAATAAAGTGATGTGGCACAAAGTGAAGTCTTTAGCCTCAGACCAGGACAAGTAAGTTTGTTATGCCTTCAAGGTTTCAAAAAAAAAGTGAGTTCAGAAATGGGAGAGACGGAATGAGATGGAGGGAGGGGGGGGATCACATGTTGAGAGATGTCAGTGGTTGTGGCGGAGATGGAAGGTTCCCCCCCGCCACCAGGCAGAGGAGCGTCACTTTGGTTTGCGATCAGTGTGGTTTTTAACCTCGGGGACAAGGGGTCAGCCAGCCCAACCCTTAACCGCAGCCTGTCCTGATGTTCAATTCATGGAAAACAACATTACACAAACATTAAATCTGACTGTTGCTAGAATGGTTTTGGGCTGAACTGTTGTCCGTGTGGGGAATTTCCACATTCCAGTTAATTAGATGATGAAAATGCACACAGCTAATAAGATTTTTTTCTAAAGACGTCCTGATGCATTTCGGTATTGTGCTTCGCCACCTGCATTGTGCAATAACAGGAAAGAACGTCTGTTTTGAAACAAAGTTGTCAATCACAGGCAGATGCTAGAATATTGTACGGCATTTGTCGTACTGAGAGTCCAAGCAACTTCGGCAGAGCTCCACAAAAGGGTTTTCCTCAAAACTGAGCAGTTGTTGTCGTCATTTCACAGGCCATGATTTGTTGGCATTTGTCACTGCCATCAGCACAACCTGTGCATCTTCAGTTCCTGATTTGGAAATTGAAGGGGAATAAACCTTCCAGTGAGCAAAGCTCCAAAAGGTTTCAATAAGAGGAATCATTTCTTCCTTCCAGATAATTTTCTTATCTCCTTTTTTTTTTATATTTGGTGAAAATCTGTCAGGGGTTTCCAGGCTTTTTGGCTTGTGATTATACAAAACTGTGACCCTATGAAAACTGTTAACTTGTGATCTATATGGCATCACAAGTTATCAGTTCTGATCAGTATGACTGCAGGGGAATTTTTTCATCTTGGTTTTTAATGTTCTGGGTAAAATAGAAAATAGATAAAAGTACCCAGTTTTTGACAAAAAATAAGAGCAACATTTTTAAAACAGTCAGAACAAAATAAGCATAGTTGTGTCCAACACCAATACCAGAAAAAATACCCCATGATTAATCAGTTAATTGTACTGAGACCAGTGTTGACCTCACCCTCTCCTCTCTCCACCAGGTGGACTTGGCCATCCAGGAGAAGGAGCAGTATGTAAACGTGACACGATGGTTCGACCACATTCAGCACTACCCCGGAATCCGACACCACCTCCCTCCCGTAGCCGTGCTCAGGAACAGAATTTACACCGGCAGACACCACTGAGACCTGACTCCACCCACCCAACCCAGCCTGACTCGTCACAGTCTCATCTGTGTTATGGTGCACACCCCGGCAAATGATTTGGTGAAATCTTCACCATCATCATCACAATTTAAGGATGTTTCTTCATAGTCACTTCTACCCAAGATCTCTCCTTTTATTTCTTTTTTTTGGATCATGATTCCTGCCTTTTATGTTAAGTCCTGGTCACATACCTGAACACTTTCTTGTTTGCTCTTGTGGGAAAATCTGTAAAGAGCAGAAACACTAAAACCTTAGTATGAGGTACTGAACCTCCATGAAGGGATTCCTTGCTAAAAAAAAAAATAATGCTCTTTAAAAAAGCAAAGTTTGTTTTTAATCATTATGTTGTTCAGTACCATTGGCTCAAGTGTTGGGAGAGGAAGCATGCAATTCTGGTCATTCAACCCTGCTAACTTTATTTAAAAGAAGTCTGATGTCTTAACACTTATTCTGTTACGAGGGAGCTCAATGGTGTCAATTAGGTCTGTCCTTTATGTTTTTTGGTTTGGATGTTTGTAAGGTTATTTTCAAAGGGAATGCTGTACAGGTTGCGTTGAAGGGGAAGTGCTGCTAGCTTGTTGAAAAGGTGTTTCTATTTATAAATGGTGGTTAAATGATGATTCTTTGTGTAATCTGAGCCTTGAATATGCCAACGACAAGTATTACAGGTTCAAAGAAGACTTAATAAGATGTTATTTAACTAGCAGTACATTATGTCCTTAGGAAACGCAGCTTCCTTCATGCTTTATCAATGCATTTTCAGCAGCAGTTTGTCAGAATAAATGTGGTCGCCTGTTTAAAATCCTAACCCCATAATGACCACAGTCAGTGGGGCCCTGATGAATCGGCCTCTCTCAGCTCACAGCCATATCAGGACCCTAGTGTTTGTTTTTCACATGCAACTCTCAGCCATTTCACTGGACAGTTGAGTTCCTCTCTATGTGTGTGTGTGTTCCTGATTACATCCGCGCTCTCTGTCCCACTTCCTCACCACCAGTCGTGTGGGCAGCAGCGAGCAGTTGAGCGTCAGCCCCAGAGTCAGAGATCAGAGTGAGGCTCCAATCAGTCCCACTACCACCACTGTTGATGCTGCAGGCCACAGAGAGGGCAGCGGGCTCACCAGCTGCCACACAGATCCAGCCAGCCAAGGCCAGAACCCAGGCCCGTGGGCGACAGTCAGCCACTGTGTGTCATTTCAACCCTCACGCTCCCACGGGGGGCTACTGGAGAGAGGGACCACGGAGAGAGAGAAAAAGAGCACCCAGAGGCCGAGGGATCTTTTTGTGACATGTGAACAATGATCCGCGCATCTGAAAGCCTCACTGCTGCTGGCTGGATGTTTGCTGTTAGCACTATTAACAGGTTTAGTCGTGGCGGTGGTGGCAGAACCTGTAAACTCACATTATGTTAAATGGTAATTATAAATAAAACAAAGAACAGTCTGAACATGTGGTGCGGTTAGAGAATTATCTATTCAGTCAGCTCCTATTGATCAAATTCTAATTTACTAGGCTTTTGCTGGTGTATAAATCAAAGAGTTACTTGTACACACTAAGGTCTTTGAGTACAATAACTGTCGACTCTACAAACACTCAGTTTTGTGTTCGCCCCCATGCTTCTCTTGTTCCTTATTGTCTTATTCTGTAAAAGCGCTCCCATTTCAGCCTTATGTTTAATTTCCTCCAGCCCTACAGGCTCTACGTACCTTTTCCCGTCTGCTGCTTTATGTCATCTGATGTAACCATGCTGTTCACCTCGTGCCAATAAATCAAAGGCATTTGCAGCTCATGACCCCTGACCCTCTCTGCAGATATTTTTTCGCTATGTTCTTGTCGCATTCTCCAAGAATTCGTTTTGCGTAAACGAGCCAGAAGACAGAGCCGCCGTTGAGTGAGGCTGCGTAAAGAAAAGGCTCGCTGAGTGTTTGCGGCAAGCGCTGTGAAGAAGATGTGAAGGATAAAAACAGCTCGCAGTCATTTGAGCGAGCCTTGTGACTAGTCTGGGCAGTTTATGATGTGGTCTACCATTAAAGAAGGCCTTGTGCTCTCGGTTTTGTTAAAGTTTGGTTGGAATGCTGTCTCAAATGCGCAGCGTCAGACGTGACCCTAGTTGTGAGGTGTAAATAATGAAGCTTCACCCGCATAAGTTGCAGCTGGACGGATCGTTCTGAATTCACATGTTTGGGATGATGCTGTGTTCACCGACCAAAAGCACATAAAAAACTTTCATTGTTATGGATGCCAGGGAGCAAAAAACTTGACTGTAAATGAATGATGCATCTCTTAATGTGCCCATGAAAAGATTCTGTTAAACTGGCATATGACAAACCATGGAGCACATTACACATGATATCACTGGCTTGGACGGTGAAAGGCAGAATATCTACACAGTATAGGTTAAGATAAAATACAACCAATAAAAAAATCATTCTTTGGAAAAGCTGAAAGTAATTGGGTAAATAAATTACCAAAGTATCACAAGCACAAGTAAATTATACCTAAATATACGTGCATGTACATCCTGTATACTATGGGTCAGCCGATTGCTGATATTCAGCATTTTTTTTTACTATCTTTTTTGTTTTGTTTTTTTTATCCAATTGCTAATAAAGTCAATTCAAATTGAACCCGATGCAGCAAGAAATCTGAAAGGTAACTTAAGTTGTCAAGTAAATGTAATGGAGTATAAAGTGCAATATTTGCCTCCAAAATGTACTGGAGCGGAAGTATAAAGTAAATTAAAAAGCAGCAGGTTTAAAAAGACAAAAAAAAAAAAAGGATCTGAATTGAATAAACTTAAAAGGTGGAAATTAAACTGATAAAAGTGACCTATGCTCAAATAAACTGATAAAAACAACAAACCTATTTGTTTTTTTCAGTCATCCTCTGGTTCATCATCTGATATTCTTCAAAGTGCTTGAGAATGATCATGGCGATAACACGTCATGATAAACATCAATAATAAATGGTAAACATATAGTAAATTAAACTTCAGTTTGTAGTTTTTCACTGCTAACAAGCATCTATTAAGAAATTGTTTATTGTAAAGTTGCAAGTTACAAATGCTTTATAAATGTAATTGACTGAGAAATAACTAAAGTTTAAATAGATACAGATTTAACATGTATTAATGATGGTTATTATAAAGGGTTTCCATTGCGGCTGTAGAATACTAAACGATGATTAGCCAGTCATCCCGAAACTCCTCCGTCCTTATGTGGCTTAGTGCTGACTGTTGGCAGAATCTCAAAATGCTGGAGTGGTTGGGCCTCACAGTCAGAGTCCTCCCTGATCAAACCTGAGTGCAGTCAAAGCACAGGCGCAGCGATGAGGCCACAGCAGGTAACCGGGACAGAGGCGCCAATTAGAGACAACCTTCCCACGGACTTCTGAAGGCGACGGGAGCAGCACACTGCAGGGGTGGCCCTCCAACCTGAACACTCAAGACCCACCCACTTTACCAGCTGTGCCCCCAGCCTGCGGCGGCCTTATTGACTGCTGACCTCTCTCCGCTGCCCGGTGAGGGAGAGGTCGAAGGTCTAATAAGGTAGGGTTATCATCAGATTTTACTGATGACTTCATCTCCCATCAGGGAGCCGTGGCAGGCAGAGGAGCCTCTCACTGCCTCTCTCCAGCAGCGAAACAGAGGGCAGAGGTGGAATACGCTGTGAAAAGTTATTTAATAAGAATATTAAACTTAGGTGGTTAAGGAAACAGTACTTGAAGTTCCACAGAACTGAGAAAGATGATATTTCATGTGTCCATACATTCCTTATTAATGACTCCTACAATACAGACAACAGAGAGACCTGCTACATCTGCAGAATCCAGAGGTATTAGTGCTGCCAAGGCCAATAAGCACTGTGATTAAAGGCTGCCCAATAGTAAACCATCAAACCAGAAACAACCAAAATAAGATTACAGGAATCATAGCACTCCTGATGAATAAATAATAATACACATAAATAATTGGCATCATATTACATCACTGCCAAAGAGGCCATGCACTTAGGTGGCCCTTTTTCCTGTACATCAGCAAGTCATTACAGAGTCAGAATTAGAAGAAATTAATAAAGATGTTTAAAGGTGCTCGATTTACATCACTACAGGGGGAGGCGACGGTCGTGAAATATGAAAGAAACATAAGAAATATTTACTGTTCCATTTAAAACAGAGGACATTCTCAACTTTTTTGCTGATTAATATTTAAAGACAGCCGATGTAAAGATTCTGACAGTGGCAAGCAGTCAAAATATGGCATTAAATGATGCAGAATACACTGAAAAACATGAAATGTGATTTCATACACTCTGACAGAGTGTGATGAGACTTTACTGAACAAGTCTGGCACTGTATCATGCAGTTAGGAGAAGATCCTCGTTGTGGGTCATAACCATCACCTAAAACTGTCAATTTTCAAATGAAGGCTAAAAAAATTCCACAAAATAATTAAATATGTGACATTCTGTTAACAAAGTGGCTGTTAAAAGGATAGATGAGTCAGTAAAAAGACATTAAGGGACATAGGGTGACATTTCAAGGTATAACAACATGTCTGATAACTCGTAGGCAACAGCTATGTTCGCATTCAGCTACTAGTTAGCATCACGTGATGGTTTTACACAGTACGGTAGGAATGGTGTAAATCTATTCTAAAATATTCACAAATATCTTGGACACATTTATTAAAGCCTTTATTAAAGAATGTAATCCAATGCTAATGTTAGCTTGGGAGTGTTTGGATGCTAATGTAAGCTGATGTGTTATCAGATATGTAGTTTTAAATTTAAATATATAATCATTTTGTTGTTACTGATTCATTGAGAAGCTGTGAAAAAGTGACAAAGCATCCAAGCATTTGAGTTTCCCACCCTGAGCATTACATCAAAGGAAAATGGCTGCCGTGTGAATATGGCCTATTAAACCATTAAATATTTACACAAAAAGCAGTTGCCTGCTGCTGTATTAATGGTCAAAATATAATATATCTAACGTTTAAAGAGCTGGTGAGCTGATGGTTTTAGCCTCTAGTAACACAAATACACAATGTAAAGTGTCCATGGAGAGCAGATTTTGTTGGCGAGATGGACTTGGCGAGTTTGAAGTTTTACCCAAAAATCAGCAGTCACTGATCCGAAGTGAGCCAAAAGTTGCAGGAGCAGGAGTCACTGCAGTCCCTTCATGATGAGGGAAAAGAGTCAAACGTTCAGGCTTTACCCATGTCACCTCCTCATCCTCTCCCAACACCTTTGTCACCTTGCGTTAACTGAACATATTAGAGGGACAGTCGGCCCCTCCGCCCACGCAGCAACAAACGGCCGAGCAGCCGCCACCACCCTTCATTAATTCTTATTAACAACATCAGAGAGAGGGAAACGCATCGGCCGCGACATCTGCTAAGAGCAGGAGGACTCCCTCGTCTCTCGCTGACTGATTCAGTGGAACAATCAACACCGCGTGGTGGTGAGGGGAGCGTTAGCGTGTCTTAAGCTCTTTTGACAGGACTTATCGACCGCGCTCCATTGTGCCCTTACAATTTGTGACAGTTGTACCATGCGCCCATAAAGATGGCATCTGATTGTCTGTTGCAATTACATGAGTGTATGAGCAAGGATGCAGCTATGACGGAGGGAGGGTGGGCATGTGTTGTTCACAACATGTTCCCGCTGTAAAGTTATTCCTGTAGACATGAAGGAGAGATTTACTTTCTCCTCTTAATACAACTTCTATAGCTTAATATCTTCATAAAGAAATGTAAATCCGTGAAGGTTTATGCTTTGAGCAAAGACACACTAGTTTTGGTTACAATTAATCGTGTTGATGCTCAGAAAGAACCATATTAAAGGTACAGTGTAATTGGAATTTAATATTCATAATTATTAGCATTGTTGTTAGCTTAGAATGAGCCTCATATATTTACAGAAGGAGTGGGTCGTCTTCTATGGAGTCCATCATGTTTCACTGCCGTGTGTCTATTGTGGCCCAAAAAGGACGCAACAAACCGTGGCTCTCGAGAATGCCCCTTGTATGTTTAGCATTTTTTAACAGCAGCCACTGTAATGAGAAGGGTAGGCGAGGAGTATTCAGTTGGTTGGTCCTCTGGAGGTGTGTCAGACCACATCTAAGAGATTAACTGCATATTTGTGAGAGACAACAAAGACTCGTCTGCCAGATGTTGTTACATTAGCTGTTTAGCCCCATTTATATGCGTTCAGGGGTTAGGCTGTACCTGCATGAATGGCAGCTACTGGCATAGTCTCTGGAGCTACCTCAAAAATGTAACAAGACACCGTGGGGATACTGTGGGCACCCCAGCTCCAATTAGTCTGGATGCCATTCGGGATTGTTGCGAGTGAAAATGACATGCAGCATGTTAAAAAAATAAAAGAGTCTCAGCTATTTTTCTCCTTTTAGTAACACACAGCTGGCAAAGCCATGTCCAAAGCACACCTTCTTCTCACCAAGGAAAGTGAACACAGTTGTCATGGGCAACATAATTAAAACATAGTATGGCCTGATTACGTGCAATACATTCGTCTAGTATTGTGGCGGTGACGTCAGCGGGTGTTATCCGGAGGAAGGAGTTACAGTCACGGTTTGGATTTTTGGTTCATCATTTCCTGTTTTATTTTGAAGAGTACATCCTCATATGTCCCGTGTGACTTTCCACTTTCAATCTTTGTCTTTTTACAGTCCTTTTTTTCTCTGTACGCCGTTGTTACATTCATTCATTAGGCCTATTTTTGTCTATTTAAGCCTGTTTTTTTGTCTTAAGGTATTTGTCCCCAGGATCTATAATTTTCACGCTTCCTGCTCACTGTCCATGTAGAATGCAGTGCAATGCACTCTGCATAGGGTGTCGCGTTGCCTGCTCCTCATGTGCCTAAAGTTTAATTCTGGTTACTGTCAGTGGCATAAATTAAATTGAAGATAGGTCGCTTTTTGTCATGTCTTCCTGCCTGCCTCAGCGCCATGCCTTTGGATCCCTTTTTGGCCTAACCTTTACAATAACAACTATTTTACTGTGAAATAAAGTCTGGCCGAACTTTTAGATTGTTTACAACCTGTCTTATACTCATGTCTTGCCCTGTCTGAATTCTGTTAGTGTTCACAGCTCTCAGCAATCAACTTGCTACAATAATTGTTATCATAACCCATATAAATGATGGCCAAAGCGGAGAGAATAAGACTCAAGTCGTAATAAAATAGAATTATACTTTGATGTTTCATTAGGCAAATGCCTAACTTATGTATACTCTGATCTTGTCTTTCATCACCATCTGCGGAGTAGTACACCATTATTTAAAAAACTGAATCCGACATCTGTTAGATTGCTTACCTCAGACTATGGCTCAGAGGCTTTTCTATCGCTGTTGTCAATCTGCAAATAGCACTTTACCATATGTATGCATTTATGCCGGCAGAACTTCTGAAGTTGTTTTTTTATTCTCTCTATCTCCTGCAAGACACGGCCTCACCTCGGATTGCATAAGGATCCCAGGTGTGCAGCGAGACCGGCGTTTTTTACGAGATGCACCCACTCAGCTCATCAATCAGAGAGATGGGTGGCTGATTCGGCATGTTGGTGCTCAAGTACATATGTGTGACCCGGGGCAAGGAGATTGCACAAGATTGCACCTTAAGTCTCTCCTTTCTCTCTTTCACACACACACACACAGATAACTGTTGTTGAATTAACCGCCTCGATTGCTCCTCACCCCTTCTGCTGATCTACCTCAGCTGCCGCTTCCTTGCATTTTTTCTGTCCGTGTGAGTGTGTGTGTGTGCATTTGTGTGTGGTCATGCACCCATTCATGGGGTTATGGTTTTGGGCCTGGGGGCAAGAGGTGATTTAAGGGTGAAGGACGCCAAAAAAAAAAAAGCAAGGGAGAGGGTCGACCCACTAAGCTGAATGAGTTTAGAAAAACAGGCCTGTAGAGTGAAAAAAAAATGGAAAAATATTCTTTGGAAACATTTTTTAACGAAACGATAGCATACTTGGCCTCGGTTCAGTCAAGGACTTCTCATTTGCCATGCCGTCACATTGCGTGGCCCCCCGTCACAATCCTCATCCCCTTATTCAAATGCTCCACAAATTAGCCATACATTTATCCCCCCCTCCTCCTGCTCCATCCACCCCACAGGTCATGCCACTTAACTTCAGCCTGCCCCCCTGCTGTAATAGGTTCTGATAGGAAGCCTCCAGGGAAGTTGACTTCTCACTGAGAAGTGATACTAAAAGTAATTGCAGCTGAAACCCTGTGACAGGGGGGTTTGCTTTGAAAAAAAAAATGGAGAGTGCAGCACAGGGAGGGTGGCATTTGAAGTAAGCATAGAGGATATTTGGAGGGGCAAGGGGTGAGGGGGGTGAGGAGCTAATAGACAGACTCCTGGGTGGGCAGAGAGCAATGCCCTCAGCCTTTTACTGTAATTTGACCTCCATGGGAAAAAAAAAACAGCAACAGTCTTCCAATTTGCATATTTCTCATCTGCATACGTCACCAGGATGGCGGATTGTTTTTATGCCCCGTCTTTTCTTATTAGAAGAGTGTGCTTTTAATTTGAGATGACTAATTTATTTAAACCTGGAGATAAATGCAGAGAACTCTCTCGTTGTGACGCATCTCATTTCCCTAATGATTAAAAGAAAAGAGAACGCGGGGCTGATGACAATATAACAGAACATAAACAAGGTTTCATATCATTAACTTTGAATATGAGTTGTTAACTTAATGACCCCACTCTCTTTGTTATTCTTGTGTGAAAACCGGCTAGTTATTTTTTAATGAGGACATGGATGCGGGTGCCTGGTGGTTACGCAGAGGAATGCTGCATGAAATGACCCAGCACAATGCTTCCACCACAAAAAAACAAAAGATTTTATTCAAAAGAGAGAGGAGAGTCCATCTGCAGACGATTTAAGACAAAGGAGCTTCAGTTCCAGTAAGTTCTGTGTAAACCTTCCCTCAAGTATCGGCGGTTTCCCCTGGTGCAGGGATTAATCCAACAACAGAGCGAAAAAATTGTTCCCTTAACTGTTGAGTCCCTCTGTTTGCGTTTTAAAAAATGTATCTAATCATGACATTTTGTCTGATTTCCCTCAGATTTTACACTTACACATTTTCATTCCTATGATACAACATACTCACCCTGTATCTGCTCTGTTTCTTCTGAAGGAAACATGATTCACCCATTTTTGACTTGAATGAAGTTAGACTTTCTGTGAAAAGATAAAGAAATTGAAAAACTGAAACCATATCTGCTACAAAGCCTGCAACTCCCCTCCAGTTAGTTAGAACTGAAGAATTGGAGGTAAGACGTCTTCAAGAAACTGAAACAAGTCCAGTTCCGTTCATTACAGCACCTAGAAATGCCATGGCACATCACATTTATATGCATGTGTTTTGCATCAGCTGCCCTGATCTGATGTTTCTTCATTGCGTCAGACAGCATGGCAAGCAAGTTTTTGTTTTATTTTGTTAAGTGTTTCTTTTCATGTGCGTAAGAAGGCAAAAGTATTTATAACTTCCAAACAGCCACACTCAAGAGTGCACAGAAAAGTCCAACAGCTCCTCTTACCTTAAGGACGGAATACGTCAATTACTGGTGAAAGGCGTACCAAATCTTTGCTGTAAAACTACTTGGTTATGTTTAGGAAAACCTCATGGTTTGGGTTAAAAAAGCTCTCTTACATATCTCACCCCTGACTTTTGGTTTTACACTGGACACGAACAACGATCTCCGGGCTGTACAGGGAATGTTTTACCAGTCCACCATGTTCCCCTATGGCTTTTGATACTATTTTACCTGACGGCCTCCTTTGCTGTTGTAATAATGACCATGTCCACTAGAGGTCACCGCCGAACGAAACTTTAATATTGGTTGTATTGAGCTGGATTCATAGTCAAACTATGTGGTTGTTTTTCTGAGGAGGATTTACTGTCACCTCCTCATTTCTGCACACCTGGTCAATTGCTGCAAGAAGTGTGTGCGAATGCAGGATTTTGGAAAGTCAAATAAAACCCCCCCGAAATCCATTTATCATTTTATGACTTGTCTGTCACTGCATCTGTTTCTATGTCCTTGGTATAGATTGTAGCATTTAAGGCAAATCAAAAAAGGATACCGTCCATACATAGGTTCTCAGAAACACAGTAAGTGAGTCGCAGACTAATTTGATGGCAGAGTTGATATGAAGACTTAAATATCAATGACTCCACACAGTATAGTGTGCTACATCATACAGTTTGAGTGGAGTAAGTGACAGTGACAGGACGGCCAGTCAACTGTACTTTAATTGATTAATCTTGAAAGGACGCGATGATGAAGCAGAAACACACATTTTACTTTCCGTGTGTGTGTGTGTGTGTGTGTGTGTGTGTGTGTGTGTGTGTGTGTGTGTCTGTGTGTGTGTGTCAGGAGGGTGGCTTCACTGCTGACTGGTTATCTACTGGACTGAGGGCATGAAGCTGCAATCTGGCACAGACAGTCCCCCACCAACACACACACACAGAAACACACACACATTCTGCTCAAATGGCTTATTCCCCCCCACACACACACACATACACACACACACACACACACTCACTCACTCACTCACACACTCACAAACAGAGAGCACATAGAAACATACACATGACATCCCACAGACAAACAGGGCTGGATCGTTACGATCAGGGAGAGAAGGGGAGGGATGGGTGAGACATTCAGGAGGAGGAGGATGAAGAACCGACTGATCCCTTGAACTCTCATCAACAAACTCATACAATGAGTTCTTCATTTGTATCTTGTGACACAAAAAGTATTCATTTATAATAAATCAATACACAGTGAGATTAAATCATTGTGATAAACAAAGATCCATACATTGTTACTTTTGTATCATAATTTGAAATACATACTGACTTTGCACACATAATGTTGGTGGGTTTAATCTGTATTCTTTGGTGAATTAAAGGTCCTGGTGGATCAAACGTGTGTTAAAACATGAATCAACGGTTATGTTTGACAGGTGATGAGAAATGATGGCGTGTTACTCAGTTTGAGCCTGTTAAGCAAATAGTGTGCTGATTTTATGCATATCCCCACAACATTGTGAGTAGTTGCTGAGAAAAGAGTGAGAAAAATGAATCTGGAATGACCTGATAGTTATTGAATCTCTGATAAATAGTTCCTGGATCATTCAGAATTAAGGGGTATACAGTAGATATTGATGATTTACTAAAATAAACAGACTGGGAGATACTTCTACATTTGAATAAACTGGATTGTAAAGTGTGACTAAATAAATGTGGTTTTGCAGAAGAGAACTGTTTTCCTTTATATTTTGCTATATTTAGCTTTGAAAAACGTGGGATATTTGTGTTCCTGTGATTCAAAGTGTAGTGATCCAAAATAAAATCAGTCAGAATGATGTGTTTACTGGAAAAAAAAAAAAAGATTTTTTTTTTTTCTTCTTTCCACAGGGATGCAAGTAACTCCTTGTCAGGATGAAGTGACTGTTACAAATAAGGGGGCAGTTTTAAATGTTGAATGACTAAGACCTTATGAAACCAACTGGTTTTTAAATAAACCCATGACCAAGTGTGGTGACTTTCAAAGGTTACATTTCCTGAACATCCTAAGAGATACGTTCTAGTTACACTGAACACGTATTTGGGTTTGCGTTTTCAGTTCATGGACGAAGCACAGATTAGTCTACCAATCAATCCCCAAAAGTAGATGCCAGCTAGTGTACTGTCCTGGATTAAAATGGTTAAATTCAAGAAAATAATGACACAGTACGACACATTCTTTATGAAAAGGTATACCAACTATTTTTTTTGACTCTTGCAAGCAATCTGGCTGCTAGCTCACAGATGACAGAAGCCAGGGTTAGCTTGCTTGTTAATGCTAGCTATCAGTTGACATAATAATGATTATTATGATTACTGTTATTAATATCATTATTGTTATTATCATTATCAATATTATTATTTTCACAATATAAAGGCTGATGATGTTAGGCAGCTACTGTAACAGGTTTTCATTTTAAACCAATCCGGCTACTTGTTAGCTAGTTTACTACCTATTAGACTTGTTGAAAAAGCTCCTCTCTATTGGTGCCAAGTAATGAGGAAGACTGGATTTTCACCCATGTTTGAGGTATGGACTCAACTTTTAAACGGCTGCACAACGTTGCGTTGCAGCGGCCGATCACATAAGCTGGCGATCAGGCTAGCTGCGTGAATGACCAAAAGCACGTCAGACTGTTATGTAATGGTTAAAATGCTTTTTTTTCATCTGTGGATGTGTGGCACGTAAACGGGTCGACAGCAGCAACACTGCAGACATTTCTTTGTGTAACGTTATGTGTCACTTGTAATCACTCAATCGCTTCGTATCCTGGTGTTGTACCTATTAATCTGTTGACGTGCACCATTACTTGTCAGACCAACATGTTAATATTTGCACAGGGTGTGACCCTTCAAGCACTCCTTACCTTTCAGTCAATCAAATGCTAGCAGGCTATACCACGCCTAAACGGGCCATCTCGGAGATGTAGCCTCTGGAAGGGCACATCGGAATTATGGCACAGGCCAAGGCCCTCGTTATAAATCAATGAATATGAAAAAAAAATCAGGTCAAATGTTTTACTGGAAGTAAAACCTTCAGCTTAAGGTTAGACTGAGTTCTGCATGGAGTGATGTGTGTGTGTGTGTTTAACAGTGACAGGCATGGATAAGCAAAAGACAAACAGATCACTAAAAGGTTAAAGGCAAGCTAATTCTCCAATTTGCAGGGTACCAACTGGTGAGGGCCGCTTTCATTTTCACTGTCCCATGAAATGGATTACAGCCTCTCCATACAATACAATAGCCAGTGGGCCGTGTTGTCAACGTGAAGGGGCCAGGGGCTTCCATTCAAACCCTCAACTTGCACCCAGAAGAGTCCGTTGCAGAAAAAGAGACATTCTGAGAAGAAGCCGGGCATGATACTTTGAAAGATAAATCCAACCGATTAAGTTTAATAGTAAACCCTTAAAACAGTGAAGTTCCTGCCTAAGGTTAGTGACCCACAGGGACAGTGGATGATTTGCGTTGGTTCGCGAGGAGCGTGTTTCAGAACAGAGTTTGTATCATTTGATCTTGAGGGACGAACAGAAAACACTTCTTGTCCGGGCTAAATTTAACAGCACATGACACACAGCTGATCACTGGCCTCTTTGAAAAGCAGCCGCAAAACGCGGGCGGTGTGAAATCGACATTTGGACAGGAAAACACAAAGTCATCTCTGTATCTCCTGATCCTTGAACGCTGTGCTGCGCACACACACACACAGAACTATCTATCTATCTCAAACATGCCTCAGCATTTCACAAACTCTGACCCATCTGAAACCACCAGTTTTTGAAGTGAACTCCGGAGGGTACGAACGCACGGTCACACACACACTGCCTTCCCTCAGGGGTGAAGGTGGGAGGGAGAGGCGGCGATGAAAGATGCTGTTGATGCGGCGGGTGGGGGTAGAGGATGTGGGGCTCTAATAGAGTGCTGATAGGCTCCACAATAGACTCCAGTGTGTGGCGTTTAGCTTCAGGAGCAACCTCACACATGCATGCATACGTTCAGTCTGTCTTTTTTTGGAAAAAAAAAAAAAAACACACACACAATGTACACTAAATTATATTGTGATACAGAGATATGTCCACTAACACACACACGCGCACACACACAGACAAACACATATACTCAGGTCATACCCAGAAGGGGGGAAACTTTGTCTCCTTTACGGTGCTGGCGGACTCCCCTTGTGACTTTCGCAGCTGTCATGCTCCTCTTTACAGCCTTCATTCATCCACTCACCTCAGGGGCAGCAGCATGTGATGATGCCTCACAAACACACACACACACGCAGACATAGATAATGTACACAGATGCATAGATAGGATGAATAAGTTTAGACACTCGCCGACAGCTGACACGGTGTTAATGCAGTATGCTATTTGTCATTTCACACTGCGTACTTCCATTGCAATGCTAATGATATGCATCATATCAAGTAGGTGCGTTGTGTTAGGGTTGATTATATCCTGCCTTTTATGATGTCGCTGTCATGAGAGGAGTGAGGCCATTTTGAAATTCTATTTTTTCATGAAATTTGATCAGAAATCATTTTTGAACCTGTTACACCGTCAATAACGCAAATAAGATTTGTTTCTGATGCACTTTAATCTGAACAGAATCAATCAGCTGTGACTGAAATGTTTCAGTCACTGCAAATAAAGGCACTGCATTCATCCGCCCAGAAGATTTTGTCAAATTAAATTACCCTAACGTGCTTTCAAAACAAGCACTTTCTTCATTATGGCACTATAATAAAGATGTCAACTTCCGACAAGGCTCTCATGCTAAAAAGTCCCCTCCACAGCTAATGTGACACCGCAGTGTTCACTGCATCAGTGGTGAGTGTGACACAACAGGAAGACTAAAATGAAAATGTCCCCTCGCTCTGCGGCGTCTCTATAGAACAGTTGAGTAGCTTATGTGATTTCCTTCTTAAATCTCTGTAGCCAGGAGTGTTCTGCACCCCGCCACTTGGCTTTTGTGCTTTTTATAGGTGACACAGTGTGATAGACCCTGCCCGCAAACCCTCCATTACTATCATATTGGTCTCCTCTCAACTGTGTTCCTATGGGGCACCGTCACTGCCAAGACTGGCTGAAGTTTAGTCAAAGACATTAAGAGAGCACCTCCAGGGACAAACATCAGCCGAAGAGAAGAAGAAGAGAAGAAGAAGAAGAGGGAGAGGGAGAAGAGAAGAGCTGAATGATGAAGGTGCCTTAAAGCTGCAATCCGTAACTTTCAGCACGTTCGAAGATGACAGAGTGTGTGTAGTGGCATTTATGAAGCTTTTCAACATGCTGTTGGTAATGGAAAGCGCATCCAGGGTTTATGAATGTGGACATTTTATTTGCTGAAGTGACGAATTTAGAGAGCGCGGGCACTGACACATGCAAGTTAGCTACCGCAACCGTTAGCAGAATTCTAACTCGCATTTCCACATGTGCTAGCCTGGCTCTACTCGGCTTGACTGGCACATTAGACGAGCGCAGCTGGGATTTACATCTCCATCACAAGGCTACCTCCTTCAAGATGTGACTGTAACTACAGAGCACTTGTCTTTACAGGAAGACATTTCAAGACGTATTCACACCAGCGGGCTGGTCCATGGCTGTGACGACCGATCAGCGGAGCAGTTGTAAACACTCCTCCCAGCTCTATTATCAAAGAATGTGTGCTAACAAGGGTACACTAAATGGTGGAACGCACAATTAATTTTCTTATTAAATTAAATGAGTCCTTGTTGATGAAACCCAGCTTCAATGTGACCACTCTTTCCTCAATGAATATTGTGCTGTATTGCAGAACACTTAAAACTAGGGATCAAGACCATAAACTCATTAGAAAACTGTTTACGTAAGTAATAAATCGAGTGAGAAGTAGGGTCATTTTCTCATAAACTAACATTATTTTTGGAACCATTGGGGTCGCCCCCAGCTGGCCACTGGAGAGAATGCAGGCTTCAGGAACTTCCACACTGGCTTCACTTTTTCAGACCCGGAAGCTCATCAATATTTTTTACATTTAGGGGTTTCCAGTCTCAGTGGGACTGAATTTGGTAAATAAAGGTTAAATACATTAAATACATTAAAAATGTTCTTTGATCCTTCCAGAATTTCATTCAGTGGATGGACTCTCAAATGATCAGAAAGACATTTTGAGAATTTCTTTTTCACGACAACAATTCTGAGATATGCTCCGATAAAACATGTTCTTAACCTGAAGTGTGTCGTTTTCCAAGAAGCTCAGCCAGTAAAGAACAATCACACACCCACACTCAAACTTAGAAGAGTGACAGTATCTCCCTGGAGGAGGAGCGCTGCCATCTCTCGCCGTGGTGGTCATCAGCGCTAAACTCCTGTCAGGTTCCATCTTACACCCTAACACACAAACACACACACACACACACACACACACACACACACACTGGTCTGTCTCAGGACCGGACAGGCTCTCCAAAGGGGTCAACATGTTGTCACACGCACCAGGGAGCAGTGTTGTTGTTGGCAGTCCTTACCTCCTCACTATTGTCCATGTCACCTCACACACAGGAGACCTGCTGCGGCTATTAGCGTGCCAGCATGGCAGGGACACTCTGGGCCCAGAAGGACTTCAGCCTGGTTCAAACTTGGCAGCCATCTTTTATTTATTTATTTCTTACAAGAATAAGAGAGCAGTGGGGGGTTTTTTCTCCAGCTTAGGGTGCCGGCAGAGATCATAAGAGACAACACAATCTCTTCTGTAAGAATTCTTTTTTTGAGCTTGGCACATAACAGGTCTGTAGTAGTGGAATGAGTCAGCATCTCAATTTTGTAATGAGATACAATGAAAACTGCCTATTGGCTGTTCATTCTGGAGTAGTCTTGATAAAGCTTTACTTTATTTATTCGCTGGGTCTGATTTTTTCTAGGAAAGCACAATATAATAAAAAGGGAGGGTTGTGGTTTTTTTTGTTTTGTTTTGTTTTTGCCAAAGAGAATTTTGGTTGAAAACATTCAAAACGTAACTGCAGTTATCAACAGAATGTGAAGGAGAAACAGTTTCTTCATTATGTTAAGTATTGTGTTGCAGAGCATGTTGAGCATGCTAACTTGTTTGCCAGCAGTGAAAAAAAAACCTTCCCCCATGCCTGGTGCTGCAAGCTCCCTGTCCTGACTGCTAACTGCAGGGCTAACTAAGCTAAGTAGCTAACAGTAGCTACAGCTGGACGTAGTAATGCAGTTAGGGATTGTTCTGCGATTGCTCTCCATTTGTTTTACGTAAGAATTCAACAAGTGGTCGATTCTTACACATTGCACCTTTAAAAAGTGACATGGAATGATTTATGTGACGATCGCATTTTTGGCAGTTGGTAGATATGTCAAAGTTATTGTTCCTGTCTGGCTGCATCATCATAAATGCATCCTAACGCAGTTTTAGTTATCAGTGGTAAAAACATGTGAATGATGGTGTGTTTGTATAACAGGTTTTGCTATTTTCCTCCTTTTTAGAATATAAAAAACGCATTTCACATATCTTAGTGATGACGCGACCACGGCAGCAACACATACTTGGAAAATGTGTTCTTATGTCTTTTATGTATTTAAGTTGATTTAGGGCGTGATGTTTCCCTTAATGTTTCCACACTTTCAGTTTTTCACACTAACTACATGATTTAATTTTGACTAAATGGACAACTTTGTCCTCGGGGCCTTCCATCTTGAACCTTTTTTTAGCTCATTCAACAGTTGTTTCAAATCTCACTTTTCAGACAGGCTTTCCTTGATCATTTCCTGTGATGTAAATGTTCAGCGAGGAAACATTTGATGTTTTGTTTAATGTCACTTCTTATCATGTGCCTGACATTCACAGCTGTCTCACAACTGGGACAAGAAGAGGTAAAAAAAAAAAAAAAAACCTTGGTGGAAATGCCTTTCCACACAAACATGGTACATCTCTCCCAGGTGACTGCTAAGCACTGGCAGTAATTGAAAACTCGCCCCTGGCTGATTCCGTGTGTGTGTGTGTGTGTGTGTGTGTGTGTGTGTGTGTGTGTGTGTGCGTGAATGAGCACGTGTGGTGCATACGTGTATGTGTGAAACAGTTTTTTTCTGTGTCTGAGCATGTGCATCTGCTAGTATCAGCATGTATGTGCGTGCATGTGCGTGTTTGTTGGTGTTGGAACAGTGTGTGTGTGTGTGTGTGTGTGTGTGTGTGTGTGTGTGTGTGTGTGTGTACATGTGTCCTTCGTGAGTCTTCGTTACACACAGGTTGACACTAATAACTCCACCTTACTTGATTTTTATGTAGCTGGGAGTTGAACCATTTCTCCCAACAGGAGGATGAATTAATAACATTTTTTTAATACCACCCTCCCTTCAACCGCCCCCCCTCCCCTTTTTTTGCTCTTCCACAACGAGGGGCCAAATCTCTTCAGCATTTCCAGCCCTGTGAGCTAATTTGACAGCTCACGGGGGTGACGCTGATTCCACTTCGCAGAGACAGGTACCCTAGGGCTAGCCAGCTGGATCGCAGCGGATGCTTACAGATTTGGCTTTAGCTTCATGCTGGGTGTCATCTGTCTCTTTGGTCTGGCGCGGGATAATTTTTGTGTATGCGTGCATGTGTGTGTGTGTGTGTGTGTCCGCCCTGACATCATGTGCCTGAGCAGTTTGTGCCTGGCAGGCCTTGTCTGTCCAGGTTGGCCATCAAACACAGCCAGCATGGCCCTAATCTGACGAGGCACTGCTCCAAACATGCCACAGCAGCCCGAAAAGTGTATGTATGTGTGCGTGTGTGTGTGTGTGTGTGTGTGTGTGTGTGTGTGTGTGTGTGTGTGTGTGTGTGTGTGTGTGTGCATGTTTGAGTTTGTGTGCGTGACCCCAGGGCAGACCCCCTTTTTTCCTACTCCTTGCCTTTCTGCTCTGCTCTGTCCCACGTCGAATATCAGCGAACGCGCACACTCACACACGCACAAACTGAGGAAAAACTTCAAAAACCATCAAGTGGAGCTCAGCCGACGCTTCCCCTCCACCTCACAGTCTCAGCTCCCCCCCTCTGCACGAGTCGCAGTGTGTGTGCATACATGTGTGCGTGTTATTTAAGTTCATCTGTGTGTGTTTGAGATGCTGTAGCCAGGAGAAGCGATGATTTTTGCCCGCCGCAAAACGCAGAGATATCCTCATCCGGCGCTCCCTCCGCCCCAACATCTGTCACTTTGATTGCGGCCACTTTGCAGGACGCTCTGCCTCAACAGGTCTGGAGCCTTCCCCAGCCTGTTGCCCTCAGTCGACTTCGATGCTGCCTCTTGGAGAAAGAGGCGATCCCTCCCCGTGCTTGGACGAGAGAGGACAGGGGGACAACCCCCTATGGGAGAAATGACAGTGCAGTTCCTTTTAATCTCCAGGATGAGCCCCGAAATGGCGGCAGGGGCCCGCCGCGAACGTTAATCGTGGCCGACACGCTGGTCTCCCCCTTACGAGCGCACACACTTCCAGTCCAGTGCTGATCTCGGGCTCCAAGGAAAAAGGGGCAGTTCTCCGTCAGCGCAAGTTGAGCCTGACAAGGTTTCGTTCTGTTTCGCTGCGAAAGAGAAAAAAGTCTTTCCCTTCCCTGAAAAGCGCAGGATGATGAGTACATATGTTGATTTTCAGGCTGTGAGCCATGTACCGCCACTGCGTCTTCCCATCAGGCCTTGGGACAGAGTGACAGCGGGATGGTGTCACGCTACACAGTGACTTCTAAAGTGCCACTGCATAAGGGCCTTGAGTGTGTTTATTTGGGTTATAACCGTCCTGTTGAACTCCCATTCTTTTACTGTCTACCTTTGATTCTATTTTCTGCTTCCCACCTCCTAGCTCACCCCCCCCCCCCCTCCACACCCCCACCTCTCCTCCGTGGTGGACAGCTCTGAAGCATCTCGCCTCCAGCAGGCAGAGGGACAAGAAAGTGGTGGCGCCGGGACGAACGACCTGCCTGCAGCCCAGGGACTGAAGGAGAGAGAGAGACAGAAAATGAGATAAGAAGCTGGATACGGAGAGAGAGAGAAGGGCAGGAGCGGGTAGGTGGGTTGCTGGGCAGCAGGTCCTCTCCAACCACCCCTCCACCCCCCACCTCCCCTCCAGCCTAGAGGCCTTGGCATGCAGTGAGTAACACCCCCCCTCTCCTTCCCCTTCCCGTTCCCCCCCCTCCTCTTTCACATCACCACCCCCCACCTGTTCGGAGCCACGGTGCAGTGAGTGGCGTTCAGCGCGTTGTGAGCACAAAGCAGCGGCCCCGCGGCCCTGCGCCTGGACCTCGGTGTCAAGACCCAGCCAGGCTGAGAGAGAGAGAGAGAGAGAGAGAGAGAGGGGCAGGGAAAACATGAGAGAGGGAGAGAGCAGCAAAATGCAGAATAATTATACCCAGTGGGTAATGCGAGCACCGTCGTTACAGGGGCGGTGCGGTCGGGCCGGGGAGGAGAGAGACGCGGAGGTAAGAGCGTCACCGGGGCGAGCTCGCAAGGGCCAGTGGGCATGTTTGGTAAACCACACTCACAGACCTCCCACTGGACTGCTGAAGCACCGTTTGTGGAAGTGCTGCAGGAGATCATCTGGATGCCGGCGAGCGCGTACGCACACTGGGGGTTGAACCGCTGCTGCTTTCGGTCCTGTGTGCAGATCATATGTGGAAGTCTAATACAAGAGATAAAGGGGGAGAGATTGTATCTTATATGACAGGGAAAATAGATACGTGGTTAAAGTGTTTATTGTGTCCATACGCTCACGTCTAACTCTAAATGTAAGAATGATTTTACAGTGGGCTTTAAAGAGGGACTGTGTAGTTTTTGTAGAAGAAATACACAAACTCAGAATTATGATTTTTTTTTTTTATTGCTGAGTAAACAAGCTGTCCTCAGAGGAAAATAAGGTCCAAATAACACTGTTTGAAGCTGGAAAGGTGGCAGATTATACACTCATGAAAAGGAAGAGTTTGTTTATTTTATAAAAAAAAAAAAAAAAAAAAAAAACAGCCAATGAAGATTTTATTTCTTCTGATTAAACTGCCTTGTGCCTTGAGCTGATGGGTAATTCAAGAAGACTCTGTAACAGGAAATACATATTTTAATGTGCTCACGATTAATTATGTGTTATTTGGTTCAAGAGGGAAAATGTGAGCAACATTTCAGCCTCATTTTCAACAATTAAATAGTCTTAATAATCTTAATTTAAAAGGCACTTTTGCAATACAATAATACTTGACAATATATCAGACAGAAATATCCTAATGTTAATATTGCCAATAAAGCTGTTATGAAAGGCTGAACAGTATCAGAATGATCTTATCTAAAGCACAGCTACTGACAAAATGTATCACCTAATTAAGTCCTCTTTATCATGAACAAGTTTCATTCTTATGACTTTGAACAATGTCTTTCCTTTTATTCTGTGACAATTTTGGCGAGTGTCCCAGAAAGGCTTTGTGCTCTGCGCAGGGGTGTCAAATGAAAAAGCAGAATTCACTTAATAGACCTGTGGGACAGAAACACGGAGGAGAAACACATGATCCGCTCTCATGCAACGAGCTCTCGCATGCAAACTGCAGCCGAACATCAGGACGCTCGCAGATGCTGATGCAAGGGGACAGATATTTCCTCGTTATGCTGATGTTGGCCTGGCCCTCCGAATTCTTTAGTGCTGTGGAAATCTAAACTTTGGATAAGTTTGTAGAGTAGCAGAGGTCTGAGCTTCCTTTTCTCTTTATCCTATTTGAACTTCATTTGAGTGTTTGTTAAATTTCAAAACAAGAGATGATTTGAGCTCACATTTTGTAGAGGTCAAGATAATATTCCAGATTTTTCTTTACCGACCCCAAACCCAAATCATTAATAATGATAAAGGTAATAATATTATTATTATTAATAATAATGATAATAATATAATAACACATCAGGGAACACCAGTTTATTTATTAGAGAATACTAATGAATTCCTATTTTTAATTGGTCAAAATGAATAATTTTTTAAATTATGATTTTTTTTATTTGTAAACATGTCTCTTCTTTTATTTTTTAGTATTCTGAACCACAAGTTAGATATTTATGTTTCTCTGCTGTGCTTTAAATATGGTAATGTATGCTGCATTCAACTAGCCCCTCTCCCATACTCAGAGCTGATCTTAATGTTTTTAATTTCACCCTGCAGAGTCATAAATAAACAAAACAACAGGATGCACATTCCTGTCACGGAGGCCTTTGCTCGATCTGACATGTTCTGTTGTCAGAGATCCTCTGGTGCGTCTGCAGCTGCAGCGACGGGCTTGTTTTCCTCCCTCGGCTGTTGATCAATCACTTAATCTCTCTAATAGGCCCAAATCAAAACTAATGGTGCATGTAATAAGTCTTTAACTAAACAATGTGGACAGTGGGGGGACTTAAGTGGTGCCTTAATGATTTTCTCTTAACTGAGCACGACAGTCCTAATGAATTTAGGGCTCACAAACAAACTTTTGACAACTAATATGCAACATTCGCCCCCAACAATGCCCCTTCTCACTCTGACTTGAATATCTGCATGTACTTTGCTCTTGCCACAAGTGCCCTGTTTACTAATACATTTATGCCAATATATTTGCATTTCATGAAGTGTAATAAAAGCATTTACTAATCCAAGATAATTCAGTCACAGGGGGCTTTGCCAACCCTGGATTTTAAAAAAAAATAATGTGAGGGATTTGGTGCCATCTTGTGGTGACTGTGATGAAGACAATTCTTCAAACATACGGACTATAAATGTTCTTTATCTAAACACCTTATCGTGGCTAATCTTATGATAATGGCATCTTTACAAATGCAAATGTTGTACATATAAGTATACTTAATATTTAACTGTCCTAATGTGGATACTGAGAGGTCAACAAAGCCTTCTAGCCACTCATACTAAAATTAAAGTAGCTTATTTAGTGAGTTATTATCATACGTCTTGGTGTATTTATCTCCTGAGGCAAAACATCATACCGTAATTCCTAACTGGTCTGACTGTAACCAAAATAATCCTTGGCAGTAGGACAAAATTCAAAACAAAGCTTACGAGCACCAAGACAAAGATTGTCCCTGTGTGCGCTGAACATACAATAGGGACAATAACATTATGACTGACTGATATTTGATCATTATTGTGGGATTATAGCACACCACTTTCGAAAAGGGCAACCTTTAAAAAGAGACAAATTATTAATTTATAAGACATCACTAATAGCCACTTTTGGGTTGCCAGGTTGTGAAATATTCCTCTGGCGGGTGTTTTTTCATTTTCGGTTTGGTAATAATGCAGTTGGAAGTGATGGTTATTCATTAATAAATACGTGTTATTTTCACACTTTCTTCTTATTCATCAAATCTAGAACAATAAATGTTTTTACAAAGATATGTTAAAATAATGGAATTTGGTTACGATAATCTGCAGGTAAGAAGTTCTTGCGTCTTTCTGATTCAGAATATACACCTACAGGAATGTTTCACAACCTGGCAACCCCCAAGTTATATGTATAACACGGATGTATAAAAGCTTAAGTAGATGAGTTGTCAGCTTTGAATCACGCCAGTAGTTTTTACAGTCAATAGTTAAAATGTATAAACCCTTTTTAAAAGTGACTTGCAAGGATTTAAATGAACCAGTTGAGGAGACATAGTGCAAAATATAGTACAATATATTTGCAAAAATGTGATAATTCACATTCCTCCATCAAAGGTCAACTGAATGTATTTCAACACGGGTTGATGTGTGGAAATAAGTTGAAAAAGCAGGATTTTGATGTAACTTTGTTCCACCGCAGAGCAAGACTGACATCTGCTGTCCTCAGCACGCAAAGCCTCAGTCTGCACCAACTTCCTCTATACTACTTTCATTCCTCATATCTCTCTCACATAATCTTGCAGACGTTTAAAGGCTACCTCAAAATAGTTATTACTTACCTCAAAGCGAGACTAAAGAACAGTATTTCATGTGGACTTGTAAAAAAAAAAAAAAAAAAAAAAAAAAAAAAAAAACTCATACCAAAGATGTGACACCCCTCTATATCCGCCGCTTGGTTCAGTCCTCGGCCTCGTACCCGGAAGTAGTAGTAAATATTTACATCGCAGTCAGCTGAGTTCCCCTCACCTGACTGCAATTAGCATTAACGTTCTTTTCATTTTGTAGCTGACATGTATCACTATATCATCAAAGCATAGGTCACGTTAATGACTCATAGTTTATAGCAGCTATTTCGCTTTCACAATAAGCACCCAGTTAGCTTAGCATTTGGAGCATTTAGCAAGTGATTAGCAGTTAGTAGCTTGTTGAGCTAGCTGCTTAACAGGAGACACAACTTTGGTTTAACTACTAAAACCAACGTGCCAACAGGGTTTCTCAAAATGGACAAAATTGCTCAAGGTGAGTGAAAACCAACAGAGGGAAAAATCGATTTTGTTGTCGTCCCGTTTGCCTTGATGTTTGTCTTTTAATGCTCTGATGTCAGATTGCAGCTGATCTAATGAGATACAGGTCAATTAGAGGCTGTTAGAAATATCATTTGATGTAATAGATGTGAAGACTTGTTTGATTTCTGAAAAATAAATACTAAATCCATCAATCAAGACGCTGATATATATGTATCGCCTTACATCCATGACAGGGTTAAAAGGGTTAGTGAAACTTGGAATTATGTGGATAATGATAAGATTATATCTTTTTATAGAAAGCAAGCTGTCTAACACAACTGATCACAATAAGTTAAACATGCTCTCTTCTGTGTGTTCTGCATGTTTCTGAATGTATTTTGAACTGTGTTGTTCCTGCAGATGTTGGCGACATCCAGTCCAGACTGTTGGACCACAGACCAGTCATCAATGCAGAGATCCGCTACTTTGTCAGAGAGTTCGAGGTAGTTGAAGTTATGATGTAACACTGTGGCCTACACACTGTGATAATGACCATGTTCCTATCAACAGCTACACACACACCTTTTATATGTTCACATACTGTGCTGTTGCTGATCCAAACGTCACACATGGTTTCCAGGTTTTTTTGTCTTTCATAATATTTGTCATTACATTCACTTTGTCATGAGCATGATCAATATCTGTCTGCAGTCAAATTTAAAGGCCAAGAATTACGTACAGTTGTGACGATGATGTGACCCTATGACTTGGTGTTTTTGACTTTGGATTCAGTCAGGTAAATGTATTAGAAAACAATCAGCGAGGCACATTCAGTCAGTGCTGGATGATACGACAGTTAAGTATATTTTTTTTACTTTGTTGTTTGTGTGTAACAAGGCTAAGCTTTCCTCTGCTGCTGTTTAGGAGAAACGTGGGCACAGGGAGAGCAGACTGCTGGAGAACCTCAATAAAATGGTGCTGGAAACAAACCAGCAAACACTGCCCACAAATTTAGAATCCATGAACCAGCAGCTGTCTGACGTCTCTAAACGGTGTAAGTCTTCTTTCTCAGATTCACACCTGAGACTTTATATTAAATCTTAAATCCCGCTTGGCCTGACATCTAATCAAACTTTTGTATTTGTTGACATGTTAAATGCAGTATTATATTTAGTATTGGCCGGTTTCCAAATGTAATAATAAGAATGTTACAAAACAATGTGCTGATTGTCACGTTGACAGCTATGCATTTTGTGAACTTAGCTTCATAGCTAAAAATGCAGAGGCATATTCAGTAAAATATATACGTAAACAGTTTAAGACATTCGACAATGCTGTATTTGTTCTAATGAAGATGTAAATTCCAATATAAAACAAAAGAACATTTCTTTGCTTTTCTCACGTTCTACAGTGGAGGCTGCGAATCACATGGCAGTGAGAGTCCAGCAGAGGGAGCTGGAGGCTCAGCAGGTAAAAACAACTCCAGGCTTACGACTTTGACCGCAGGTGGACAAAACTTATGTCACAGCCTTAAAAATTAGATTGGATTGCAGATTCTGGATCAGAAATACTTTAATGAGTCACGTCATAGTTGTTCCCATTCAATAATAGAAATTATACACTGTAAAAGCTTGGAGAACATTTTAAGAAAAGTAAGTATGTAAAATGATCTATAAATGTGTCGAAAATGCCAGAATAAAATTGTTAAAAAGTCTAATGTACGACAGTGGATACTTCTCTGTCTTTCTCCAGATGGCAGCAGGCTGAACAGACTGTGGCTGGGATGGGTGTTGTCTTTCATTATCCTTTAGACTAAATAAATAAGTATAGATAAATTAGAAATGTTAATTGTAATGTATATTATACATGCAGTATTGATATCAGAGTATTGCATTGTTGAATTATTGCACACTGCCTTACATCATCAGCATCTTCAGAGCAGTGTAAGAGTCCAAACGAACATGAAAACATCCATCTTTATCTTTTCTTCGCTGTTACTGTCAACAAGAACCTCTGATCGAGCTGTGCTGTCTTTGCTACAAATCGAGCTCAGTGCGGTGCTAAAACTTTTTGTCACCTTTTTTGTTTGTTTTGTGTTTTCGTCTTCCTGCGTTCTTCAAGAGCACCCAGCTGCAGGCCAACATGGAGCGGTTGAAAGATGAGTGGGCAGAGTTCCTGAAGGAGCAGCAGCGATTAAAGGAGGAGATGGATGAGGAGCACGCCAAGGCCGTAGGACAAGTCAGTACTAAATACTGCGAAATGAAGAAGGACTTGTCCAAGTTTCAGCCCCTCTAATCAGCTGCTGTTTGCGAGGGTGCTGATGAACCAACACGACATCTCTTATTACAGGAACACTGTGTTTATTATGGACAGGAACAAAGCAAAACAAAGCTATGGGCTTTGGGCTGTTTTGACTTTTTGAGTGCGATTAACAATGTTACATTTTCACAACCCATCAAACTCACAAGTTTATGTCTTTAGCACATGGAATTTTCGCAGCACCTAAAAATGCCTGGAACATTTTTTTTTTTCAAACAAGCAATCATTTGATTGTTCCCTGGCCGTGAAGTTCTCAACATTTCAAGATTTTTAATGGATGCCTACCTGAAGGGTGCCGATGATAAATCTGCCCCGGCCTCAGGTGTTTGGCACCGAGCGGGATCATTATGTGTCAGAAAGGCCCCTCAGAGCAGGTGTGTTTAAAGCACAGGTCAAGTGTTGTAGAAATGAGCTCAAACAGAACCGTCTCCGGATCAAGTCGTCTCTCACCAGCTCTGCTGTGTTTGGAACATCTGACCTCTGACATTAATTTCAAGTAAACCAACTGTCTATGAAGTAACTTTTATTACAAAAGGCTGTCGCTGACACCATATTTGAATGATCAGCAGCAGCTGTTTTTTGTTTGCTTTTTTGCCAATTCAAATCTGATTTTAATCAGTCACATATCCAATATTTTCATTGCTGTTTAAACGGAAGAAATGTACATCAGATTTTTGATCCTCTGGTTTGAATTTCCTTCTCAATCCTGTTTTTAGTGCCTGTCATGCTGTTGAAAAGGAACACAGTGATAAGCAAACAATCCAAGTGTTCGTTTCTGTTGGATTAATTGCACACAGAGGCATGTGTCACAGTGAATACTGAATTCTTAAGCACAGTAATGTAAGAAAGTTGTCTCTGAGGTTGATTGTTAAACTCGCAGCACTTTAAGTGTTTTGTTTTTTGCTCCACACAATGGTGTGTTGTCGGACAGGTTAATGGATGGGTGGGCACACTAGGCGCATTCCTGGCATGGCTAAGAACAGAGTTCATCTCAGAAAATGTAATAGAACAAATATTTAAGATCCCTACCACACACTGCTTTAAACTGCCCACACCTCAACTGTCAAACATCCCACGTGAAGGAGCAAGCTGAGACTTCCCCTCATCCAAAAAGAAAAAGAGTTTCTGCAAGAGAAAATAGGAATAAATCTGTGACAACACCGCTGAAGTGAACTGAGTTCTGTTTCCCCTTTTCACAGAAGCTGCAGCTTTTTTCCATCTGGCCCCTTTGCTCTCATGCACAGCTACTCTCTAGCTGCTCTGTGTGTGTGTGTGTGTGTGTGTGTGTGTGTGTGTGTGTGTGTGTGTGTGTGTGTGTGTGTGTGTGTGTGTGTGTGTGTGTGTGTGTGTGTGTGTGTGTGTGTGTGTGTGTGTGTGTGTGTGTGTGTGTGTGTGTGTGTGTGTGTGTGTGTGTGTGTGTGTGTGAGAGAGACAGAGTCGGGGATGACTGGCGTCAGAGCAGGACAGGGAGGTTGGCGTGTCATCAGAGATCAGAGAGGGCACGGTCGTGCCAGCAGTTGCGTGTGTGTGTTTGTGTTTGTGTGCACACAACAGCTGTCCAATGTGGAGACAGCCCATCGTCGGCTAACGAGGAGCGACAATACGGAAACGCGGCCCACCTCTGCCAGCAAGGCACCTTTTCATCTGCCCCTGTTTATTTTTTGGGCTTTCGTTGGGAAGAAAGAAAAACAGCCCGAGTACACAAAAGGTCACCGCTAAAGCCATGTGAGCGTCAGCTATTCATGAGCACAGCCATAAACTCACAGTTAATACTTGTTTGGACTGATAAGTACGGGATTTATAGACGTTATAATAAAGTTTGACGTTGCCGTGTTATGTCAGAGTTAGAGAAAAATTCACGGTCAGCTACATTTTTGAGCACTTTAGTGATTTGTAAGTCAGCTCAGGTTTGACAGTATGTATTAACTCCCACAGAGTAAAGGGAACACATAAGGCTGGCTCTTCGAGGATTTACAGAACATCTACATGTAATGCAGATCTATTTGCGTAACTTTGACATGTTTGTGGTTGCTGCCTGGCCTGCTCTTTGTTGGTTCAAATCCACAAAACCATAAAATACCTGCCTGATGACCGGGCTGAGGCAGTGTGGGAAAGCGCAAGACCAGCGCTGTCGACAATCATGTGCCCTTCTCCGAGCTAAATTGACATTTCGCAGTCTGGGATTTAGATCAATGTCTGTTTGCAACCGAGGGAAAGCAACAACAACAGGTTTCGACATTCATGGGAATTTGGGTTTCGGAGCCGGAGCCAGAGATCTCAGCATCTGGTCAAGTAATTGTTGAGAGACTTGTATTGATCTACAACCTCGTTAGTGTCTTGTTTCGTGGTGCAAAACAGGAGAAGTCAAACGGGCAAAAGCGATCTTGCATTTAGGATAGTATCTGGTTTATCTGAATAGATAGTCGTCCAAAGTTGAGAGGAAACCGAGCATCCTATGTGCTCAGGCAGCTGGCACAGAATCCTCCGCTCTACGCAGACCTGTAAGACGACTCCACGCGCAGAGAAAGGGGTTGGGCAGCTGAAATGTTATCATCCTCCTCAGCCTGCTGCCTCGTGCCCCTGGTGTGTTTTTTTGTCTCCAGTGTGCATCAGAGAGCAGTGTGTTCTTCCTGTTTTGAAGGGAGAGCAGCACTCTCGGGCCGTGGAGCTGCAGGTCCCCCGTGCCAACACAAATGGTGAAGGAAACAGCAGCACCCAGCTGGAGGCCCACTGGGCCGAGGGACACAGATAAGGGGTGTGTTGGTGAATGCAATCTGATGCTCTGTCTGAAAAAGAGCTTTCCACAGCCACTGGAAAAGAATGGAATGTGTGACAGGGATGAAATGTGCAGATTACGTGAAGACATTTGCTTGAAAAACAGGATGCGATCTGAGTCATTCATTGAGAGGCTTTAAAGCTGCCGAAGCTTGAATGACAGCAAGTCTGGCATGGGCGATTGTTTCCAGGTTCATCGAGCCACCCTGTCCGGTGGCGGTTCAGCTCAATCAATCAGTTTTATCATTGCACAACAATACTCAGCACTGTGTTCTGGCATGATATAACATCTGCTCGTAACATTGACAAAGTCTCTGCTTGCCTCACATATTGCTATCACCAGCCAACATCTTAACCAAAGTTTTCCAACCACACCACCAGACCACACAACAATAGGCTGGCCTGGAGGAAGTCATTTGGTTTTCAGAGATTGGACTGTTCCAGCTGGCTAAACTGGCTAAAATATCATTCCAACATGTTTGAATTAATACAAGATTAGTTCTATCAGCTACCACCAGATTTGAAGCAAGTTATGTACCAAAACATTGCAAGAATGGATATTGGAGCCCTGCAGTGTTTTTTGGTTCCTTTCTTCTTTTTCAGCCCGGCATCTGCCCTTTCAGGTTTGGGTGTGCGTGTACACTCCCGATTTTTTGGCAAAGTTTTCCTATATAAGTGGAAACCAAAGCAGAGCGGACGACACATTTCTTGAAATGACTCTCCATTTCCAAAAAAATCAACCGCGAAACAAGACACAAATGCAAAAAAAACGCACGCTCGTCTTCAAATTTCCATGTGAAAATCGCTCTCCACTCAAAACCAAGTGTTCTTACGTCTGAACCAAACTTTGTCTCCGGGGCATCACACAAGAGTCATCAACTACACATACACAACAAAATAGCCATGACACACTGGTGAGACAATTCAAAACAACACTTTAAAAACCATGACGCTCGTGGATTTCCCCCAGAACAACCTCTTCAAACTAAATGATGAACAGAGTATGAGACAGTGCGTATGTATATAGTTTTAATATGTACTGTAAAAAATATGCATACAGTAATGACGATGATCATTTACCGATATAACCTTTGGGGAAATCGTCTATCTTCTGCCTCGTCTGAGTCCCGGTTTTTGCAGGGCTTTTCTGTGTGGATTTTACAAGGATCTCATGTGTATTATTAATTCTCTGGTCATTGCCCATGACTAGAGTTCAGGTTAGAATCCCCCGGCACTGTACCTGCAGCGTACCATGCAGAGAACCAGTTGCATCGCGCTGTACATTCTATCATTTCTATGTACGAAACGAAGATTCTTGTTCGTCCTCATCAGGGAAACCTCTGGGCTTCCGCACACAGCCGAGGAGACACCGATTTAACCAAACTACATCAGCCTGTATGGATACATTCATCTGAGAACATGTGGTGTGCAGATATCAATAAAATATTTGACACTAGTCTGCGTGCATAAGAACTGTGTGTTATTTGACGCATTTCTGGCTAAACACCAAAAATGGATAGATGTATGTTTTTGGATTTGTAGATTATACCCATATGTATGTGTAATCCATGCACAGTGCATGATACAAATATCCCTTCAGCGCTTTGCAGGATACTGTGCTGGATTGCATTAGCATTATATGATAATGTTTCATGTATTTCATTCACGTTTCTCTCCCCTGATTTTTGTCCATCAAGCACTTTTGTGGACAGTCTACCAAAGGTCGTTTGGGTTTTTACTAACCTGTGTGTGGATCCTTATCTTTGGCTGCTCTATCAGGATAAAAGGTGCAACGTACACTTTTACGAGTGTCAGAAAGGTCAAGAACAGCTCATATTTAAATGTCTATTCACTCTTCTTTACTGCCGCACTTTTTGAGAGCTAATAAAATAGCAGAACTTCCCAGAATAAAACAAATAAAATGCACCTGACCCCAGAGTCCTGCTACAGTTTCTGCGCAGCCGACAGCGATCTTGGC
The DNA here is from genome assembly GCA_963678695.2 of Diplodus puntazzo. Classification (NCBI taxonomy): domain Eukaryota; kingdom Metazoa; phylum Chordata; class Actinopteri; order Spariformes; family Sparidae; genus Diplodus; species Diplodus puntazzo. Next base: position 13,208,744 of record OZ023171.1, on the reverse strand, counting down.
ACTACCGCCATTTTCTCCTTGGCCTGATCACCCTTCATTTCAGGCGACCGATGAGAAAAAGCAGGCCTAACAGAAACACAGTTTCATTGTTTTGTGACTGAACAATAGAAAAGGAGGAGGTATTCATTCACTGACAGCTTATGAGAATTTTCAGCCTCTGCGTGCTCGCTCCCTTTCTTTTGTGCTGCGTGATGGGCCCCTGTGACTCAATTACCGAGGGGTCCGAAATGAAAATGCCAATGAACAAAAGCACCTCGCTTCCAAGTTAATAATCCGGCATAAAACCGCCCCAGGGAGCCGTTGATGGGCCCTGCGCGGATTGAAATGCAGGTGGTAATATGAATTCTTTGGCAATGGCAAACGTTCACCCAGTGGATCGCTAAATAAGAGAGGGAGAGCTCTCAAAGCTGCAGTGAAACAAATTAAGAAATTGATATTTCTCCGAGGGAAAGGCATGCTGGATAGTCTCAGACCCTGGCAGCTCAGAAAATGAGCACTGGGTGGCATATAAAAGCAATCACTGGAAAGGAACATGATGGAAATTAAACGTCCCACCTTTCACCATAACTGCCAGCACTCCCTTATTAGCACGCACTGATATGCTCCCTGGTGAAGGCCGACTCTGCAACATGTCAGTTTTTATTATGTACAGTGAACAGAGTCACTTTCTTAACCAGATGTCTTGATCAGATAATCTCCGTTTGAAAGACACACGCTCCATTGCCATCTCTTGTTGCAATACGAGGTCTAATTAGCTGAACTGTACGTGATGTTTTGCGCCTGTTCAGTTTCACTGGACAGCCTGGCTAATACAACAGCTCAGGTCCAAGAAACACAGATAAGAGTCCAGCAACAACAAACACCTTCCTCAGTCAATCACAGGGCAAACAATAGCCAGAGAGGATGCGGAGAACGGTCTGTCGTCGGCCGGTGGCCACCAGCAGCAGCGAGGCTTGTTGTCGTCTAGATTCTTGAACTGTGGAGGAATGTCTGGCTTCGCTGCCAACCACATACCTTCTCACTGGACTTGATTTTCCCTGTTTTCTGTACCAGACAGGTATTTTCCTGATGTTATCTCTCTGCCCCGTTTTACACAGCCTGCTCAAGGCGGAAGGTTGCGCTGTTATTTCACCTCACAGCTCTTGAAAAAGACTTTTCAGGTCTGTTTTGTTTATACAGCACCACAACTAAGGTTTTCTCATGACTCTTTTCAATTGGATCAGGTCGAGATTATAGTCTTTAATCGAAGCCCCTGTTGGTTTGATAGTAATACCGATGCGTTGGGATTGTGGGTCGAGTCGGCTGCCATCAGAATGTGAAAAGTGTCAACTTTTTCTGCTCAACATAGTTGCTAATTTTGGCGCTGATCAGGAAGTCTGCACAGGGAGTGTCATCATGAGAGCGGGGAGAGTGAACCAAAAGGATAAAACTACAACAATGAAACTAAAATGCTCCGTAGAGCTGAGACAGACTGCAAAAACAGTCAATTTTAATCTGAAATAGCTCAATTGATTTAACCTTAGTCAATTTACTCGACATTAAAAGCTACAAGCTTCCTGCCAACTCATTGCACTCTAGATTTACTTACTAACTTCTTCCTTGAAATGTTCCTGCTTTGACATTGTGAAATAAAGAGTATGATTCAAATCTAATCCGCTGGTCATGAGAAAACCATTTGCTCTGAGCCTTTTTGATCGTGTTATTTATAACTCATTGTCTGGGAAGTGATTTAAGGAAATAGGTCATGGAACAGAGAGGAGAGAGGTAAGCAATATAAAGGACGATTAAAGGCCTCAGTTATTGAAGTAGCAGGGATGTTGCACAATACAGAACAAATTGAAAATTGAAAAATGAAACACTCCAAATTTCCAAGTACTGTGTATGTTGTTCATCTGTTGAGCGTCCAGTTCCTGAATGTGACTTTGTAGGAACATACCCACAGGGCTTTTCCAAAGGAGTATCCTCAGCGCATTGTTAGGAATACTATAAAATAAAACTGATATAGCTGTAAAAGTTTAAATGGTCCATAAAATCAGACACCATTCTCAGGGAAAAGGCAAAACAGGTGGTTTCCAGATTTGGACAAGATGTTTGCAGCCATAATTTCTCACTGATAAGCCCTATTTCACCATCAGTCACTTTAGAAAGACAGGATTAATCTTTAAACCGCACATTCCAACGCAAGCTTTGTGATTTTTATCAGCTGGAATATAATACTTTGAGATACGTCAGTTTGCTGTTATCAAATTTGAATTAACAGCCCAGCAGTAAACTCTTAAAATCAAATTAGGCATATCTAATCTGGGCAAAGAATAGTGTGTATTGGTTGTATAACAATAATTATAGTACCCAGCGCTCTGGATGCCTCTCAGCTCCTGATGAATGATAGGCATCTTAAAAACAGGATTATGCTTGAACATTTCTGGAAGGCTTGATAGAAGAAAAGGACAAGCTGAACATTTCACAAAGCTAACAAAGCATAATGCTCTTTTAAAAAAAACACACTTTCACCATTGTCAGTTGGATCTAGGAAAGTGGAATTTCTCCCCTGTTGTTTTGAGAACAAGCCCTTTGCTCTTGCTCAACGATCTCACGATGAGATCTCAGAGGAGCATCTAATATCCCACCTACCTCAGCCCCTGCGACCCAATAAATCAATCAGTTGTGCTTTACAAGCCTGCGTGTGTTACCCATTCAGGAAATAGAGGATCCCTGCTGTGGATCACAGCTAAAAAACCATCCTGACTGACAGAACAATGAGGCAGACAGCGGAAGGCGGAGCAAGGTACATGCAGAATGTGTGCTACTGCATACTTGTTTGTGTTTCTGTGTAGATGTGATTTTTTTTTTATTGTGTGTGTTTGTGGCAGCTCCAGCCCGTGAACCCCCTCCGAATGCGAGTCAGCCTCTCATCCCGGCTTTCTCCAGGGAGGCCCGGGCTCTTGGCAGAGGAATGCATGGGAGTGGGCTCCTTCAATAAAGGCAACTCTCTTTCAGGGCCCCAGGACGGCCCTGGGCTTTCCTTTTCATCGTCTCCCTCCCCTGTCTCCCTGAACCCAAGTAGGCCGCTGCTTTTGCTACTGCTGCTGCTTCGTTTCAAGCGTAATGGGTTTACCTTGAGGCTGAGAAGGAAAGGCACAGAGGAAGGGAGGAGTCCAGACCTAAAATTATGACTCACCTACTGCATGCCCATGTTAAGCACTGGGTCTCATGACATCTTGTTAGAGCACAGTGTGGTTTTGCCTGCCATTCAGCAGGTAACACTGGGATCACATTTAACAGTTTATCATCCTGGTTAAAGACATCTTTGACTGGATGTTTCAGAACAGTCTGGATAATCTTGAGGACATTTTGGGAAACTACGCTAATTGTTTTCTTGCCAAGAGTTAGAGCCAGAGTGTTAGAGGTGCTGGTTTGTGGACTCGCTTTTTTTTCCCAATAGCAGTTTTAATGCTTAACTAAGTGCTGCTAGCCTTACATTCACACGTAACACATACAGTAGATGTCAGAGTGGTACTGAACTTCTCATCATATCCAAGCAAGTTAACCAATGAGCCGATTTCTCAAAATGTTGAGATGTTCTGACTCACCAAATGTAGACTGTTCGTATAGCCGAATGCCTGCCTTTGGCTAACTAGTAGCAATAAATACTATGCAATATAAACGTTGTATATATAATATAGCATCTATATAAGAATATGCTATGCTACGACAGGCAGCCTCGCACAGCCATCCAAAATACCCATTCGCAAATGTAATCATAATCATAAACTAACTTGGAATTTCCTGTTTTTACAGCAGTTGTGCATGTGATTTGTCTTAGGGATGATGCCGTACTTGGCTGTCCAAAATGGGGGTCAATGCATGCATCACGCACAAGGTCGCATGATGGGCCACACAACGCTTTTGAGTATCTTTTATGGGCACCTTCACTCAAGCGCCACTGAGCAGCTTTTATAGGAATGAATGGGGCCTCGTCTCCAAACCTGCATCCAGGTTTTAATATAACTTCCTTGGTAGTGACACTTACCTCACCACGTGCAAAACAAGTTACCCACGACCCCTATTTCACAGGGGCACCATCACTGCATTTTTGGGTTTAGCGCCACTCAAGACAATTGTGTTGACACATAACAAAATTCCTTTCAAATATGAGAAAGACAACAGTATTACACCTACTATCCACTTGGTCATTCTAAAGGAACTGCCTGCATAATGAATCAGCAAAGCGTCCTTGTTAGCGACTTCCAGGCCTTTTGCAACTGCGCTTTCAATGATCCATTGAATGCATAAATTTAAGCTTGCACTCAATGCTCTGCACCCAGCAGTGTCGTTGAGGTCTAGCAGATGTGTGGAGGGCTTGAGGGCTAGAACTAAGCTCTTTGACAGCTATCATATGGGGATAGGAGAAAGTGCGGGGGGAGAAAAACACAAAGAGAATAGAAGACAAACGACACTGGAAGAAGGAAAAAGTGAAAGGGGGGGTCTTTTAAGAAAAAGTCAAGCTAAAAGGGCAGCAGATGAAGCAGAAGAGCCACTAAAAATAGAGAAACAGACAAAGGAAATGGACGCAATGACAACAGTGAGGAAAAACTAAGAGATTGGAGGGAGGAAGAGAGGAACAAAGACAAGGAAGGAGGAAGACAGAGAAGGGAGGGAAAGACAGTGAAGGGAAGACTGGTCCCTGGCCTGCACATCAAAGCAGGCAGTGAGCAGCAGCTCCAGGCCGGTCCTCCCAGCACCTGCTGCTGCCCCAGGGCCAAGTCAAACACATTATTCCAACAGACGCACGGCTTAATGGCTTCTGTGGAGAGACCTTTCCCGGGCCCATGACTGCCTCTGCAGACGCTCGGAGTTGAGGCTTCGCTGACACACACACGCAGAAACGCACAAAGGCTTCCTAAAAACTCGTCCTTACTCACTGCTTACACAGGGTGACACATCCAGGAGAGCGCACACGCAGGCACAACTTTCCTACGTGTGATCCATCAGATCATTTTATTGCACATCTGCTCGAGAGCGCACGAATCCAGACACCTGTCAGAATCATAAACTCTGAGTACCCACGGACAGTTGAGGCATGCGTATAATAAAATACATTTTACAATAAAACATTAACACCTGGTTCAAGCATTGTGCCCCTGTCTGCCCACTCCAGCTCGGCGCTCTGTGAGAAGAGACCTGGGTTGTGGTTGGACCCGAGTCAATATCGAGCAGAGAACAAATCATCCTAAGAAAAACAGTAAACATCTGTTTTGTGACTTGGCCACCTCTCTCACTGGCAATGTCAGCCTGACCTCAACGAGGCTGGGCCCCTTTTACATTTTCCATGAGAGCAAGCGGGAGTACCAGTAAGTGGGTGACAGCATCTGTAATTTCTTCTTTTTTTTTTTTCAAAAAGCGGAGAAAAATAAAAACAAACCTTGATGCGATGAAGGCAGGTACTGGGGCGCTCTTAACGTGTCTTGAAGTATTTCCAAGAAGAATAAAAGCGTGGACAGTCTTTATATACGGCTTTTGCTCAGTGAAGCAAAGTGAAGCCTCATTGGCCATTGATGACATTTATGGCTCGTCTCACATGAAATAGTGTCTGCTGAAATATCACTTTAGAGCACTATTTTCCTTGTCGCTTCAAGCCTTCGTGGCAGCCACTTGATTTGTAGTTTGTCAATGACATTTGGATGCATGTGAGAGCAACCTAGCATGTTCTTTTCTTGGACACAAGCCGTATGTAATCCTCTATTGATCTTTGTGGGGAAATTCTGTTTTCTATTTCAGAAGCTGGGCCCTCCTTCAAAGCGGCAGCCATGGAGCTGGTAGCATTTCATTTCACGACTTGCTCAAGGACTCTTTAGCAGAGTGGATGCTTTCCAGTGTGTGGGCTTCAAGGAGGTCTCTCTTCATATTAATGCCATGGTATTTATTTATGTAGCATATACCATTTGATAATGCTAAAAGGGATGGATTAATACCTCGCTAAACCCTTTAAAAGATTTATGAGACGTAACACATCTCAAGCTTATAAGAAAAGTATCGCAACTTTAACACGTCAAGTTTCCAAAGGCCCCTGAATTGGAATGACTTATTTGTCAAGTTCTATACACCAGGATGTGTGCGTCTTTTCTCCTCTTCTCTATTATTCTCCACCGCCTTCTCACTCTCTCTGCCCCACATCAACCCCCGCACAATCTGGCCAGTATACTCTGATGGCTTTACCAGCAGGAAGTCGGGCTTTTACAGTGAGGGCTCTCCACCAAGAAGCGTCCGTGAAAGGCAAAGTCCAAGTCGAGGTGGGTCCTGTCACCACCTGTGATGTCTCACCTCAGGTGACATGTCCGAATGCTTAACAAACTGCAGTGCAGCACAGGCACCATGAGCGATGTGTGAACAGGATCAGAAAGTCAATGTGTTTGTGTTCTGCACAGGAAATGAAACTGTGCGGCGTGCCGAAGAAAATCATTTGGTGCGAGAGGCAATAATTCGTCATGTAGGCATGAAAAGATGACTTCTTCAATGCAGCTTGTGAGTTGAACTTGAAGTAAAAAGTCAGTAGATCATATATTTTCTATAAATAACTCTAAACGACATATTGGTGATGTGTTTTACGGCTGATTTTTTCTCTGATCCAAAACCAAGTAAACCTGAAGCCAGTGCCATAAACATTTTCCAATAATTACAGACCTTAGATATCAATCTTTACCTAAACTGCGAGGTTTGGGTTCGGATGAATCAATATTTCTGAATCAATCCGAACACTCCTTCTACATGTTAGAGTTACTATAAAACATAAGTTTGTAAATTAACAAGGATAAGATCCTACTTGTTCTCAGTCTGTATGTACTGTAACATAACGTTATCAATGTTCACCTTAGCTAGCATTTGTAGCTTTAGCTAATGCAACAGACTGGCAACCGCTTAATGGGGCAGATGATTCGGACTGCAGCGTTGTTGTGACTTAAATGCAATGGAGGGGTGGAAGTTGGATGCCACATTTACTAGCTGAAAGTAGCTTTTACTCAAGCCCAAAGAGGTGGACCAACGACAAACACATAGGCGTGTCTTGAATGCATTAAACTGAGTCAACCTCTGATGTCCATTCTCAATGAATAAATCATACAGATGAACACCAAGTCCTGTCATCATGCATTGCTGCTGTTGTCAGGAAAACATCTCCTGTATAAAATTGTAATCCTTTGCCAATACTTGAATACTTGAATCAATTTAATGATTGTGTGCCCATTTATGTGCTATTTCAGTGTGATTCTTTTTTTTTTTTCTCGCAGGAACATGATTACTCTCAAACAACAGCAACTTCCAGTCGCACCTCTCAATATCCAAGCTGTTTACAGCTTCAGTGTGGCGTTTCCAGTAGTGGGAAAACAGCAGGATACCGTAAGTACACAGGTCCTGTGGAAAATGATGGTAATTCCAATACTGTAGATACCTCAGGAGACTTGGCGCAGCTTTAGTCATCCGACTGGATCCAGCAGAGAGCAGTCGAACATAAAAACACTTGGGATACAGCGGGAGTTGTCATGGTAATCCACAACCACCTTAACCATTTCCCAGATCCCCCATCCCTCATTTATCCAATTTCACTTCTATCCCACACCTTTATTTCCTTTCCTGAAAATGTTTTACAATCACCATTTCTTTCTTTCTTTCTTTCTTTCTTTCTTTCTTTCTTTCTTTTGTCTATCTCTTATTCTTCCTTCTCACACACCGTACTTCCTCTCTTCCTCTTTTAGCCACCCAGATGAAAAGACAAGGCGTTTTCCGACTTCCATCCCTTGACGTTTGTTTCTGGAGTTGTTCCAATCATGTGGGAGAGTCCTTTCCCCGCTGTCTTTTCCCAGCACAGGTGCCTGCCGCAGCAGCTTTACTAAGCTGTCTGTTAATGACATTGGTTCCCCTCCATTGGTCACATCCTGTGTCCCGGATATGATACTGCCATGAGTCGAGTTCCTAATGGAAACACGTCTGGCTTTGGATTGCACGATGGGAAGATGGTGCTTAAAAACATTTCTACAGAGCGGTTGAGTGTTCAACAAGGTGATTCCCATAAGTTTACATGACAGAATTGGATTTGGTCAGAAATAGCTTCTTATTCCAGAAAGTCTTCTGAAGGGTTTTCTCAGTGTGTTCCTTGGCAGTGTTGAAAAGCAGACCAAACTTTGATAGATAGATAGATAGATAGATACTGCTTGTGAGAGAGAGAGAGTCAGTATAATTTCTGCAATTTGTTTGAATTTTATGGTGCTCAGTGAAACATTCAAAACAATGGTGAATGAAAAATATGCCTCTTTTGGCTGACAAGAAGTGAGAAGCTCAGAGGCACCAGGGCAAGAATTTCTGCAAAGCTGGAAAGAAGCTTTACAGAAGCTGAGGAAACTTTTCAGAAGAGTCGGCCGACTGAGGAGCGGATTAAAGAAAGTGATAAATTAGCATTTATAGCCTAACGTTAAGTTTTGTAACTTTACGGAAATGTTAACAAAGGTTACGCCAGCTAATGTATGCTAGTTAGCTTATATTTTTATGTGAGATAAATTGAAACACTTGGCCTTGGCCTAAAATGATGAAATTCCTACAGCCAGCAGCCAATTATCTTGGCCATAGCACAATCGGAAAACAGAAAAATCACTTACCTGGCTAATCAACCTGTTCTATCTTATTTATTGAATCTATTAAAAAAGAAAGAAAACAAGTGCAGAAACATGAACTCGTAGTTTTATGGGGGTGGGATTTCTTCATGAGCTCACTAATCGAGGAAGAAATAGCCCAAGACATAACCATGTGCCGTTTTTACGCCAGGCTAGTAGCTTTATGCTAACCACAGCTAATTGCTGCCACCTGTAATTGACGTACAAATACGAGAGCGGTTTCAGACCTCCAAAAATAAGGCGACAGCCAGTAGCCGGTGTTGCTTTTAGGCTTCAGTTTTTGTAGCAATTAAACAAATGAGATATGCCATGTTTAATCGCAAAATCAAGAGATGCTGGAAGGTGGATTTATCCACTTTTGGACAGAGCCAGGCTTCACACATATACGAAAGTGGTATCCATCTTCTCATGTAACTCTCGGCAGAAAGGTGAATTTGTACTTTGTACTTTATTATTATGAGTGTAGGAAAAGTATTCCGACCTAATTCCCGTATAAGCCTAAAAGGCAGTGTATTTGTTCTGATCTGAGCAGTTTCGCATTGAGGAAATGCGCTTATAGATCATAAAGATACATCGTGAAGAATGTAAGCACCCTGCCACGAGCTACTGCACACTTTCTGAATCAGCCATAGCAGGGAGTAGTTTCAAATTCACACACACTCCTCCTCTCTGCTATTCACAGTCTTTCGGTTCTCACTTTGGCCCTGTTTACCACCTGCCGACTCTTTCACTCTCAGCCACGAACTTCAGGCAATTAAGAAAATAAACAGAATGTCCTCGGGTCCCCAGGGTCCATTAATCTTTCTTTTTCCTATTACACCATGCTGTAGCCGGCCTGGCAAGGTGCCTGACCATCAACAATGGGTAACCAGTAGACACCCACAACTATGCAGCCTCCACTTCATCGGGCAAAATATAAAATGTGTCAGCAGCAATTTGGTCATATTTACCACAGCTAAATGACATGTTGAGATTAAATAGTGATGTGTGGTTACTGGCTGGCCATGGTAACAATAGAGTCCCTTTGGGAGAGTCGGGCCTGTGTGTAGATGTTATTTATAGTGTGCAAAACTCAAGAAAAATAATCTCATATATCATTTTTCACTCCCAATTAACTATAAAGGCAGTTGTGTTTCACTGTAGCAGCAGCTGGAATATGAGAGCGTTGCGAGAACTGTGGGTCACGAGTGGATGTCAAGGCCATTTTTTGATATAATAGCTCAAATAAACTTCAGTGGGTGGTATATCTCATACTGCCAACACCTTCATGTCAGCACAGTGGACTAAATCAGAGCAGGAATATGGTCATAGCAGTCATAACAGTCGAGACACAATATATCTCTGATGTCGACTGGAAAGCGTTCAAGGAGGCAGCACTCACTGTGTATTTTTACTCAGTGGAACATACTGTACGCGTGTCGAAGTTTTGTAAGGGAATAGATATTCTCGGAAATACATTTACTCGTTATATTGGTACTGTGAGAGTATATCAATCTGAAAAAAGATAGAGCAAGAGTGACATTTTAGTGTGACAATATGTTTACTGGCTCTGTTGCTGAGATGAGAAGTTTGATTCCATCCTCGTGTCTGTCCGTTAAGAAGAAGGCAACATGAGCTTTAAGAAGGCATAACTGGAAACAGAGGGAAACAAACAAAACAAAGGAAACTAAATCCACCAACCGGGAAACTCTTAAGCTCACTTTAGGTCTGTAAGCCAAGCCCGCCGTGTGTCTTGCCCGTGCCTGGCACAAGATGATCTCGTAATCTCTTGGAAATAGTTCTGACCCCTTTAAAATGTCATTTTTAAACTTTGTTTTTAGAAAGAAATCAAGAAAACAATACAAAATGTGTTGAGCAGTGACCTTTAGACTTGCTGCTGGACAGATTTTGCTTCGTTTGGACAGACTCACAGTTTTCCTCTGTCTTCAGGATGAGCTTATATAATAAGTTGCGTGCTAGTAGGCAGAGTTACGCAGCTGAAGTGAATATCTGATCTTGTTCTTTTTTACAAGTACGAGTAGCATCCAAGTATAATATGCCAATATTTGTATTTGTCATGAAGGAAAAAGTCTCACTGGTGTGCTGACTGAAAAGTATTCATTTACGTATATTTAAAAAAACAACTATTTTCCTCTTGTGATCAGAAACATTGATTTCAAGCTCAATTATGGGGCTAAGCCAGATGTTAGCATCGCCTTGGGTACCTTGTCAGAAAGCGAATCGGATTTCTCAATTGGGATTTTGGATGCTTGCAAAAACAAAGTTCTGTGTCGAATACAAAGTGATGATACTTACATGTTTTGTTGAGCGAATCCTCACAGATGAACACCATTTCTTTCTTTTTTTTCACTTTTTGAAGCATAAATAAAATCCCCTGTAGTAAAAGCTAAAGCTAGGCTATAAAGGATCTACCTAGGAGTTGCATGACTTCGTAGTCACCACCACTAAGCATCTTCCTCTATCCACACTTTAGTATAAATTGATCAATGATGAGGTGTAAAGTTACAGTTAGAATGGTTTGGAACTAAAGTCTGCCTGTAAAGAAGGATTAGTAAGTAGTCGAGGCTCCGTGTTCTGTCGTCACATTTAGGCACCTGTTGGCAACAACCGTTTCTAAGACATGTAAATGTAAAGTATTTTATGATGTGGAACAAAAATGTAAAAAATATCTTAACTTTTCGTAACCACAGATCATAGCTTATTTAGGCGTTTAACCGAAAATCCACTAAGGTAGCCCATCGACTTTAAGACAATTGAACCAGAAGGAGAAAAATGCTACTTATTTCTGGCTTTCATGACTCAGAATGATCTACTTCTTGTTTAAGCAGTGGCAATTTCTTGGGTTTAAGTCCCATCCATTCCTAGTACGGACATGGCTACAGATAAATTAGTTGGCTGAACACATAGTTCCACGGACAACGGCATGCTCACTACTGGAGAGCTTCATTTTTAGCATACAGACATACTTGATGACATATGACATAAATCCTCAGCACAAAGACTAGAGATCCTGCCAAGGTCTTTCTAAAGTTAATAAAATCCTCCTACTAGTACCTCTAGTTCCCGTCACAGCGACACAAACCTGCTGCTGGATGTGGCCAAATATTTACCTTATAGACATGAGAGTGGTATCAATCTAATTATGAAATTCTCAGCCAGACAGCAAATAAGCTTACTTCACAAAATGTCAAATTATTTCAGTGCTTGAAAGTGAATGAATCTGTCTTCAGGCCCACACACATGGAAACAAACTGCTGTATATTTCTTTCTTGTTTTTTTTAAGTATTTTTGGGGCCTTTCAAAGCCTTATTTGATAGGACAGCCTGAGAAATGGCAGGAAACAGGATGAGAGAGAGGGAGGACCGCTGTATATTTCTTATGTGCGTACCACGTATGGAGCAGCCAAAACATCTGTCATGATCCCATCGCACAATTCAAACAGTACACAAATCTGCAGACTGCTGACCCTTTGGATTTGTCCTAGTTCGCTCTCTGAAAGCGAGGTCACGGCCAAAGGACGAGGCATTTCAAGTTCTTCAAAGAGAAAGGTTTTTACACCCAAAGGTCAAAGATCGCCTCCTGTCAGCTCTGAGGTCAGTGTAGCATCATCCATCCCTGCGAGGGAGTCTCTTACAAGTATATTGCTTCTCCATTGACGGTTTATACTCCCTCGGGACTAAATAATCGGTGTGTGTGTGTGTGTGCGCACGTGTGTTTAACAGTGGAATTTCAATGGTTGTCAAGGGAACAGCAGGACAATCTCCTGACACTAAAGCACAGACACACACACACACATCTACACACCCAGGACTTCATAAACGCCTCGGCCTGTAACCTATATATATAACTTCAGACACTGACTGTGCATGGTAGGATCATTTTCACCCACTTTTAGTATATAGACATTCGAGAGGACCAACCTGGATTCATGAAAGAGCTGCGACAATCTGGAAGAGTGTTATATACAGCTCCATAGTGCCGCTCCGGGCGCCACCTCTGTCTGTTTCCATGCTGTAACCTCTTCCTTTCCTCTTCCCACTCTTCCTGTTGTCCAGTTGAAAGGAAAAAGGGGGGAGAATGATTAAAGAGAAATACTGCACATACGAAAGCTGTCTCTATTTGGTTTCATGAAAATCACGACTGTATTAAACGTGAAGAGGAGAGGAGAAAGGGAGGACCCGCCAGCAGGCTGTCAATCCACGAGGCCGGCAGGAGCAGACACAGACAAACACACCCCGTCATGGGAATAGATGCATGATTTATATAGGCTGTCTCCATTACGCCAGACTACAGCCCCCACGAGAGGCACTATTTATCCAATGTAATAAGCTGGATTAATTATATTTGCCTTAAAAATGTTCTCACTCTCATTGAGGGGGCGACTCTGACTCACATCTGTCCATCGGTGATGAAAACCGACATCTGTCATCTGTCACCTGAACCGTTGCGTCCATATTTTTACAGTTGAAGCAAAACACTAACTTTCTGCTCTCTTATTCCTGAGTCTATTTTCATCATATTTCATAAAATGTAATAGGTTTATAACATTAGGCATTCTAAGAACAGCCAGTTTGTTCTAGAAGGACAGCCTCAAGTATGCAGGAAAGTTAGAGCGCCTGCCAAAGCGGTGCAGCCGACCATAACTTACTGGATAATTTATAGTAAACCAATTCGGCTTTTCCCTACCTTACCAACGTTGAGCAAACTCTCCTGAGTGTCTTTCAAATCGGATCCTGATTCAATTTTAGCTTCTCAATACGACTTAATTGAATTTCCTTTAAATTTTCACATTGAAATTGTGGTAATTTAGTAATCACCACCTGAATACGCTGCCAAACTGTTAACATTGCTGAAGTCTACCTGTATATAAAAGGCTGCATAAGGTCACCTTAAATAGAGACGGTAGAGAAGTGGAACAGCTGTCAACAAAAAAACACCTATTTTAGAATAAACCACAGACTCCCAGTCAGAATAGTTTAGAATCCACTAATGACCAGTTTTATTAAACTACAAATTACCACTTTGTCTCAAAGGGCTTTGCAGTCTTCACAGCATATAACACCCTGTATTGTTAGACACAGGGGGAAGATTCAGGAAAAAAACTTTGCTTTAACAGGGAAAAAAAATATATAAATCATAGTCTAGTGGTATCCAAACTCATTGAAGATGAGTTATTGTTCTGTTTTTGGATGTTGGTATAGTTTTTGTTACTATGGAGCTCACCACAGACTAAATGTCTGTATTCCTGGGTCGGAATTAATAAGATTTATCTGACAGTAATGAATGAATAGTCCGCTATTCCAATCAACCTTGTTAACAACATCGTGTTCATTACGGGCATCTCAATCTCCAGCATGCAGAAGCAAGGATTTACCGAGGGTGATGATTTTCGTGATAAACAAACTGTTGGTATGTTTTCTGCAGTGAAATCTTTGACCTCTTGACCTCTCTGGATACTTTCCCAGGGGAGTGCTTTAAACTTGAAGGGCTGCAAGATGATCAACACGAAAAAATATCACTGTTGATGGCGATGAAGACCATTGATTAAATACCAGATAAAAACAGGGGACATTTGCACACATGCATACACCAGTTGGGGATGCACTGTGTCTTCTTTTAGTAAGTTATAGATCACTATCTCCCATTCGGTGAAGTCGCTTTTTTTTCCAAACAGGCTTCCATACTTCCTCAGAGAATGGCACTTGCCAGGACCCGTCAGCTTGGACGGAGTTGTAAAGGCGCTTGCAGGCTTTCACAGATCTAAACATCATCCTGTTTGCATGCCCGGCCGCAACAACTGGATTCTCCATTTGCATATGTCCCATCCACACTCCACACTCCTCTAAAGCGAGGCTGCCAGAGGGGCGTGCACTTTCAGAGTCGGTCTTTTCACACTAGCTGGGACACTGTTCACCCACCGAGAGAGACTCGCCATGGCCTCAGCATTGAATTGCACACCCGTTATGTTGTGTTTTATTTATATTTCCGTACTGTTTGCAAGTGTGCATTGCGACGCTGACGCAGAAGAAGACGAGCATGCCAAGCATTCGTACACGGTGGAGATGTTCAACGAGGCGGTGCCCACTGCACCCCACTTTGTCATGTTTTACGCCCCGTGGTGAGTTAACAGTTAATTTTCGCAGTTTTTGCAGACAACGTTGAATAAACGGACTGAAAGTAGCACTTGTCTTTCTTCAGCATCCCGCACATTCACCGAAAACGGGGGGAAAATGGCTGTCGGGAGTTGGATTAGAGCTAGCCGGCAAGTTAGCAAACAAGCTAGTCGGCGTTCAAGCTAGTTAGCTGCCTAGCCCCGTTCCTTTGGTCAGCCGGCGCCGTTAGCTTAGCGGCTAACTAGCATAGCCAAACAGTTAGCGGACTGCAGTTATAGCAGATTGGGACACTTTGCACAAAAGGCCGTGAGGCTAACAATACCAGAAGCTAATGAAATGTAGTGTGAAAACTTTCCAGTGGACGTTGAACTAGGTTTATTTAAACACAGTTCTGGGACGCCGTGCTTCTTCACGTTTGCTGCTGTTGGAGTGAATCACGACTCAAAGTTCTAACGGCAGTTCGGGGCGCTATGCTTACGTGGCACGCACTGATTGACCGATGTTATGTCATCGTTTCCAAAATTAGGGTCCACGGACCCCCCAGAGGTCGTAGAGGAGGGGATCGTGAATTCCCAAATAAAAGGGGAGTTCACGTCGCTCGTCGCCCTATTTAGTGTAGACTGGGAAACGAGATGGAGATAAAGACAGATTGTGAGATAAGATTTGAAGTTCAGCCTTTCTGATCACTAGATATCAGTGATCTCTCATGGCTCTGGGATCAAGCCTTTGTAACACTCTGATTGGTATTCTTGATATGAAACACAGTTCTGTCTTCACTAAGGCTACATTACATTTGGCCTGGATAAATATAGAATATAGATATAAATATCCTCTTATACAAAGCAGTATAACCTGCTGGTCTCAACGCAAGTTTCTGACTTTAGCTTTCCCATCGGCATGGATTCACATTATTTTTCTGTTTTCATTAAGACACAGTGTGCACAACAATATTGTTGATTCGTTATTAAATTCATTCCTAAAACTCCTGTACCAGAATGCTCAGGTATCAGGCTTTACCTGCCTCATCCCGTTTCTAAGAATAAAATGACTCACATACACCATTTTAAGAAGATAAGATGTACCTTTACTGATAGGAGCAATTAAGCTGCAGTGCCAGTGAACAAGCTGCTTGCAAATAATAAAAAGTTGCAGCGCAATGTAGGACTTGACTATGGGGAAAAATAAAAGAATACATGAAAATACACTCAAATAAATAAAATAAAATACAATAGAAATGCTTTATACACTAGATGAATCAGAGTGCATACACTTGTGATACATTGTGTGGTCAGTTTAGAGAAGTTGTTTGCAAGTGAGGACTCAAAGTAGTTTTGACAAAAGATATATGTGACCAGATCTAAATAAGTGAAAGCCTCAAGAACAACTTCTGTTTTTGACTAATGGTATTTTTTGTCTGCTGTGTCCAGGTGTGGCCATTGCCAGAGGTTACAGCCGGCATGGAATGAACTGGCAGACAAATACAACAGCATGGACGAGCCCCCTGCATATGTGGTAAAAGTAGACTGCGTCCAGGACACCAAGTTCTGCTCCAATGTCCACGGGGTTAGGGGCTACCCCACGTAAGTACTCGTCACACAGTCCTTGGAGTCATTGATTCACATCAAATTGTTGGAATCCATAAGTGTAAATGTTTTTGAAGTTTAGATACAGCTTATACCAATTAAATGTAAAAACAAACAAAACAATGAATTGGGTTTGCATGGGGAGGCAAGCAACTCTTACAACATAGAAGTGCAGAGTACAGAGAAGCGACGTATGACCGGCATTTGGTTGAATATTCTGCCACTATCTTAATGACAACCACTTACGTCTTGGATGTTGCTGACAGCACAGTATACCTGCAGACACAGCAGTCACTGGATAATGATTGACATAACTTCTTACAACAATAATATAACAAACTACAGGGTCTTACAGCTTGTAATGATGATTGAATAGACTAGTTAAAAAAGTGTGCTTGCATGCATGGGTCATTTAGTCTCAGTGCACTTTCTTGTGTAAACTTCAAACTTGAATCATCAGTCTGCTATGCCATAATTCATTAAATTAAAAAAAATGTGTTATGTCTAGATTGAAGTTGTTTAAGCCAGACCAGGAGGCTGTTAAGTACCAGGGGCCCAGGGATCTGCAGTCTCTGGAGACCTGGATGCTGAAGACAATCCAGGAGGAGCCTTCGGTGAGTTGTGGTTCGATCAGTTAACACCTTAAGTTTATAAACCATTGACCCACATGCTGCATCCACACCAACATATTTTCACTTTAAAATAAAAACAATTTCTATCCAGACAAGCATTTTAGCAGTCTTTCGCCTGTAGTAAGTAACACATCTGAAAACACATACCACATGACCAATCACGCACACTGTGCACGCCAGTGTACAAAGAATGCAGACCATCAGGACAGGTCAACAAAACAGGTAAAAAATGATAAGGCAGGGAAACATGACTGCATGAACATGAATGTTGTCAGCGTTGGCTTTTATTCACGAATGACCCCAATACTTTGAAGCTTCTACCGTTGCCATGGTAATCGATGTCCAGTTCCATAAACGAATGCCTCTGGTCAGGTTTCTGTGATTGTTGGTGTTTTGTAAGACTATGGAAACATGGCAACGAATCAGCTGCACCAAAAAGAAAAGGCTGAACAAGAGTGAGAAATGAATTTAATTTGTCTCAAAACTCACACACATAAAAACCAGGCACGTGCACGTGATTAGAGTCTACAGTACAGTATCCACACGTGAAAAATCATCATGTTTTCGCCCCTGCAAAGTAGCAAAAATCATGTATTTTCAAATGAAAATGTATTGGTGTGGATGTGGACCTACAATGCAATATGGGTGTTGTTCATAGATGCTTCTTCTTGTGTCCTCCAGGAACCTGAGACTGAACTGGAGCCCCCTAAAGCCCCAGAGCCCAAACAGGGCATGTATGAGCTCACTGCTCTCAACTTTAAGGCACATGTAGCCAAAGGTAAAGCTCGACTAGAACATTTATAATGCTTCATGAAAGTGCTGTTGTACCACTTAACTTAGGCAAATGAATGGTTAACTTCATCTTGTGTATTTATGCAGCTGCATCACACCTGCAACAGATAAATTGTTTCTGTTACTTTCGGTTGTACTTTCAGTTTTCAGCCACACTAAGTTATGTTTCTAGATCCCTCGTTAGAGAATGGAAACACCTCATTGCCTTGATTGACAGGACTTGACATTTCAGTATGAGTACCTGAGCCGCAAACCACAGCGTCAGTCAACTCGAACCGACTGTACAACACTTGTCTCCTGACGCCTCACGTTACTGGATTTTTCAGACAGCGATTGTAAAAATAAACTGTGCTTACGATAATTGTCTCGTTGAAGTGGAGGCTTGTAAAGCTGCACTGAAGTTGAAATGTTTTGGTTTTGAAGTAAAATAAATGATTTCTTGTTTGCAGACAAAAAAGGGCAGGATATGACATAGGCATTTTAAAAACTGTGTTTATTGGTCCCTCCTTCAAGTCTTGGCACTGGAGTGGCAATAAACGTTGAGTAATTGGTTGCGTGTAACCTCTGTGTGAGAGGTGTATATTTTCATTTACAGCCGGCTCTGATGAGTTTGAAGTGGAATCTGCCTCTTACATTGCTCAAAACACAAACTTGTTCAGCCTCACCTCAGCACCAAAAATGCATATAGAAAATGGTACTTTACTTGTGTTTTACAGTATTTTTATTTTGTTTTTTTTTCCATGTGTATTTAATTCTTCCTAGTTATCTGCATTTTCTTTTTCTAATCTAGTTTCTCTTATCTCGTTTCAGGTGCTCATTTTGTGAAGTTCTTTGCTCCATGGTGCGGTCACTGCAAAGCCATGGCTCCAACCTGGGAGCAGCTGGCCACCAGCTTTGAACACTCTGATGATATCAAGATAGGAAAGGTGCGTCCTTCAGTTTGTATTGGTTCACAGGTTCAACTGCTCAAAAGTTTTAGATTTTAGATATTAAAGGTACACTGTGTAGTTTAGTGGAAGGGATTGCAATCATAAGATTAAGATCTACACTGACTGATTTATTCATTTTTTAATGCTTAAATACAAAATAAGTTGTGTTCATGACTGAATGAACAAACTGGTGTTAAAGAACAACACAATTTCATACTGTTTTACATTTATATTTAGTGGACCCTGCCATTGTCTAACCTCAAACAGTGTTCTGGGGACCTTATTTAACTCTGAGAACAGCTTGTTTATTAGGTTATGGAAAGAGTAATTATTTCTTAGTTTGTATTATTACCTCATTAATGTTGGAAGTATTACAATTCTGAGTTTGAATTTCTTTGCGGAAACTACATAAAACATTAAAACACCACATACTGTTACCGCGATTAAAAACAGGGCTACTATAAAGGCACACTACTGATGGCAAACTGCAGTAACATTCAGTGTTGAAGCAGTACGCCGTCTGCTCTCTGCTCACTTTACACGACCTGCATGATCATCCTGTTAACCATTTGACAGAACAGGACGCTGGTCATATGAAGAACTACCTGTTTGCATACTGGGTTATTAAACAAATACCCCTTAAGCAAATTCAGAGGGTCAGTGTTTGCAGTGATGTTTCATCTTTGTTAAATAACACGTGTATATTTATGACCTAGGTGGACTGTACACAGCACTATGAGGTATGCTCTGAGAACGGCGTACGGGGATATCCCACTCTGCTCTTCTTCAACAACGGACAGAAGGTATGGAGGAGGTTTTGAACTACTGCTAATGTGATCAACGTGTTGTTTCTACTCAACATCCTCTTAAATTTTACTGCGAGCTGTAACAACCTCCGTGACATGAAATCATACTGGGATGATTAAATACATACAAATTGTAAAAATAGTGGTATCTTCATAACAACAGTCATGATTTGATGTTTACATTGATACCACTGAAGATTGAGTTAAATATTTTGCTTCAGCTAAAACAGTGTTGGTTATCATAGTATTTGGTTTCAATATGTGTTGTATTCTATGTGTCAGAGAGTGTCAGTGGTTCTTAATTATGGTGTGTTTTGTAGACAGACCAGTACAAAGGAAAAAGAGACCTGGACTCTTTTAAAGACTTTGTGGACAACCAGCTGAAGGCTGCCGTTGCTGTGAAGCAAGAGCAGGAACCAAGTGAGGAACAAAAAGCAAACGATATCCCCGCTGACGAACCAGCCAAAGAGGAGGTAAAGGTGGGCGTTAGATTTTATGGCACACTTGTGTTTCATTAGGGTGGATCATCAAACATATGGCAGCCATCTTTACCTGCTTATAAGTAAAGGTCTCTGAGCTTAGCACCCACTCAACTATGTGCCTCTCATGTAGCAGTTATGATTAGCCTAGCTATTTTCTGCCCGTCTTTTAATGAGATGATGTGGGCATGGGAGGGACCAGAAAGTAGGCATGGCATCCAAACTGTAAACTGCTAATTTAATAAATGAATGTTTTCAAGAAGGGCTCACAGCCAAGCGATCATGACTCTTCAGCACAGTTTTAATATCAAGAGTTTGTTTCCTCTCTGCAGTCCGGTGTGTTGACCCTGACAGAGAGCAACTTTGACGAGTCTGTGGCCAAGGGCATCACCTTCATCAAATTCTACGCTCCATGGTAAGATTCAGTTCAATATAGTTTCATATTCACCCTTGAACCACCTTTTCGTAATTTAGCTCCAGCATGCAGCAGTTGCAAATTATGTAACCCCATGCTTGAACCCAGCTTTATGTATGATTTTGATGCAAAGTGTTGGTTTAAGCTTTAATAGCACAAATACATGTGATGACTTTTCAAGTGTATAAATGTGTTTTTAGTGACACTCTCACTTTACAGTCTCCAGGCAGCTTCTCTATCACTGTGATGGTAATTCATGTGTTCGCCTGCTGTCCACTGTAGGTGTGGCCACTGTAAGAACCTCGCTCCAACATGGGAGGATCTCTCCAAGAAGGAGTTTTCTGGCCTCACTGATGTCAAGATAGCCAAAGTGGACTGTACTGTGGAGCGCACACTGTGCAACAAGTACTCTGTAAGTATCTGGGTGTCATCCACAAGTTGTTCTACTGCACAAGCCCCCATCTAAACCAAACATGTAGCACTCTAATTTCTTTGTCTCACATACCCAGCTGTCAGCTTTTTTCATTCTCCAAGATTTAGTGTGTTGAACAGGATGTAATAAAACAAAGATGGTCGTTTTATCACAGAGCCATAAAACAATACAACTGCCACATACTTTAATTAGATCCTACAGACTGCAATCCTAATGCAGATTTAACACATTGGAAAAGAATGTTCACACACACACACACACACACACACACACACACACACACACACACACATACACACGTTGATTTAGGTCACTAGGGACATTACATGGAGATGTATCTGAACCATAACCACTACTTGCCTAACCCTAACCGCTGACCCAAAAATCAGCTTTTCTTCCCCATTTGACAAGCCGTCTACAATTAACTATCAGCTTTGCTTGGCTGCAGTCTGATTGATGTCATTTAGAGGAAAGCCCAGGTCATTATGTAATGTTGACATGGTTTTAGAATTAAAGGGTGTGAAGTTGTTGCACACAGACCTGTTGATTTAGAGAAACTTACAGCTCTTTTATAATAAAGTAATAAAAAGGTCAGTCACATTATGATTTAAAATGTTCCATTTAGATTTGTTTACTGTCAAATGGATAATCATGAAGCCAGTTTGTCACTGCATACTATGTATGTTGTACTGCTTGCAGAATTGCTGCGTCAGGGTTCAAGCTCCACAGTTCAGTTATCTTTCTGAAGAGTGACGATTCACTGTGATGAAATGTGACCTTGATGTTTTGTTTTGTTCTTCTCATATCTAAGAAATGTTGATACAAATTTCACTTTCTACGGACACCATTATCTTGGTGGACAGAAAGAAACGAATATGAGCTGATTAGAATTCAAGAGGGATCTGAAGCTGTCTGGGATTTCCACCATAAGGCCGTTGATTTGAACTTGTTTGATCATCTTTACTGTTACAGATGTTCACACTGTTCACTAGACTGGTTTTAAAAGATTAAAAAGTACATGGACTAAACCTCTGTTGTTGTTGTTCCATCTTTAGGTGCGAGGTTACCCGACCTTGCTCATCTTCAGAGCAGGGGTGCAGGGTGACGAGCATCACGGCGGGCGGGACCTGGAGAGCCTGCACAGCTTTGTGATGAGGCAGGCGAGAGACGAGCTGTAAAAACGGTCGACTCAGCACTCAACTCTCCACCACTCTGCTCGCCCACACTGCATAGCCGGCCAGTAGGACACCACTCTCTTTCCTACAGTAGCCAAACCTCTGTCTATCTCTCTCTCCACTTGGGTTCTCTTCAGAAAGGAGTCAGCCAATGACAGACTGGTGTAGTCTGTCATCGCTCTCCAGTGTTCAAGGACTGATGATTCAGTAGTATTGGATGTGAATGTATTTCTCGTTGCTGTTGCCCAACCCTAACTCTCCTATTATGGAGAGAACTATCATAGCGGTTGGGTTTACAAATGAAGTAATATGTCTGACAACCACTTTGCAAGCACTGCTCAGTCAATCAGAACCAGAATTCCTCGCACATATAAAAACTGTTTTTTTTATTCAAAGGGTGGCAGTAGAGGACAGATGTCCCTGTTTCTGCCTGTTCAAAATCAATTGTTTCTGATTAACTTCTGTTGATATTTGACTTTTTTTAAATGTTAAATTTTATACATGGGATCTGTTGTGTAATCACAAGCCATTAAGGTTGCGGTACTGTCATTCGAAGGTTTGTGTTGCCCGAATGTGAAGTTGAGTGTTAAGTTGAGGGTACTTTCTATCCATGCCGGCAATGGCCTATCTGACTTAACTCTCAGGGAAACACCCAAGAAAGCTAGAGGAAGTTGTGATGGAGTCTGATTTTTCGTTAAATCATGAGGATTGTCTTTTGGGAATAACAACCAGTTATGGTTCATCTGTGCATCTTATCCTTTTTCTGACTCCTTCTCAATCATCCCTCCCTACTCCTCCTAGCATTCAGGGTCTCAGGCCTGGACCATGTTGCCCCATATCTCCAACACTGAACATCTTTAGAGTCACTACTGCTTTAATTTTTGTTTTCTGTTTGCTGTAGACACAGCTCATCTTGTGCAGCTTGGTATGAAATCTTTAAAACTGGCTCTTCACTTTATCCTCAAAAATAGTAGAAGTGTGAATGTATAGTGTTTGTGCTGTTCTCTAAGGCCAGGCTCCTTCGTGAACCTGTAACCTGATTTTATGCATGAGAAATGGAGCTCTTCTCCTGGTCATCTTTTCAGCTTTTAGAAGCTTCCCTCTGTGATTGGATATTTTTGTAATAATGTATGTGAGGCTGGAACTGAGACAAACGTTCACTGCAGCTCAGGGTCAGGTGGGCTAGCTAGCATCATATCACCTCTATGATTGTGATCTTTTCTTACCTTAATGATGGAACCAGCTGCATCTTTGGTCTGTATTGTTTGCTTTTCCTGGTCTCAAGTATTATTTCAACATGCTATATTTGACAGTGAAAAAAAATGATGTGCAGCTAACGTCTTAAGACACCAAAAAACTACGGACAGAATAGATGGGTATTTTTTTAGCAGCATGGATAGTGGGATGATGTCACTAATTGTTAAAATGATCTAGAACTAGTAGCATCATTTATCAAATGCAACAAAAATAAAGCCTCATTTTGCTACTGGTGTTCTGCCGTATACTGTAGCATAACCACCTTGGATCCCACAGGTCCAAGTCAAGGGCCAAGAAAATGATCTGTCAATTTTTTTTCTATACCTTTACTCACCTGTGACTCCCTTTATGCTACAAATGCTCTTTGACCCAGGTTATGTGAGAAGTATGTGCTGCACGATGCAGGGCGCCATTTATTGTCTAAACCCAGGTACACAAACAGTCAGACACAGCAGTTTTTTTGTCAGTAAAAGTTTTTATGGATAGCACATGGTCTAAGGAACTCCAGTGACAGAAGTATTTTTTTCCTTGTGAGTCATGGGTTGTGACTACCCATGGATTTTGTACAAAAAAAGAGTGAATAATGGCAAGTTGTAACATGAGATTTCATAATAAATTTTTTTTCAAAAATAAGTTTGTATTTTCATTTTGTTCTTGCATCTGTCTCTGTTAATAAGGTATGTGATTTTCTTTTTAATAAAAGGTGCAATAAATAAGCTGAGAATGTACAAGTATTTACAAAAAACAGTCTAAACATGATCACAAATGTAAACAGCAGCTTACCAGAGGTATATTTTGTAATTTATGATTGGTTAGGCACATAAGGTATTTTGATTCTTGTTGGTATTAGTTTTTCATTAAAATATGCTCTCTAAAATAAATGTCCATGTCATTCAAAGCTCACAGTAACATGTTCGAATTGGAAAGACGCTGCCACTGGACACAAATCTCATGATTTTTCCCCCCCCAGGGTTGAAAAAGCAAAGGGCTAATTTCAGAAAGCTGGCGCAGACACCGTCCTGCCGGCTGTTTTTGACTCGCTAAATGTTTTTCCACAATCTCTTGATGGGTTGTCAGGGGTGGAAGCGTTTGTTAACTTTGCGAGCGCAGCGACATGGAAATGGCCATTTGCGGTATGTCGGAGGGATAAGGCTGTATTCTTCGGTTCTTTGGAGAAAAACATCAGTTTAGCCACAACATGCATCATCTTGAACCAGCCTGGTGAATCGCAGCTCAGCATGAGCCTGGCAAATATTGACACGGAGGGGATATTTGGAGCAGTGCACTACTAAAATAGCCTGCGGTCACTTTGGTTCAGTCCGTATTATATTTTAGGAGGGCAAATATGGCTTGAGAAGAAAATACATTAGGAAAGAGGAAGGAAATATGAATCTACTGACTCCATGTATCATTTAGTAGTAGATTGAGTTAACATTTGCACAGTAAAGGAAACTTGGTTTGTATTTTTTCCCAACTCGCTCAAACCATTTCTGCACATTTTCTGTCTTTTTACCAGGTGTTGTCACCGAGTCAACTCCCCCGGGTCATCGCGTGCTGTAGGGAGGTTGTTCAGCAGTAATTGTTCGAGCCTCGTCTGAGAACTGATCCACCGTGTGTTTCTGAGAGGGGAGATGGGAAGGAACAGAAAGCAGCGCTCGGACTGGTCCCACAACAGTTCAGTTTTGCCCTCGCCCTCTCAGTGAGGGAGAGGGTGCAGTAGCCTCTTCGGCATTCATACACACACATAATATACAAACACTCCATCCTCCCAACACACTCAGCCATTCAGTCAGTTCATGAAGTGAAGATTCCACAGCTAACAGAGAAGGTGATAGACAACGTGGTGGCTCAACACTGGAGTAGGGTGAAGTTGCCTGTAGACGACACCTGTGTGGTGCCATGTTTGCGATGGTCCCCTTCTTAGTTTGATGAAGACGGATGTTCATGTTATTAGGTGGATGTTTTGAAGTGTCCAAGATTATTGGTATAGAACATGGTGATGATCTTTCAGGGTGGTCATTCCTTGCAGGTTTGAGGATTTGGGCAGGAAGCTGGTGTCTAGCCGAGGTCAACAGTACCCACGAGTCACTGGTCACAACCTAACTTTCAATCGAGCATCATCAGCCCTCGATGCGGTGGTGGTGGTGTCAGTGGCAGCCGCAGGCCCGTACCACCATGTTCTTGTATTTCTTCAGAATGACGTTGGAGTTGTCATCGAAGTAAAGCACTGAGATGGCATGGAGTTTGGTGGGGGCGCAGCAGGGCTTCGGTACATTCTCAGGGTTCATCAGGTGCACCTGAAAAGCAAGAGAAATAGCAAGACACTTCAAGGATCAATAACACAGTTTCCGCCAAACCACCATTGAAAACAGACAATGTAAACTATTCACAGAGAAGAGATTGTCTTAGAGGGGCCATCAGCAATTCAGCATAACACTCTCATTAAGTTGGGGAAGTGACAAGAGAGAGATTTTTAAAACATAATAGTCTAAATTTAAGTAGTGGAAGATAAGATATCCTGATTTTTAGTCCTGAGTACAGGTCATACTCTGAGAAACACTACAATTCCCATAATGCAACCCAACAGCATCTTCTTCTGGACTCCGCTTGCTAATGCCTGCATCTTTCAAACTGCAGGCCAAAATGTTTTCAGTTAAATAATTAAAAATCTTAAGTCTGATTCAAGATGACGCAGATTACTTCACTAAGGGCTATTTTCTCAGACTTACAGAGCAATAAACGCCAACTTTTGTCCCGCGTTAGTTCAGATCTTAACTAACCCTTTAAAACAACAAAGTCACGCAATAACACTAACTAACTGATCGAGGCAGCAGTGTAAAGCAACTCTAGTGTTCTGCGAGATAAAATGAGTGTTTGTCAATGGACTCCAGTGGCTTTGGAGAGAGTGATATAAGAGGTGTTTCTGGTTAAACAAAAAGGATGGTACTCTGTCCATCTGCTGGATGGATTTAAAAACTTTTGTGACGTATTTTTCATTTGTCACCGAAATATGTAAAAGAAATTAAATAAACAAATCAGGTTTAAAAATACTGGAATGACTTTAAGAGACCCAATACTGATGAGTACATAATCAGCGTTTGTTGTGGTTGTTATTTAAAATTGCTTTATGAATGAATCCTTCAGAAGTACAAGCACTATCATACAAACCTTGCTTGTGGTGACTTAGAACTTCTCCTACACTGTGCTAAGAATATACTGAGCATGGTAAACCTGTGTGGGTTGGTCTTACCAGTGTCTGTACAATGGCGTGGTTGGTGGCGTTCATGTGGGCGTTCAGGGGGAAGGAGCACTCTCCGTCACAGTAGTTGGCTGCGTAGCCTTCAGGAGCGATGATCCAGTCCTGAGAGAGAGACATAACCATGAACATTAAAAGCAGCACGGTCAGAGCAGAGTAAATAAAACATCGTAATATATTAAAAAAACAAGTCTATCAGAAGGGTAGGACTGTATGTCTCAGTCTCCAGCCCACCTGACTCCTGTTGGTAAATTCAGTGTTAACCTCATCTCTGAGGACAAATCCCTGCTCAAACACTTGTGTCTGTGGGATCGCTCAGGGAAGCAATACTTCTCTCCTCCTTCCTTCCTCTCTGTGTCTTACTGTTTCGCTCTGACTCAGTCTCTGCATGTTTCGCCTCTCTCTCGCTTATTTTGGTTGTTTTCTATCGAGCGTACCTTCCTGTCTGTGTCAATTATCTCTCTCTGTGTTTCTCTTCTCACTTCTCTGTCACTCTCTCTCTGTCCAGCTTCCTTCCTGTGTGTGTGTGTGTGTGTGTGTGTGCGTGTGTGTGTGAGACAGAGAGCGCTGGCAGTCTCCCTCTAGATGTCAGTGCTGCGTCAACAGCTCACAACTTGTTTGGAAGGACGTACGTAACTTTGTCCTTCTCTATCTTTCTCAGTTGCATTGTAAACACAAGCACGCACACAGGCACGCACACACACACACACACACACATTGCTCCAGACCTGGAATTTGTATTTATGAAGGTGATGTTGCAGTGAATGACATTTCTTATTGGTAAATCTTCTAAAATAACTTGGTCATTAAATTTACACTCTAAAGAAGACATGTGCATTATATTCCCTTGTCTTAATTCTTCTGTATTGACTCTTTTTGTGCCTGTTAGACTTGCATGTATGTATAGAAAGAGATCCCCAGTGAATCAAACTTTTAAAAGACAATTTTATTTGTGTCAGCCTCTAAAATCCTCCTACATACAGCACGTTAGCTGTCAGTTAACACGATCAAAGTTGCCCTCAGGAGTCAGACTGTGAAGACTCCCGTAACCGTTTCGCACATGTATACTCGCAGTTGTTTGGACGTGTTGAATAAGAAAATGCTCCCCACCTGCCAGCCCAGCTCTCTGAAGCTGACATAAAGCTCATGTCTTCTGCACGCCGTCTTCTGATCGCTGCTGTTGTAATCTGCAACAGAAAAAAAAAAAACAAGACAGCCACAGTCAGCAAAATCATTCCCTGGGTAAACGATTTTTTTAAAAATATCCCAATTAAACCTCATGGAAGTGACGCATTGCACTCAGAATCCGAGAGAAGAATAACACAATCCGCCTCATGTAATGCACTGGGTGGAGACACATGACAGGGCGTAGACCAGAGCACAGGCACAAATCCTCATGACAGCGGTCACTGCGCTGAACGTGCTTCACATTCATCTGCTGTCTAATGCGTCTGAACGCTCGCCTAATTGAATTAATCAGCATTCAAAAATTGCTTGGCCCGAGCGCAAGTGGTGACACAGTGACAACTGTGTTTATGGACTCTCCTGCCCTGCAGTTTGTACTTAATTATCTCCGCTCCACTCTGCAGCAGCGGGGCAGACGGCTGCAGACAGTCCCAGGTATAGGCTTGGTTTTCTCAGTTGAGGAGGTCATTGCTGGCTTAAGTCAAGTCAGTGACGCAGTCTTTCCAGGGATGTTTCGAGGGCTCTCTGTCGCTCGCTTTCTGTCCTGCCTCATTGATTCTATTGTTGTGATTTTTATCTTTCTTTAGAAGCCTTCCAGAGAAAGACAATCAGCGGGAATAACGTAAGCTTTGGTTCTTGTTAAAGTCATGTATTCTCAAAGGAGCTTCATCCAGGAGGACACGTGGTGTAGAAGTTGTCCCCCTCACACTACATGGGATGTAAAAGTCTAATTTGTTTTGAAATCGCAGAGAATCTTCACAGATGTTCTTTTCAGAAACATGCACACAGCATTTGACAAATACTGGCTTATCATAGACTCCAGGATATTATTAAGATAATCGTGCCAGAGGGAGCGATACACTACCTCAAGTGATCTCACGGGGAAGCAGATGTAAACAAAATTGAGACAGCTGTGCCACAATTGGCTGTGGTAACGTTCACACTTTGCAGTGAGAAAAAAACTAAAGCAGCAGAAAAGAGTCTGGATGAGAAACATTTT
Organism: Diplodus puntazzo; assembly: GCA_963678695.2. Taxonomy (NCBI): domain Eukaryota; kingdom Metazoa; phylum Chordata; class Actinopteri; order Spariformes; family Sparidae; genus Diplodus; species Diplodus puntazzo. The sequence goes on along the minus strand of OZ023171.1, from coordinate 13,180,029 downwards.
GGAGAGACTGTTGAAAGAAGTACGCTAGCTAACATTAACCTCAGGTGCCCCGGGAAGTCTCTGCCATTGGCTATCGTGGTCCTGCTTGCAAATTACCAATGTAATCATACAGATTTTGATATTTATTGGAGCAGCACAGATGAGTCTGCAAGCATTTTGGTAGGTTTGAGACTGGTTCTGTAAACCACTCTGAACTGTGGTACAGACCAAACTCCTCAAATGGCTTAAATCGCCTGAGTCCTGCGGTGTGATCTTGGCCTTTATATGTACCACAAGGAGTTTTTAACCAGTTACGTAAGAGTCACAATTAAATACTGATCCCTCTAGGAGCTACGCAAGCAAACGATGGCATCGGTGAGGAAATTGGCTATATGTGTATATTTGTTACAGTCAGTCTTCATGCCTGTCCTTACCATTACAGACCAACTCATCTGTTAGCTGTAAGATTACATGCAGGCCAATCAAAGTGTATGAATGACTCTTTGCAGGATGTACGGCAATGACGTTATGTATCTATTTGTGGCTATGTATAATTATAAACGAACATACAGCCGGATTAAAAAAAGTATTAAAAATATGTTGCACCTTTCTTTCACTCACTTCACTAGCCACTTCTGGATCTTTATGACAGGAGGCGGTGGTGCTTGTACCACTTTTTTCCACAGGGGTCTCCAGGATCAACAAAAAACAAAGTTCCTTGTTGCTGCTGTAACAGCCACCCTGAGACATAAGCAGACTAAGCTTGACTTACTGGCGGCCCCACGATGCCTTAAAGCAATACTTCAGCCTTAAGCCCTTAAGAGGTTTTAATTGTAGTTGGTTGTTGGTCTACACATTCTCACATCGCAAAGTTAATTATAAAACTGTTGAGCTGTTTTGGCACAAGACCTACTGGTGGTTGCCTATTTTGGATATTTTTATGCGTTACTTGTCATTAGGGCTACGGTGCTGGTTTCTGACTCCATGTTTAGCCTAGTGGAGGTGGCGCTTGAGAGATTTAGGCTACAATAACTTTACAGCTTGCGAGGAATAAAACATTTACAGCTTTGAGTGCCGCTCTCACGTTCAAAACTCATCGCTTGCTGCTTTTTTCGGATTCGCTCGTTGCATCGTTGGCCCGTTGGTGTAGCCGCTTATCCTGTCCAAGCCATGCGGACATGGTTATATGCTTCTCTGAGGCAATAAATAAGAGAGAACACAATAATGGGCAGCACATTACAGATAGATGCATAGAAAATCAAATAGTAAATGGGCTGTTTTAGGTTCACATCATCCGACTTCTTTTGTTACCGGGAAAGTTTGTCTATGAAAAAGAGTGAGTCAGACAGCAGACGGGGATTTGTCACTCAGTCACAGCCACCACCCAGCCACTCACATCACTAACTTGCCAACAGCAGCCGTGGTTAGTCAGCTGGAGTTGGACGGATACACACACACACTTAGACATTCTGTATATATAAACAATTATGTAAGGGTCATTGATGTCCTTAAATCTGCACGTCTATCACTCATTACCACTGGCACCTACAGTACATAAACAAATACACACTCACACACACACACACACATACACACACACACACACACATAAATGACCTGATGCTTATCTGTGTAACAGCCAAATCCACTTAGCCACTCATTAAAAAGGGAGAGTTGTCATTTAAACTCACCGGCGCTGGTTGCATTAAGATTTCATCATCAAATCAAATTTCATTTTGAACAGACGCACTGACCGCACTGCCCAGACCCATGTGTTTTAGCTGGCCTCTCGTCAAATACGAGGGAGAGCGAGGGAGAGACAGGCAGAGGGAGGGAGGGAGGGAGAGCAAGTTGGATTTGTCACTTGGATTCATCTCAGCTTGAAGTAAATGAGCAGAGAGGGAAAGAGAAAATAGACGGAGAGGACTGGAGCATAGAGCTAACACTGCCTGGGTTTGGGCTGCAGTTGCCTTTGATTAAAGGATAGGTTCACCCGAAACTTAAAATTATTATTATTATGTAAAATTATGTCATCATCAACTTGTCATTATGCCGATGGCAATTCAGGTGAAGTTTCGTAGTCCACAAAACATTGCTGGAGCAAAAAAAACATAGAATGGCTCAATACAGCTCATTCAGGTCTCTGGAAGCCCGGAGATCCCAATTTGGTATGAAAAGCTGTTATTTAAACATTGTTTTAAGATGAAGTAACTGGAGATGATCATCTAAAAGACTCGGATTATGCTGGACTAACTACATGGATCAATTTTACACTTTTCTTTTTCAGTTCCCATCTACTTCAGTTGTTCAGGAGAATTCTGCTGCACTGTTTTGCTGTGAAGCTCCAGAAATGATTGATTAGGAAACTTTTAATTGGCATGCGGGTGAGTAAATGATGTCGGAATTTTCATTTTGGGGTCAACATGGTCTTTAAAATGTGCAAGTATAGGTATAAGACACTTTGTACAAAAACAGCATATAAAATAATACATTTTTTTTCTACCATGCAGGTCAAGTGTGATCTAAATTTTCCCTGAACAAGAACAACAATCAAGAGTTTATTTTGATTGCAGCAGAACATGTACATGACATCTGACTGGACAGGTTAATGCTGCAGGAGACAGGAAATAAAAGGTGAGACTGGTCACGACAGGAGGCTGCGGGGTGAGGTCGAACGGTCATCCTCTACTGTCGAGTACAATCAGGTGTTTCCCCCGCTCAGGGTTCCTTCCTCTCCAATAGGAAGGCCGGCTCACTGGGCGTCTGCTAATGTGGAAATACACTGTTTATATGTGTGTGTGTGCTTTTATGGGTGCACGTGCACTTGGGCACACATGTTTGGCTCCATGTGAACATGTCCGTGTCTAAATGTATGTGCGTGGATGATACACATGGACGCCGTGACACATGTGCTCGTCCTGCCTTGACCTGGTAACGCTCTGACTGAACAGATTTACTGTACTGAGAGCTTCACAAATGAGAAAACAGGCTGGTCCTGAACCAGTGGCTGTTTTCCTTTGATTCTTACAGTAAATCCACTTGTTTTATTTCCCTTACATTTGCAGCGTGTACAATGTTTATATACAGGAAACATCCGAGGACGGAGGAAAAGTGCCACTGAGAGAACTTGGCCGATTGGCTGGATGACTTGGCTGACCTGATATGAACCCGAGGTGATGTTTATAGAAGGAGGAAGTGACACATTACAGCATTGTAAGATGACAAAGGTTTCACACAGTTAATGTATAGAGATTTATGAGTCCATGTTGGAATATATAATAACTCTGGGCTTCTTATTTGGATGCCAGTCAACATGTCTATGTGAGTAACACACTATACCATGACCTACACACCGGCTAAAACTGAACACACCCATATTATACAGAGACCCCCGGCTCCGTCATACAGACTCTAGTTTATGATGCGTGACATTCAGCTTCGGGTCAAATCACAGCCCAGGGTGAAGGGCGAGTGAAGCGGCCAGCGCGCTAGTCAGACTTCTACACCAGCAGCCACTAGTATTGTTCTTCATGAGATGCCTATGGGTGCAGGCAGGGTCGCAATAGCTGATCATTTCATTAGATTCATTGTGCTGGGACAGAAAAACTGTCTGTATTTTATCCTATTTATTATTGTTATAAAAATGAAAGGCACCAATACTTTTGAAATTAACAGGGATGGTAACACAAGATTATTGTGATTATGGGGTGAATTTCTATAGTTGTCAACATCTTCTTAAAGTCATTATATTTAACTCAACACACCAACACATATTTAAAGTCATTTTCTGTGGTTTAGTATCAAGTAACATATAGCCTTTTCTTCTATTTTACTCTCTCACACACACACACAAACACACACACACACACAGCTCGTTTTCTTTGCACCTCTTGGCCTTCAAAGCCATCAGCATTTACAGTCTGTGGGGCTCTTTTAGAGGAATAAAGCTGATATTTACTGTGGGCTTTCATTGAGTGTAAAGGCCCAGATTTGTGGTGCCCATAAACCACATCTCCCCTTCCTGCCTGTAAAAATTTAATGCCACACAGCTACCGCTGAGCTCCGGCTCCCATGAGCCTTCCATTCATTTCTTTTTCCTTTCCTAGACAGAGAGCTGAGGTGGGAAAGAGAATGCGAAAAAAAATGTATTTGTATACCACCATCTACAACTACAATGATTAAAAGACAGTGCTTACAACAGTTAATATCAGATCAGCGATAAGTTTGCCCATAAGTAAAAAAATGAATACATAATTACCATAGATAAACAACATAATTCAGATTTTAAGACACTTATTCATTAAAAGAATAGTTTGACATTTTGGGAAATATGCCTATTCGATTCAACCCACATGTCTCTACTTTAAATATGAAGCCACAGCTTGCAGACAGTTAGCATAGCTTAGCATAAAGACAGGAAACAGAAACAGCTTGCCCTGCTCTGTCCAAAGGTAACAAAATTCAACTACTACTACTATTACTACTAGGTCACCAAAAATGTTGCTGACCTGATATTTAAAGGTGCAATATGTAATAGTCTTAGTGGAAAAATAAGAATGTGAAGAACAATTTTGACATTATTATGTCCGGCCTAAAGCACCTGTGCTAGTGGTGTGAAAACACTCCCCTGGTGCTCCCAGCTCCCAGTTTGAATTGCTAGCTGCATCGCTAAATGAGTTAACTAGCTAATGGTAGCTACATTTAAGGGTTATTCTGGTGTTATGCTGCCCCCCATTTGTTTTAAGTAAGAACTCAACCAGAAGCCAATTCTTACATATTGCACCTTTAATCTCTACACAAATCAATGTGTAAAAAAACGACATGCTAACCAGCAGCTGGTTGCAACTTCTTGTTTAACAGACAGACCAAGTGCAAACTCACACTGATATCAATCACCCATTGGTTTTTTATGCACTACTGTTATGAAGCCCTGAGTCTGCTATTATAGCTGTCGCCATCTTGGTTCTTTTGGAGCCAGCAGTGGCTATATGTGGATGAGGCTCACTGAGAAACACAAGGACGTGGCGTGGTAGCGACTTGTCACTCACAGGGTAGCCCCATCCGCGAGCAGATCCTGCTTTATCTCCTTTTACACTCTGAGCAGGACCATAATTTACAAAATTAACATTATGCTGTATTGAAGAAGACTTAAAACAAGTGACTGAGACCATACATTCATTAGGAAACTGTTTACTGAAGTAAAAAATCAAGAGAGAAGTAGGGTCATTTTCTCATAAGCTATCGGGCTGCTTTTTGCAACCGGTGAAGTCACCCCATGCTGGCCATTAGAAAGGATGCAGGTTTAAGACACTGCTGCCTCAGCTTCACTTTTCAGACTCTGAGGCTCAGTCGATGTTTTATACAGTCAGTGGAAAAGATATGAGAGTGGCACACTTCCTAAAATATCAAACAATTCTTTTAAACATTGGCAGCACTAAAAGAGTAAAGTTTCACCTGCTTCTTGAACTTCTGTCAGGACCAAATATTTGAATATGAAATGGAATCAGGATTTCCTGTGTTGAGATGGTAATTTGAATGCAGCCGAGGGCACTGAGTTGTACTCCCATATTACAGCAGCTTACCTAGCAGTGTTTAACCTGGAAATGTTTCTCTGTGAGTAGACAAGCACCCATTTGACCATGCGACACTAAAACTCTCCACTAAAACCGATTCACATCGAGTTCATTAAGGTGGAGCAGCAGCTGCCGCCGGTTCCCCACCCTGTCTATTCAATAGCAGGGGAAACACTGTTGAACGTAATACTGTATGAGTCCGCGGCTGATATTAACCCTTCACTACACTACCTGCCATTCATTAAGCCCCCGAAACACTTTCACCAGCACCTGTCGGGAGGAAAAGGCTGTAAATTATGTTTATCACAAGTTGTTCCAAAAATATAAGAATTAAATGGTGCCAATTCAGACGTTACAGCCTGGATGTTTGCTGTAGGAAGTGTGCGTGACTGTGTACGTGTGCGTGAGACATTAAAAAGGCTTTTCAACCCCAGCCAGCCGCAATCTTTCAAAACGCTTCGCTGTAATTCTACCGTTTGCTCCAGCAATTTCTCAAATCAAGAGCGAGAAAAGATTGCAGCTTTTACAGTAGCAATTATATGAACTCCCACAGAGGTGGTGGTGACAGAAATCTTGGGTTCGATAGGCCCAAATTAAAATAATCTGGGTCCTTAACCCAGAAGAAGTAAGGGTTAGAGTCCCAACGGCTGTGAAGACATGAAAGAAGAATGTCACTGTTGTCTCTGACGTTTCTCCCCTCTTTTCCCTCCCACTACTACTGAAGTTTATCTTTCTTCCTGTCTTTCATCACAGAGGTTATTAAACCCTTCGAGGGAGCTCCGCCACGTCTAATTACTCCAACGGTAAACAAAAGGAGGTCGGGTGGGGAGGGAGCGAGGAGAATGAGGAGGAGGAGGGTGGGGAGGAGAGGAGAGACATGAAAAAACACCGCTGGCCGGGCGCCGTGTTATTATAATTCTTTAAGCGTTACTGTTAGCGTGGTCACTCTTTTAGCTGTGCAGCTAATGACTGGCTAGGCCTAATTACAGGCTGCCTGTGCTGTGCCGGGATGTGATATTCCTTCCCCGGATGGTTGTTAACTTCCCCCACAGCCAAGGCCCGACCCGACTCCCATTACCTCCCTGGCCCTCTTCGCCCCCAAAAAACCCCAAATTACCTTTAAAGGTGTCGCATTGTTCTTTTGGCAGGGTGCACAGCAGCATTTTCCACTGCACTCACATCAGGCACACCCAGAGGGGGCGGAAGCATCATGCTGACAAAAATATTCATGCGTCCAACTCACAACTCATTAAATCCATGAAAAAATGTCAACTAAATTACCCAATTTGCCTAAGAAATAAGAAAACAAGACATTAGTCTGACCATTCTGCAAAATGTCTGTTTTTTTCTGAGTGTAAAACGAAAAACAAAGATGATTTATTACACACATAATCACACCATTAACTCAAAACTGAAGCTGCGGAAATTTATTTGGCTCAAATTATCCGCTTTTGTCATCTGGAAGATATTTAATATCACATGTCCTTTTAAATCCAGCTCTCTAAAATTGTGAAAATGAGAAAATAACAAGGTCCAAGGCCTCACAGGGAATACAGTGGGGAAAATAAAGTTTCATAGTTAAAAGTTTTGTTTTATATCCAGAAAGGCATTGCCATTTTATGACGAAGCAAAGCAGTCAAACTTATGAAATCTAAACGAAAACTGACAAATATGGTTAACAACTAAGTGTCAATTCTACTTTAAACTGATAAAAAGGATGCAGTCAAATCAGCGCAGTGGTTAACCACACAGGTCAGGAGTGTACAATCTGGGCAGAGGAGGGAAACTATTTTTAGAACACACACAGAGCAAAGTAACTCATGCTGAATGTCTTTCAAAAAGCCCCTATGTGAAAGCCGGTGCTCACTAGGGCAATTAAAAACAAACACATTGCTGCCTTCCGGCCTTAGATCTCATGTTTTTTCAGAAAAAAAGTATCAGGGTGAATTATCGGTGAAATGCTCCTTTTAGCTGGAGCCGTGGTGGCCTGAACCGATGTACTTTAGCTCTGTGCCAGACACCAAACTGGGGGACAACGTCCACATTTTGTTTCTCCCCATGAGCGCTCCACAAGAGGGATGCTCTCCCCATCCATCCTGTCCTCCTCCCTGTCTCTGGAGTGAGTGATGCGGTATTGAAACCATATGCCCTCCTGAATTCCTCACGGATCCTCCCATCCCGTCCAATCCCAGCAGTCCTCTGCTGGCCACGGACACTCGGCTGTCGCGAGGGGGGCCTCCCCGCTTCCTGTGTAGGATCTAAATATTTACACTCCCCGTCGTCCCGAGTGGCGAGGCGGAGAGGTCTTGATGTTTTGGGTTATGTAAAGTCCAATCCTCCAGGACGCATATTTAACAGATTGTCCTTGTTAGAGCAGATTCTTTGAGCAGATTCACCTCAGAGAAAGTTTTCTCATCCTCCTCATCTGGACAGACAAAAAAGGAGTCAAAGTACCTTGTTCACAGTTTGCTTATAATATTCCTTCATATACTAAAAAGGTACCAGAAAGGACATCCTTACGACATGCTACACCACAGTGTAATCTTATGTGTGCACCTCAGCTCTCTGTTTCAGTAGTGTACCTCAGTATCACAGCATCTTCAGGACATCTTGACTTAAAGTCTTCAGACATCTCGAGCCAAAGACAGCTGGGCAGAGGAGAGTGCAGGTCTGGAGCCAAAACTGAACATGTGGTACACGCTAACTCTAACTTTAGCATAACAAATGATGAGTCTTTGTTCTCTGTTATGTCAGCCAAAGCTTTCATCTAATGCAATTACTGAGGAAAAGCCCTGCAGGATTTCAACTTACAACCTCTTGTGTTAACAGCAGCACGCCCACTGAGAAAGCGAAGGAGAACAAACAGGAAGTAGAGCCAACAAATCCGAGAGAGAGAAGCAGCGAGAACAAACCCAACTTGTCCCACAAATACTTCTGTGTACCATGCAGATGGTAGGGCCATTAAACGGGGCAGCAGAAGTAGCAAAACAGAGGTAAATCGCTTCCCAGGTAGCCAGCCAAGGCAGGCTGCATGCAGTTGTGTGTCAGTGTCATGCGAGCTGACTCTGGCCCATATTTGGCCGGGTTTGTGGGGTGCAGACTTGAGCCGTTTTGGGCTGAGAATCAGCTCCGGTTAGCGGCCCTCGTGCTAGCTTTGGACCAGTCTCAACCCCTGGAATGAGCGTAAGTATTCTTGGGCTGATTCTCGCAGGTCATTTATCACAAGTCTGACATAAGACCAGCAAGTAGGTGTGCCGAGCCTCGGCCGCTGTGGGGACAAACAATTTTTGCTACCTGAGGCCGAGCAGATAGACAGCCATATGTTTAAATACAGCAAATCTCTTTGCTATGGGGTTTATTCTACAGTGTTTTACTCAGATTTACATATTTATATTTGTGGAATCAAGGTTAACAAAGGTTGAGGCTTATATTTCTCACATTAATCCATTGATTTAAGTGATTTACGTTAATTTAAAGGCATAATTACGACGAAAGTGAAAATTTTTAGATTGACCGTATCTTCGTTTTCGGGTCAAAATCATTTCCAATGGAGAGCTAGGGGCAAACACTATGTTAGCATCAAAATCATCATTGAACAACTCACGTTAGCAGTTGTGTATTCGCCGCCGTCCAGCCAGTCGATAAGTGTCGAACTCCGAATGCAACGTAACTTGGAGGAGAGTTAAGGTGTCTTCCGGCAACAACTATCCACGCGAGATCCAACGTGACTTTTTCTGGCTTTTGATTTTAGTATTGTTTCTTATATGAGGCTCCTTTTCCTACTTCAAGGTCAATATTGTGTTTTGCCAACAACAAAACAACAAATTATCCGTGCATTTATAGGGAACTAAGCTTTAGGAGCGGTCCACCTTAACTGTCCTCCATGTCAAGTCGCATTCGGAGTTTGACATTTATTGACTGGCAGGACAGAGGCGAGTGGAAAAACAACAGCTAACATGAGTTGTTCTAAAACTTTCTTTTTAGTAAACTCTGTGTACACAAACAATGCTCTCAATGCTCGTGTTCATGTGTAGAGACCCTGGTGATACTACGAGCAAAGTTTCATGTTGTGTCGAACCTTAGTGTTTTAAAAATAGCGATTTTGATGCATAGTTCATGTGTAGAGACCCTGGAAGATAGAAGATACGGTCAATCTTAAAAGTGGCACTTTCGTCGTAATTATGTTTTAAAATGAACATTTGACTCGGGTAAATTCACAAAAAGACTCTAGGGTGCATTTTGGCGGGAGTTTCACTTTAAGGTGCACTTGGTAGTTTTGGAGTAGAATTTTAATAAGAAGAGAAAGATCTTCATTGACTGATTTAAATAAATAAATTGACCTAAAAGGAAAACAAAATTTATATTTGGCGTACCCTGCCATCGTTCTGCCCCTCTAGCCGTACCCATGATCTTTCATTAAACCTGACTAAATGTTTTCAGTTGTCTTACCTAAAACACACTTTATCTGTTGTTTATTTGCCACAATCATAATCTTGAATCATAATCACTTAACCATAACCTGCTATTTTCAGATGTTGTAGGAAGCAAATATTTTAAAAAAAATACACACAAAAAAACCGAAACTAATACATAAGAAAAGTCTGAATACATTCAGTCTTAGAAATATCACCAGCAATTAAAATATATATAGGTGGTTTCCTGCTGGAGACATTTTATTTACTACTGCACACAATATGTAGCAGAGTCAAAGCTTTGAGCCGTGAAGGCTTAATATTAACACGATGCTTCATCTGTCAAATTAGCCGAGGATCAGCCCGATATTAACAGCAGGGCCGCTGAGCTCTAGCTTTATGTACCGCACTCGTCACACAATGAAGCCTCACAGGAGCAGCTTAGCTTTAAGTGCTATAAAGTCAGGCCAGAATTGCACAGCAGGTGAAAGGTGGGTGGATTAGGGTTTGATTTAATTTGAAAAAGCTTGCGGAGCTCATAACATCAGGCTTATACCTGCTCATTACATCATCTGCTGAGGAAGAAGAGAAGCGGGGAGGACTGGATGAGGAGGTTGAGGATGAGGTCACCTGTCAAGACGAATTCGCCGTCTGCGTCCTAAATCATTGAATATTCACTAGGCCACTATTTTCTGTCTCGCGTTTTCCAACTGGAATTTTAAACGCCTGTCTCTTCTATACTTTCTCCCCAACAGCGCCCATTTATCTCATAGCCTTTGCTCTTTTTAGCTATAACCTCAAGCCAAATCCTCCATTGAAAAAAAAAACAAAAAACACCATATTCCCTCAAGATGCAGGTTTCAGGATACACCTCACTACACCAAAACTTTACATAGAAACCACAGTAAAAAAAAAGGGTCTCAAAGAAAGAATACTTCAAACACATGCTGTCCATCCACTGATCTCAGCAGGTTACACATCAGTTACGCATGTAGTGAGGTTTGTGTGAGGTCAGTTGTGTGTCTGATTGTGCTCATGGTTGTGTTGTTTGATTAGGTCAGTTGAGGTTCAGTGTTTGTGTGGCAGACATCAGACTGACCTGCTGGGCCTAAGCCTCTGGAACCGTCCTGTGGTTGTGTGGACCGGTTGCGGTTCTGCTGGCGACGTTTTCCACCAGTGGAGCGGGAGGTGCGGATGTGTACTTCGCTGACTTTGAAGAATGCCACCATGAAAGGCTGCTTCTCCAGCGCGCCGTCACGTCCTACGAGACCCGCGTCCTTGGAGCTGATGCTCTGCCCTGTTTCAGAAGACACAGAACTTATAAACTACTCAATGGCTGAGTTGATTTGCACAGGTTGCCTTAATTATACTCAATTGTCAGTTATATTTATTTTGCCAACTTTTGAGACTTAACTAAAACTACTAACGCTAAACTATAAAGTTTATTTCAACCATATAAAATATTTTAACATATATGTGATTTAATCCCTTACCACTGCTGGTCTCCACGCTGACCTGCAGGCCCAGGTTGTGCACCGGGCTCATCACCCACAGGTTGCTGGTGGCGGTGATGTCGAACTCCAGCCAGCCCTCCTCAGCTGCCCACAGCCTGCGAGACTCCAGCAGGAACAGGTCTGCCTCTCTGGAAGAACATGGGACACGATCATAGACAATAATTGTGTTTTTTTGAGACACAGCCAAATCATTTTTTGTCCATTTTTGCAACATGATACCCTCCTGCAGGAGAGAAATAACTTTATTTTATTGAGCCTGGCATCTTAGCATTAACTGAAAAAGATTAAGTCAAAACACTCAAAGTTGAAGAATTTAATAATTAGTAGCAATTTAGTTTTATTAATCACAGACGTTTGTGAGTAGATATTAATGTGACTTGAAAAATGCTACCTTCCCCGTCTCTCTTGGTTGCCTAAACAAGCCTGTGGATGATCTGTTGAAGTTATTAAATGCTGCTGGACTGAGGATTTCCTTGTGAGGGACTCAGCCAAAGGATGTGACATTATGCACGTTCTCCAGTGCCATGCCTCAGTTCCCATAAATGTAAACTAAAGACTGGCTTCCAGCACAAAAAATAAATTGCGCAGAGCCCCTTTACTGGTTATCCTAGGTGACCTTTAAGGGCCAAGCTTGTTAATGAGCCTGTTGGCTTTTTTTTTCTTCTTCTTTTTTTTTTTAATGTAAAAAACATTGCAGCTTGCATTTTCGGACCCACTATCAAACTGTACATTAGTTTTTAAAAAACTGTGAAACTACACACAACCTACAGTGTCACTATTAAATGTAGTGTGTTTAGTTAGCTGGATAGATAAAGTCCACAGAACGCAGAGAGACAGACTAATATGGGTAAGCTTCTAAGAGGGAAAATGACAGATAAGTAGCAAAGTACACAACTTACATACACAGAGAGAAAGATACATGAGGAACAGATGAAGCACATAGCCAACATTTGCAAATGGAGAGAAAAATGCAGGATATGTAGAATTTTTTATGTTATCTAGTGTGCTTGACGTTGATAATTGTGCTATGTGTAGCTGTTTGAAAAATATGTCATGAATCATTCAATCTACAGCATAAAATACAGGTATGTACGGTGCAGCGTTGTTCTAGCTCAGAACACCAGAGGACTGATCTACCTCTTTAAAAAAGCAAGGGAAACACAAGAGCTGTTGGTTTGTATCAGGGTAACAGAATCATAACAGAATGACAGAAAGATGGATAGCTGCACTTAACAGAAAATGCTGGGATACACCGCTGTAGCTCTGACCATACAGTCTACCTCTCTGAGGGACAGGAAAAAAGGACGGAATCAAATCCTTGGTATCAGGCTACAGGCATGTTAATATCATTTACAATACTTTGTGTGAATGAAATCAGGCTGCAAAAGGGAAGAATGTGTCAAACGGAGGGAAGAGAAAGACCGCCATTATACAACTGTTGACTAATGATTGAAAAGAGAACTGAGGAGCTGTAAGGAAAAGACTGAGTGTGAGTGATAAGAGGGCCTGTCCTCCCACTGTCCCATTACAGTAGTAATAACACAGCGTCGGGTCTGTCCGACCCTCCTCCAGAGCCGACATCAAAGCCTCACAATCATCCAGGTGTTCGGAGAATGCCCCTGCAGTCATGCATCGGCAGCCCCTCTTTATTGGTCATTAATGAGAGTGTTTCTGACAGCTTCCGTATGAGCTGAGACTCCTTGTTTTCCCTCATGCACACACACTCCACCCCACTGCTAGGTTCACACGTTTGTCACAGCGTGGGCCAGTGTACGGATGTTTCCGCCTCATCGCCAGGGCCGCTGTTCGGCTGACGATGGACGGCAGGGGGTCCATCAGAGAGCCGCCTGCAGGGGCGAAGGCTGCCGAGACCCTACTGTAAAACTTCTTATTGACTGACTGCTTAAATGAACTGGAATAATAAGGTCAAAGGTGAAGGTTGTGTTTTTTTGCTACAATAAATCTCCTTTATAAGTCTTGTCAGTGAGTGTAGTTAAAAATGAAACGCAAGGTGGGAGAGTGCAGCTCACAGCTGGCCTGGCTATTTCATGTGCTTTCATCTTGTAAACTGCTGAAAAGGCGTATTTGTGAAATTGGAAAAGCAATATGTAAGACAAACATCTGGAGAGAAAGAATGCAGAGAAGAGGGATCTAAATGCCGATATGCCTTATCAACATTTCAAGGCAATAACAATGTAAGCAATAACTGAGATACACGTAAAAGGAAAAACAGCTATAAAAATCATCCGGTTAGGTAAAGTATCATAGCTGCTGAATGGGTTTTAGTCAGTAAAACCAGCCTTTGCAGCAACCTGTCCCTCTTCAACACCATGTCAGGCCTGCCACATTTTTTGCCATTGTAATCTCTCACATTCCTTGCCTGCTGTTAGCGAAACCACCCCAATCAAATGAGAAGTACAAAGGGTGTCAGGCTAATTAAGCGCTCTATCATTACAGCTTAGAGTCAAAACAGGAGTCGAGGTTTTTTACAGGAAGGAGGGGCGCGAGAAAGTTAATAGGCTCCCTGCTGATTGGGCGATTACAAAAGGGTAAAGTTTTCGTAAAAGGCGGAAAATGGGCCAAACAACAACAAAGCAATTGTCTCACACAAACTTTCTGACCTTACTCTCAACACATGCTCAGTGTTGCGTAGAGGTTCCTGATGTTGCGCCATAAAATTTACCCCCACAAGGCACAAACACAGCGCGAGCAGATATTCTCTACCTGAGAGCACACCGTCCAGGCTGTAATTTTCTTCAAGGTAAAAAACCTGTCCTACAATAACACAGAAATTGGAGATATATGGGCCCTTTAATCTCCAAATATCTCCAAAAATAAAAGGCTTTACCACCAGGCTGGACAGCACAAACCACCCATTGTAGGGATACAGGAATGCGGCAAATAAGTAGCTCTTGATACCCTTAGAAACTCTTTGACAGACAGAAAAATATACTTTGCCAACATCTATAACTAACGTTCTTACACTTTCTCAATCCGTGGACCTCAGAGTGGATCAGCTTCAGCTTTGGACTGTAGTCTGAGAACATTTGGTGTTAGAGACCTCACCTCAAGGTGTTTTGTTACTTTATGATATTCCACACACAATAACATGTTAATGAAACTTACTTCATTGTTAAACAAAATATACTGGGCGACATAAGATGTTAGCTTAAAAATGCATATCAGAAACTTCTCTTCATGTTCTCACTGGGCGGGCTTGAGTAAACACAAATATCATTCAGAAATCTGACTGGATGTTTATCTGCCCCTGCCGACGTAATGTAAATGTTTGGCATGTATTAGCTGCACTCATTTGGGGGACGGGAGGATTCTGAAGCTGTGCTATTTCTGAAAGACGTGGTTTTGCTTGATTTTACAATATAAACACGGCAAAGGCCGGGACTCTGTGTAACACGGAGGGAGCATGATGGGGAGAACAAACGTGGGGGAGGGAACTTTTTTCTAATCATAACGTTACCTTTTTGTTTCAAGAAGAGGTCAACTGAGCTGCTGCTTGCTGGTTTCAGGAACACTCTATCTCTTGCCGAATTGTTGATTCCCAGTACAATCTCAGTGCAACCCCTCCGCAAACTTACCTCATCCACCCAGGGGCGGATTAATGCACACACATGTTGCGTGGCCAAGCTCTGTTCAAATCCGCAGAACTTTATTTTAGATTCCACTCAATGTGCCAAAGCTTAGTAAGACACCAAACACGTCAGGCTGAATTATAGAGAAATGTGTTTGAAATGATGTTCACGAAAAAAAATGTTAAATACAAGATGCACAAGGCTGGTATACACTTGTTTTTGCCATGGATTCTGACTCATGAAGTTACTGTAATCTGTAAGTGGAGGTGGAAATGAGCTAAATTGCAGCAAGTCGCAGTCATGTCCAAGCATGTTCATCGCCTGGAAACAGTTTCTGTTGTCATTTATGCACCTAGAATAATTTCTGTGTTTTGGTTGTTTATTCTCACTTTGCAGCGTTCTCCTTAATTCTGTTTATGCATCATCACTGCGTTTTCTTAATTTCCTCCACCAAGGAGGTTTTGCCCCATTCGTTCAAGAAACTCGGATGGAGGATGGGTCTCGGCCTCGAGTAGAATCCATTAACTTTAGGAATTTCTTCTCACTGTTTTTAACAGCATGACATTTTCTTTTATTTCTCAGGGACTGATGCATGAATCTTGATGAAAAAACTGGCATATTTAGGTGGCTGGTATCTATCAGTGAGTTCAAAGGTGGAAATATGCACTCCTCTGACTACCATTGTAGACTGCAGCGCATTGAGTTCTAAGGGCCATCATCCTTTATCTGGATAAACTTAGAGCATTAGCATTTGTTGCCTTTTTTCTGCTATTTGGTGTGAAATTAACTTGAAAGTTTGCATAAAACATGTGCTGGAAAGTGTGTACGTAGAAAATACAGATAATGCTGAGATTAAATACATTTGATGTTTGATATATATAAGATCTAATCAAATATTTGACATTACACAGGAAATAAATACACTAATAACTATAACATCAATGTAATATTCCCATTTGACATTCAGTTTCAATCTTGCTCTCTCGGGTCAGATCATTTAACTCAAGTAGTAGTAAGAGATCTAAACTGTGTGTGTGTGTGTGTGTGTGTGTGTGTGTGTGTGTGTGTGTGCGTGCATGCGTTACCTATCAGGGTGCTCCTTGACCACCTGGTAGACTTTGAGTAAGAAGGTGTCGTTGCGGAAGGCACGGCTCACACACTCCTTGTAGAGGCGAAACTCTGCTGCGGTGATGGCCTCGCCCTCTGGGATCTGTGAGAGGTTGAACTTAAACTCCTTGTGGTGACGCCGCTGCGGAGAGAGCTCCCTGTCGTACTCCACTGTGGGATGGAAACACACACACATAGGATAGGATCGTGAAATTATGCACGCACAAAAAAAAGAAATCACAGCATATACTTAAATATTGGCATTCAGGTTTTCTACTCTTGATCATCCGAAGAAATCATGCGTTTATATGATGTGTACTTAGCACATCAACTAAATCTCAGCTACATTATTTTTCTACAGGCCGCATTGCTTGCTGTAACCTTTCCTCTGCGATTTATCTCACGATTTTGGTGCCTTTTCTACAAATAGGAACAAACTGCATATTCGCAGGGTTTCAGTGTAAATATATATAGACACTGCGCAGACGACCACCAGAGAAGCCTTTAAAACAATCACATGTGATTCATACTTAAGGTCTAATAGGTTTTGTGGCCTCCAGTTTCCCTAAATAATCCCCTGTTATCTTCAGTCCGAAGCAAAAGCCCATGATTTTTTCAGCGGCAGTAAACGTAGAGATATTCTGCGACCACTTCTGACGCCGTGAAATGACAAAAACCAACAAATGTGCTCCCTTCTATGCTTTTAAGTGCAATATGCACCATAATGACTACGTGCTCTCCGGGGATTTAGTTCATGTCTCAGCTAGAGGTTTTGCTCCCACAGCAAAGAGCCTACAGAGTCACTTTGTCGATGGTCACATAGAGTGAGAAGAGGGAAATGAATAAAGAGGGGCATGTCGAGCACAATTAGAAGGTCGGGTACAGAAATACCCGCTCAGACATAAACGCTACATGCTAAGCCTCAAATATGCGCTATATATGCAAAAACACACAAAAAACTAGTGACATAGATGCCCAAGAGCCCAAAACTCACATCGACACACTCTTACTATTCTTCAGCCATCAAACTCTTACTCACTTAAATAGTTTATCATATGCTGCACATGCAGTGTACGCATACTATATCATCATCTCCACTCAGGGCAGTGAGGTTCGACAGGCTGCGGTGTCACCACCACAGACTGTAAGTGCAGACCCACTGGGAACCAGAGCTGGATGTATACAACCGCCGGCAGTGGACCCAAACATACAACATCGTGAATTTGCCTTTATCTGTCCTCTACTACTCCTAATCCTGCTGCTCCAGCCCAACAGATTTTAGTTAAAGGAATAGTTTGATATTTTGGGAAATACACACATTTGCTTTTTAGAAGAGAACAGAGAAGATTGATACCACTCTTGTGTGTGTATGCTGAATATAAAACTGGAGATAGCAGTTGGTTGGCTTAGCTTAGCATTACAACTGGAAACAGGCGGGAACGGCTGGCTTTGTGCTTAACGTTTTTATAATGACACACACTGGCAGGGTTATGTGCCGGATCAAGCTAGCCAGACTAAGGATTTATTGATTAATCAATTAGTTGTCAACTATTACATCACTTGGCAGCTATTTTTGTATTATTTATCTTTTAAGAGAAAAGTGAAAGTCCAGCTTCTTAAATGTGAATATTTTATGAATATCTTTGGATTGTGGACAAAACAGGACATTTGAGGCAGTGTCTTGGACTTAGGGGAACACTGACTGACATATTATTTTTTTTTACCATTTTCTGGCATTTTACAGACTAAACAACTAATTTGGGGAAATTTTCAGCAGTTCGATAATTAAGATAAAAAGTTAGTTGCAGCCCTAGAAGCAATAGTTACAACAAATTATAACTCACTTATAAAGTGAGCTTATATGGAGATACTTTCTGTCTTCTTGAAACATGGCGTCACAAGACAACACACGGCTTCATTATTAGCACGTGTCCAGCAGCTTCAGACACGTCTAAGACTGTTTATATCTGAGAAGTCTTTTTTGAAGCTAATATTTTTTAAATTATATTTAAACAAATATTTTATTTCATTTTATTGTTAAGATTCATTTGGATACTTTTATGGCCCACAGCTACGGTAAGAAGAATTTATTTTTGTACCCAAGCCAGCCTTGTTAAAACTTTCTGGTAATTTTATGATGTGGGGACCCGCCCAAAATGGTCCAATGACACATTTTGTTCCCCGAGTCATAGCCGAAGAGAAAATTGTGTTGATGTGAGAACACTGGAACCAATCAGACTCTCCCAAAAGTGCCAGCCCCACCTTGTACCCACACCCAGGAAGGTCAAAGCTCCCCTCATCCCCAGACATTTCCAAGTTACATACTTGCTCAACCTAAATAGAAAACTGAGCAGAAAAAGCGAGGAGGGGAGGCGTGTCTTTCTAGCTTCACTGCATTTCTGAGGGGAATCAGTGGAGTCCAATCCTGAGGCGGACTGCTGTGACTTGGTCAAAACAAATTACAATAATTGAAGCCTCTCAGTTGAAGTGTGAGCCAGTTGTGCCTCTTTTCACTCACAACACTTTCCACTGAAGCAAAGGAAACCACCTATAAAGAATGAGATGTTATTCCCATTAGCCTCACTGTGACTTTTATCACATGTGACACTGACCATTTCATCATCGTAGTTCGTAAACTACCCACACACACAGATGTCGCAGTAACTTTGTGAGATAACGGGTCCGGTCTTGTGTTGAAGGGTAGATAGATCAGCCCAGCTTGTGTGTGTCTGTGCGTGGAGGACTTAAGAAAGAGGTCATGGTACTCTAAATGACTTTACAACACTCCCTTCAACAACTCTGGGCTTAAAGACAGACAGCTTGAAATCTTATATTCCCTATTTAAGAATCAACTGATGTTTTGGCAAGAAGGCTCTTTGATAAACTGTCCGTAGGTGGTGAGAAGGTCAGGGAGAGTTTCAAATGTATCAAATATTTATTACATCTGCTGCAATGCACTGCATGTTAAATACACAAAATATCAGCCACCTGACTGTTCAGAGCGGCTGAGCGTGTTTGGGAGACTGTGCTGCCAAGCTAAGCATCATACCAATCAAAGGTAAATCTTTATCGGATTTCCCATTGCGTGGGTTTATTGGAAGGAGTGTGGCGAGTTCACAGAGAGGACTGGGAAAACCACCTGTTTCTCTGATTTTGGGAACGCTAACACAACATTCAAAGAAGGTTATTCCTATGCTCGCCTCGCGGTTACACCAGACACACTCAAATTACACCTAAATGAGATATTTTCATTGTGTTACATATTTGTAGTGGTTAGTAAGCACACAACTAGATACAAACAGTACATACCTTCTTTTCAATTGATCAGCCAGAATGTATTCATCTTAAAAAGGTGCACTCCACCAAATTACATACCAAGGTCAGATTACTTGCAGGGCTGTAACTAACATTTATTTTCATTATCAATTAATCTGCTAATTATTTTTCACAGTTAATTGATTTATCACTTAGTCTATCGTAATAATCGTAATTTCCCAGAGCGACATTTTCAAATGGCTTCTTCAGCTTTACTTCCTTGTTAACAGGGGTACCGCTTCGCCTACAGCATTCAACACTGTCTTCTTTAGCTCTGAATGAGCTTTGTTAGTTTTTGAGAAAGTGACCCAGATAATATCATAGTGATGTCACCAGGGTTATTTGATTGTGGGCTTGAAGATTAAAACATTTTATCAGGAAAAACGTGCGTTACAAACTGGACGGTGTGGGGTTTGAAAGACATACCGAGCCAGGAGGGTCAAACGAAAAAGATACTATTGGTTGCATTATGGGAAATGTCGGATTGAGAAATTGTGGACGAGTTGAAACGAGAAGAGTTGAAAGTAGCGATTGAGACCACAAACTTATTAGGAACTCATTGTTCACTGAGCTAATAAATCAATTCAGAAGTATGACTGTTTTCTCATAAGCTTACATACAATCCGACGTCATTTTGAAACCAGGGGAGCCATTCCCTGCTGCCAGTCAGAAAGAATGCAGTTTTTTAAGGCACTACTGCTTCACCTGGAAGCTCCATCAGCTATTATAAAGACTATGAGTAGCAGCACTCGTGAGCTGACATGACTAGTTGGTAACTAGTAATAACTGTTTGTACAGTACAATGTGAACACAGCATCAGCCCTGACATCTAGAGATGATTTTGTAGACAGTCACAAATACAAAAACTGGAAGATATCCAGTATAGCCCTGATCTTCCATTAAGCAACAACGCTGCTAGAACTCAAGTGTCAAATCTTGTCAAATCTTCTGAAAAATGCCATAACACCTACTACACTACACAAGAGACGCGAAGGAGTATCAGGCCAAGGAGAAAAGTATATCCACTGATTTCATTAGGCTTTAATGAAATCTGCAGGACACATTTCTTTTTGACATTTATTTTCCTCACATCCAAACAAAATTCTCAAGGCACCCCTGAGCTCACTGAAAAACTCACCAGTTCAAATCAATCTTTGTTTTCTATCGCAGACAGGGGAGTTATTTCAGTAGCGTTCAGATGAAGACAAACAATTAAAACGACGAAATATGAAGACAGCCACAGTCTCACGTTAACATACACTTTATCACCACAGTCCTCTGCGTTAGCGACCCTGGAGCCACCGCGTTAGCGGCTAAGTAGCATTCCAGCTGCCTCCCCACCTTCTCAGCTTGAAATTCAATTGAAATCCACAGAGGTTTCGCATCTAAAATCAAAGGGAAGTCTTCACACGGTGCGTACAGGGAGTGTAACCTCTGCGCTAATCTACCATGACGTGAGCTTTGAGACAGGAATACACAGAAGGGAAAAGGGATTTAGATTTGGATGATTCAGAGAGGAATTTACTCAGAGTGATTCTAAAGATGTGAAAAGACTGATTATATCAGTGACTTGGTGCAGACAGTCCTTAATGGTAACTGCAGGAAAAAAAGTGTTTATGTGTCACATGTGTGTCATTGCTAATCTGTAGGTGTATTCATGGCTTTATTTCATTACCGCACTCTCATCATTGGTCACCAGTTCATGAGAAAATACCCCACTTTCACCAGAACAGTCGACTATTTTGTCTTTCATTGTCACTGACCACACAGACTCAGCCATGGTTAACCAGAAAACCTGACAATACTGGGAAATTTCTGTGATGATTCACCAACATAAACGCTGATTTCATCTGCTACAAGAAACGGAAAGACGCAAGAGACAGAAAGAGAAAGAAAAGGAGGAGATTGATCAAGGAGAGGAGAGGAGAATGATCATCAATGACTGCTTGAAGGGTGATAAAAGGTTGAGAAAGACAGATTGCATTAGAGATTCTGGGGTAAAATATTAAAAGAGAGAGAGACAGAACAGAGTAAAGACAGATGGTACACAGAGGAAGACTGAAAGAAAAGCGTTGAAAGAAATAAGTAAAGAGAAACAGGAAGAGGAAGAAATGATAAAAGAGCGGGAAATGGATTAAGGATTTTTTGGAAGGGAAGACAGTATTTTGAGGATGATGCATCAAATCGGATAACCTGAATGGAAACAGCAATACGGCCCCAAAAAAACCTTAATTTGTATAGTAAATAAAAAAGTTTGTGTCTTTTAAAATAACACAGGTGGAGAAAATGACCGTGTGAGCGGTGGATGAGATGACAACACCAGACGGAGGAAGACAGTCGGTTATCACAGAGAGGAAGATCGAGAGACCAAAGGGACAAAAGTCTGGAGTCAGGGACGCCACGAAAGGAGGAGAGATGGAGACGGTTAGTGACAGAAAGAGAGTGAGACGGACGGTTTGCAGATCCACTTGGACGCTTTGATAGGAGCTGTTCTCTCGTTTCCACCTGCGCAACATCTGGCTGTCCTCTCCCTGCTGCTGGACGTATTATGGCAACCCACTCACACACACACACACACACACACACACACACACACACACACACACACATACACACACACACTTCCCGAGTTGAGTACTTACATTTAGAAAAACAAATGGATTGCAGTTCTGATATTTTATGTTTAAATATTTAAATAAGGCTATCACATTATCACCAACTGGGAAGTTGTGTTTTTATCCGTATATTTGATTGTTGGTTTGTCAGCAGGATTACACAAAGAAGCTTTCCACCATACCTGTATGGAGGATGTGTCTCAGCCCAGAATAGACCCAATAAACTTTTGGTGCAGATCTAGGAATATTTTCATATTCATATCAAGATTGTGAGATAGGGCATATTTCAAACTTTTTCTTCATTTCTCAGGGAAGAATGCATGATGATGATAAACATCAGGCTTATTTAGGTGGAGTGTATCCATGGTAAGTACAAAAAAGGGATGTCTGGCCTTGGCGAAGGTATGCGCTCTACTGAGTGCCATCCTAGTTAACTCTACCAAGAAGGTTATATTTCGCTCGTGTCCAGTGGTTGGTTGGTTGGATTGTTATCAGGATTAGAGATCCAGATAAAGGGAAGAATTTAGGATGTTTTTTTCTAACTTTCTTTGACATTACAAGACAGGGCGTTTATCGAAATATTTAAAAAATTTCTCAGGGAATAATGCATAGATCTCCTGATGAAAAAAATCAGGTGCATTTAGGTCAGAGAGCACAAAAGGACCTGCTGGGCCTTGGTGGAGGTATGCACTCTATTCAGGGCTATTTTAGTTAAATATGGGCTCATTTGCGGAGCAACAGAAATCTGAACTAAAATAAACATTTAAATGTGTATATTGAACATTTCCTTCAAGTAAAAAGAAAAAAAGGAAGACAAAATGTTACACCAGCACAAAAACCAGAACTATTAAAACTGGCAATTGCATGACAAATGTAGTATCTTACATGTAGAGCATTACAAACTCTGACACGTCTAAAAGTGGCAATTAGTACATCTAAGGTCAGTGGTCGTTTTCTCCTCAAGATAAAAGAATATATTCTTAAATGCTTTGAATTCTGAACAATATACAATTTTACTGATATTATATGAAAAGAAATATTCAACAGTCTATGCATACGTTCACAGAGTTACACAGAGTTCATAGTTTAAATAAAAAATCCTCTAGAAACCAGCTTTGGAAGAAGTGAAGTCACACAGACAGACACTGAAGTGTGGCTGCCTTATAATAAACTGCATGCCCCTTTAAGAAGCAGAGGAAGGAAGAAGGGAAAAGGTGCTGAAAGAAAGACAAGTGAGTGAAACTCTGAGCCAGAGGTCTGTCGGTGCAGGGGGAGGCGGGCGGGTGAGCACAGCACACAAACAGGCGGACAAGATAGAAGAAGAGACGAAAATGAATCTGACAGTGATTGATCACCAAAACCCTCTAGAGTGAAAAATTAAGAATGTATTCAAATGTATTGAAATGTTTGTGAGGATGAAATCACAAATTTGGAGGGTATGATGGAAAAGTACCTGAAAAGAAGTAAGAAGAGAGAGAGGGATGAATTCTATAAGTAGAAGGAAGGAAGACAGACAAATTTAAAGGTAAACAGGGAATGAACTAGTTGGGAGGAGGAGTGTTCTTCGATGCGCAGCAGAAAAAGCAGGGCTGTGCAGGAAAGGGCCTGGGGTGGTTGACTTGTCTGTGGTCAGTGGTCAGCGCTTTTCGCTCACACTCCTGACGGTGTCCAGCCAATCCCCCGGAGGGACAGCTGGCCGACAGCCGCCTGCATCAAATCCCTCCTGCTCTCCCTCACACGTCCCACAGCCGCAGAGCCAAACAACCGGCAGCCACCTTCCCTCACCGAAATACTCCTTCGCCCTTCATCAACACTCAGCTGGTAAAATTAACTGAAGGGAACATCACGGACGGTTTTCTCAAAGGGTAATTATGTTGTCAGATATCTATCCTTTTTAAAGAGGGGATTATTGGAAGCCTTTAGCCTCAAAGCTAGAGGAGTAATTAACTTTTCCATCGCGGCGTTGAGGCTTGTGCAAGGAACCACTGGAATCGACATGTGACAGTTTCTGGTCCACAGTCATTACAGACTAGATTCTCAATCATCCATCAAGTGCATCCTCAGAATGTATCCTCGCACTAATGTCACTGTTGTTGACTGTTCTGTAGTATCCAGAGCTGCAACACAGATAGCAGAGAAAAGAGCACCTGTGACCCAGATACTAGAGTCTTAAGAGAGCTCTTACTAGATCTGTCAGTGAGATTTTAAGTACCAATCTGGTGACAGACATATTTGGTTCAGACTGAAATTTAAACAGATCTTCTCCAACCTCATACAGTTGCAGACATGTAAAACAGACAAAGGATGATCCCTCCACCTCAGACAGTAGCAGCACATGCACGCCTGATCTTCATTTACGCAGGAGCGTCCCTACTTTTAACGCTTTCTATTGCTGTGCTTGTTGTAATTCATCCCGTGAATCTCCAAGTTTAATAGCGACACAAGTCAAATGGATGTTTCTCAGTTTCTGTGCGGGATACGTGTTGTGGTACCTGGCAACCCAACCCTCAGGCAGAAGTAAGTAAGCACACGCAAGCGATCCTGCCTGACGTGGGTCCTGTCACTGTGTTCACTCAAGCCCTCCACTCTGCTCTGTTAAGTGCTGAAAATTGCCGAAACAGATACGCTTCCAACTTTCACTCAACTTCGCCTTTACTGACATTTATTGACATCCTGTCTCGCCTGTCATCTTTTCTTCACTCTGCAGACTAGTGCTGCACGACAATGGGAAAAAACTGACATTGCAATATTTTGAATTTCAGCGATATGAATTGAAATATAAAAAAAACTTCACTTGGAGAACTTGAATAGCTCTGCTTGGAATAATTAATCATTCTAAAATGATTGGGGAGAGGGGAGTGTATTTTATTAATCAACCAAAGCAGACCATGCTTTGTTGATAAGTACAATATCATTGGATAGCAAAAACAATATGGTAAGATCGAGGAGATTTTGTGCTTATGCTTAAAAAAACGAAATGTTTTTGGTAGGTTTGTGACGGGAGATGAACTTCCATCTCCTGCCGGAAAGTCAGACATGCTACAACTTCAATAGACATAAATCATGAGGTGCAGAATCGTTTAATAAGGACAAAATTCATGAGATTATTTTAAGCACCACACAACTCTGGGTTTACTCTGCCTCTTCCTCTTCCTCCCAACAGGAAAGGGTGGATGTTGACATTTCATTTGTAAGACAGGTACAGTTTAAGTATGATTTAAAAGACAACTTCATGCTCTGGCTTACTGTCCTTGCAGCAGGCAATGTTTGGTTTTTAGGCTTTCCACTCACTGTCTTCTGGAAGAAATAGGATGATTGCAGTCAGAACCGCTGACCTTGTTGAACTAACATGGGAACAAGAAGCCAGTGTAGCTGAGAAACAAGCGCAGCTTTTCTCTGCAGCACGGCAAAGATTCCAGTATCTTCTCAATAACCGAGCTCTGTGGGGCTTGTATGCGTAGAGTATGCCAAAACTGAATCCCTAAGACCCTCATAAAAATCTCTGCTTTCTAATTAAATCTGTAATTTACTGTTTCCTCTGACCCATAATGCATCACACTGAAAAAAAGGGTATGAGAAGGGTAAAAAAAAAAGAGAATGAATGAGAGAATGGAAAAGACATTTTCACAAACAACCTTCGATTACATTTTTACACATCAAGAACCTGTCAACATTGTTAAAGACGCTGTGGATGGCTAAACCGATAAAAAATGTTCTGGATGTCGAAGGCATGAGAAGAATTCATCTGTGTTTACATAATTACAGCCCATAATCTCTCTGGTTTCTCTCTCAGACTTGATGGTTTCTGAGGATAAGTCAGATATGTCCGTATCTTCCACTGATCATTAATTCCTCCAAAATCCCATCTAATTAACTGTTTGGCCCGTCATAGTGACTTTTGCTGGAAACTTTTTAAAGTTGATACAATCGCAACTCCTCGGACTCACTGCCACTATTTCATTCAAAAAGAAAAACATCTCATTAAGTGGAAATCTTGATGCTGTAAACACTTTTCTCTCTGAAGAGGCTCGAGACAAATTTTACGCTTCAAGCTCTTTAACCTTTGGCATCGATGCTGCGTGGAAAGATAAAACACAGAGACAGCTGTTGATTTTTGCAAAGCAGATGGATACTGGAAGCTTACAGCGCACACGCTCGCATACACACACCGTCGCGCACACACGCACACAGCAGTGGTGTGAGCTGCCTAAGGTGTTGCCACTATGCTTGGCTGCCACCAGGACCTGTTTCCGCCTTCTGCTGAGTGTTTTGGCTCTTTGTAGTCAGGCAGCTGGCAGGGCAGCTCCTGGGGTCGAGGTACAGACGAAGGGGCTGGAGGTCTGCTGGGAGTCATCATTAACTTTGAGCAACACTGTGTGTGTGTGTGTGTGTGTGTGTGAGTCTTTGGAGACCCATCCTGTGCTCTGATCTTCTCCCCTGACCCAGCATCAAAGCAGACACACTGAGCGCCACAGGACCAGCCAAGGGCCACTGGCAAGAGCGAGAGTTTATGTCCGAAGCATGTAAGCGCACACACACACACCTTTCAGACCTTTACACGCATCCACGCAGGGGTAGTTACATGCATATGGATGCTGACATACACACGCGTACAGATGTAAGCGACAAAGCGAAGAATTAAAACACACAGGACCTCACACGTGTGAGAAAAAAAGAGGACGGAAGCGCTCACACCAACATTCCCACACACATTGTGATGCACACACACAGAGTCCCAGAGGTCAGTGGTGTGAGAAGTCATTTCCAAGGCAGGAGCATCAGTCCATAGCGAAGATATGGAGCAGTGAGCCCAGCCCTTTTGCAAGACTGTCAAGCCCCATAAGTGAACACAGAGCAGCAGCCCACAGCTTTACTCTCAGCGTCAAGCAGAAATCACTGCAGTGATTTTAGCACATTCATAATTACTGTTCCGTGTTCCTGACAGACAGCTGAGAAACAACCAAGAATTGTGTTTGATACTCAGCAGGCCAGACTCTTCCAAAGTTATTCAATATTTCAAGTTTAAGCAACAATGTGAAACAATCTTACATAAATAAATGTCAGTCTTGCCACAAAACAGTAATTCATTGCACAGCTGGTTCGTGAAAGTTTTTATGTTTACTGCTCTAAAAAGCTTGTGCTGGGTGTCTTTTACTGGGGAATTCTTCTGTGTTTTCAAGAAAGGTTTGAAATATGCAAAAAAAAGGAGCCTGGGACAGTAGTTAGCTTGACCAAAACATTCATTATCATCACCATCATCACCAGGCGATCTTTGGGAAATGCAGTTCAGAAGCATTACAGCAAAGAGATGTTATCTTGATTGATGATTTGATTACAATTACCGGTAAATCAGACAAACCCCTCAAATTTAACATTTTAATACTAATTTGAGCCATTTTCAGTGTTCATAAAACTTGTTCCTCATTCTGAACGGGCAAGTAGATCGAGCATGACTCCACTTGTGTAATGTCAGGGCAAAAGGCTTTTCTCATAAAGACCTTTTTATATGTCATAGTGGGTAAAGCACACTTGTAAATAATAATATTAAAATACTGATGGCTGAATCTCATTTTCTGCTCAGGTTTCTGGGTTCTGCTATTGTGTATGTTGGCCCACAGTCACACTGTCATGGCTTCTGAGCACCAGGCCATCACTAATGATTGCTTTTCCTGCAATGACAAGTTGAAAAGTCTGCTGCAAATAGGCCTAAAGTAAATAAAGATGGAGGACAGCTGTGATAGAGGTGCTGTTTGGGGGATTAAGCTGTTAGATCTATTACTATTTGGAGTCATTTCTCCGGCACTTGCTTCACATAATATCTTTTACAAAAAAAAATGCAGAAGTGACAAAATGTGCAACTAGCTAGAGCAACCACGGTTTCAGTTGTTAACGTCTGATTGAGCAAAATATCCACCTAGAATTTGGTTATTTGCCAAACTAGAAACATCATTTGTCAAACTAAAACAAGTCAAAGCAATACATGAAATTGTATTGTAGGATTTGCAATGTTACAGTCTCCTCATAGGTTGCACATGAATGCATTTTCACATTCAATGGGAGCATTAATGTAAGGTTTTTTTTCCATTATGGCATAATATACATTTCTTGCAATGTCAAAAGACATGCGCCCCAATTAATTACAAATATAGATTCAACTATAGATTCACAGCTATCCCTAAAGCTGAGGCATAACAATATAAGATATTATCTGAAGTGACCGTAGTCTAAAATTCAAAATTTTGTTCAATGAACATGATCCATTTCATTGGAATCTGTGTGAACTGAATGCCGAGTTAGCTCTTATGAAGTGTGAACTTGCACAACACCATACAGCCCTTCCTGAGAGGCTGACAATTTAGCCTGCTTTTCCCTCTCTGTAACACGCAGATATACACACACACACTCATCAATGGCCTGGATATCCAGCCTGCTCTTCTTCTATTACCTCCCACAGGTTACAGTACATAATGATCTCACTGGACAGGCATCCCCAGGAACAAAGGCCCCATTTGAACCATATAATCACATTTTTCTACAGCCATCATCCTCCATATAATCCTTGAAAAACCATTTGGGTTTGTCTTCGGATCCAAAACCATGACACACAATGTCAGGCGTACTGTTCCAGGACACACACAAACTAACACACATCCAGAGTTAGTATGAGTATTTGGTTTTTTGTTCCCACCACCCCGAGCTCTATCACCACTGCGCTGCATTCCATACAAGATGATAAAATTAAGTCTGGACACACATCTTATGTCGTTTTGAGATTTTTAGCTAGTCCGCAACATGTGTGGGTTTTTGTGTGTGTATGTGTGTACCTAAGCCCGAGGGTAGGCGGATAATTTGCTCTAATTACCCCTCTACTGGGGCTTTGCTAACAGATAGACATCCAAGGTATGGCTGTTGGACTGTGCAGTATCAGTATTTTCCATCGACAGACTGACAGCTGAGTAGTAGCAATCATCAACTCTCTGTTGAGTCTCCAGTTGGCCTCCAGATAGCTAGATGTGTCATACCTGTGTGTCAATACAAGATTTTATTCCATCTCTACAAGCGCCATTACCTAGGATTAAGATGTGGACCCACTGCAGGGGGTATTTAAACAGCAAGGGTATGTGAATGCTTGTGTTTTTTGGATCTTGTTATGCCCCTGTTCCAACACAGTAATGCAGTCTACCATAATGGTAACATGATGTAAGCTAATGTAACATAAGGGAAGGATAAGTAAGCTAACATAAGTAACATAATAGGGCAGCCCGGCATCACGTAACGTAGCACAGCATAAAGAAGCTTGACGTGACTAAATTTTGCCTCTATATTTTCATCAAAGACTACTGCCGCACACACCATTTACTAACACATTTGAAACTAGAATGGCACCCAGTAGAGAACACAGGTGAAAACGAAACCTCCTTGTGATGGTAATAACAACCAATTGTAAAATGTGCATGTTAAACGACAAAATTCAAGACCTGATAGGCAACCGGGGGAAAAGAGTGCTTGAACCAGCTGTAAAACGTGCACCAAAGGATGTCAAAGTATTTGAACAAATCCGAGAGGCACTGAATAACAAAGTACTGCAAGGAAAATACTTCAAACATGAATAAAGATTACCCAAACATCAAGGTCAACATCAGGCACAGCTGAGCAAAACCACAGAATAAAAGTCTGTCTTCCATCTGCGATGTTTGAGGTTACTGTCATCTTGTATTTCCAGAGTGTCTCTGCTGAGAACAAAACAAACAGTGGAAATGCAAAAATGACAAAACCTCACAAATTTGTGAAAGTTCAGGTCATGGGATCTCGCAAGTTGTCACATTTTTGCAGCTGAAAGCATTTAAAAAATTACCCAGTTTTTCTGAGGAATGATATTTGGGCTCAGTGGTTTAAATTAGATTGGATCCAGGGTATGAGTTGATGTTCAATGTTTGATTCAAGGGCACTGGTTTACAAAAGCAATTTTGTAAGCATTGCTCGCAGATCATCACGGCAGCATCGTGTTTCACTAAACCATGTTTCTTACAAATTTGAAAGTCCTGCAGGGCTCTTGCATATGAATGGATGGGCCGCATCCAGGAAATTTGTTTGTGTTTTAATTAGTAAAATAGGACGAAATTTCCTGGTGCAATTGCAGATGGATTTTCGCAAAGTTGGTGAGGGCTGAGTTTGGAGATAAGGATGAGAGAACTCACAGGATTCAAAAGACAAATGTGTTTGTGCAGGGAGGAGCCTTGCACACATGCAACCTTTACACTCATGCCTATAATCAATCTTTACATAGCATTTGTGTCTGTTTGAACACTTAGAGGTCTAGATGGCCACAGAGAAAAGCTTATTGACATTAATGGCCAGTTGCGATTTCCCCCAGAAGCCCCTGTAAAAACAAGCGTTCGTTTCATTGGACACCAATTGGAGCCAATGAGCTGTCAACAAAAGATGGTGCAACATCTTTTTCACATTTATAAGGAAATTCCATGAAATCAGGAAATAAATGAGCTGGAAAAGAAACAACGCAGAAAATATTTCTTTCCACTTTATGGGATGTTAATAAAAATGTAATTCTACAGCAGAACAGCTGTCACAACAGCCTCTGGTCAGACTAATGGTGGCCCTCACTTTGCTTCAACTTGCATCAGCGGTCTTCACACAAGGTCTTGCGGACGGAAGAGCCAGATGACTTCTCAAATCCTCAGTGGTGGAAAGAGAACTACGAAGACGGCACAAATCAAAGTTCACTAAAAAACCTCTAAATTGCTGAGAGGGGATATAATTAGTTATTTCTACTCTTTACAATCCTTCAGAGAAGAACAAAAATAAGGATTAGTCCTGCCACTTTGGTCACGGCATGACTTGGAGTTACAAAATGAGACAACTGAATGGCTTCCAATGGGAATAATAGTGCAAGATTTCTGCTGGGTTCGGTGCGTGAGTCCATTGAGTTTCTCCTCTCGACATCTTGTTCTCTTTGGAGGCCGATTTGGCAGAAATACTGCCGGCTGTTTCGTTTACACATGTACAAGAAAATAAACGCAACCAAACACTGCAGTCATAAACAAAAACCAGCGACACCAAAACACTTCACGGTCTAACGTATGTGACTAACAACAACAGTCCTAAACCAGAATCATTAATCTCGCGGTACACTGCACACTAAATGATACACTGTTTAGAGTTGGTCAGGATTCGCTGTCCTTTGGTTGCCATAGGATAGGGGAGGGGGGACATTCGGGCGGCCAGCGCAGGAGGGTTTGTCTGGGTCGACGATTGTCTGCTGTAAAATGAGAGCTGCTGCAAATATATCAGCAGTTTTTGAAAATAAAAAGAGATTTTTGACAGTTGCTTGGTCTCAAAATGAAATCCCCAAATGTAGGACAACAGGTATACCCATAATAGCTTTCAAAGATGTGATTAAAGTCAGTATTTATTGGGGAAATCAGTGACCATGACATACTGGGGGTCTGATCGTTTGAAAAAAAGAAACCTCAGATCGTTTTCCGTCTTCCTTCTCCGTCCTTGATGATCGGCTTCGTTTCTTCCGCGATTTATATGACAGAGGACGGCTACGTACTTGCTTTCCTCTCTGGGTCGTGACCACAGACCCACTCAGGAACGCTTTCTTTCAGAGATCTGCCACCATTCAGCGCTAAGTGAATATTCCGTAAACAGAGATGTACTCCTGTGGTTTTTGATGGGGAGTCCATTTTTGAGCAAAACAAAACATTTCTGTGGGTTCAGGCTTCATTTTATTTAAGCTGCGCCAATTCAGGGATGATGGTTGTCAATTCGCTTTTATGTTCCTGTATGGCTTTTTGGGAACTCTGATCACACAGGCATGTGTCTGAGTGTGTGCAAATCTTGGTAGGTATACTATGTAGGCTGTGTGGTCATCATGTTCTGGTTGCTATAAGGGTAATTCTCTGTGTCCCTGCTGGGGTGTGTGTGTGTGCCTTTATTTGTCTGATGGCACGTATTCTTGTTTGCCTTGTGTGTCCATGTGTAGCAGTGCAGGCAGTAAAGAGGCCTGCTATAGTGATCTGTGGTTAATGTCTGCTTTTGGGCAGCAGGTGTGCATGTGTGTGAGTGTGTGTGTATATGTGTGTATCTGAGCTCGGCCGGTCTGGTCCCAGATTTAAAGGAGGAAGCCGGTGTCATGGCCAGGAGATGGATCTCTCCTGAGGGATCCGATAAATAAGGAAAAAATATCTTTGAAAAAGGGAAACGCAGCTGTTTCCAAAGGAGAAGTCAAAATATTGGTGGCTTCGCATTCCACAGCCACAAGGTAGAAGGCCGGCTCACTCCTTCTCACCATCAACACTTTCTCTTCCCCCCTCTCTCTCTCTCTCCCCGTACATCTTTCCCTCCCTCCCTCCCATTCTATCTCCTTATCCTCACCTCTCTGTCTGCGCGTCTTTCCCCTCCACTTTTCTCTGTCGTGAAGACAGTCGATCCTCGCTGCGATTCCCTTTGGAAAGTCCGTGGTGACCACAGCGCATTTCAGCGGCTTAGAGGCAGAGCATATGATCCACTGATAAATCAGTCTGGGCCAGCTTCAATCTCCCCCCTGGGCTGACTTACATGTAAGACCTCCTGCTTGTTTTACACACAGGCACAGCTCCAAAAACAGCGACGGTAACCAGATACCTGGATATTCAAAAAGCAGGTGGGCCTTGAGGAAAATCAGGAGAAAAATAATCAAAGTTTCTAATAATACATCCGTCTACGATGTCAACACGATATTGGTGAGATGAAAGTGTAGAGCGCTTTGGCTTTCTTTGTGTTATTTGAGTTTTCGCTGAAAGCCAGAAATGCAAAAAAACTGCCTTTCAGAAATGACTTGTTTTTTCAATATGCGGAGCCCCAGTGGGAACTGTTCCCTAAACACTTGCGTCTGCAATGTCCAGTGCAGTTCAGTAAAGATGAAGTCAACCCAGCGTGTTTTTAATATAATTGTTATTTTGTATGTTGGGGTGTAATTATAGATGTACATCTTGTTTTAATATAATCACCAGTCATAAACAGTGATCAGTGACTGATCATGTAAGAAGATAATTCTGGTTCATTTCAAAGTGATTCTGATCAAGACGCTGAGTGAAGAAGCCAACGGTTCAGCTGGACGTTGTAAAACAAGTTATTTGACGATGAAACTGGAAGCATTGGTGATGATCCCTCAATTAACTGTACGTGCACGACTACAGAAGAAATACAATGCGCATTTTTCTTTTCAAATTAAAAGCCGAAGATGACGTCACAGCTGTTCCATATTCAGTATCGTGGAAAACATCACATACGAAACTACAGACGTACGCAAGACCCTCCTTGTAATATGTGTACTGGCATTATCTCTTAATTTGATACTTCTGACTAGCCGCAGTAAAATCCGAAACCACATGGACAACAATGACAAAAATCATCTAGACTTCATTCAAGACATCATGATTCACCAGAAGATACTTTTCAACAGTCAGGTTTGATTTCAAAGAACAGTTTCAATTGGCCAATAGATATCCAACCGTCCACTACAAAAGCCTGAGACATTCTTGACCACTGTCTATAATATAGCAGCAAGAAGCTATTAGAAGCATAATTGAAATTGTCTTGCTCATTAGATGAATCTCAGAGTTATATTCTTTTCAGTTTCCACTCAGTACCAGCTGGGCTTTAACAGCTGCTCATGTCAGAGAGTATGTACAGTATGACTGTGTGTACCGAGGGAATATTTCTGAACATAAGGACCATATTGACCTCAATATTTTGAAAAATGTGAAACTTCCTCTTGGAGAAGGATTCTTACTGGACTGGACCCTCAGTCAGATAAGGTATCCAGGAGACTGGCTGCTCAGAGGTGTGGAAACTGTCCGTAGAGGAGGAAGGACTGGGCAGAGTTTCCCCTGCACATCCTCAGTGATAAGATCCTTTTATCCAGAGAGCCTCTCGGCACTGGGAGTGGATAAATTATTCTTTTAAGAGTGGCCTCACTGGGAGTCAGACCCCTAAACTCTGGACAGTTCAGTGACTGAGATACAAACAACACCATTTTTCTTCATCTTATTTCTTTCTCACCTGACTTCCTTTTTCTTTCTTTTCTGTATTTGCGGCTTCATTATCTCACTGCTCTCTCCTCCATGTTCTTTCTTCTGCCACCATATTTCATTTTCTCTGGCGACGCTTGTGGTTAAAGGCATCAACCTCTGTTTTCCACCACTCACTACCAAAAATGATGTATTGAATTAGGAAAGCAGAGTCTAAAATCAGACAAGTTTGTATGGAATTCCTTATAACCGCATATTTCCTGCCTGCTCTGAGCGTAAAAGTAAATCAAATCGGAGAATGTGCGAAGATGTATTAAAGAGAATAAGACTTGCTTATTATTGGCTGTTAAAAACACATCATATACATGTCTTGCTTCTTTTCCTCCTCCGTGCTCTTTCTCTCGTCTCTCTCTTCCTCCCTCCATCCCTCCCGTCTCCGACTGTTTTCCTGTCAGTATCGTGTTTGGAAAGTCAGCCCGCGGGTCAGCGTAGGGCTCGTAAATTTGTCAGCGGCAGCGCGGTTGAAAGGGAGGCTACTTGCTCGGGAGGGTCAGGAGCATCTGCGCTCACATGGGGCCTTTTTCTCACTGTGGACCCGCGGTTGTTGTTTCAGGCACGTCCTCTTTAGAGAGACGACCAGCCTGGGAACAAGCGAGGGGCCGAGGGGCGCTTTCTCCTCTCTTTCCACCAGTGTTTGATGAAGACTTCACGTGTAACGAGGTGGGAGTTCTTGTTGTCTGACAAGTATATTCAATATGCTCCAATTATCAGTGCAGACACACACAAGCCAAGTCACACATGACCATGTTTGTGTAACTGTACAGACTTTGCACCAGTAAGTGACTTCATTCATTCCCTAACCCCTGACCCTGACCTTTGTAGGAAAACACCACCCTAACACACTTATCACTGTCAAATAAACAGCTTGTTGATTTACCTCAGGTTTCTTGGTCCTTTTTTGTTTTAAAGCGCTGCGTTTTTCTAATTTGTAAGAATAACTGGCCGAAGACTATTTAACAGGTGCAAAAGACTTTGATATTTGCCAATAATTCCTCTCTTCAACATCCAAAAATCTGCAGACAGCTTTACATCCGTGCAAGGCATTTGGAAAATGGAAAATGTTATTTTATGCATAACATTAACCTTAAACCCAAGTCCTGAGGCTAATAGCAAATGATCAAGATGCCATGCCATGGTAGCAACTATGTGAGACTGTAGGCCTAAATTAGGAACAGCAGTGCTTAGAGTCAGATGCTAATGACAGCAAGCGACACCTGGCCGAGGCGGTTGCCAGGCGAGAGAGCACTGATCGAGGTCTCTTGAGCCGAAAACCAGGAATGTTTATTTTCCATGTTTGCAGCAACAAAACTGAGTATTTCTGAGGAGACGTCGCAACAATTTGCAGACGTGTTAGTGGCAAAAATGCAAGTCGAAGACAGAAAGTTGTAACATAAAGAAACAAGGAGGCTGTTCACATATAGTATCAACATGCTCGTGATCAGATCTCACTTCCCTGCTCTAAATGCAAATATACACCTACATCACTTTAAAAAATTATACATGTTTTTACACTGTAAAATCACATGTATAACATTTGCAGAAAATTTACAAGAGAGCAAACAGCTGCTCGGAGGTATGAAGCAGTTCAGAGATGAAAACAGCCTTTTTTTCGCGATGCTGTGACAAAATGACACTTTTTACCAGGATAGAAACATGTTTATGTATTCTATTTAATGCTTTATTCACAAGAGAGCGCCAATGATTTAGAATTTAGTGTAGCCGCTTCACAAAGTTTGTTAAGTTTCCCCTCATGCAACAACAAAACCACGTCTGAACAGCCTCAAAGTTTCAACCTATCTGTGACTGACCGACACGCTGCTAACATTGCTAAAAAAGGATTTCCATCATGTTTTTCCTTGCTCTGACCATAAAATATCTTCAAGTTGCGCTCATATAAACACAAAGACATTTGTGTACACATAAATGTGTATATGCAGCTCCCAGAACAAACACACACTCACACCCTCCTTCCTCTGCTCCTTCAAGGTCGCCAAAGGCTTTAAATCACCTTTCATCTGTCCCAGAGTTTCTCAGCCCTCAAGCATCCTCTGGGTGTGCCTTTTTCTTTCCTTTCTTCCCTCCTTTCTTTCTCGTCCTCCGCTTTTTTTTTTTGTATTTACAAGAGATAAATCCCTGCAGGTTTCCTGGTGGCTTCACAGAAGAATGTGACAGGAATGTTTACTATGACATTTACGCCATTCCTGGCGGCCGCAGTCGTGTCCATTACCAGAACGAGCCTCTCCGGCGGAGCAAACGACGGGATCATTATGATAATGGATGGAGTTTACTGGGCACACAAGGACAGGCAGATGCGGAGTTCAGCGGTTCACAGGTTCACAACCTTTTTAACACTGGGGCGGACCAGGAATTCCAAAGACATATCAACTAGTGTTTACTGACAAAGTCCTGAACATCAAATGTAACATTCAGAATTTAAAAA
This sequence comes from Diplodus puntazzo, assembly GCA_963678695.2. Classification (NCBI taxonomy): domain Eukaryota; kingdom Metazoa; phylum Chordata; class Actinopteri; order Spariformes; family Sparidae; genus Diplodus; species Diplodus puntazzo. The sequence continues at coordinate 13,143,389 of OZ023171.1, read as the reverse complement.
ATGTCAATAAATGAGTAATTTGCAAAAGGAAAATGTGAGTAAGTTCACAAAATTAATTAAAGGTAATGCAAAATCACAGCAGAATATTCCTCCTGAGCTCTGAAAATAACGACATGGTGAAACAAGTGGTCTGAGAAGGAAGTGTCAGGTGTTTCTGTTTAAGGGATCTGCATTGTATGCTGCGCATAAGGGGTCTGCAGTGTGAAATTGCTCATTATTATAAGAGTTCTTTTTTTGGTAAGTATCAATTAGTTCAAAATACATGATGTTACTTGATATTTGTGGTAACCTCCTGCCATTGTTTATAGTGACAAATACTTATATCGCTCACTCTGCCAGCCTGTTGCATTACCGTATAACAAGAAAGTGTGAACTATTATGTCACTAATCTAAGTGCTCAGCTTTGCTTCATTCATATTGTCTTTACAAACAGATGATGAAAGTCAAGTTCAAGCAGATTGTGTCAGTCTTCATAATGTGTTTATATTTGGCAGACCGTGCCACTTTTGTAGCTTCAGTGAGGTTGTTCTGGAAGTTGAATGTCTTCTCCAAAATGACATAGTGCCCCTTTAAGAATGTTTTTTTTTTTTTTTGCCAGGACCATCTTTCAAAGTTCCTACACAAAGTTGTCACTCCGCCCGCCAGGCGTAGGTTATGAAAAAAATTCATAGATAGCGATCCTACATATTAAGAGTGCATTTCGACCTCACAAAAAAATGGAACAGCAGTGTTTCCCATTCAAATTTTGTTGTTGTTGTTGTTGCCAGAATCCGAAAAAAAGAAATCTGATAGGCCAAATCAATCAAAACATATAATGGCCCACAGGCCACATTTTGGCCAGCCCTGACCTAAACTCAAACTCAAACTCAAGCAGCAGGTGTTTTCAACTTTCAGCAGAATGGATTCTGTGGCTTTGGTTTTATTTGTATGCAGAAACACAGAAAATGCATGAATCAAAACAAAGACACATTTGTTTGCATCTTTGCCTCCCTCTTTCACATATACAAACGTCATATATACAAACACAGACTCGCACAAGTGCACACACACTAATTCCAGGTTAATGATCTCCTCTGCCTGGCCTCCTCATAGAGAGTTAAACACAAGACAAAGGCTGACAGCTTTACAGCGCTTTTAGCAGGAAAGAGCCATGCAGGAGTAAAACACACACACACTCACTCACTCTTTGTCTCATCGTTTTAAGCACATACCCACACACTTGGAGTTATACAAGAGGTTACAACGATCACTAGCAAGACTACAACTGCGGTCAAAAGTGCACATTTTCACATTTTGTGCCACGCTCCAGCATCTTTAAATGGTGCCTTTTCATGGCAGAATAGTTTTATTTTGGGCTTGGAAAAGCCTTTAAAGCCGGATTTGGACCACCAGACTCTCCAATGAGACCCATACTGTAATCAATATGTTTAATGCCAGGGCAATAGCCTGATAAATCATGTGCTGTCTGTTTATGAGTTCCCAAAGGATGTCATCATATCAACCTGTTTCTGATTAGCTGCTTCTTTTTGCACAGTATGTGGTCAAGGCTCCTTCTGAGGTTTTTCCAGGCTGATTTGGTAAATGTAGCAGATGAAATACAGCCGTCATTTGACGCAGGGCAAAGACAGAATGAAAAAGAGACGTGTGAAGACAGACAGATATGAAGACAACAACAGACATGTGAGAGGACAGTGAAGCACGGCAGAACAAACAGTGCAAATTCCTCCATCCCTGCACGCAGAGGTGATAAATGGGAGCAGCGGGCCCTAATCAGATGTTCCGCCAGGGTTATCTGCTCCGTTCGACAGATCGTTACCAGCCGCGAGTGCGTCTCACTTCGCCTCCTTATCTCGTCACACTCCTCCATCCCACGCCACTATCACTCCGAACTGGAATGTCCAATGAAGGCACGAGACTGGACGGGAGGTGAAATGAAGACAGAGAGAAAACAAGGCAAGAAGAAGGTGTAATCTTTGTACTTAGCCCTCAATCTCTGCTGCCATCTCGTCAGGTCGGAGAGTTATGGCGTGAGAGGGGGAGATATCATCAGGGTGGGTGGGCTTGGAGGGAGAGGGGTGTTAAGAGCAGGGGGGCGTGACAGAGATGACTTCAAGTGTAAATGGAATGCTCTCTTATAAATGGTTATCTGCTGACCTAGGGGTCGACCAACTGTGCGTTTCTGTGTATACCCCTCCATCCATGTATACACCCACAGCAAGAGGTGCGCTGCATCCATTCCTCCACCTACTGGGGATAATACTGTCAGGAGACATGCACACACTCATACACTTTAAGGTCTTTCACAAAAAAGCCAATGGACAATAGAGCTGTCCTGTAACACCTCGTCTTTTATGACAGACAAGAAGCTGGACTGGAAAAGACATAAGACGGTAAACTGGAGATGTTTCCTCCATCAACCCTGTTTGTTTCTTGAGGCAGTTGTGTGTTTTGCCAAAGAGCTTGACAACCAATACAATCCAAACACAAGAAAAAGGAAGCACTTTAAAACACTGTAACTCAATAAGCAGCATTATTTGTATATCTTGGGCCGTCCTCGAACATCGCTGCAAGTTCGAGTGAACTTGTAGCGGCCGTGAAATATCTGATATTGTAAACAGATGAAAACAAACACAGGGGTTTGTAGTTTGTTAATGTAATTTTTCTCACCATCGCAGGAAGGTTTCGGCTGCCAAGTTTATGTCTCAGAAAATATCCTTTATTCCACTGCAGCATATCTTGAATTCCTTGCCCAACTTCTGGCTAATGCTGTTTACGGCGTCTTGAAGTTGAGGTGAAGTGACGGGTGGTCTTGTGTTCTGTTCTGGTCTCTGAGGCTTTGCAGGAAGTGTTTCAAGACGGTTTAGTGAAAATTTTCCAAAGCTCCTTTCTGCATCAAACAACTGACTCTTTGATCGAAGCCAACTAATTATTTGATCATGCTGGGGCTTTGGGACACGTTTCGCTGCAAAGGAAGTGGCTTACCTGGGTTTAGGCACTGAGAAATGCAGCCAGGCATCATAAGACAAGGAAAACAGCCGTTTAATAAGGGCACTTCATTTCAGAATAAGCCCAGGGCTGTCTGGACCGGCTAATCTCCTGAAACCCACTTCTTAAAGCTTCTGGCTTGTTTGCCTTTAAAGTGTGGGAGGTAGGCTAGTAGAACACTTGGCTGTTGACTTAGGTAAGAGGTCTAGTGACAGCTCAGCTATAGCCATGCAACGAGGTGTGCAGAGGCAGAAAGGAGAGGGAAAAGAGGAAGAAGAAAAGGAGGGTAGTCACGATGGCAAGACAAGTGCACGAAAGCATAATACAATTTTGTAATATTTAAGGCACAGGAGGCACCTGTGATTCAACATGACATACACTGGAATGCCCTTCAGATTGGCTGCAATAACTTGGACTGCATTTATATGTAGCCTCCCTGTCACATGTATTTTTGATCTCTGATCAGTCCAACCACTGAATGATCAGCATGGTTGAGTTTAGCTCAAAGCCAGTGCAGCCGCAGTTATAGGCTTAGTTGTATATAAACTGCGAAAATGCATTTTAGCCATCACCAAACAGCTTCAGGTGCAATAAAATGATTACCAAGATTGGAGTGGCATGGACTGGGATGCTCTAAAAAGTTTGTATTTCATCCAAGGGTGGCATCTTACATCCTGAGTAGACTGCTGTGTGCCTGGTGCGCGTTCTCACCGGACTGCTTTGGGTGAATCATCACTTGTAATTCAGAGATGGATTTTTTTTTTGTGATCAGCGCTGTTCAAACCATGATCTTTTCCCAAACCTGACCAAGCAGTTTCATCACCTAACCAAACTGCGACTCAGAACTGAAAATATTATTTTAAATACCTGAAATCAAAGTAAAAATCTGCAAAAGGACCTGTTCTCACATTTTTCTCATACTTTTCCTTAACATTTTTTATGGCAGAAAACTTCTCATATAACCACCCAAACTTTTCTTACAAGAGAGAATCACTTCTTTTCATGTAAATGTGAGATCAAATACACAAATGAAAGAAAAACTACATGTAGTAAGAGCGTGGGCTAAGACTGTCAACGAGCTCACCGAAAACGGGCACTGCCCCGACCATCAAAACCACACCCATCTGGGTGACATACCAAGTGTAGCATGTAACCAGGGAGAAACAACAATCCAACCAAACACTGTTGCAGATCAACTACTGGCAACCTTTATCAACATGTAAGTGGTCCCCCAGCAGCAGAATTTGCTCTGACACACCACAAAAACTGCTCAGGAATGGCCAGAGGAATGTGACAAAGGGCTCAGGGTGTCGACCTGGCCTACAATTTCCTCAAGTCCCAATTCGATAAAGCATTTTGGGGGCAAGTCCTGTGTCCATGCCTTAATGGGCTAGAGTCAAGTCAACTGTTGGCCACAGTGGATCAGACATTATCCGTCATGTCCCAAGGCTGAATGATAGGAATATGGATCTGGAGAATGTGGCACTGGGTTAACGTCCTTTGCTTTATTCACATTGTTTGGACCATTACTGAGCAGTTTTTGTGGTGTGGCAGGATGCTTTGTCGTGCTGGGAAGACCACTGCAGTTCGGGAATGGCGTTCGAATGGGTGGTGTGTGTAAAGTAGCATCCTTATGAATGCCATGGTAACAAGATCATCAATGTTATTCACTTCACCTGTCAGTGGTTTTAATGTTGTGGCTGATTGATGCATGCGGTTCAGTGTAAACAGAACTTTCTTAAAACACAGTTGGGTTTTGATCCGATAATGAGACACTTAAATGGGGCCTTAGAACAGAAAACAGTCTGCCAATTAAAGAAGGGCGGAGTCAGGCTCACCTGTTAATCATTGTATTTCAAATTGTAGGAAAAGTACAACAAGATCGACTCTTAAACCACAGATGGATTTTCCTGGATTATTATGGGACCTTCCCTCTGGTAAAACCCAGCATGCAAACAGCAAAGGATGGGAGAGCAAACAAGCAATGGGAGCTTCGGGCTGCGCTCTGAGCCAAGCCAAGCTCAGAGAGGCCTCCACACCTGTCTGTCTGGCTGGCACAGGAGGGCAACGCCGGAGCAAACTCATCACGGTTAAATGCAGATGACACAGGAACAACATTTGGAGTTCCTGGTCTGTGACCCGTGAAACCAAAGCCATTTTTGTGCATCCTTGACTCACCGTAACCACGAGCTTACAGCTCAGCCACAAAAACCAAACCCGATAGGAATAGCAAATTTCCCCCCTGCTTGCTATTATAGCCCTCAAGGTGTCTGCGGATATTTGTTCAGCAATATGTCAGCTTTCATTAATTGAGTGAGCATTGAACTCTTCTATTTGTTTTTTTTTTCACTGGGATGCACCTTACCAATAATGGTCAGTGTCTCCCCACTCACTCTACAAACATTGAGAGGAATTTATAGAAGTTCTGTGACCAACGCCTGAAAAGGTTGTCCTTTTTCCACTAAATGTGTCACAACTGGAGTTCTCCTAAAATATAAATAAGGGAAAAGATGCCATCACACATAAAACCTCACGCAGAGTCTTCTCGGAGGGAATTTTCTGCACATATGCTTCACATAAGCACATTTATGTGTCCGTTTAATGTAAGATTATCGATTTCCTTTTCTAAATAAAATCGGTAGAATAATTAGATTTCATGTTCAAAGTCAATGTGTCTGCATGTTTGAGTAACAACAAAAAAAAACCCTGTTATCTGCAGGCGTATGTGAGACAAAACAAATGGTGACCCACTCATAAAATGCTGCATATTTCTACTACAGGTCTAAAACTCCACAGGGAAGCTTTAACAGCGACTGCTACCATTACCCGAGGACCCTGCTGGGCATTAGGACATGTTCGGAGCTGCAGCGTGTCACACAGAATGAGTCATTCAGCACACAGTGTCACTTCACTAGACCTCAGTGGAAAGCAGGACGTCCGCAAGGCAAACAGTGATGAACGTGCTATTCTAGGAATGAAGATGAAAAAGGAGCTGGAAAATATGCTTCTGTTCCACCCCAATTTAAAGTTTTCCACCACTTGCTTGGCTTTTTTTTTTTTTTTTGCTTTTCAATGGGTCATTCTGAACGAGTGATGAAAGCTAAGGAGAATGGATGAGTGAACAAGAGGTCTATATGAATCATGCGGGGGGGGAGGCATATGGTTCGCAGAGAGCACTTGAGACTGGATGTAACGCAGGGGCTCTTAAATCTACCTGAGTCCCAAGAGAGTACCCTCAGAAAATGAGCTCTCTATCTGTGCTACTGCCGCAGCTGGCTGTGAAAGACATCAGTTCGGCCTGAAGCTTAAATCACTGTCAGCCTTTTATTTGCTGCGGGTCACTTTAAAGTTTGATATTCTTACATTTACACACAGGGAGGATTTGCCTATAAAAAAAAGGTGTTTGTAGATCAGATCATCAGTGTAAACAGAGCCGCTGCCTTCTGCTTTGCTTTGATTTTACAAGCACTGATTATCCAGAGAAGGTGCCTTTGAGTGAGTAAGTCCACTTCAGGCCCCGGTCTCTTAATCCTGCTCCATATTTTTCAAATCGTTTCAGACAGATTGTTTGGCTTCTTCCCTTTTCTCCCTCTCATTTATCTTGATTCTAATTTGTAGTTTGGCCACACATGATATCCAGATTTTTAGGCCAGTTTTGCAACAAGAAGGACCACCCAGAAGAGTTTCAGGCCTCTTTCTAATATAGCTCTAAAACCACTCCAATCGAGCAAGAGACACATTAAAAACCAATCGGACGGCGATGACACACGGTAGTCGTGCAAGGCCTTATTTGCAAAGCAGATGGAAAGCCTTGGCCTGTCCAACATTAATTACAATCACATTCAGGGAGGAAGCCGTCCCTCCTCCAGGGCGGTTAGGACTCTGTGTACGGCTGGAGGAGATGGCAACCTAATCCCCCGGTCACCGCAGAAATCTGAGGGAATCGTCAAAAGATGCACAGGACGCGATTAATCAAAGTGGAGAGCCAGATGTGCAACAACACAGGACTATAAACCCGAAGTTACACAGCACAGGAATACCGAAACCACAGACACACAAACACCACGCCGCCACCATCACACCCCCACACAGAAGCCAACAGAGGGGCTTCGATATTTGATACCAGTACGACGCGGCCTCCTTCTGTCTGAATATCTGGTTTTCATCACTGCATGTTGCAACACCAATACTCACAGGACCAATAAGTAGAGAAACATTTGCCTTTTCAAACTTCAACCCCAATTCTCTTCTCCATGTGTGGCACTAGGTTACTCTTAAATAGTTGATAAAGGTGAGGGATTAAATATTTGCTGGACTTCCTGTTTCAAGAGGGGGAGAAAAAAAAGAGAGAGCACATTCTTCAGCAGTGATACATTCCCACTGTTCTCATGGCCGGATCATGACAATGCCCTGAGTTCCCAAGGAGAATGACAATCAATCTGGGTTTAAGCCTCCTTGTCCACCAGCGTCTGACTCTGTTTATCTTCAGGCGCTCTGTTTACAGTCTCCCAGTAAACACTGGAGCTGCTAATGGAAGGAAGGCCCTTTGGCTTTTATGTTCCAAACTCGTTATGATTAAAGTGTCCCTCTTTATCGTCACTGGGGCTAATTAAAGACAAATCTGCTGGGGTAACACAAACAATGCGACGCAGTTTACGCACGGAGACCGCAACTGCCCCGCTGGAGGTCAACGGCAGGAATAGCCCTTTACATACAAATACCAGCGGTGGTGGTTGATGGTTTGCTGAGGAAACAAGGTCAATTTTTCCCGCGGGGGACATAAATCATGCAGTAGATTGCACGGCAAGGCTGGCCACAGAATTTCGGTCCTATAAATGAGCGGAGGGCCGATCTATCCTGAGAGAGGACGTGTTACAATAAATTACTCGGAAACAATACATACTCCAACAGTTTCTCTAACCCACAGAGGACATGAGGGAGTCACAGGCCTCCGTGTGGCTCAAACAGTGAGGTAGTTCACGCTCCGTTACTAAATGCGCGTCTAGTGTCCTGTGATCAGTGATGTTGAATTAAAACGTGGGTAAACTTCTAGCTCCAGGTCCAACTTGGAAAACTAAAAGAGATGTATTTTAAGATGCTTGATTTTTTTTTTAAAAAATCCCTTCCTCGTCATAATAAACTGACATAAATCTGCTGTGTAAGATTCTTCTGAGCGACCACTTTACTTCAGTCTTGCTCGAGCCAAACACCTGTTCACCCTTAATTCAATCTGGCACGGTGGGATTTCCTGTGATTCATCGATCCAACAAAAACAACTCGCAATTACGCACAAAAAGCATCCATACGGTAAAATAATTTCAAGGAACTCACCTAAATTAACGAAGCTCATCACCATGTCTGCGTCATTTAGAAAGGCAGTTTCTTGATATGTGGCCAGAGGTGGACTCTGGGTCGTCCGCATGCTCTGATAGCGGTCCAGCACGCCTTCCACTGGGCTTTTCTCCTCGCTAGATATCGTGTTGTATAAGTCCAACATGAAAAGTGGAGCGGAGTTGTACTTTCCGTGTGACAGATGCGGTCTCGGTCTGTGTGGCAGCCCGAGGATGGACAGGATCTCCTTCTGCATCTCCCTCTTCTCGTGCGTCCGCAGGCGCCGGTGGATGAAACCCGGGTGCACTTCGTTGTTTCCATCCAGTGAATAATTACTCCCCGCGACCAGGAACATGCAGTAATAAGCGCTCCACCACAATCCGACCAAGGCAAGCCAGCAGCTGGTCATGGTGTTGTCCCGCTGTGCTCTCCGGAGTCCCAAGTGTGTCTGGCTTGGAGCTTCAGTCGCCTATCCAAATTTAAAAAAAAAAAAAAAATGTGCGCAATGGTAACCAAAGTCCGTCCGAGAGCGCGCTGTTATCTGTCGCAGCCGCAGATCAAAAAGCAGAAACGACTCGTGTATCAAGCCATTTGAAATACTTTCTAAAGAGAAATGCGCAGAAAAGCGTCGGACCTGCTCTCATTTCTGATTCCCGTGGCGCGCTGTGCTGCTTCAGGATAAAGTGCACCATGTGAAACTTTATTCTGAGCGCTCCGGTAAGTCGGTCAACATACACCGTTTGACACGACGTTCTTCGATAAAAGACCAACAAGTCGTCTGAAATAAGCCATTTTACTGTTTGCGCTCCAAAATATATGATTCTCCAACGTTGCGCACTGACAAAAGCCGCCCTTTAACAGTGGAAGCGGTCCCAGTGACGGTCACCTACTCCTACAGGCTGTGTGTGAGAGAGTAACAGGAATCCGCAGGTTGCAGTCCATAATATGCATGCGCGCGCGTGTACGTGCGTCTCCGTGTGTATGCGTGTTCAGAAACCGCCCACTCCGTGCGCACCGAGCCAGAGGTGGAGCTCTTCAGGCTACAAGGACGACTCGAACATCATATTTCCATATTCTGTCCGCTGCAGAATAACTGCTGTCGTTAGAACGCGAAGTCACTCCACATCTATCATCCACTCTGCTGAGGAAGTTTCTGTTCAACTTCTTTACAGTCTCTGCGATACGACTTCATCCAAGAGTCCAGTTGTTCATACTTTTGTTAAACTTTTGAATGACATTGATCTGATAGGGGTAAAACTTCAAAATGGCAAAGTGTTTTTAGTTTTCTGTAGAGGAATATGCGCACAGTTGTTTCTTACATGTAGGCTCAGCTTCTCTTTCATAAGGTCTGGATAGTTGAATTTATTGCTCGGATCTGAAAAAGTACGCACTTCAGTTAAACGGTCACATGTGCCTTAATGAAGCATGGGCTACATCTCTACACATCCAGAACCGAAGTGTGTGTGTCCACTCCAGCCAGGCGGAATAAATGTTGCCCAGTTGAGGCACGACCCCTGACGATGGAGTGGGAAACAGCAGGCAGTGACGCGCAGCACCAAGTGACAGAGGACAAGTGATCTGATCTCCCTCAAGCACGACGGTCATAAACGCTATTAATTGTGTATCATTTAAATATTAAACCAGCGACATGATGGGTCTGCACGTTCAAATACCCGTCTTTGTTAGAGGTGCACTATGTAGTTTTGGGGAAGACATTTTAATCAGAGGAGAAACATCTTCACTGACTGATATTTATGCCTAAACAAACCTTGAAGGAAAACACAACTGGATACTGTTTTACTTTGTTTATGTTTGGCGGACCTTGCCATCTTTGAAGCTTGTGTTCTGGGAATTTATTTTCCTCTGAGATTAGCTTGTTCATTCAGTTATGGAAAAATAAATATTTCTGAGTTTGTATCATTACCTCATTAACATAGTAAATATTAACATTCTGAGTTTGAATTTCTTCTCCAAAACTACGTAGTGCCCCTTTAAAAGCAAACAAATCACACCAACTAGTAAAATGCCTGCTTCAAAATGTCATGCTATACCTTATGTTTATTCTATATACTAGGATATGACAGCTCAACATGTCCCAGAAACCTCAAGGAATTCTTTAAAATCCTCATTTCCCTCTCTCCCTCCACTTCCTCCCATCCCAACCTGTGTTATGTCTTCGTGGTCCCTTCAGTCTGTGATGGTCCTGATGATAAGGCCCAAAGGTGTCCATATCTCCATGTGTCTGCTACTGCTGCTGCTGCCAGAGCCTATCTTATCTGCATGTGAAGAGTGAGAACCAGCATCAAAGCTGCACATACCACCACCAAAAAAGCCACACACACACACACACACACGAGCACACAAACTGCTAGATAGATTTCAAAATCTCACTGTCATACAGCTAAAATGTCACATTTGTACCTTACACAAGTCCTTTTGAAGCATGTTAAACCAATTCTTGTCATTGTCGCTAAATGTTTTGTTGCAATTTTTACATTTTAAAATGTTTTTCAAGCGGAAATCCTGTCTAGACACTATGAAAAAGATGCACAAAGCATTCAAACTTCAATGAGTCTCTTTGTGTACCTGTGCGCCTGTATTGGAGAAAAATCCGACTGATCAAGCTCTAAAGTAACAGAACCATGACTAAAGACACCATACTGGGCTGACAGAGAACCGGTGCTCTCAAGGTTGTCATTTATCAGCGTTTTTAGTTTCTTTTGGACTCAAAGTCCCATTTGCTTAAATTCCTGATTTATAATACAGATTCAGTGGCTTGAGCAACTTTTTTCACTGGAAATGATCCAGTGAACGGCGAGTTTTCCCCAAAATTCTTTCTTGGCTCAAGCACTAAACAAAAAAAAAAGGGAAGCAGTCCTTTTGTGGATAAAACTATGAAAGGAAATGGGTGATTCTGGTGCTACGTACGAGTCACCTCATGGAATCTATGTTTTAAACACTTCATGGAACATTAACCTCGGGCATGTGTCATATTAAACAAGCACAAGCCAGCACAAAAACATCCAGCTTCCACCTCCTTTGTGCTTCCCAGTCCTAACACAACAATTCAGTGCTAAAGGAGGCTGCACACTGCGGGCTGAGAGGGATCGAAAAAAGCACTTAAATACTTCTATATGTCCTTAACATTTCCCTTGACATTAAGCAACTGTGTGTGTGTATGTGTGTGTGTGTGTGTGTGTGCATCCCCAGAGGCAGAGCAGGTGATGTGTGTATGAATGCTGGGTGAATTGGTAGCAGAGGGAGGAGGAGGAAACATTAAACAGAGGTTCTGTGTCCTGTCATCACACTGTCTAGACAGGACACCTCCTAGACCTAATGAGGTCTTTGTCTGTCTGTATCTCTCTTCTACGCACACACAGGCACACACGTCACCATACATCTTGGTTTTTAGTTGGTCTTCGGTCTTCCTGTGAGACATTTTTATTAAAGAGCATTAAAAGGTCACGAAGGAGTTTGCACACAAGAGAATTTTGCATGTGTGCTGGTGCTCAAGTATGACACACAAACACACACATACACACACGTCCTCCAACACGCTAAATTAAGGGGAAGTGTGCTCCAAAACCATAGGAATGCTTACACCTGGCACAGATCTGACAAGAAGTGCTGAATCTCCTGCAATAATTACAGTATATCACTATGGTTACTCGGTCACACTCGCACACAAACGTGAAGCACGTCTTATCCCAGTAATCAAGTGTTCTTCCAGTCAAAGGAACAATGGCGAGCTGCGGCAGGTTTCGTGCTTTTGATGCCTTTTTAGTCTTTTGTGTTGGATTAGTTTTGTGGTCACAGCCTTCCTATAGCTCCGCACGACTCGGGTCGGTGAAAGACAATTTCTTTAAATGATATGTATATTCATAATTCACAAATAATGAAAATCAAACTATTAGGCAGATATTCAGTTGAAGGAAAAAATACACTTAGGTTTAGTTTAATCCATTTGGGTTAATCCCAATTCTGGGGAGCACAGACAAAGCTGTGTGTGTGTTTTTCATCAAGAAAATGAAAGTTAAAGCCCTGGTATATACTTGATGTGGAGCCCCATCCACTCCCAGTCATCAGAGTCCAAACGGCCTGTTTGTGGAGACAGCTGTGTACACGCTGCTACATGAAATGTAGGGCTTTCGGACTCAACGTTTGAGAGGAAAACAGTGCTGTACAACAATTACAAATCGTGACTTTCAAATATAATGTCTTATATTTCTAGAGTTTCAGATGCACCTTGATACAAATGAGCATATTGCTCACAACTGAAACCCACACCCATACTAAATAATAATAAAACCTAAAATACAACAGGTTGAATAAAGTGCACATTGTAACCGTTTCAGTACAATTTTATTGCAGAATAAAGACTTTGTAGGAGCTACTATTCTCCATATCTACTTCTGAAATGCAAGAATTGATGCATAGCTAACAAGCTAATATGGATGGCTCAGTAACAAGCAGGCAGTGTCAGAATACAAGATCAAACCGGATGGAATTTGGTCTAAAACTGATCAGGTTTGTTCAGTATTGTTGATGCGGCTGAGTTCACGTATGTTTAAAAACATAAACACGGTCCGCCAACATGGATGCAGCAATATGTGTTAAATCACCTGAAAATCACAATTCATGAGGCTTCCGTAAACTAAATCCTACGAGAATTTTCCTCCTTTCCCTGCTCCAGTAGTGAACTTGGTTGCCCCGGCGACAGCTTCTGATTGGATCACAGGAACACCATAGTCAATCTCATACTGCATGGCCTGGACAGAGGACAAACAGGTAAGTTAATTAAAAATAACTTTTTTGGAAACAGAACGTTTTTACACAATAAACTCAATCTGGCAATTTGGGAAGGCTAATTTGCCAGCTTCCTTCCTCAGTGTCTGACGTATCATCTGATGTTTCCCTGAACCTTGAACACATTTTTGGATTTCTCTAGGTTTGAACATTGTTGAGAACATTTGGGATACTGTAAGTACACAACTCAACAACGTTAATTGACATTTTAATATGGAATTGTTACATTTTATTCCTTAGAGTGGTTCACAACCAATTTGAGTCAGGACTCCCTAAGAAAAATCAGCACTCTGACTTTTAGTTCACAACATCCTGAAATTTTCAAGGTTTTGTGTGCCTAATCAGAACTTATGTGCACGCAAACTTTGACTCGCACAAACACACTTGCAAAAAATACATTTAGTTAGTAACAGTTACCAATAATTTAACGGAAAAACAGTTTGGGTAACCAACACAGTATACCAGATATGTCAAATGATCTCTGATGCAATACACTGCATTATGACAGGGATTTTTTTCTGTAAATTAGCGAAAGGTCTAACCTGTAACTTTGCTATTCTGTCGTACATATATGATCAGCGTCATAGATCAGGTATGATAATATAACTCCTATGTGAGGTGTACCTGTGTGAAGGAGGGAGCGTCATAGCAGCTGTACATGGCTGAGGAGCGGTCGGCCCGCAGACACTGCTGAGGGAAGGCGCTGACCTGCTCTGCTAACTCCAGGGCAGCCTGTAAAGCTGTGACAGCAACATGAAGTCAGTCCAACACAGTCACATACACGAACAAATACAGAAAAATATTCACACACTTAGCAAAATGGCCATTTATAACATGCAAAATTGATACAGGTGGATAATCCCTTCTCTCATAACAAAATCCAGATTCACCAGTCTCTTTGTGCTGCTACCCGTGCCACTCTGCCTCCTCGGCCACATCAAAGCACTGGGCCACGTCCAGATCAGTCCTATGGAAAAAACTACGCCTCATGATGCCATACTTTGATGCACTACTTGTGTGTTGGTGAGCTGCTACTTCTTCGCATCCCTCTGATGTTAAACCCGCGCTAAGTGATCATCTCTCAGAGAGGCCAATTAGGCTGAGGCTCGACTGTGGGAAGAAGAACTTCCTAAAAGAATTAAGCTAATCTTCTTTTAACGTCCAAGGAGAGAGGGGAGGGAATGTGAGAATCGCACATGGAAAGGCTTTATTGGGATTTAAGGATACGGGAGTGCTCATGCATTAATATAACAGAGGAAATGCCATATTGAAATGCGTGCATAGCGTAATCCTCAGACTGCTGCTTGAATGAGTAAGGATAGAACAGTGCTAATGTTGAGTTATGGCTTCAGCGCGGTGTTGGAGCCAAATAAAGAGAACAGATTCACTGGAACAAATTGGGATTATATATGATTTTTGTCTGATCTTACCTATAAGACTGTAAAAACTGTTTCCTGAGAGAAACTGGGTCACAGGCCTGTTTCTCTGTGCTACACACATGAATCGTCCTCACAGTGAGTAATGATTTCTACTTCCCACCCCAGCAGACGGAGGACCTCCAGTCTCCTCCGTATCTGGTCTTCACATCTTGAACATTTGCCATCGAATGACCTATAATAAAATCTACAATCCACTGTAAACATACCACTAACATCTTGTATGCTGCACTGGACTGACGATCCCTACATTTTCTTTGTCTTAACCACCTACTTGTTGTGTTTTGTGTTATGAGCAGAAACTCTGGTTGTATATGACTACTACAGCATAAACAAAAAAGCCCTACAATGAGAGTGATTGGTAATTATGTTTAAGACTGATGACAATGTAGTTTTCAAGTTGCGTAAAGTAAGTATGTTCTCACACTCTGATCATGAAACTCATTTATCCATTTGTAAACAAGAAACCTGGTCAAATTAAGGCAGGTACCTGAGTGTCTCAAACAACTTATAACTGTAGTCTGGATAAACATAATTCAGCCTGTCTTTCCATTTAGGAAAATAAATGTGTCCGTAGCATTAAATATAAGAAGTTTCTCAATGTACAGTGGAAGGGTTAAAACAATTAGCCAATTTCAGACAATGTTTTAATAAGTCAAAGTTGCTTCTGATATGGAAACACCTGATCGAAGATGAAGTAAAACAAACCCTAAAACAGCACGACACTGTCTGATCCTTGATAATAAGAGCCCTATCTAATGTGTGGCAAAGCCCTGAAGAACGCATAATCAAAACTAACTCCAATACCTTGGCCATCTGGAACAACTCTGTTAGCCAGTCCGTAGGCAAGAGCCTCCTGTGCTCCGATAGGTCGTCCAGTCAGAATCAGGTCGAGGGCTCGTGACAGACCAATGAGACGCGGGAGTCGCACTGTGCCTCCGTCAATCAGGGGGACTCCTGAAAAGAAGATGCTCAGTGTAAAACATGTTTCTGTGCCACAAGGAGTACCAAAGGAGTTTTCTGCTTAGCACTGCAGAGAATCCAAAATAATTATTCAATTATTTGTGTTTTTGACAGGGTCTGAGCTGGACCAAAGTTCGCTATAACCTGATTTTTAGCTGTAGTCCCTGAGAAAACACATTTACAAGACAAGAAAATATTCCATGCAACATTTCAGCCCACTACATTTAAACTTGTTCATATCAAAAGTCTCACACAGAGCCTGAAACGAGTAGTTCTTTATTATTCAAGCAGTCAATCAGTATTTTATTACTTTCAGCAAGAAATACATAGTCAAATAGTCTCCTGTTGAAACTTCTCAACTATTAACTTTTAACTGTCTTACACAACTAATGTACTATTGAATCGCAATTGAGGATGTCACCTTGGGCTCTAGAAAACTTAAGACGGACAACTTTCCTTGATTTTGCCATATCTTGTTTCACAGTGAAATCTAAAATAAAATGTATTGGTTGTTTGATAATAAAAATAATGAGTCACAGTCTGTCTTACACCCTAAAAGTGGTCTGTATTACAGTCAGACTTAAATGATCTACACTTTCCTGCTCCACAATTGTTCTTTTACATTTGGATTCCTGTGCCAGTGAAAAGTGTATCCAGAATATAGGGGTGGCCAGTTTTAGACAAAAATCAGGATCACTTAACTGCTAAAGGTGAAAGGAAATGTAAGCCAGTGTGTTGCTGAATTGAGTTCAGGACACTTCAGCTGTGTGAAAACAGTTGAAGGAACACTAAGAAATACATATCATACTGCACGCATTAATCTAGGCTGCCGCTGTCAGGGGAACAAAGTTTTGAACAATTTCACTCCTCAACTGTAACTCTGTTTTCCTTCTGTCAGTACGTAAAAATTAAAATTCCTCCTTACTCTCAGTCTCACTGGACCCATTTGCATTACCGAGTCTACCACAAAGAACGAAGGATGGTAGAAAAGCGAGGGACAGAAACAAGAGGAGAGAGAGAGCATACTGCAAGGTACAGTAAGCTTCTGGCATCTGTCCTAATTTCTAAAGAGCACCAGCTGGAACTGGCATACATTCTACCGTTCAGCGCTCCCAAGTTCCACGCCACAATCCCGACTCCCTAATTCCTCCAAGTCGCTGATTCTATTTGACCGCCCCTTATTGAGAGCACATGTGTCGGACATGTTTTCATAACCCCAAATCATCATGGTAGGTTTTTCTTTCTCTCTTCTCTCATTCTGTAGGGAGTCGTGGAAATACTGTGATTCTATTCATTCTCTGCAAGCTACTCTCTTTGTCCATGTCATTGAAATGAATTAAATTGGAATACATGGAATACCAGCGTTAATACATGTGCGACCAATCCAGGGGCCTGGTTTGGGTTCAGGCAGTCAGCACATATGGCACTCTGACAGACAGAAGACTGTGATTAGGTGGGGGAGGAGGGTGTTATACTGTCCGCAAAAACTAGATTTCACTCAAATCTTCAGTCATCCCCCTTTACAGGAATGTATTCTACTGAAACGTGAATTACAGAGCACACTGGCAGAGCCGATGAAATGCCTGAATTCCCTTTTGCTGGAGTTTAATCATAAGAATAGCACAGATCCTTGCAGGGCAGGTGTGTGTGAGGTTCAAGGTCTTTTCAATATTGACTGAGACAACAACCAAGTGTGTTTCAGCCAAGGTTTTACTCTGTGGAGCTTTGTCCCAAAAAACACATGTAGTTACACACACTTACATTTCACAAGGGCATTCCTATACAAGAAAGTCTGCACAGTTGAAACACACACACACACACACACACACACACACACACACACACACACACACACATTTTCTAGAAGTACCCCACTGTTATTGTCCTTTTAGCTAAAAGTAATGTCTCACACTTGTATCCATTACCTTTAGCTTACAATTTGTCCATTACTTTAAGCGAACACTTTTTTAAATTGTATCTTACTGTTAAGCCTTCTCTGCTCTTTAAAAGCCAATCCATGTTCTCCAGCTGACTCTGTATTTCATCATTTCATTGTTTCTTGGTGTGTTTTTGTATTTGTTTATCAAATTTGTTGAGCTACTCCTAGTGTAGGAGCACCCTCTGGGGTACATGTAGCTCTGGTGAGGAATCACTGCACTAGTCCTCAGTGACAGAAAGTTGATTTGTGCAAAAAGCTTCTTTAGATTGTGTCTAGCAACACCACCCCCTCCAATTACAGGAAAAGAAAGAAGAATGAAAAGGAATGGCAGAAAGAGACAGGAGATTCACTACGGAACAGTAAGCAGCACACTGAGGTGTAATGAGGCCGAGAAGACAGAGCCTGGCTCTTGATAGATAAAGAGGCAGGTTGACCTCCAGTCTGTCTGTCTTTGGTGCTGCTGTTGGCACCATCGCTATCAGCAACCGGAAGGATCTCCCCTCTTATCCACAGCACTCGTCTCCTGCACCTCCAACCCTCACCCTCCTTTCTCTGTCAGATAGTCCCGTCTCTGATGTGTCCTGTTTGAGGGA
The DNA here is from genome assembly GCA_963678695.2 of Diplodus puntazzo. Lineage (NCBI taxonomy): Eukaryota > Metazoa > Chordata > Actinopteri > Spariformes > Sparidae > Diplodus > Diplodus puntazzo. Next base: position 13,125,336 of record OZ023171.1, on the reverse strand, counting down.
ATTTACACAGACCTGTGCTTTGTCCCACATGAATGGGCGCTGGGAGGTTGGGACCATGCACCTCCTTGAAGTAGTTTAACACAAAAGGCATGCTTGGCTTGAAAGAAGATGCAGAGAGGTGGTTTTGATCCCCTATTCCAAATTTCATATAAGAAAATGTTAGGAAGTGATCCTGATAGGAGATAGTCAGTATCCGCAAAACAAAAGTGTGGATTTGTCATTGCTGGCCTTTAATAATGAGCTAAACATTTGCACAGGAGCCCTGTGTGTTCTTGTTCAAAGCAGATAAGCCCATTGTCAAGACTGTGGCTTGTTATTAACAAGGTTGAACATGAGTCAGCAAAGCCTATTGTTTAATAACTAGATCATTAGATTGTTCTCTTCCTGCATCACAGGACCATCGCAGCTTATCTGACTGGCATGTAGGAGAAGTCTGGAGGAGAGTACAAACATTGTATTTTATCTCCTTGCTACAGTGTTTGGTATAATGTGTCAGCCTCTGATAAAAGCATAGTTGAGCTCTTCCCGAATCCAATTCAAGTCATCGCAAAAAGTTGAATTTTTAGTCTTCTTCAGAAATTGGGTTTTTGGAATCCTCAATGAGGATTCATTTGCTAAAACAGACCATTAAAGTATTCCATTACATTTTTCAGCACAATCAATTTACTTGATACTTGAACAATTTATAAGAAATTCTTATATAGTCATATTTATTTATGATATGAAGTTTTTAACTGCTATAACTTGTATTGATTAACTAACGATACAGGTGCTTTTTTAGATGGTCTGAAAGTAGAGCTGCCTACAATGCACGGTGGCTTTTATAAATCTTTTTAAAAACCTGAACTATGGCATTGCTAGGGCCAAATCGACGTCCGTGTGAGTAAGATGGCAGGAAGTAATACCTGGGGCGGCCTTGTGCCAGTGGTGTTAGTTCAGTGTAAATAGCAAAGCATATGTGATAACGAGTCTTGGTTGCAGCAATATCGTGGGAGTTCTGTAGAACTGGCTATCAACTCCCTACCAGCTAAAAGACTTCTGACCTGTAGCTGACCCCCTCACTGACCTCTCAACACATTGTGGACTTGGTACCAATATCAGATACAAAATTGCTGACTTTTTCTGTTTTGGTTGCCAAGTATTACAGGAGGAGACCACACTCCACGGGACATCGCATCTACCATCTACAGCTTCTAATAACCTGTGAACAGAGTGTGAAACACGACACACTGAAGTGTTCTGGCTTGCTGCTGGTACTGCTGGTATCCTCACCACATCAAAGCAAGACCCACTACAATAGCCTCCCATGAGGGTAATGCGATTAATTTTGATGTGGATTAACGATTTCCGGACAACTCCAGACTAAATGGACAGAGGGAAAAGAGCAAGCCTTCAATTGGAGGCTCACTTTGAAATACTCACTGGGTATGAAGGGAAGTAGCTCCCATTGGGCTGAGTCAAAGATGAGTGGCACACAGTTAACAGTTGATTTCATGTATTTAACCCACTGAGTTAATACCAGGGCTGTGTATTCATCAGTTTGCAGGGAACCCTTATGTGAGACCACCAAGGCAGCAAAGAGGGCCTTAAACCATGAAACTGGCTGAGGACGTGTAGCACCTCGTAAGAAGGGCAACATAACGTCAAAGTTTAAACATGATCACATCTCAATCTGCCCCAAAGTCACTACATTTAAGGCAGTTTTAGCCAGCGTGAGTTGTAACATGAACTTATTTGTGAGAGCCTATATTTTGCCGTCATTTAATGTGCTTAAAATCGTCTCCGTATTCCACTGCTGTGTCCATTCACTCTGGAAAAGAAACCTGAAGTTTCAAAAGCTGTGCCGTTTTGAGGCGAGATGATGTAACCCCTGGACTATGTCACTCAGTTTCAAACTCACTGAGCGGGTGTTTTAATTGGCCCATGTTATGTCAGCTTTGGCCTGAGGTTTGACTTCGTTTCAACATGTGGCTTCTTCTTCTTCTTTGGCCCTCTTCATCTGTCCCTTGTCCAGGTATGAGACAGGACTTAAAACTGAGAGGGAGAAAGAGGGAGGAGACACGGACATGACTGATTTGTGTGTGTATCTGAAGGGTCTCTATTTCAAACGGGAAAATCAGAGGAGTACTATCGTAGCAATCCTGAACAACCTCCATGCTTGCCTGATTTAGCCTCACCATTTAAAGAAAAATCCTTGAATGAAGAATTACTGGAGTATTTTAAGTTTCCTTTTCCGGTGCCAACTTCTTTTTCTGCTGTGTGATGTTCTTCTGGTTTAAGAAACCAAAATAACATCAGGGAATTAGGTAAGCACGGTGGTTTTTCATTCAGGTCTCTCAAAATTCAACGAGGAATAGACACTAATACCAGACCCCTGTGACGCAACCATCTCCTCCTTCTCATTTCCTCCTCGGCGGGGCAGAGGGGCCCCAGACAGGAAGCCGCAGGTTCGGCAGCCAATCACGTGCCAGAAAGCTGTCAGATCCTTATGGTTGCCATTGGCCCACATCAGAGCAGTGCAGTGAGCCTCTGAGGGTTTTTGGACTCCAAAGCCACCAGGGATTCCCTTCGGCTGCTGCCATCTGTGCCCGACCCCAAAACGGTTACAGAATTCAACCATTAAAAGGAAATAATGGGTAAGAAACACAGGATCTTTAAATAAACTGTGCGTCCCACAAAGCAGTGCAGCGATTGATTTAAATGGGCAGGGAAGTTTCAATTGTTTAATGTTGGGGAAATACAGTTTAAATGCATACTGCTGTATCTTTTCCACTGTGAATAAGTCTATCTATTTTTTTTAATAAATTTAAGGACTTATGTGAAATGGTTCATTGTGAAATGCAGCTCAAACAAATAGTGTTTATGTTTCCTAACCCACCCCAGGATTTTAAGTACAATCACTTCAGGCTTGAAAGTGTCAAGATGCTGGTTGTGCAGCATTCAACTATGCAGAGCATGGGTACAAAATTGGTAAAAACCAGGAGTCAAATGAAAATCTGAATGAAAAACCACAGTGGCTTTAACTAAGCTAGGGGAAACAACACAAATGTGTTGACAAACAAGCTTTGAAGATATGTGGCAATCAAGAGGCAGAGAATTAATTACTGGGAGGAAATGTGCAACTTAATGTGTTGAAACCGCAGCAATGCTCATTTCTACCTCCCAAACATAGTTTTGAGCTGATGGAAGAGGTCTGAGTGCAGGCGTTGGATTAATTTCATCCCTGATGGGACACGCAGAGCTCAGACTGAGATTTTAGAATCTGTTAAAAAGAGTTTGTCAGTTTTTGTCACAGATGCACAGATTATAACCAAGGCATTCTGCATCTTCTCCTGTGTCTCCTCTATTCTGTACTTCCATCTGCAATTCTTGGTCTGCAACAGTGTTTGAATGGTCAGTGCAGGTCATGTTGCATCCATACAAATGCCAGGACAAGATGATCAATCTTACTGATGCCAGTTTACAGTATTTGATGTATTTTGATATTTCACACATCATTTGTTAAGTAGTAGTGAAGTTCAACAGCTATCCCTGGTGATTAACTTGAGGCCTGTTCCCCGTTTTCCCATTAATATGGAGCATTAAATTGTGGCGGTTTCTAAATATTATTATTCTTTATGTTTAGTTATTGAATTAATCATTTCAAAGTAATTCAACATTGAAAATAATGGTGGTAGGTGGACTCCTAAGTACCTCTGCAGGGACGGGAGCAAGGCCTGGCACTGCAGACTTGCCACCAGACAGTGTGGGAGGACGGACAGTCGGACAGACAGAACGATGACGGCACTGCCAGGATGCTCTCCTGTTAAATTACAGGCCTGAGATGATAAGCCCTGCATGTTTACACTCTAAATCTAGTACTGCCAGTAAATTATAGTACAACAGTTGTATTTATAAACACCATGGTCGTATTTTAAACCCTCTAGCAGCATGGCTAAAGCAATGACAGCTATATGAGAGATGCTGCAATGGTCCGACATGAGACACTTCTACATAGTAAAGCCAACCATGACCTGCTGGGATCAGGATTAGCTTAAAGTGTTTACAACACAAGATCCAAAGTACTACTTGTTCTTTTAAAACTATAGCCGAGTCAGCGGGCAAACTGTGCCAGTAGGCTACAAGACGCCAAAAAAGGAAAATGTTGTTTATGAGGAAATTGTGTGACATAAATAATATGTAAGCCCTGTTTGGCCCCGCAGTGGAAACCTGGCAGTCGGTGGCTTCCTCTCCTACTTATCAAGACTGCCCAGCAGACTCTGGCTGTGATGCCAGAAGGTCATAGTCACTGGTGTTATCGTACCGTGACTCCGTCCTCACAAAACAAGAGAAGGCTGGGGTGATAACAGAGGACAGAGTAACAAAGTTGAAAAATAGAAACAGCGTAGACTTCCTGGCATTAGGAGACAGATGATGTATGCTTGGATTCAAAGAAAAACAATGATACTTCCACTGACAGGCAGAAGTGGGAAGAGAGATGGTCTGCTGGTTCCTCTATTGCATGAGTGCTAACAGCAGACTGTTTCCCATTACAACTGCCGGCAGTGTTCACAGTAGCAGGATTAAAAGATAAATGGCATCCCCATCAGCATTGCTAGTATTTGACTGAAATTATACAAGTAACAGTGACTGGTTTTCATTTCAGTGGGGGCCGTACAAGTAATAATATTACTAGCACAAACAGAGAGAAGTTTGTTTCAGTAGTTAGAGGAGCAGAGTATTAATACTACAACTGCTGCAATATTACCACTATAACAACTAGTGACATTTAGTCACGGCAGTAGTTGTGCATTAGTGGTGTTGTTTTGTTGTCATGGTAGTACTCTGGAATAGCTGTCATAGTATCAATACTATCAGTTGGAGAAACTTGAAGGAATAATGCTAGCTGAAATTAAAGCTTCACTAACAATACTAGCACTGCTGTAGCAGTTAGAAGCAGGTAGGAGAAAGTCTCACCGCAGCAAAATTGTGATCTGTTGGTCAGTGCTTCCACCTCCTTCATTACATCACTGTCCTCAAAAGGTACAGTTCACTCCAAAAATTAAAAAACAGATAGTGTATTTTTCCTCTCACCTGAAGTGCTTTATATGCATTTGGATGGCTTTGCATCAGCACTGAGCTGGCTAACATTACAGCTCAGCTGTGGAAGAAGCCCTTAATGTTTACATATAGTCTCTCTCATTCATGAGTAGATGTATACTTCTTTCTGCGGGTGTAGTTTGGTGGAAAGAAAATAGCTCCAACATGAAAACTGCTTATGTGGCACAATGAGCCGAGTGCTATCTATGTTCCATGATATACGTACAAGAGATGGCAGACATCTCTATGGCCTATATCACCAAAAACTTAGCGCTAGCACCCAAACCACCTAGATGGATAAATAGTACAGGTAAGAAGACAAATATGTAGTTTTGATTTTTGTGATGAACGCTCCATTTAAACAGGACCCGGAACCCCCAGTGTCTCAGTGAAACCACCTTGAATACATTTCAAAAGCTTCCAGCAGTAATGGCACTAATAGCATTCTTAAACAAAGAATTAGTAGCACAGTCCTAGGACCACTGTTAGTAGAAGTACAGTGCAACATAGTGCAGTGCTGAGTGTCGTAGCAATAAAGACAGCAGTAGGATGAGGTGTCAGGCTTACCAAACCTGCGACAGAACACCCCCATGATGGCGCTCTCCTCCACCACTCTCAGATCTGCCAGCAGAGCCAGCTCCAGCCCTCCAGCCACGGCGAAGCCACTGACTGCGGCTATCAGCGGCTTTGACAGCTGCAAACGGGATGGACCCTGGAGGAAACGGCCGGATCAGTAACTCAAAACACACACACTCTATACATGCAAAGCTGTATAACTTAAAACCGTGTAAACACAGAGGGGATACACATTGTTAAAAAGGCAGTAACACTGCTTCCTGTAGAATACATCCACAGCGTATTTGAAGCATGTCCATGTGAATGTATATTTTCACGATGCATGTCAAGCTTTTTTTGTGCCTCTTTGATTTTCATGGTTTAAAAGTTTTCCAGATTTTATTTCCCAATGTCTTTCTCAAACTGGTCAAACAAAAGAGTAACAAATGATCCAAGTTCTGGCTGTCGCTGAACAAATGAAGCACTGTGCGTATTCTGTAAGAGATGCAGTGCTATAATTTTCTGCACAGGAGGTCCACTCAATCATAAAGACTCAACATGCAAACCAAACAGCTTTCATGCAGGCTGCAGTTTTCATGGCTTACAGTGCTTCATTTGTGACATGATCTTTATTCTTTGTCAAGCAAATGCAGTGTGCCAGTGGATTTTCTAGCACACAGCATGTGCTTGTTATGAACAACACACAGCTGCAGTTCCCTGATTCAATATCAGTTCCTAAACCCAAATCTTTACCACTACCTGTCGTCCCAAATCAGTGCAGCCCACATCTTCTGCTTTATATTTTTGTGGGAACCTTTAGCCCTCTATTAAGATCATGAGGAAATATAGATATAACCCTCACCAGCGCGCGCACACACACACACACACACACAGCCCAATGAGTGCTCACCATCGGACCGGGACCCTTGGTGACATCTTGCTCCAATTTGAGGGAGGCTGTGTGATTGGCCAGCTCTTTCAGATCATAACCAGCGCAGAAATTCCCTCCTGGAAGAGACCACAAAATTACAAAGTATGGCAGCTGGAAAGTCAGAGAGGAAGGGAAAATGATGAGGATGAAAAAAACAACAAGTTGAGCTGGAGTCCGAGGGCTGCAATTTGGATAGCAGCTTGCTTTGGGCTGGCTGGCACACAAATGCTTCTCTTCCCTAAAGAGCCCAAATCCAATGCATAGTCACAGATCATGCATGTGCTCAAACACACGCACACACAGACAAATGCACATACACAATATCCTCATTAATAGAAGACTAACATACTTCAACCACAACCCCTTCCGTTGGATTCATGTGGTAATTACAACATTACCCAAGAGGCCTACAAACACTATGTCACAGGCTCAGCCCGGGACTCATGAAATCCTCCTCTCTCCTTAATGTAACTGTAATGAAAATGATTATAACAAACATATGTGCCAGCAACACCCATCAACTGGGAGCTTTGATTACAGCTGTGGGTCAGCGCAGGGCAATTATAGAAAAACAGTGCGTCATGCTGTTTATGGGAGAAGCGATGTGACGGAGCTCCCTAAACCCCTTTGTCCTTGTAGGAGAAAAAGAGCAGAAGCCACAAAGAGCTGTTCCATTCATGGTGCACGGTACCACATTATTCAGACTCTTCCAGGAGATTTGTTACAGACCGACAGATACTCTATTTACTTATCATTTGAGTGATGAATACAAAGACATAAAGTCTTTGCAGGAGTTTGAAAAGTGCAGTGCAGTTAGGTCAGAGATGTTGCAATGAAAGAGCAATGATTGGGAGACTAAGCTGAAGCATTAAAAAGTCATTTAAGCCTAATTATTCAAATAAAACCCCTTTTTCCATGCTAAACACACAAAAAATTGTTTTCATAGGGACTTCTATAGAAAGAATATGATGCGATCAAAAGTGTGGTCACAGTCGTGTCTGCCCTCCACCAGGTCACAAGATGTATCTCAGGTGTGGCAAGAGGATTAACAAAGTAGTACATTAGAAAAAAACATGTGCTGAACAATTACAAGAGTTTCAGTTTTTTGTTAGAGACCTTTCCTTTTCACAATGACCGCAGGCCTTCTTTTCATTATAGACATTCTGACAAATCACGTTAGGAAGAGCACAGGTGTAAAGCATTAACTTAAATAGAAACCATCTTACAATGGTCAGAATGTGAGCATCAACATGTTCACATTCTGATCCATAACTACTCGGTAATGATCACTACAATAATACAGCACTCGGTGCTCGTGGCTCTGACCTCGCCAAACTTCGAACTGTGCCTTCATTTGATCTCAACTACAATCCTGTGGAGTTTCATGACTGCATCTTGCCTGGTTGTGTTGCAGTGACAATCAGTGTCCACAGACAGACAGCCCTATAAACACCTGGGAAAACACACACAATCCCTTCTGCTATTGTTACAGTTGTCTCCAGGAGCACATTTGGCTATGATGACACAAACACACACAGACTCACAAACTGACCAGCCTATGCCGTCGAGGCTGGCAATTATGGCTGAATTCCATTCAGCTGCGCTCAGTTTCAGTGCTGACTCATTGTCACACTGTTGTGACTTAGTGGGACACTTGAAAATAACAAAAGGTGTTAATGTTACAAACCCGATTCCAAAATAAGTTGAAATTATAGCTGCTGCGCAGCGATGGGTTGGGTCCGGGCTATTTCTGGCAAATTTAGGCAATTCTGAGCAACAAAAAGGAGTATAGGAAGACAAGACAGTTGACAACAATGTTCATTTTGGACCACTTGAGGCTTGAACTCACAACTTCTGGAACCAAAGACTGTCATCTATCGCTCTGAGCTAATTGGCAAGTGGCAATACAACAGTGGCTTCAGATTGAGTAAGCCATTCACTGTTGTGCAGGCAGATTTGAAACCACTGTAAAAAATTCAGTTATCAAGACATGATTGAGGCTTTTGAGGCTTGCTGTGATGCCACCATCAGGACAATTGTCTTGTGTTTCATGTTGAGGACATCTGACATTTTGATCCATCACTATCCTCATCATCACCCTTGCTGGGTCTCAAACCCACAACCCCTGACACCAAGAACCAGCTCCTAACTCACTGAGCTAATTGGCTGGAAGCGAGACCTGCTGTGTAGCTTCATTTGTCGACTCAGGGAGTCACTGTCCGAGCAGCTGTTGTCAAGGAAGATTTAAAAAATGGTCAAAATGTCAGAAATTCTGTTACCTGAACAAAAATCTGATAATACATAAATTGCATCTTGACAGCATGGAAATGTTGGTGATTTGTTTTTAACTCTAAGTGTTTTGCTTCATAAGAGAAAATCTGATATTTAAAAATGCCACTCTTACATTGACTCCAGTTGTTCCCATGAGAGCAGAATTCTAAATGTTCTCAAAAATTCAGTTTTTGAGATCAAATTCTGATATTTGCCAAACTTCATCAACCATGACTCCAAAATATTCTCAATTTTTTCAGGAAGATTGAAAATGTATTTAGCAAGAATTTGATAAGATATGTTTACTGTACTGTTTACAGTCAAACATTTTGATGCACTGTAGGCTTAATTTTTAATAAATCAAAAATCCGAGAAACAAGTTTTGTGGAGGACGGTCTGAAGATGCTCTCTAGCAAGTTTGGTGACAATTGAGCAAAGATTGTGGGAGGAGATAGTTTTTATAAGTTTTACAGGTTTTGGAAAAAACTGAGTGATGGACTTCATAATTTGTAATGAGTTTAAGTGGACTAAAGTTTCAGCAGTATTGGGGCTACAGTTTGGTGAAAGTTTCAAAACTGTAGCATGTACTGTTTATTTTTTTAGGTATCTTTAAAGTTTTTAAAATTTAAACGCTTATTGTGCCCCCCCAGGAGGAATATTGACATGTCCTTGGAATTAAGTAAATCTAGCATGGGGCCAGACATTTCTGTAAAGTTTGGTGAGTTTTCGCCCTTGGGAAGTATGACTTCCTCGGAAGAAAGAAAGAAAGAAAGAAAGAAAGAAAGAAAGAAAGAAAGAAAGAAAGAAAGAAAGAATTCCTAGGAATAAAACAGTGTCCTGGCAGCTTAGCTGCCCGGACCCTAATTCTGTGTGAAACATAAAAAGAAAAGAGAACATGATAATTTGTTAATCCTTTTCACTTCTGCTGTGATTAACACGGCACCAAGATGATGCCTTTAATACTTTACCTCATTACATTCATATTTTCAAAATATATGCTTATTCTTAAATTGACGCCAGCAACAATTTGTTCGAACAAGTTGGCACAGGGGCAAAAAAAGACTAGCAAAGTTATGAAACGCTTAAAAAACACCCTTTGCGGGGCCCCGTGTAGGAGGCGTCCCATGTACAGAGGCTTTGTCCTCGCAGCAGCGGCCCCGGGTGTGAGTCCCGGCCTGGGGCCCTTTGCTGCATGTCACTCCCCCTCTATCTCAAACTGTTTCCTTTCATATCCTTCAGCTGTTCTGTCAATAAAGCCTAAAAGGCCAAAAAAATATATATAAAAGAAAAAAACCCTTTGGAACATTCCAAACCTTTAGAAGGTGATAGTATCGTGATTGGGCATCAAGAAGCTCAGCCATTCACAAGCAAGGACAGGAGGAGGTTCATCAAACACATGGTTGTACAAAAGATATTAGTACATGGGCAAGGGACCACAAACAGTTTGTTTGCAAATGATTGCAATCTGTTTCCATTTGTGTTTTGGAATCAGGGTCATATTAGTAAAAACATGTGCTTATCCTACAATGACAAGTCGAAATGTCTCCTGTGAAAAAGGCCTTTGCTCGGCAGAACAAAGACGGGTTTGGTGGAGAAGAACTTGATTGGAACTTGAAAGAATGAGGCACAGAGACTTGACCTCATTCTTTCAGATGAGTTGCTGCTGCTGAATTTTGCTAATGTAAAACCAAATCAAAACCAATTTCAGGGCTGAACAATGTGTTTTTATGGGACTAGTGAGGCTTTACCGACATTAAAAGTGGCTTCATCTCAGTTCAGTTGAACATGTGCCTGTAGTGATACAGCTGGGCTGACATCTAGATTGTACCTGACCGCAAACGCCCACAGAAATCCAAATCCCTAAATATGTGCCAGCATACTCAAAACCTGCAGAAAGCAATTACTCTTAATTTTACAAGTTAAAAAAAACATGTCGACACTGAAAAACGAGAGCTGAGAGAGTGATCGTGTCAGCGCTAATATGAACAAAATGGATTCCTTATGTTTTCAGAAACACTACATCCAAACTAGAACCTCCCTGCTTGTCATCTCATAACACAGACAGACTGCTAATCACCAGTGAAGGTCAGTCTTCTTGTTACAGTGGAGCAGCACTACAGGACGACCTGCTGACAGGAATGTGTGGTGGGATGATTAAAAGCACATTAAAGACATTGTGGGAATCACAGAAGAGCAGCTTTAGCTGGAACGACCTACTGTGCAAACCCATTTAACACAAGCTAATTACTCTCTAACACACACACGCACAGTTTTCTGTTCACAACTGAGACTAGTGGCACTCAGCAGTCGTCATCTGGAGAGGCTCCAACCTCTGGAGTACCAAACAAAGTATATACTTGTGTCTCTTGAGGCCACATTGCACTTTCTGCTACAGACAGGTTGATCCAGGTTGAAGACATTATTTCCACTGAGGGAAGGAGTTCATTCAGTGTGTCTGATGATTATTTTTAGAGTTATTAGGAGCCATGGCATGATTCTGGTTTTAGGCGGCTGACACAGTGCAGGCCACCTCACAGGTGTGTACGCGTGTTTTTTCTGCGTGTGCACTAGTCTGGTCACCTCGGCATGTCGGCAAGATCTAAAGACTTTGAGGAGCAAAGGCTGGAAAAAAAGATGGAAAAGAAGAAGTTGGTGGAGATGTAGTGCTGAGGACAGAGGACAGGAAGAGGTGGGAGGCTGATGAAGGATGAAAAACAAATAGCTGCAATATACAATTTCTGTGATGTAATTTTTTTTAACAAAAACAATAATAAAAGGGCAAAAATACAAAAAACAATAATAAAAGGGCCATAGACTCTCTTTGACTTATTAAACCATGAAGGTAGGAAGTTGTAAAATACACTCAGACATACGATACGACATACTTTAATGTCCCCATGGGGAAATTTGTCTCGGACTCGGCATGCTCAAGTAAACTAAAACTTCAGAAAAAGTGCTGAACAATCAAACTAGCCATTACAATGCCTCCAATGACCTGATTTTCTCTTTAAAGGAACAGTTCGACATTTTGGAAAATGTGTTTGTTCCCTTTCTTGCCAAAAGATAAATAAAAAAAAAAAAAAAGTCAAAAATCAATACTCATCTTTCTAAAGTCCAAAGGAAATGAGATGCTACTATTCAGCATAAATTAAATTACAAATAAATTACTTGATGTTATATATATGTCATGTTCACTATATCAGCTGAATATACACTTAAGCTGATGCATCATTATCATGTTACGATTAACTGTTTAACTACACACATATTTATATATAAAAGTGTTTGTTTTCTTTAAATAACAATAAATAATGTTGAATAAAAAATTGTCCAGCACATAATCCCTGGTAAAACCATGACGAGTTGTTTTTAGGCTTTGGTTTTTGTACAGATTAAACAAATAAGATAAAATGTTGGAGCTTGTGAGCTCTAGAGGTTCTGGTAGGTGTTTTCTGTTACCTTTGTACAAAGCAAGAATAGCTGTTGCGCCCTGTTTTCAATCTTTGGGGTAAGCTATGTTAACTGGCTGCTGGCATTAATTACAAATATACCATATGCACTTAAGAAGCTGTTACACCTCTCATCTTAATCTGCAAGAAAGCATATTTCCCAGAAATTCAAACCTTTCCTTTGAAGCCGAACTTTTAGAAAATTAGGAAAAGAGACAAAAAAACATCTACAAGTATTAAGACGGACTGACACTCTGCAATATGTCTGTAAGAATCTACCTGAATCAATGAGCGAGGAACTTCTCTTACCTTTCCCATGCAGAACAGCCACGTTCAAGTCCGGGTCACTGTCGAAGGCCTCCAGCTCCTCGAGCAGACGCCTCGCCGTCTCCTGGTTCACCGCATTACGCACCTCAGGGCGGTTTATCCCCACGGTAACCACGCACCCCCTGCGCTCCGTGACCACAGTCTGTCCCGCAACTAATGACAGAGAATGATAAAGATGCACAGACAGAAACCAATATGGACTACAACACTTAGAGAGAGGCCAATTCACAGACATTAAGTTTAAGCCCCACAGTAGGAGGGATGGAGGTGGAATGTAAATCGTTTTATGTGGACAGACTTGATAACAGAAACAGTGACAGACGGTGAAACAATGAAAGAGATGGTCTGGGCTGAGGTGAGGTTCTTGGCTCTCACTCTGTCTCACTCGGTGTGTGTTTATAAGTCAGTGTGTGCCAGTGATTGTGGCTTGAGGTTGCAGCAAGCAGTTGACCTGACATTGTTGGGGTCATCCCAGGGAATCCAGCTGTCAACCGCAGCCAGAGGCAACTGCATCCAAGAGAGAACAGCAGGGAAGCAAAGCCACTGGATGCATTAACCTCTCTCACACAAGCTTTTCTAAGGAGAAGAGACTGCTAAACAAAACCCGGTGAGGTGAAGCTAAAGGCAATTTGTCTCAGGCAGCCATTTCTACTCTGCTACACCACAAACAAATTATCACACAGTGCAGTGTGTGCAAGGGAGTGGAACCACGGTTTAACTACCTGTGTGTAGCGCTGGGATTTAATTTTACTTCACAGTTACATTTTAGGACTTCTTATTGTGAGCAACATGCAGCGAGCCAGCAGGGCATATTGAACATTAGGATCACATTTTAGTGCTGTAATTGTTTTGGATGGGGGATTGATTTCATTATAATGCATCAACCCATTTCTAAACTGCAAAAGCAATTAAGAATAGCTCTAAAATTATTAGTCAATTAAAAATGTCATTATCATTTTCGAGTATGTCATTTATTAAGCAAAAAAGCTATTAAAAAAAGATGTTTTAACAAAAACGTAAAACTACAAGTGGGACTTAATACTTTAAAGGGGCACTGTGTAGTTTGAGAGGAAATTCAAAATCAAAATTTTTATATTTTTGAGGCAAAAATACAAACTCAGAAATATGTTTTGTTTCCATAAATGAGTAAACAAGCTGTTCTCTCTGACCAAAGATAGAGAGGTGGCAGTGTCCGCCAATGGCAAACAACATAAAACAGTATGAAATTGTGTTGTCCCTAAATGTTGGTTCATTTTTTCAGTCACAAAAACAAGTTTGTTTATTTAGTTTGTCATGGGCCGAAAAGAAAAATTAGTCAAAGATGATCTCTCTCATCTGATTAAGATGTCATCCCAAAAACTACATAGTGAACCTTTAATTGCATGCCATTTGGGTTTTCACACTTTCAAGGCCTTTGCATAGTGCTTGCTGGCTCACTGAGTCACTATAAGGGTGATTCCTCCAGTTTTGCACAGTGTGACACACAGTGTGTTAACAGGTCTTTCTGGAGCCACAGAAAGGTTTTATACTATTTTCTTTTCTCACATATGCAATAGTACTTACCTAACCTAACTCTGTGAATACAATTATGATTGTTTGGGTTTCTTTGTGGAAATGTCTGTCTTTTGTCTGAAACACTAGCGTGTAAGGCTGCAACTAACAATTACTTTCATTGCTGAGGAACAACTGATGAGTCATTCAGACTAATACATGTGAAAGAAGTGACATCTTCAAATAGTTTGTTTTGCCTAACCAACAGTCCAAACCCAAAGACTCTTTTTATCAACTATCATTAATGGCAAAGAATGTGTACAACTGGTGCAGTTAATGGAACTGAGCCCTGATTTAATCCGATTTATTACACCTGAGCTTGTTCCTTTAGGGCCCTGCAACATGCAGACTGTTTCAAAAGATCCATCAATAACACAGTAAGTCAAACAAGCGTTAAATAATAAGTGTTATATTACACAATTGGGGAAATTGTTTATTGGCTTTTCTAGTGAGCTTGGCCTCTTTCTTGTGTTGCGTGTTGGCTCTTAAAAGACTTTATTTATGTCTTTCAGGTGTAATGTGTCTGTGCTGACATGGCGGCCTCTGCTGCCGCCAACAGTGATGACTGAGTCAATGCATGTTTGCACACATACCTCGTCCTGTGTTTTCACCTCCCGCTGTACTGCTGTAGGACTTTGCTGTCGACAAACTCGCTTTTATCGACCGTCCGAATGTTTTACTTTGATAGGAAACCCATAAAACCGGTGCCAACGCCGGAAAACGTCTCAGCGCCATTGGTACCTGTCACTCATGAAACACCTAGAAGCTCTAACGTTAAATCACTAAAAACAGCCGACAAATAAGCGCATTCGCATTTAATAGTGATATTTCAATGTCTTAAAACAAAAAACTAGCAATATATAAGGTAATGTACGAACTATGCTATTTTAGCTAATTCTGAGCTAACTTCAACACAACTTATATATGAAGGCGCACCGCTTTTATCCTTCCCTAAGAAACAACAACAACACACAAGGTTCTGAGGCACGTTGGTGCATTGCAGTGGTAAAAACTGCCGCCGTCCACCAGAGGGCGACATCGAGCCACGGTACAGGTCGAGTGTTTCCCCTGCAGTGCAACGTGGCTCTGTGGGCCTGTAAATAATGAAAGACAACTCCACCAAGGATTTTCAGGTTTTTTTAATAAAAGATTTCTCTTTTTGTGTCGTTTTTACACATTTTAAGGCATCATGCACAAAAAATAAGCCATTCTAAAGGCATTATGCTTAAACCCTCTACCAAAAATTATAAGTTCTAACATTTGAAGGTTCGCCGTTAAAAATAAGTTTGTACAAATATGGCATGTAAGCTGGCATGTCAGTGAATCTCGAAGCAGAACATTGCCTGCCTTCACTGTTTTTGTAAACATGGCTTTGAGCAAAACAGGGCTGAGGAAAAGACAAGAGAAAGGGAAAGCATGCTTCGACGTGGGGCTAAATTTCCCTGAAAAGCATGCAATGCATCTTAAATCATATTTACAATGCATCGTTTTAACTCTCAGAAGAGTTGTTTTGTTTTTTTTTAAATTGTATCAATTAAAGTTAAGACATTAAAAAGGTTATCGACAATAACAGACAGACTGACAGACAGAAAGACAAGGTGTGTCCATTCAGATTCCCCAACCCCAACACAGATGTAGCTCAGATTGGTCGTCTAACAAAACACTACAAGATTTTTTTAAATATGTCAAGCATTGTAGTTGGACCTCAAAACAAATACTATCTTGTTTTTCATGTTTCAGTGTGTTAGTTTTTATAAATGTGTGTGAAATAGCCAAACTGGGCTGAAGTAAAGTTTAAAAAAATCTTGTAGTGTCCACCATGGCAAACATCCGGGAGGTGCCGCTAGCTTTGGCACAGTTGTGTCCAGTTGTGCTCTTCTGTGGTGATCCATGTGCGTTATACTATATTGAAGACCATGGATAGATACTGTTCATATGAAACCTGGATCCAGCCATCCTGGTCTGTGTCGTACCGCCTGAACACGTCAGTCAACCTCTGTAGAAAGGAGGCAAAAGTGAATTAGTGAATTTATATGAATTGATTTCCTAGTGCTCCAAAGTCCCCAACACACCACGAAAGTACATTAACTCTGACAAATTCGTTGTCATGTTGAAACCTCATTGTTTTATTCACAATTTTACATCAGATAACATTTAAGATGCAAATATAGCAACACAAGGTCACTTCTTCAAATCTAGGTCTGGTAAAGCGGAGCTAGAGCTATTGTGACACTTGTGAGAGGGGCACTTCAGAAGCAGCTGTTATTTTACTCTCCTATTGTACCTGAAAGAGCTGCTTCAGCTACTGTATTAATGAAAGGTTATAGTCACACTTGGCAGCTTCCGCTCAGCTGTGTGTGCGTGTGTGAAATTACTGGAACAGAACAAGCAGCAGGCTCAAGTGGAGCTCCAACGAGAGATTAATAATCTAAAAGGGAAGACTGTAATGCGTTTGCATAATCAAACCCTCCCTTTGAATCTTATGAATACAAGAGTAGCCTTGTTGTGATTCAAGTGCAAAACCCAAGGACATCATATATTCATGTATGTTTATTCAGTTTTTTTATTTAGTGTGAATCTGTTACCTGTAGTACAATACAGCACTGGATGAAGTCATCAAAGGCAACCTGTCCCTTCCTCTGGCGGTCGAACTTTTCTATCAGTGTGCCATAGAACTGGTCTGATAGACGATACCCTGCAAAAAACAGGAAATAACACATGAACAATATACTGGACATAGATTTTAACTTCTCCAGTATGATCACCCACACAGCTTTACAGAATCAAACATGACCTTTCTGTCCAAATTTCTGCTCTGAGCAAATGAGGCTCCTCAGTAGTGGAAGGGAACAAGTCCTAAGTAGAAAAAAGCTTGTCCATGTCATGACTTCACAGTGGAGGCTAACGTTTTGAAACTGTTGCTGCAGAGCTGTAGACGACTTGGAGCTGTGCTGGTGCACACTGGCTGCAGCAAATGAACGGCTTGTGACAGTAGTTAAGAATGATAAGGTCAAATGAAAGGATTTCTTCACAGCACTGCCTTCATCAGTGTGATACGTCCTTATCACTCAGACTTTACTACAGTTTTAACCGACATATATTGTCAGCGACCTCTCAGTTTCAACAACATATTGATTATGGCTCTTCTGGCATTTACTGAACTTAAACAGAAGTCTTTAGGGATTTTGCTGTAGGCGCTTTCACACAGTACAAACACGTGACACAAAGACAAACAAAGAAAGTTTGGCCATCTGTATCTATGTTATTTTGACGATATTATTAAGAAAGCAGCAGGTAATATGAGTTTCTCTTCTTCCTGCTCCTGTTTTATGTATGCTGTGTGCATGGTGGATAAAAGTGTTATGTGTCTTGTACAATTGTTTTGGAAATCATACAGTGAATTTAGCAATAAACCAAACACAAGTGAATTCTTGCAAAAGCTAACAGATTGAACAGTTTCAATTTGCAATTTGCAATTTCTGTAATTAGTAGAGAACAAATCCACAACCCTTGTTTATGGCAAAAAAGCATACATTCTTTAGACAAAGCTAACATGAGGCTACAACAGCCTTTAAATGACAATTTCAACTTTTACAGTAATCTAATTTCAAATGTGTGCAGTTTCTCCTCCAACTCTACTTTGCAAGCCTTCATCTGTAAATTCTGGTTCACAACAGTAACAATAGTGCAACAACGTTTGATAGTTATGGTTGTTATTTTCTGGAAAATTCTGTTTTCTGTCTGAAACACTACCATGAGAGGCTGCAACTAACGTTTATTTTCATTATAGCTTAATCTGCTGATTATTTTCAGGAATAACTGATTAATAGTTTAGTCTATAAAATGTGAACATACATCTTCAAGTAGATTTTTTGCCCAACAAACAGTCTAAACCCAAAGACTCCTCATCAACTATCATACATGGCAAAGAAAGCAGAAAATCCTTATGTTCTTTTCAAAATAGTTGCCAATATCTGTCTTCAGACTCATCAGTGCATCTCTATTAGTGCGTTTTTGCACTAAATAACAATGAACGTTTGCAAACCCTATCAAGTATTTAAAACATGAGCGGTGACTGAGTATACATTAAGGATAAAATTCCAAACTAATCCTTTAATAAACAATTTCCAAAAACAAACAGCTGCTGAAAAGACAAAATCTGACCTTTTGACCCAGAGAAAGGACCCTTCTACAGACAGTAATGGAGCCCTCCACCACAGTCACCAAACTGAAATAAATAAGCATACTTTGCTGCTCACCAAATCCAGTCAGCGCCTGCCTGAGCTCGTTCTTATCGATGAAGCCGGAGTTGTCCCTGTCGTAGGTCCTGAAGATGTTCTGCCAGTCTGTGATGTACTTCCACACGCCGGCGAACTCGTTGAAGTTGACTCCACCTTTATTTTCCCTGTCGAACATGGCTGAAGAGAGAGGTGGATGAGGTTAAAGACATTTATACACACAACTCTTGACATGTTGGACTCCAGCACACAGCTGGGACCAATCCTGTGACGTGAAAGCAAAAACAACACTGAACAATTTTAAATGGCTGTCAGAGAGCAGAGAAGTGTAAACTGCGAGTCTCACACTTGACTGACTTCTCCCTCATAAGACGGCTTGATCCTCCCCAACAGTACTCCACTCCTCACCCCTGTGCGGTTCAATCCAATTACCTCCCAACAAAAGGAGTGTTATCACAGGATTCTTGCTGGGGGGACTATTAAACAATAGATTTACAGAGTATGGTACAGAGGGATAGTGAGGCGATGGAATTAGAAGGATTTACTCTGCAAGTTTCACAACAAAAATGGAACAAAGTACACATGAGACCCGGGGAACAATATCTTTGGCATCATTTTTGTCTAAACTGGAAGCTAAAGTGCAAAATGTGAGTTCAAGTTAAAAAATAGATCAGCCACATTCTTTCAGATTCAAAAAGAGAGATACACCTAAAAACTCGAAGTACAAAGCCAGCTTTATTTGTGTTGACTGACCTACAGTAGTAAAACTAAAAAGCTGTAGCCCTTGACTACACAGCAGAGTTTAAAGTTTTCAACCTCAGCTGTATATAACAGCTCGAGTGTAAACAGATCGTTATTTGGAGTCGGAGGCAATCGGCTGCTGCCTTTTGAGACAAACTTTCCCATTTCCTCCAGATGCTCTCTCCTCCTCCTCCTTTTATTGATGGCTGCAGGTTTCCACTAGAGCAGCACTTACTGAAGCCAAGATGAGTTTATTTCTGCTCTCAGACCGCTCAAAACAGAATTTATTTATCGGGCCATCATTGAGAGGAGGCAAATAAACAACAAGCATGTCTTTGTTAGCAGCTACTTACATATGATGGAGCGCACCGTCACTGGGTTGAAAGGAGTCCATGTGCCTGTGAGACAGAACGAAACCAGTTAAAGACATACTGACCCAGTGAGATTCCTGGGCTATTTCAGAATCTATTATAAGAGCAACAACATTAAAAACATGTATCACTTTACTTGTATTGCAGGGATTAAGACACAGAAGATATTGTAATAAAACACAACAGATAATCCAGCTCCTCAGAGCACAATTATGAGGCAAAGCTCATTTTGTAAGTTTTAAGTAGAGATTCGTTAGATTGCCAAATACAGGAGCTGAGACCAGCTGCTAATATTTTTTTAGGACCATTATCCTCAGATGGTTAAGATTTCATTATTTTGGCTTAATCACAACATTTTCTCAAGATAAACATCTTTTAGTGCCCATATTTATTTTTAAGACCACTGCTGATACCAATTAAGGGATCATGTTTTCTCAAGATATATGATCATTTGCTCTCGGATTAATCACTTCATTATAAAAAATGAGGATATTGTTTATCTTAATCCAAGGACAAATATAATAAACATGTGTGGGATCTTTTATGTTGTTTACAAAAAGTCATCGTTTTGCATAGATGTTTCGCTGGGGAGATGGTATAGTCTCTGTCTGCTTGATATTCCCATTTTACAGGCAATAAAAATGACTGAAGGGAGATGAACGGACTGAATATTTAAATGCATAATTTACAGCTGGAAAAGGTAATAAACAGCAGGATATAACAATATAGTGTATGTACTCAGCATATAGCAGAATCTTCACAGGTTCCGTTTGTACAAAATGAGATTTCCATGTCTTTTTTGTTTAGCAGGGTTAGGAACTATATAAAAAAAGTATCAAAGCGCTCAGGCCTGTAAGAGCCGACCAATCAGAGCATGACTGGGCTTTTCAGGAAGAGGGCCTTGAAGAGACACGCAGAGTGAAAAGAGCTGCCTCAGGAATAGAACGTTTGAGAAAAAATAATTAAAGCACTAATGAAAACATGTTCTAGTAGACACTGAAAATAAAAGTATGAACCTTAAAAAAGGGGGCCTTTAAAATCACAATAATATCATATTCTGACTTAAGTATTGTGATATATTGGGGCTCTGGTGATTCCCACTCCTAATAGAGCGATACTGGTTGTAGGCGGCCACCTCTGTCTGTTATATTGGTTGGCATTTTGTTGGTGAAGTAGTAACATTCTGTGTGTAGACAAACGACGGGCAGGGGTTATGTTCAGCTCCCAGAGCAGCCACCCACACTGATAATGCACTCACAAGAGAGGCGTAAAAAAGCATTGACCACATAGAAGAAATCACATGAAGGAAGGAGTAGATGACATATGAATGCTAAATCATATTTCATCACAGCAGACGTAAAACTAAGTTAGGGTAGTTTTCAAAAAAGACTTGAAAGTTTGGTGACATTTTATGGCCTTTCGCCGCCCCCAAACACATAAAACAGTCATTTCTCACCTACAGGACAAACTCTTCAATCATATGTGAATCCACCTGTCACTTATAACACTCTGAAAAAGACTGATTGTGCTTTAGTTCAGCAGGGTGGTTATACTTTATAGTCTGCTTCAACCTCTCTCAAGACGCTGAGATTTATCAGGGTACCTAAATCCTTGCTGACTCACCATCTCACTTTATCACCAAGAGGCCCGACAGTTCAGGACCAGAAATAAAGAGGAGAGAGCATGGGAGGATGCAGAGGAGACGAGATGAGAGACACCAAAAGAACCCATAAAAGAGAAGAATGAAGAGAGATAACCAGATGAACAGAGGCAACAAAGGAGAATTGACCAGAGGAGGTGAGAAGGTGCACAAAACATTTTCAGTTTAGTTTGTGTTGCAGTAACCTGAACTCTCGCCTACTTTTGCTGACCTAAGATCTCTTTAGCTTTGCCAGCAGTAAGCAGGTTTGCAGCGCAAGCCAGTAGAGCTTAGATAGGAGCTCTTTGAAATTGAGAACCTCATTTAAATAAAAAGGTTGTAGGCAAATTTTTATTTATTTATCTTTTATATTTTATTCGTTTCAACCTAGATTTCATCTTTAAATGACCATAAAATTGTCCAAATAAACGGGAAATGGATGAGGATTATCTTCAAGACATTTTGGGAAGATTTTACTTTAGTATTCAAAAGAAGACACTCTGCAATTTCTTCCTCTTCAGGTTTCTTTTATTGATGTGTTTCTGTCTGGGACTGTGGGTAGAGCTGGTCTGGGACCAGGCCTGAGACTCTTGCTGGAACTGGCGTCTGGGCCAGAATCTATATTCTTATATTGAACTTTTATTGGAACCCTGATCGAAAGCAACAAACATAAAATATCATAAACATACTGATGCAGCGCCAATTTGTAGAACTAATTCAGAGTGACGGCTGTGTGTTTATTTGCTGCAGTGCAGTCCAGTGAAACCCAAAACTCTATAATGGACAAACTGTTTGTAATTACTTCTGACTAATCACTAAAATCATTCTACTGTCTGCAATTAAGTAATATCAGCCAATATACAGGCCTGACTGATGTGTCGACTGAGCTCAAATTCAACGCGTCTTTCTGTAGTAAATACTGATTGTACGGTGTAATGGCTGTAGAAAAAGGACACCATCGAGGTATAGATTGGTTCACTATAAACCTCGCTTTCACTATGCTATTTGGTCTGAAAACAGAAGGTCATATTACAGCACAACAAAAGCATGCCTGCCATTGCACAAACAAAACAGGAAGATGCATTCTTTTCCCCGCGCGGGATCCAACAGGTCATGATGGAATAACTGGAGTAACTGTGGAAACTCTTCACTGCAAAAGAAAAAGAACCCTGATGATGTAGGAGGCAAAGAAGGTGAAGAAAGCAAGTGAAAGAAACCGAGATTAACCAAGAACTGGTGTGATGTTTCATATTTTCATATGCCTGTCCTCTGAGAACCATGAATTTCTAAATAGTCGACCTTTCATGAAATACAGAAAAACAGCCTGTTTTCAGCTTTGTGATGATGACTTTTCCAGCTAATCTAAGAGCCCTTTTAAACGGTTTATTTATCTTAAGAAGTCGGATAGTTTTCTTCACTTAGCCCTTCATCCTTCAGTTTATCACAAACATATAAAGTCAACACATCTGGATATAAAAGTAACTGGTAACTCAAGTAAAGTACAAGTATCTCATATTTTTACATCAGTGAAGCACTTGCATAAATGCACTTATTGTTACATCCCCACTGCTGAGATCTGACCATCTCACCACAAAAATCATTAAAAAAGTCAAAAGCAGGCACAGATATTATGTTTAAGATTGTGAGACTTTCTTTCCTCTAAACTCATAATGGGATCTTGGTATTCTGTCTGAATCACTCATCTCAAAATGTTACATTTCAAGTTAAATCTGCAAGATGTCCAGCCCATCAGACAGACACAGAGCGATCAGAAATCTTTTTGTAGCGCCTGTTGCAATGAATGTTGCTCCAGCATTAGGGCCGTCACAAACATGACCAAAGGCAGTGAGAAAAGAACAAGCTTTGACCTTTACTGCCACACTGATTCCTCTACCCACTCACACACACACACACACACACACACACACACACACAGTCACACACACACACTTTTCACACCAGTAGCTGGCTGCGAGGTCACCAATGTAAGCCAGACAGACTGCAGCAGCCCAATGTGAGCTGGTCAGTATGGTTAAGATGTTTGTGTGCGTCCGTGTGTGCGTCTGACAGCCCAACTGGTACAATACACCCTCTGTCCAGTCCACACACTGGGCTCTCTCACTGGGGAGCCCAACCGCCAGTGGTGAGATGGAGAAAGGAGCGAGAGAGAGAGAGAGGCTGGGAGGTGAGAGGAGAGGTGAGGCTGGTGGAAAAACAGAGTGAGGTGGCCACAGTGTGTACACATGCATATAACGGCTGGGCTGGAGCTCAGTGAGACACTTGGACACACACGCTCAACATGTGTGAGCACACATGGACATTAACTTTGACACACAAAGCCAGAATTTTCAGCTATATACACTCTGCAGAGGCATTTTACAGACTTGAACCATTTCACATATGAGCCACATGAGGTTTATTCCGACTTGACTGGTTTTAGAACCAATTTGGAACTTGGAGGAGAATATTTCGACCAACAGCGAACGAGCACCAGTGCTAGTGGCTAAGGAAGCATCCTTAACACCTGCATATGTTAGCAGCAAACTGCAGTAAACAGTAACAGACATTAATGTATTTTAATGTTGATCCTAACGGTTGTACGTGGAGAGCCTTATATTTTCTGAGGTGGAACAAGGTGTAAAAACTTTGGTAAACATTGTATTAGAACAATTAATAATCAGTTTGTCAGTTTGAGTACTTTCTTTGCAATTCCAGCTTCTTAAATGTGATATATTAAACTGATAATTTCTTTTTTCTTTACTCTTTTTTGACAGTAAACTGTATATCTTTCGGTGGATAATAGACGACATCTTCTTGGGCTTTGGAAAACATTGATCGACATTTTTCATTTTCTGACATTTTAAAGACCAAACAACTAATTCATTAATCAAGAAAATAACCAACTTAGTTATCAACCATGAGTATATTCATTAGTTGCAGCCCTAATTATCATCATCATCATCATCATCATCATCATCATTATTTTTATAACTGTTGGTATTTTATGTAATGTAATATGAGGCTGTAGTAAACCACACAGCATTTCTTATGAAAGGAAACACTATACAAATGTACACTTTGTTTAAGCTTCTCAAAACAAGGCGTTGCCATAGCAATTTGCTCTCCTAAACCTGTTTATTTGTGACGCACACTTCACCTACAGTACAAATAAATTGCTTTGGAATACATTTAAATTTGATGCATATCACTACTTGCAAGTGGATTTCTAAGCACGCGTTCAAAAGTGATGAGAGAATTTCAAAGAATCCAATGGGAAATTGGTAATCAATCAGACGATGGCCTCCGGATCGCTACATGAATTGGTGAGGTCACTCCAATATCCAGTAAGTTAATTATGCCAGTATCAGAACCCAATATTGGATCATAAGCAGTATTGGATCAGTCACAATTGTGCTATTTTTGAAAGCTGAGATTGTGAGGCATGCGAGATTTAAAAATACCTCCAGGACTCGGCCAAATCATCGCGGATTCGTTATGAAACATTAGAAACAGTCACTGGCCAATGGGTCAAGGAGCAAGTCGTTCTCAGTTTCTGTTTGTTTTTGTGGGTTATGCCAGACAATACTCGTGATGTGTGAGACAACACAGCAGCAGGCTGGCCTCAAGGAATCCAGTCACTCATAATCTGCACTGGTGCCTCGCAGCATTAGATAAGAATCACAGGGTGTAACACAGAGTCAATGAGTGCATGAAGCATCTCATCCACTGCTCAGCTGTAACAGAAATGGCTGAGCAAGACTGAAGATTGATAACAGGGAGACGATTTTTTGCAAAGTTGGCTGACAAAAATCAATGCTCGCTGCCTCCTAACGCCAGTGTGGCAGAGTTTTACAAAATGCTACGGATATAAGAGAGTTGTTGAAGGAGCTCCTTGAGTCAAGCCATTCAGCCAACTCTGCAATCTGCACAGCAAGCATGTGCTCTCTCAATTGGATCAGCAATTTTCGAGGCTATTACTGCTCCTACACACTTAAATAAATAACTCAAGGAGGAGGAGTATAAATCTGTGCGTGCGGGAGAGGGGGAACATGATGGCAACTTGGTATGATGTCTACTCACCGCTGAGCAAAGGGAGGCCAAAATATTCCATATCTATAGCAAATGGCACCGCTACACACAACACAGACATGCACATACATTTGAGCAACACAAAGCCAATCCGCGTCTCATCAGGGATGATACGTTTTCAAACCAAGAACTAAGTAAGGGAGCATGGGCAGGGGACAAAGAGAGAAAGTTAGAGAGAGGAGAGGACAAACAGACAGAGGACACAGCGGGCGCTGAGCTGGTGCCAGAGCCTCCTGAGGACTGTAGGGAGATGAAATAAGAGAGGAGAGGGGGCGGAGAGAGGAGAAAAGAGGAGACAAGTTGAGAAAGAGATAAAAGATGAGGGAGGATAAAGGAGGAGAGAGATGCTACAAAACAAGTCCATCCACTCTCAGTCTCTAATTTTGTTAGTTTCTAATTTAACGCAAGCAAAAGGATGATCTGCCAGCAGGAGACGGCGTCAAGCTGATAATGCAGTTTGTAACACAAGACAAAATTACATCATCATCACTGTGAGCATAAAGCTTTATAAGCATTGTTTGAAAACACAAAAATCAGAATCACTGAAACATGGCTGACAAATTTTAGAATTGCAAAAAGACAGCTATTGAAGGCAGCGTACTGTGAGGAGAGATGAGAGTAAGAGTATGTGGTGCAGAAACAGCAGAGGATGGAGGCGTGTAATCAACAAAGCGCCAACAACCCCTGCCTCGCCTCTCGTGCCTCCAGGGCCCTGATACTCTCTGCACTCTGCTCCCCTGAGGGAGGAGGAACAACATGGCAGACAAAGGTTGGTTGATGGAGTGAAACTGATAAAAGAAGCATGTGGCAGGTCAATGGGGCCATGGTGACTTTAGAGCAACGATTATTATCTATTTCTACGTCTTACCTCTTTATTATTATTGTTAAATCAGCTATTAAATAAATTACTATTATTTTGATAATATATATTGGTTTTGTTTAGTCAAAATTATCTGATTGTAGCTTCTTAAATGTGAATACTCTCTGGTTTCTTTACTTCTCTGTGACATTGTGGGCTTTAGGAAACGACATTTACGACCAAAACACTGATCGACTAATTGAGAAAATAATCAACAGATTAATGGTCAATGAAAATAATCGTTAGTTGCAGCCCTAGACGATAGACAGACTGTGGCAGGTTTGGTGGCTCTCGCTTTAACTGCAGGACAGGATGAGGTGCAGCGTGTGTTCAGCCTCACTGGCTCCGTTTCATATCACAGCGAGCCTAATGAACTGGCGCGGACCAGACCGGCAAAACCTGCCGCTCACCACAAGCACGCACACAGCAAGGTACACATGCACGCAACACTGAAGAAAAGACACACGCCAAGTCTGTAAAACCAAAAAGGCTACTTACTGACCCTTGGAATGATTGCAGACGAAATGAGAAACACACACATATTGTAGCCTAAACACAAGCGCTCATGCGTGCATGCAAAAACTCACACACTAATCAGCATGCTGAGCCAGAGCCACTGCGCAGCCTGATAACAGCTTCTTTCACTGCTGCTGCTACTGGCTTCGACACTTCTATTTTTTTTGCTTTCCCTCTGAGGTGCCCAGAAAAATGGGTTCCCAAAGAGAGTAATCTGTTCAAAAGTCTTTGAAAAGCTGCCTGAGCGGTTCAGCCATAAACTTGATGGGGAACGTATTATATCTTAATGAGAAGACAAACATCAACCAGTGCTACATTTTCAGGGCCTCCTGTGCTCCGTTAACCGAGCTTTTCATTCTTCAGTGCCATGTTTCGACCCCGCTGTCTCACTGCGAGGAAGGTCAAGAAGTAATGCTGGTGCGGTGTTGTGTGTGTTGGCATGAAAACAGATAATTCACCAGCCTGATGCTCTTCTCAGTCCAAGCAGGAGTAAAACTGACTTCACTTGCCAGGATTGGAGCAGAGAAGATGACCTGCTGTATCATTTATTCAACAGCGCTCGCAGAATTGCCTCACAGAATCACAAGGTTTTCTTTTTTGTTTAGAGGGCCCCAGTGGGAGCTAAAGCCTTGATCCTGTTCGAATCCTCCTCCTCCTCCTCCTCCTCCTGAGCTACACAGGACCAGAGTGAGTACACTTCCATCACTAGCAGCTCTAATTCTCATGTTCCATCCCTGGGTCCTTTTCATGCTGAGTTTGTGAGTTATTTCCTCTCAGTCTTCTATCTTTCTCAGATGAACTCCCTTTCTGCAGCCAAAGGAACAATCCTCGTTGGATTACAACTTTGCAATTCCGCACCCCTTTAGTATCTGCAGCTACGCCTGTCAAGCTTTCCATTCTTGCACAGTGTGTGTATATGCAATTTACAGTAGTAACAGGGGAAGATTTACTTGAAAGCTGAAACTGGTCTAAACTACAGATGATTCAAAGACCCAGGTTGTTCCTAAACTAGTCTGCTCTGCTATCAGCCAATTAACCAGAAAGCTAACATCATGCTAGCGAGATTTAAAGTCAATTAAACAGTGAATATAATGTGACAGAATTTTTCCTAACAAGACTAGGCAGAGATGTCATCGTCCACACATCAATATCAAGATTTTAACAAACAAACGATGGTGCATGTGTACTGTCAGCAGCAGCAGCCTGAAGGTTTTGTCACTCATTTTAGATACAAGCTATAGCACATGACAGTATAGGTGCCTCTTTATCAGGAATTCATTGACAACCTGCATCCAGTCAGAATTCAGCATTCACCCAGACCATGGTAGAACAACTTTAAACAGTACTAGAGGAAAGGCTTTACGTTGATGACTATCCGATGTGTTCAGCGTATGTACACTAATGCTGTCTCAGAACACGGGTTTGGCTGAGGTTAGAGGTTAATAATCCAATAACAAGCTAACTAGCAGGACAGAGCATCTAATGTTTTTGTTAAAGGTAAGAAAGGCACCATCCAATGTAAAGCATTGCTCTTGTTCATCTAATTAATTCAGCTACTTGCATGATAAACCTTGCTAGATCTCTGACTATAATTCTAATTTCTCCACTAAGGGTAACTGATACATACGGAGAGAAAAAAACTCTTTCTGTTCTCGCCCTCCTTGCTTTTCATCATGGCGGGACTCTAAAAAGGAAGTGATACGTCTGTTCTACAATTCCAACCAACAGTGGTTACAGTGTTGAGTAGGCTGTCATCAGAGGGACGCTAAGGCGCATCGAAGCGTTCCCTTTGAAGCTAAACTGATGAACTTCTCACCTGCTTCCCTGTTGTCCTGGGACAAAAATAAAACTCCATTCATGTTTTATACAGCTCACCTGCCACTCCAGGATAAAAATAAAATCACAAACCATTTCCTGCTTAAGGCTTGGCAGTTTCTTAAATCAAAGAGTGTCGGGGAGCAATGGTGTGTAACGTAGAGACAGGATGGAGACGGATGCATCAAAAAAGAAGCCGAGAGGGAGTAATAAAAGTGTGAAAAAGTTTGAGAGGGAAGGAGACTGTAGAGGAGAGGAGGAGGATGAGAACAGAGCACAAATGGTCAGAAAGACACCCAAAAGGGAGTGGCAGTCAGACTGATACATACCGTTTGATAAGGCCTGCTGAAGCTCTGAGTCTGAGATCACTCCACTCCGGTCCTTGTCGACCCTGGGGAGGAAAACACAGATTAGATAATGCCTGTATTAACCACTTCACACACCCACACGTTCTGACACACAATGGAAGCGGGTATCAACACTCGCCAGCTGAAATTTGATCCTTGGGAGAGCGTGTAGACAGTATTTCAGCAGTTCACTGAGAATGAATGGAGTTCTATGATTAGGACACACAAGGCGGTCTTTACGCTGGCAGCTCCCCTGAGACCGACCAGACAAGCTGTGAGTGTGTGTGTTTGTTGAGCCTGAGACAGCGAAGTGAAAGTGAATGTTGGCAACTGTACAAGTAACTTGCAGTGCGACCAGCATAGTGTCAGACAGTGTAGCATACTTTTAAAGGGAGTAGTGAAACCAAATAAATAAATTTAAAAAAACGTAGAATGACATGAAAGAGTTTGTAGCTGCGTCCAGTGGCTTAGCGGTTAACACCATACAACCAGAAAGTTGCATGATTCTGGCCAGTATCCTGTATCGCTACATCAAATACAGACAAAATGCCTTAAAAATCTATACATGAGAAAGAGTTTGATCTGAAACAATTAGTTGTTTAAACAAGACTAATCAACAAAACATTTGATCAGAGCAAAAATGCCAATCATGCGTCCAAATGTCAATTTAGACTTTGAAAAATTATGATTTTTCATTACTGCCTGACATTTTATGGACCAAACGATTAATCAGTTAATAGAGAAAATAAATGGCAGTTTAATCAATAACAGAGCTGCACCTAAAGATTATTTTCATTATTGATTAATCTGTCAGTTTTGGGTAGGGCTGTCCCAAATACCATTATCTGGGCTCTGGAGCTTATGTAGTAATCAACAGTGAATAGTGAAGCTTCGGTTGGGGGAGGATGGAGTCCTGAGCGTTACATGTGAAGGACTTGGCCAGACATTTCCCTGATGGACAGCATAGCTCGCAATACAACTTCTGCTATCCTATAGCATTGTTGTTTATACTGTTATTTGTGCTTGAATAAAAGGACATTATCCAAAAGGTTTGGTGTGTATTATACATATTTATAATCCTGCCCGTTTTAGATAAAGAAGGTATAATAACAGCTATTTCGCAGTTCACCTTTATTTAATAGCCTACATGTAGCAAAAAAATATACAAATGCAAATATCCGTATCCCAAAATTGAAAACCGAATACCCACCCATCGAACGAATAGCCAAATAGATGAAAAGTCCAGCCCTAGTTTTCAGTAGTCTGAGGTAACATCTTTAAACTGCATTTCATGTCAAACCAACAATCAAAAACCCTAAGGTATTCAGTTTAGTTTTAAAATTAGTGGTATTGGATTGGTTGCCTCTTCTTTAAGTACAGAGATTATTTTCAAATTCGGTGTCCAAATTTAAACCTAGAACTGAAGAAGCTGAAATACACACCCACTCTTTGGAGGAGCTGGCTCGCAGACTGGCCTTTCATCCCAAGAGGATCTTTTAACACCTCCTGTATGAATAGGTTAATAAATGCCAATAAACTTGTATGAACTAGTATATTTTCTTCTTATTTCTTCTTATTTTTTCTTCTACCAACATCGAACAGTTTTAGGTCATGAAACCAACAAACTGGTATAATTTGGAATAAGCAATCATGAGGGAAACCCCTTCAAATAAAAAGGCATGATATGAGGAAGACTATCACGATGCATTTACAGCCCGACTCCAAGCCAAGAGCCATCTTTCTCTGAGATGCAAATACATACAAGCATTAACAGGCACGACTGTGACAAATATATAACGGACCTCACAGTTTGAATGTTAGTCAAACATCCAGTGACTCAGTTGTTCCTTAGCAACCTTCCTGGCCCAACCTGTCGACACAGAGCATGCTCGACAAACACGCTGCAAATACCAGCAGAGGGGAAGAGGCAGGGGAGATGACAGGGGAACCCCCCACACACACGCACACACACAGAGGCCCAGCCCAGTGCTGACTTTGAGGGCTGGGTTTCCGCTCCCAGCTGTGACGCTGTATGTGCTATCATCCCTCCATGTCTGCAGCCTTCAAGGCTTTCTACACGGTGATCGGCTATATGCCTGTTTACCCTCCCCCTACCTAAATAAAGAAAAATAAACATAAGGTGGTCTCCTTGGGGAAAAAGAAAACAGCCCCTATAAATGAGAGCTTTGTCACAGTAAAAGTGAGGAGTGGTAGGCTGGTGCAGGGAGTGAGGGAACCACCTTTACCAAACATTGATCACACAAACACAGATTAACTCAAAGATGTTTGTGTGTGTTTTTTTTCCTCCCACTTCCCTCTTACCGCCTCACTCATTTAACCTAAGGGAAAGTTACCACACCAGACTTTCACGTAAAGCGAGCTGAAAAGTTGAAAGCTTCATTAAAGTGTCCTCTTGCCTGCAGCACAGACCGTCGAGCATCTGGCGTTTCCATCTTTCACGCTGTCAAATACAGAGCTCTCTATGTGAAACAGCCGGACGACATAAAACATCATGGTTGAGTCGGTTATCCTGCTCAGATTTTCCCATGTTTCACTGTTTCCTATTAAGCAAACGCTTGGAATATGGCTTGTGGAACAAAGGCTGCCCTACTTTCCACATAAATGGTCCAAAAGTGAGGTGATGTCACTGTGGCTCCCATAGAGGAGAAGAGAAACTCCCAGCTAAAAGCTACATTCACAAAACCTGGTGTCCAACAGTCAGTTTCCATTGCTGGCCGTCTTATTATTTTTGGTCCGTTTCAACATGTTTCAGTGATCACATCTGCTTTAACTGCATGTAAAAATCTGACTCACTCCTAGTAATTTATTTCACATCAGTCAAATTCCCTTCCCTACAAGTTCTAATTTGTTACTAACAAGTTTGAATATGTTGTCATTCCAAAATGTCCTGAGATCGCCAAGCAGTAGCATACTGGCAGCGGACATGTTGTTGTGCTTGCATAGCAACAAATCTGCACTGCTGATCTAAATCCAAGTCAAAGCCTTATGTTGTTCTTAGGTTGGGTGACATATTTGTCATGCCAACGTCATTCTTTAGAACGCAGTCAAAACAAGAGAATGGCTTCCTCGTGACTCATGTCGAGTCATAAAATTGAACTGATCTAAAAATATAGGACCCAACAGCTCCAGAACCAATGTGACTTCACTTCTTCTCCAGCCATGATCACACAGGAGGATAA
Organism: Diplodus puntazzo; assembly: GCA_963678695.2. Taxonomy (NCBI): domain Eukaryota; kingdom Metazoa; phylum Chordata; class Actinopteri; order Spariformes; family Sparidae; genus Diplodus; species Diplodus puntazzo. The sequence continues at coordinate 13,093,358 of OZ023171.1, read as the reverse complement.
GGACAGTTACAAAGTGTGAGTTAAGCCGAATGGATTAGCAAAAGAAGGTGCAACAGTGGGTGAGTCATAGTGTGGAAGTCACACAGATTGAGAGGCCTCCCGCGTCAACTATGCTCTATTGACTCTGGTCACATGACTGAGGGAATTCCAGAGCCGCTCTGCCAGATATTCACCAAGAGGCGGCAGATGTTGCAGCACAATGCTCCTGTGAGTGAGGATGACTGTGTGTGTTCTCATGACAGTCACATTCTCATATCTGTATGACGTAAAGCAGCATGTGGACGCAGTCATGCATTATTAACACTGTGTGAGAGAGATGAAGAGAAGTAAATATATATATATTTACATGAGACAAAGTGTGTACATGATCCAACCTCATGTCTGAGGGGGTTTTTTCGCCACACATAAATAATTCGTTACGGGTGTTTCGAGCCTTGCAATGCGTGCAGCATCTCAATGTTGTGAGAAAGCAAAGCAGCAGGGAAAAAAAATCCTCTGCAGTATTACATAACTCTATAGCTTACTACTACCAGGGGCCAAAACATATCAACTATTTCCCTCTCTGCCTACAACCGTGACCTTCTCAGCTGCTGACACACTTTTGACACAGGCTATGGTGAAATTGATGACCATCAGCGTTTGGAATCAGATCAGGATAAAAATAATACAGGTTTTTTGTTGTTATGGTCTGAGCTTACCAATACATTAATGTAAGGGTCCCATAAATAAACACACACTGCGTCATATAGACTCACAACTGTCAGAATTCTTTAGGGAACCACATCTTGAGGGGATTTAACCCTGGTGGCTTGGTGCTGATACAGACATTGACAAGAATTCATTCACAAAACACGCTCTGATATCTCTGCTGTCAAATGAATCAAACTGAGGTGCCTCTGTATTACTGGGAGAAACCAGAACAAAAGCCTTCAAGGACTCCTGGAGGTCCTTGGGTCCAGTTTGTAAACTCTCAATGTTATAGAAGCCAGCTCACTGGTTGAGCCAGCTGGTTGCCTGTGACTTCATTTCAACACAATTCGACACCACTACTAAAAGCTACATAAAACTACCTGTGTTCAGTAATCTAATGTATTGTAACGCGGCCAGCTGTGGGACGTGTAGCAGCTATTTCCTATTTGTAGTAATGTTAGTATTTCCAGGAAGCTCCACTATTGAGGCAACCTTAGACCTGACAAATCACTAATTTCACTGCGGGGCACTTCCGTGAGCTAGAAATAGTTTGAAAGGAAGCAATAGTAAAGGGAAAGCTGTCAAGAAAAACACCAGCACCCAGCCCCACTCTGTTCCTCTCCGCGCCTCAAACGACAGCAGTTTCCACTGCGGAGCGGAGTGAGAGGCAGCGAGACAAACCGCCTCTCTCGGCCACTCACCTCTGGAAGATATTCCACAGGAAGCCCTGGTCCGGAGGAGCGTTGATGTGTGGAGGAGCCTTGTACGGACTGTGGTACGCCATTTTAAAGGGAGTGCTCTGTCAAAAATATGCAAGTAACACCGACGGACTGCTCTTCCTCCCGCTGTAGTTTCTTCACTGAACGGCTTCAATCAGACTCCACCACCCGACCTGCCTCTGCCTCCTCGCGCACAGAGGCGTGGCCAATCATTCACCACTTCCCATAAGGAGGTTGACGTCACACAGTCCTCTCCTTTCAACGGCATAAAAATAGAAACTGTAATAATTATACTGCTAAACCTGTTTTTTAAGATTAGAAGAGAAACGAAAGCGTCTTAAATTGATTAAGAAAACAATCCCATCAAATGAATAAATAAATTCCCTCACGAGAAGTTTGAAGACATAGTGTAATAAAACAAAAATACGCATTAAAGAAATTACAACCGTGTTATCAAATCATTGCATTACAAGTTTTCCTTTGCACACTAGAAAGGCACTCAGTAGAGTGCATACCTCTGCCAAGCCCCAACACCCCCTTTAACTCAATTACCCTTAACTGCTTAACCATTTTTGAGATTATCAGATCTGTAACAGCCAACCACTTGGACATCACAAAAATCCAGATGGAAACATAATCTCCGTCTACCAACCAAATAATGAATGGACATATGTGACAAACACGACCTCTTTTGCAACACAGTGTCAGTAAAAGCCGTGAGCAAATGTAAATGTTATGTTGTGGAATCATTATTATCTAAGCAGTGACCAGGTAGTGCTGTGCATTAAAACGGCTGTGGTAAGCATGACTTACATGTTTGGCTGATATGGACTTCATTTTAACTTCTTTATTATATTGCAGGATGATTTTATCCATAGCCACGCTTAATAAACTGATTTTAATTCTGTATGTCTGAAAATTAAGGCAATACAACTATGGTGTGGTGACTGGTGCAGATGTGTGAATGCACCAGCATAAAATACTTTAATACTTTAAAATACTTTAAATTTACTGAAAAGTGTAAAGTCCCAATAATGGAAATACTGAAAACAATCACAAGTCACCCAAGTCAAAAAGGTTCTGAAGTAGACTATTCGATTAAACATGTTAATCCCAGTGGTAAGAATCTACAGCAATCAGAGTAATTGATACTTCCACTTATGAACATAACTGTCAAATAATGACTGTACTGTAAGTAATAGCAAGTACAATAATTCTGTACAGTACTTGTTTCATTTTCATTAGTCCCCCTTCTACCTAAAACGTGATTACATAAAAGCTCAGTATTCCAATTCTTCCAAGTTTATTGAATGCATCACTATTGTTTAGTTTCAATTAGAGAGCCTTAACCTGATTGGTCAGCCGGACTTGACGCGGGAAAACCGTGGCAGGCAGCAGTGCAGCAGTACTTATTACGATTTTATCAATTTGCCAGCGAGGAAATCCTTAAACCTTAACAATTTTCCGCAACTTATCTTCTTTGTAGAGAAGCAGTAAATATGTTTTACTACCCAAATGTCCTCCAGCGCCAAACGGGATGTTTTTCCACAATTTGGTGAGTTTAAAAAAGCCATCTCATTAACTTGTATCTACCAAGCTAGCAAGCCTTTGTGTTAACATAGCTTGCCTTTGGCTAGTTACATGACAGATAAGCCTGTCAGCTAATATTTGTAATTGTTTTGTTTTTCAGGTTAGCAGCCACCAGAGGTATCAGGGTCACTCGCAGAGAGTTTCTCAAAGTCAATGTCAAGCTAACATGGTAAGAATATGCTCACAGGGTTGGCTAACGTTAGCTTATCTGTTTCTGTCACTATCAGGACTGCTCAAGTTGATTAAAGTAAGTTAACATTAGGCCAAATCAATTGTATGTTTTTATGATTTAATAGTACTTTCTGTAACCATCAGCTACCCTATCTCCATTTAACAACGGCATTTTAATTAGATTTTTTGTTTGTTTGGGTGCATATTCAGTAAGGCAATCTGTGGTGTTGATTGGTGTAAAGTAAAGATAAATTGATTATTATCAGGGCCAAAATTCAGCATTTTTCCAATTATCAGCATCTTTGTGCTTCTGTGGCTTTGAGGCATCATCCTTTCTCTGTTACTAGTCACCATTCTGTGGTCTCACTCAGTGTCCCAACCACAACACTATCTGATTGGTTACACATTACAGGTGATAGCATATCAACACTGAATAATCTGAACCTGCAAAGTTACTGGTAGCTTAAGTCATCATATAAATGTAGTAGAGAGGAACTATAAAGTAGCATGGAAAATTCTACAAAAGTACAGTGCTTGAGTAAATTCTACTAATTATTCTTAAAAGATTTGACACTAAGATTTTACATTTTACTGCAAATGCATAGCGGTTCAAAATATCACTTGTCAGTCTCCTTGACGAATAATACTCAGTATCTGTACCAGCCCTGAAAACACATTGATTAACCCAGAGTGTAAAAGCATTGTCACCTAATAGTGTTTAAAGTAAAAACAGTTGAACATAAAATCTTTCTTTGCATTTCTACCTTAAATAGTATAAAATAGAACATACGTGTTATTTCCTCTTTGAATTTAAACATGTTGTATGTTATTTTTAGGGATCCATTGCAGCTTATTTAAGATTAAATACAATGTACATTTTAATAATACACTTTGTCAAATGTTTACAGCAACGACATTTTGGACTATATAACAGCTCAGGTTCCTCCACCCCAGCCCAGCCTACCAAAGCCTCGGTTTTCTCTCTACCTGTCGTCCCAGCTGCAGTATGGAGTGGTTGTAGTCTACCACAGGCAGTGTGGCTTCCTGCTTGGTAAGTGGAACAGACAAAGTGGAACAAGCAAGAGTAGAGAGACCAGAAACTAAAAATTATGATCAGTCATAACTCTCCTCCAAGCTACATTGTCTGCACACAATACACTGTAAATTCCTGCTAGCTGAAAGAAAAGAATGGAAATAAAATGAGTGGACGACACACAAAATTGAGACTTTCTTTGCTCTGTGCTGTATAAAACTCATATACTATGCATTCATTCACTGTGGCAGCAGAAATTAGAAGGAATGTCGAATGAGTTAGTTGGAGATATAAAAGGGAATAATATTTCAGGCACTTCCTAATATAGGATTTGCAGAAAATGCATTCAGTAAGCAGGATTTTCGGTTTAACAAGAGACTTCATTTTCTGTTGGGCGGCCCTACAAGGTAAGGTCAGGTGAAATGTGAAAATGCTATTTGTTCACCTTATGCAAAACACAGGAGACAAACTGTCTCTGTCAGTTGCAAAATGTGGTCATCTCAGAAATGCTGTTTCATTATAAAAGCAAAACAGTGCTTTTCGTCACACATCTGCAAATCACCCTGACGAGTCTGATTTAGAAGCCAGTATAGAGCTGATGAATGCAATATCATCAAACACAGCTCAAGAGTCTCTATTCATCCGGTCTTAAATTACACCCTGACACTGATATTGCATCCGACAGATTCACAATCATGCCGTCGTCATGGTTAATGAAAATGATGAAATGGAATGCAGGATGAAAAGCAGAAGGAGATGCTAAGAAAGCAACCACTGTTTGTAGTCTGCATTTGCTCTTGGATTCAGAAATGGCTTTTTTCATTTCACATAATAATAGAAATCCCAAAACTGTCACATACAATTGAGAGTGTATAATGTTTATGCTGTTTGTCTTCTTGGTTTCATAGTGTGGTCTTTTAAAATGTGATACTTTCAGTGGCGTTTACAGCTTGGATAAGACAGATGCACCCTGGCGAACATATTTTGTCAGTCCAGACAAGAGTGAATTTTCAAAATAAAGAAATAAAGAATTTCAGTAAACTCAGAGTTTATGCGTAAGAAAATAATATTTATTTCTAGGATGTCTTGTTTCCTTCATTTTCTCCTCCTCTTGTGTGGATACAAGGAAGAATGGTTATATGTTAACATTCATTACCGTCATGTCAGATCTTTTAAACTGAAATGTGACATCTCTGCTTCTGTTTCTGCAAGAAATGACTGCACTGCTACAGTAAAGTTGTGTGTTTGGAAAATTTGAACCCTTCTCGTTTTCCAGAGGAAATTCAACAGACCATTGACCGCCTGCTGCGCTGTAAAAGACACATCCGCATTGACATGGCTGACTGCGACAGGTCTGAACAGGACAGACAGACACACACACACACAATTTGATCATGCACAGTGGAAGAGTGTTTTGTATCCAGGGGCCTACGATTATAAGCTGAACTCTGCTGAGGTTATATGTGTTTGAGTAAGTCTGAGCTCAGAAGCATCTGGTGGAATATTTATGAGGCAGATTGTTTGGGGCAATGAAGACTGTGAAAAGGAGTCGTTTTATTGAGTGAGTGACGGACAGATTGAGCTACTTTCATGTGAATGACTTTGTAAATGTTTAATAAGCAGTGTTATGGAACAGTGGTAATGTATGTGCTCGTGCTCCTGCAGATACCATATATCTTAAGTACTACGTTCTAGAGACAGCTTACATTCATCTTATTCCACTAATATTTTATTACTTTATAAATCCATGACACCAACAGCATGTTCAAGAGTGTGTGTAGTGTTTCATTAGCCAGCACAGCACGCAAAGTGTGTGAGGAATACTGCAGTTGGTAACATCAGTGTGTGTCACTTTCTTGTTAGGCTGGCCTTGGATGTGCCTGACAACCTGTACATGATGGAGGAGGCCGAGGGAGCTCAGGACCCTTTCTTCGGTCTTATGGAGTCACACCAACTACCCAGCCCCTATAAAATACACCAGGTACATTAACAACACAACTACCAGTGGAGCTATGTACTGTACCTGTATGTGTGGCTCTTGAATATCTAAACATGGGGTGTAACCTACATGTAATGTCTCTGCGGTGCAGTACAACAAAAGTGAGATTTGTTTGTACACACTCACCATCCCCAGGTAGCCTGCAATTTATAGCAACTATTCACTCTGTAAACATGAGCAGGCTGGATGGATGTTGTTGTCAGGAGCAGCAGTAGACACTATAGTACAATACAACTGTTATAATAACAGTCAACATGACTCCTAGGCCAACAAATAAACTAGATATAGCCAGGAAACATTCCCAAAGATGCTCAATATTCAGTATACAAGACAAAACCAATACCCACAATATGATACATTTGTTTATGAAGATGTCTCAAACAAACTGCAGTTTGATATATCCCCACATCTGAAGAACATTTAATTAAGACCTCTTCTGTAAGACGGTCTGTGACTTTGGCTCTTCTCTCTTTTATACATGTATACATTCAATACAGTGAAGGTAATGCTAACAATTTAACATTTCGTGTCCAAAACAGCATTGAACCGATCAAATATTCAAATTACATACTTAAAATAGTAAGTAGGTTAATGTGTCCACATTGCGCACAACTGCTCAGCTGCTGCAAGTACAAGTAACTCTTACTCTGTGTGCTGTAAATCCAGCGGACATGGTTGAACTTTGTCCTCATTGTAATATTGCCATGTGTAAAAACAAGGCGTGACTTAAATCACAAACAGGTCTAATGTGTGGGTGTAAATTGCATGATGACGATAACATGAAAATATGTTATTGGGTGCTATCTCTCCAGTAGATTGTGGCTTTCACAATGCAAATTAGATGTATATTCAGATCAGTAAGCATAATCGGAAGTGCATCACATGTCACCCATTTGACCCAAAAGTTTCACCACAGGTCTACATGAAACCAAAGTGAACCAACATCATCCTTTTGGTACACAAAGGCAAAAGAGGAAATAAGCAAACATATTATTTCTGAATCAGTCTGGTTTATAACAATCCTAACCTCATGTTTGAACACATTTTGCCCATGAAAAGGTAGTTTTTTCATTAGGTTCACACTTATCCAAGAAAGGAAAATAAATCTGTTTCAGTGTTCTGTCTTGCATAATATTTGTCATGTGTATTTCTAGCCAGTGATGGTGACTGAAGAGGCAGGTTCACAGCACTCCCTGGTGCCCAGTCCCAACACCACACTTGACAGAGAGGGTGAGACTGACACTTGGACATTTGAAAGACTGTACCTGTGTCCCATTTCAGGGTCGGCTGCTACAAGTCCACATTTTAAGAACAAACATGTCATTATGAGTTCATAATGCTGCCCCATTTCAAAGGCTTCAAGAAACTTTGAAGTTCATAGATTCCTTTTTGTGTTCTTAAAATTTGTTTCCCACTGCCGACGTGTCTGCGATACAGAGAGCAAAGATTTTAGGGAGGATCTGCAGGTTTAGCTCACCAACCCTCTAAAAACTACACCTGTGTAATTACTTTCCTTTGAATAAGTCCTCATCTGAAATGTGACACAACTTACTCCCTAAGATTGTTTGTAACTGTGCAATTCATGAATGATTTTTCTGTATACTTCTACATTTCTTTGTGACACCTGTGATTATGCACTTTAGATTTTTCTGATCAGGATTCATAGTAATTATGCTGTTAAGATTTTTCATGTTTGTCAAGATAATTTATCTTTAGAGGTTTGATAAATGGGTCAGTTAATTAACTCCATAAGTGGATTTTGTTCTAGATTTTAAGAATTGGCACAGTAAGGCTGCTATTTCCTCCGTTAGGCAAATCACAAATAAATGCTCTGTCATCAGTGAATTAATCTCATTTTATCCACACATATTGAATTAAAAACACATCACTCAGTCCCAGGCCAAGTCTAGATCCAGATTCTGGCTGTTTTCCTCCCTAAAGCCGTAATTCAAGTGCCACAAACACATCCAACACCCTTCATGTGCCTTAAATGTGCATGGCCCCTAATTTACCCTGCTGTATTAAACCAGATTTCAGGTCACGACCAGCTGCCATCACCATGACAGAGAAGGAGCAGTTACTCATCACCACTGCTGAGGTAAACTCTTTGCTGCAGTCCAGTCAGAGTAAACATCCCAGTCATCATTTTTAGGCACAACAGGCATCCTGGTGATTCATTAAACTGGGATGTGGACCGTGTGCCCACAACTGCTTTGGTTAAGGTCTTTGTCACAATCTAGCTGATCGCTTGTTGGTCTTTCCTGTCACTCTTTGCAGCATGCTATGTGATTATGAAGTGGCATTAAAGCCAGTACAGAGTGTATATTGTCCAGTCTGTATGTGGAAATGATGTTTTTTAATTTTATTTCATTTAATTAAATTCTGTGGGAGGTATGTGAGGTTTTTGCTAAAAAAGAACAGATATTTATGGGAAACATTTTTTTTTTTTACAATCCTTGAAAGAAATCCTTTACATTTCTAAATACAGTGAAGTTAATGGTGTGGGGAAATGTAGACATAAAATACCTAATGCCTGACTGACTGTCCTGAATTCACCTCTCAACGTCCACAGTACTTAAAGGAAGGCAAAGCTTTATTCTCCCTGTCATAAAATGCAGCCAGGTTTCACTACAGTGAGCGGTACCTCCACACACTATTAGCCTCCTCATTCTGTCACTTAGGGACTGATAATGCTCCTCCCTCAAAAGCATGATCAGCTGATGTGGTCCATTTTGGCTTGATAAGATCTGACTTAATTACATCATCATGCAATCACAGTTTGTTTACAGAGATGTGTGGCTCAGTTTTGGTTGTCCTCCGTCCCCCCTCGTCAGCCCCTCGGGTTGATTTTTGCTTTGCATGCAAACATTTAGTCACTTCTTTGTTTATCCCTCTGTTTTGGTTGTCGCTGTGGAATCCCTGCAGTGTTTGTTTCACTTTCCTTACATTATTTAACACTGTGGACACTAAACAGTCCAAACCTCATAGCCTCTGTTTGTTTCTTATCCCCATCTCTTTATTATTTCATCTTGTCCTCATATGATTCTCTCTTTCATGTATCAGTATTATGAAGGAGATGACCTCCCTGAAGCCACAGCCAGAGAGATTGATTTGTTGATGGATCAACCAGACCAGTTCCGTCGAGGTCTGTCTTTGTGTATAATAAGTATCACATACTGTACATATCTTTATGTTTAGATATCATTCTGCAGGTTTGTACCAAAAGGATCTGGCAAGTTTGTCAGTACCACCGTGTGTTTCCCTGTGTGTTGCACCAGTCAGCCAGGTCAAATCCTTTGTGCCACCGCTATAATTGAAAAAAAAAAAGTAATTCTGTCTCTGTGAGTGCTCTCGCTCCTGCAAGTGAGAAAAGCTAATTTTCAGGAGACTGTTTCATTTTGGAGGAGAATAGAGAGGTACCATTTCAAATTCGGGAGAGCCTGCCCTGCTTTAATAGAAACTGAGAAAGAAAACATGGCTGCCTACTTCTTAGCAAAGACAGCAGCAAGACAATATATCGGAAGCATTTGTTTAGTTTTGTTTAGTTTTCTCACCTCCTGGAATAAAACGTTAGTGAGAGAGAAAAAAGAGTCGAAATTTGTTCAGAGGTTTGGTAAAATGAAAACTTTTTCTTTAAAAATCTATGTCATTTGATTGTAAAAAGCCTTTTACAGATGGCATCTTTATGGGGATGATGTGCTTACTTTCCTTGTGTTGTGTATATGTTTCTCTGTTTGTTATGTACATGTGTCTTAAATAGAGGTGGAGGTGCAGCGGTCAGCAGGGGAACTTGAAGGAGCCATGTCCTCTATTGACCAGTGAGTCTGGTAGAAAATTAATTAGACAGCTCAGAACACACTTTAAGAGCAACGTAAATGTCATATGTCATTCTCACATATGAACTAAGGTTCGGACATGTTGCACCTACTGGAAAGACTCTGTTTGGTTTAGACAAGGACTGATGCTTGGTAGTGTCGTGATCAGGAGGAGGAGGAGCGCCCATGTGTAATGATGGCTGTTATACCCTGATGCCATCACTACATATATTTGAATGTATCCATAATCCACTCACTGGGAATTCTCCAAACAATGAAGTGCTTTATTTACACATCGGCTCAATCTGACATTACATGGACTTTATACTAGGGAGCATGCAGAGTAAAGTCTGGTTCAACTGATACTCACATACAGTTCCTTCAGGTAATATTCAAACAGTTTCGAGGTAGCAGTGCATGTGTGTAAAGAGTAGTAGTGAGGCTACCAGCCTGCCTTTGCGCACTGTATATTACAGCACGTTAACAAGCAGGCAAATTTTGACAAAAGAACTGTTTCATCCTGTAATTTCAAGAAAGAGTGAAAACATCATAGTGACTTAATATTTTATGCTCAGTCAGTCTGTATATTTAGCTCAGACAAGTTGTGTAACACGACAGATACAGATGTATTTGCTGTTGTGTACAGTAGGCGTGTGTGTATGTCATCGTTTCCAGGCTGAAGGAGACGGTGCTGGGAGCAGATCGGGACAGTTTGTGGCTGCTAGGTGAAGAGACGGGTCAGCCTTTGGAGATTCCTCTGGCTGCTGTTGCCCCAGAGATGACCCCGCTGAAGGTTGCCATGCCAACTCCGCCATCTGGGGAATCTGGGAAAGAGGGAGACGGAGCAACAGAAAGTCCATATGAGGAGGTGAGACATAGGTGATGCCGCCTATTCACTAATTTGATCAGAAGTAGTTTGTAGTAAAAGTAGTAGTATATGTCGACTGGTGGTGCTAGCAACAAGTAATTAAGATCAACTAAACATGGTCATTACCAGAGACAAACATTTTCACTAACCTTCTTCCTTAATTACATCCCTGCCCGCCTGAATGGAAATACAAACCATCACACCCAAGTTTGGTGTATTTCTGCATCCATTATGAAACTAAAACCTATTGTCCAAATTCTGACCTGTAGGAAACTCACAGGTGACAGTGACAAAGCATTTTACCGGTGTGACACTTGTCGTCAACTTTAATTTACATTCCACAAAGTGAGTCATGAGTAGCTTGTTTCGTGTTGAAACATCTAATGGAAAGGACACATGGGTGTGTCAACACATAGATTCATAGTTTCCAGTGTGCTGGAGTGTGATGTCCCTTTTATAGATCCAGTCCTGTCTACATTAAAGCTGTGTGTTTCTCACTGTTTCTTCTCCATCAGATGGTTGTTCGTCCTGTTAGGAAACCTGGTGGAGGTCGCAGGCGTCAGCTGGTCTTTGCAGACCCTGAGGTCCAGATATCTGACAGAGCGATGAAGGAACAGATCGGAAACCCGCAGGCCGAGACACTCGACCTGGTACAGGAGCACACAAGTTATGTGTTGAAGTAGATCCACTGACTTAAAATTCAATATTTACATTACTTAAATATTTCAGTATTGCACCCTGGAGTTATTTTTCTTTGATCTCACACTTATACCAGCCCCTTTCTCCCTCTCAACCACACACACCATACCAAATGATGTATATACTGTATGTGCACACATGCTGACCAATTGAATTCAGTATTTGCCATTCGGTAATCAAAGTCCTTCAATCAAAGTGTCTATTCACCAGGGTTTCAGTTAATTAAACTCCAGCTCTCCACTTCTCTTCCTGCTCTCAAAGCCCAATGGGAGAGTTCTCATTGATTTTGTTTCCTTCCTTTCCTTCTTCCTCCCTCCCTCTTTCCTTATGTCTTTAATTTCCTTTGAGACACTGACATTGGCTTTTACCCCTTCTCTCTCTCTCTGTGTATTAAACAATGGTTAAGCTGTACCATCAAGCTAATGTTTTGTTCTTCCTTTCAGTCCGAAGTGTTGCTGGACTTGCCCTCCTTGACTAAGCGTGCTATTCCTGCTCAGCTCTTCAATGCCCCCTGTGGATGTCAGTGCCAAGTGCTACACTTCACTCATGCATCTATTTACTGATCATTAACAATTATTTCTCAGCTGAAAATACAGATGGATGTAACAATTCTGAAATATTAGTAAGAAGTACATAAGAGGGAAAACAAAAAGAAACAGAAAGCTAATCAACAAAATGTGCTTGATATGTGTGTGATTCATAAATACAAACAGATCAACTTGAAGCAAAGTTTAACAGAAAGTATTGTGCTGAAAGACACATATTACAGAGACTACCTGCAACCACCTTTATTATTATTGATCACAGCACGTTACAGCAGCATCTGAGTTGCACTAGCTTTCCAAAAACCCTTAACATCAGCTGTGGAGAGTAAAATACAAAATACAAACTGGAACCTGTAATGGTTTTGGGTTTTAGTTTACTTTTCTCCTGTTTTATGTTTAAAAAAGAATGTCCTTTTTCCTTCCTCCTTCTATCTTTGATTAGTTCTTTGGTCTGTTTTATACTTAGTGGGTGTGTTTTCCCTCTGCCAGTTGTCCGGTTGTCTGCGTTCATTGCTTGTGTCCCTTGTCAGTATCACTGCTTGTACTTTGTGTATTCTCTTCTGTCAGCTTGCTCCCTCCATTTTTTTGTCTGCTTTGTTGTGTGGATTCAGCTTTATGCCTGTCTGGTGTCCTGCATTTGGGTCCTCTTTCAAAGAGCAAAGATATAACAGAACACACCGTTTGACCCGTCCACAGCCCATATTGATGCTGAACTCCAGGCACTATGGAAGCAGCATGCCTCGCTCGCTGTCCTGCCTGGACACGGGGATAGACAGAGAGGGGAGGAGGAAGATGAAGAGGAGTCAGAGCAGGACAGAGAAATACTGAGGATGGAGAGGAAGAAGAGGAGACACTCAAGCATGAAGGAGGTGGGTTTGTGGAGGTATATTAAGATAAGATAAGGTATATTCTACTTATATTGAGATTTTTTAACAGCTCTTCTCTTGGTTCCATGTAATGATCTAAAATCAAATGATGCCGTCTGTGTGTGTGTGGGGGGGGGGGGTTTCTCCGGTTTCAGGTCATGTTAAAATATGAGGAGGAATTTATGAAACTGTGGCCATACTAATACAGGTTATCCATTAGCCAACTAGCCTGCGGTGGTTGACTGCCAACTCAGTGTTCAGTTCAGTGGTGAGACAAATTAGATTACAAACCTTGTTTCTATTTCATGAAACTGTGCCTCGCTCTCCCTCTCTCTCTCTCTCAGATATCCAGTGAGTCGGGGCTGCAGCCCACAGACGGCTCATGTAAGAATCCTTCCACTCATTCTCACACACATTATATTCACAATTTGTTTTGATTGCACCACAAACATCATTTTTTAAAGCAGACAGTCATTCATCATGTGTTTCTTTCTGTTTGTGTGTAAACAGCTGTATTAGATATGTTCCTGGACATGTCAAAAGATGACAAATCTGTAAGCGATGCCATCACTCCTGTCAGCAGATGGTGAGTCTCAGAAGGACAGACAGATAGACAGATAGATGGTTAAAGAAATAGATCACTGTAAGTGTGTGTCCATTTGTGTGTAGGTCTCCACAAGAAGAGGCCCAGCTGCCAATGGAGCCTATCGCAGAAGAGAACATCGAGATGCCCGAGGCACAGACAGAGAGCAGGGACATGCTCAGGTACTTCATACAATATACACAACACACACACACACACACACACACACACACACACACACACACAGATTTACAAACACACACCTAGGTCAACCCACGACTTTAAGAAGCTCATGAAACACCCTTTTGCAGAAATTTCATGTGAGAACTCTGCTGGTTATTTACAGTCCGGAAATGAATTCTCAAAGATAATCTGGGGTTCAGAGAATTGATTCATGGATTAAAGAATATACTGGAATGCTTTCTTGGAGATGTTTTGTCCATCTTGACCCATCTTGTTCTTGGCTCTGTATTGATGCTGCAAGCTTCCAGTTCCACTTTAATGCACAACTGCTCCCCTGAGTTGAAACTCCAGATTCCAGTATTGTTGCTAGACTTTTCCTGAGGCAACATGGAATGTTACTCTCCACTCAGTGCTTATTTGAATAAAGGTAGACTTTGGCTATTTTTAGTGGTCATGTGATCTCTTCTGCTACAACATCCCCTTCAGATGTTAGCAAGTTCGCCTTCTTAAGAAGGGCCCTAATATTACACTGATAATCAGAAGAATAGCCCAGTCAGAATAGTGCCTCATCAGAATTAATCAGAATCTCTAATTAAGAAACATCGAAGAAATAATGTCCACAATGCTAGCAGCTAGTCCTTCTGCATAACACTGTTGCACTGACCTCTAATTCACATTATTAGTGACATTCCTCTGTGATTGATTACAACATGTTCATTGTCAGTTACATCTTATATATTCTTTAGAGAATCAAAGTTATGCCCTTCCAGTTTACCACCACAGGACCTTATTTCAGAAGAATTATGTGTAGTTGTGAATGGCAGAAAACAAATAATGTTTTGAGCCTGTTGAATTGTGCCATGAATTAATCTTATGTTTGTCAATTTAAAAGGTAAGTTACTATTAATAAAGGTAAAAACCTGAACCATGTAGAATCAGCCCCGTTTATGATCTCGCTCACATAACTGATTAATTCCCCTTTCATGTAACTGCAGCTGTGAATGTAGCCAGATTTATTATTTTCACCTTTGTAATACTTTGTCTTTGCCGAGGTGACAGCCATGTCGGTGTTGGTAATATTTTACACCGTCAGGAGCAGGACGTCGCCTCTCTGTACAACTTATGTGGAATATTCTAATGCGCTCAAACAGTTCTTGATACTTTCAGTTTTGTGTAAATGTGTATAAGATGGAGCCTCAGCATATATAAAGTCTTTTTTTCTTCCATGGGGATGTTGTTGATGTTTGGAAGAAACACTTGTTGCCTCCAGCATCACAGGTTGTTCCACATCTTAAGTTGTCTGACATCTGCTTTGAAAGTCAAATTAGAAAGCAGCTCGTAAGCCTGTGGGATGAATTTTAGACACAGACACATTGCGCTTTATAACTCCTCTACAAATGTATTGAAACCATCATAGACTTGGCCAGTAAGTGTCAGAATAGATATGAAACAGTTTGTTTGATTGCTTTCAGTATTTGTTTTATAAATGAGTCACATTACAGAGATGTACGAGTGAAGCCCTGAACTTCAGTTTTTATAAGACTTTAACTGGATTCAGTTATCTGAACAGGAGTTGAATCCATAGCAACAGCGATAGTGCCTCTATAATAATTTCAATGGAAAGTTTTAGTGTTGTCATAATGCACAGTCTGCTCCATTGTCACTTTAATTCAGAAAAAATCTGAAAGAAATTTCAACGTCAAAATCTTTTGGCATGATAAAAGACATGTCTATTAGTGTTAATTGTCCAAACAAAAATGTTGCACCGTCAATTCAAACGTATTCGCACCAGTCCTCCAGATTAAATCCCGCCATGCACTGCTTGTCTTTTCCAGCTGGATCGCCTCCAGCCTGCAGAGGTTTGGAGAAGTCCCCTTTGGCGCTCTAGTGCCCCCAGAGGCTGACCGCAACACTGCAGCTCACACCCTCTACAAACTGCTGGGTGAGGAAATGAAACGCAGCCTAAACACACCATTATTATTCCAGTGCTTCGTTTTATAGCACTGATGACCTGGGAAATGATTTCATTGAGACAGTGACACAGATCTTTGGAATAAT
This sequence comes from Diplodus puntazzo, assembly GCA_963678695.2. Classification (NCBI taxonomy): domain Eukaryota; kingdom Metazoa; phylum Chordata; class Actinopteri; order Spariformes; family Sparidae; genus Diplodus; species Diplodus puntazzo. Next base: position 13,077,539 of record OZ023171.1, on the reverse strand, counting down.
TAGATATCAGTGATAAAATAAACGGACAAAATGACAAGCAGACTTATTCGTTGAAATATTGGAAAAAAACAATGGGTTTATTAAATTGCACACTTGAGAAACTTTTGTCAGTGAAAGATGCACTTTGATGCTGCTTCAGTCTGAGCTTTTGTCAGTCTTCTTCACTGACACAGCAGCATTCGGTGAAACACTTTGATGGTATTAACCGGTGCTGTCTCTCTTCTTCAGAGCTGCTGTCTGCTGGGCACGTGACTGTACAACAGAATGAACCCTACAGTAACATCACCATAAACCCTGCAGTCCTCAGGATGACTGCCTGAACACACACATGTACAGTTACCAACGCTGTAGTCCTTTAGGCACAGTTAATGACATTTGTATTGATTAATATAATAGAGTATTTTTAACCTGTGAGATCATCAAATGAAACCAGGATGCTAAAGAATGTTTTTAAGAAAGATTTTTACCCTTTTTACCCTTCCGGTTCTTATTTGTTCATATGGTTTAATTTATAAATATTTGTACCTGCTGAAAAGTGTTAAACACTTTAATGTCACATACTGTTATTGACGTTTTAAATATGTGGAGCTTGTCGGTTTTGTTACACAATTTGTATCTTCAGTATGGTTTTTAATCATTTTTAGTGGTTTTAAATGTACCCTTTTATACAGTTTGCATCAGATTTGTATCCCTTTTAACTATTTTAACTTGACCTTTTAATAAAATGTTTCTGCTCAGTTGAATTGCATATGTTCTCAGATGATCCCTTCAAACCCTAAACATATTAAAGCTGATGAAATTTGAATATCTATAGGTATTTTTATTTGTGAGTATACTACTTGGGTTTGTGGTTTTCTATAGCATAGTATTCTGTAATATTAACAGTTTAACTGCCCTTATTTGACACTGGACACAGTTAAAAACGTGAGCATGTGTTTGTTTTTTTACCATTATTGATCCTTTGAGATATTATCAGAGTAATCACACAAACATGAGGCTTCTTGTTGTGGTATAGAAAACATCACAGAAAAAAAAAATCAGCAGCCAACAATCCCAACACTTTATTTCAAGTACTCTGTACTGTGGTGCAGAACAAGGTATAGAAATCACTGACTTGAAAGCACATCAGCCCCTCCCTCCCTCCCTCAGCCCTGTATTGTGCCTCGCTGGCAGAAAACTCTTCTCTGACCTCATGCCTCAATAACTCCACACAATCAAAGTGTTTGCTCATTAAACGCACTGTGAACTGCGACTGTGTGTGTGTGTGTGCGCGCGCGTGCATAAGAATTAGACCATACCCATGTGGCACCTCGCTGTGACTGAGAGGCTGGGGCTGAGGTCAGTGCTGCAGTCACAGAACAGAAATCTTACTTCACATCTTCATAGTAGAATGGTAATTTTGTTAATACGACTTGTGATTCAGGCTGCGCTGCTGTGCCAGGAAATGTCCTTTCCATTGCCACATGATATTTTGACACAAACAGCATCTAAAACTGGTCGACTACCTTATTCTGTTGCGTTCTCCTGCTATTATCTCCTTCACACAGACCCTAACAGTTTAGGGCTAAATGCCTTGCTCGAAAGCAGCTCCAGTGGTCAGTCACCTCTGGCACAAACAGGTTACAGTGGGTGTCTACCTCTACGACTGCTGCATCACTGGCACTGCAGGACAAAATGTGAAGTGTGACTTCACTGTGTTTACAGACACACTGCTGCGAAGGCAGGGTCACAGGCTGATTAGTGAGAACAAATAATCCACTTGTGTTGTTGGCATTTTAACACGATTCCTTTGTGAAAAAAAAAAAAAAAAAGACCCACTATGTCATGAATCAGATTGTAAAGCAGCCATAACTCAGTAATTAAACCTGGACATTAACAGATGTGTTTGGAGAAATCCCAAAATTTTCTAAATAACCTCCGAGCTCTCCTCCCGTTGGTAAACATCTCTGGATCAGAATCCGATATGACTGTTGACTGGCTATTTTCACCACTTATTGTCACTTATTCTGTCTGTACATCATTTGGTGCTAGGTAGATATGTCGCGTGGATGTGTCGTCAATTAGAGAATGTGGCACACGTTGGCTGTCTCTTAAGGTCAAGGAAAACCTGTTATCACATGGTTCCAACGTTTCAAGTTCCCAACCAATTTATTATTTGTGAAAATCCTGAAATTATGTTTAAGGACCAACAAAGATAATGGACTCATGTTGGTGAAAAATGGGGCAAGAGAGCAGTGAGAGTGAACCCAAACAGTAAAACTCTGGTACAAACATCGAAATAATGATGCTTACGAATCAACGCTACTCAAACAGGCAGTCTGGCCACTTTAATGAGCAGAAAGTCCAACACGTGCTACCATAATCTGCTGATTACATGATCAACCTCCCTGTGGCTCTATACATTCCCAGGCCTTTACCTCATCTGTATGTCTCCACAGTGCTGACGTAAGGCTGCTATCTGTATGAGAGGATTCATTGTGGCTGCCCCATGGAATGTGTCATGGTGAGTCCAGTGTGCTGGTTTAGAGGGGAGAAGATCCCTGCTGCTGTACGGGACAACATGCACGTGGGTCGGCATGTGTCCCACGTCTGTGTCCTCTCGGGAGATAGAGCAAGAACGCATTTTTCAAAAGGCGAATATGTGACAGTGCGCTGTGAATGGCCCATACATCAACCTGCTGTTCACCTAAACTGTCAGAGAAATGAGAGAGAGGGCACAAAATGGAGACAAATGATAGGTGGATGGGGTGGACGTCTCATTAGACACATTCATAAATCTGTTGTCTGCACGGTGCCCGTACCGACACCTTGCCATGTTGGGTTATGTAAACAGATTTATGCATTTAGACTTTAGGTATTAGTTATACGACATAAAGCAATTGTGTGTCCAATGATTTATTCACAGATGCAGAAAGTAATCAAATGTTGTAGGTAAGCAGAGGAACTCATTATGCAGAATGACGTGTCAGAATAATGTTTATTATCAGATTATAATTTCTGATGCATTCCTGTGTTCACCACTTTAATGTAGCCATCTGTTGCAAATTTCCCCTCTTGGTTCAATTAAGTTCCATCTTAATCTATTATATTACACCACAATGTATATCTTCTTCTGAATCATTAAAGATATAGTATGTTAAAACGCAAGTATTGCTGTTCAGTGATTACGGTACATAAACCGTACGCTGGCGAGCAACGGCATGCACCACACGTGTGATTTCAGGTCAATCTCTGAACTCAGCAGTCACTAGAGATTCCAGTTCTCTCTCTGCCGTTTCCCCCTTTCCTCTGTGTAACGTTATACATTAATGTAGTAGAGTACATTTTCCCCTCCAGCTCCAGTCGGCAGCCAGCCTTCCTGTGCATAAACACCCGACAATGCAGGTGACCTCCGAGGATTGCTGTTGCAGTCAGATTGCTAGATTGGAATGAAGATTAATCCACTTTTTAAAAGTAATCTCTGAGCTCTCCTCCCGTCGGTATCCAACTCTGGATCAGAGTAAAATCAGTGACTCCAGCTGCTTATTCCTCCAGTGTGTCTGGCTCTGCACTCAACTCTCTCCTCCAAAGTCGCAACTGTGTGTTTAAACTTCATCTGCAAAGTAACGTATAACTTAAGTAATCAAACAAAGAACTGTACAGTACAGTTACTTCCTCTATTTACCATCAAAACATTGTCAACCCTTCACCCTGACTTCACCCAGGCCTGGTCAGACTGTTAACGCACAGACACCGCCAAGTACGTACACCACCATCCGTCCATCACTGCCCTGACAGTCTAATAAACCTAACATCTGAGTGACACATAACACACATTCACACCAGCTGCTTATATGAGCCAGGAGGGCAGAGCACAAGTCTGCAGCATCAGACACACTCACACTTTCCAGCAGCCTTTATCATCAGTAAGCAGAGCTCTGAATCATCTGCCCCGAGAGGAGAACAGCGGAGCAGCCAGCATCTGCAACAGCACCCGCTGAAGAGAAAAGCTGCAGATACCGAGCATCAGTCACAGAGATAAAAGCTACAGCAAGGGCGAGGGATACAGCTCATTCTTTTTTTTTTGAGATACCAATCAGAAAGCCAAGCTGGCGGCGGACGAGACACGAAGCAGGGTGGAGGAGGGGGATGTGGAGCAGGCCGACGAAGGGCAGGATTGCCCAGCGGGCAGGGATTCCCCCGGGCCGCGTGGAAAGATAGTGCGTGTTGAGCTGGAGTGGGAGATCCCCATGTCGGTGACGCTGCCCGTCGAGGTGCAGCCCGACCCGGCGCACCAACCCTTCCCCTTCCTGGACACAACACTGGCCGACCTGGGCATCCAAGAGTGAGTCTGCGCTCAGTGTGAGGGGTCTTTAAAACGGCAATCCCATGCAGATGGATGAAGTTTGTGTGTTTATGTGTGCGCAGGTCGGAAGTGAAGGAGAGGGTGGTGTGGGTTGACACCAAGAAGACGCAGGTCAAGAACAAAGCGGGGAAGCTGAAGGAGAAAGAGATCACCATCCTAGAGGTATGAGCGAAGAAATCTTTAAGATCCATTTTGAGTTGTTTTTTTGTCCACATGGAAGCTAACTGGAGGATGTCTGAGGCAGGTGAAGAAGAAAAATCTTGTTTCCTCTTGTAGGTGAGAGTGAAAGCCCAGAAACCTGGTGACAAACAGCTCCAGGAGGTCCTGTACAGCACCGAGGCCCACACGGACCGCTCCTTCTGCCGCACAGAGATGGACATCCTGCCCTGGAAACAAATATCTACAGGTCTGGAACAGCTGCAATTTGACACCTGTTAGTTCAGATTTGTTGATTATCTGTGCAGCTGTGAGCTCATAGTTTACACCATCATGGAGGATTTATTTCTGTACGAGCCGCCCAACCTCAGTCTGCAGCGACCTCTCAGATAACAGCTGAACTGTCAGACTGATGTAAATCACAGCTGTGTGTCAGAGCCTCCAGCAGTGCAGGAAGATCATCTGTGTCCAGATAAAACCTTTGACCTCAACACTATCACATCTGTGAAAATGTGTTTGACTTGTCCAACTCACAACCAATTATTTGTTTTCTTTATAGGTGATAGAATGAGAGGCTTCAGGTTGTTGTGTGACTAAAGCTGATGTAAAAATCAGAAATGGAGACACTAATAATAATAATCATAGATGTGTGTACAGCTTCATAGGGCTGTTTCCCTAGCTGCTACAAGGGTGCAGTATCTGTCCCTCTCATCATTAGCACATACTGATACATCTAGATGAATTAAAATAAAAACCTTTTTCCTGTCTGGTTCAGGGGAGAACGGACTGACGCCGGTTCAGATGACCATGTCATTGGAAAACCAGCAGCCTGAAGTTACCGAGGTCCAGGAACAACGGGAGATCTGAGGAAAGTCACCATCACGAGTCCACCGCAGAGCAGTTTTGAACTCCATTTTGAATTCAGGATGCAAGTTCGCCTTTATTTAGAGGATTCAAAGTAATCAGTTTCTCTTTCTACATTGAGGCAAGGTTGAATGGCTTGAAATTAACAGCACGGCAAAACTTGATATTTGTAGCATTTGTAAAAATCTTGAGCACATTGCTCTTGTCAAAGAGTAGTTAGAGGTTTTTTTTTAACAGACTGAACAGGAACAGCACCAATAGAGATGGGCTGGTTCAAGCTGAGCTGCAGTGAGCACTAACACAGTGTACAGAGGATAAACTAATGGCTGTTTCTTTTCTTTATGTATGGAACAACTGAGTGTGGCCTATAATTAGCTCAGTATTGTGTCACTGTGGATTTCACACAACAAACAGCCCATTAGGGACACTCCTCTGCATGCAGCAGATAAATCCCAGAGTAAGGCAACACGAGCAGAGAACGCACAGAGATGAAAACATTACAGTCCACTGCCTTACACCAGGGATATGGGAATGAAAAATTAAATTTATCATGAGATCAATTTCATTGCTTCACACTCAGATAGCCAGAAGTCTTCAAACAGTGGCAAAAACAGGACAGTTTCAGTGAATGGAGGCACTTCACAGGAATGACAGGCAAACAAAAAACAAAAAGGTAACAAGACAGGATGGTAAACCGTAACTCTTAAAATAATAAAAATTCAACATAGCATGCATATAGGACAATAAATTAAAAGTTAATAACTGCTGAATGGGACAATGACTACAGTATATTAGACAGGTTGAAGTGCTGTTTTCCGATCTGTTTGGGGAATCTTCTCAAATAACTGTCCAATTTTCCACCCACAGTATCAAAATGTATTGTTTTGGCTGGCTTTCACACAAGAGTGGAAGGGGGGGTGTGTGTGTGTGTGTGTGTGCTACGAGGCAGAGATGGCCGCGCTGAGTTTAGCCTGCTGTTCTCCAGGAAGTGACGTCATAGCTGCTTGGAAGTCTGCAGAGTGGTGCTGGGCAAACTGTTTGATTAGCATGGCAGAAGTGGTCTGAGTCTCTGTGAAGGGAAGACAAAAGACAAGTTGAAGGATGACAGAAAAAATAGATGACCAACAGAGCAGTGTGCAGGGACGGACTGGGGAGGCTGAATGAGGGTAAACATTCAAAGTTTTCTTTTTTAATAAAAGCAGAAAGCTTCAAACTAATGTGTTTCAGAGTATTCACTTGAGTTAACAGAAAGTACACAGGCAACTGAAAATGAGACCCGTCACCAAAAAAATCTTCACCTTTATCAACGTCTTTGTTGCCAAGGACATGACTGGAAGCAGCGACAATGGGCTTCATTTGCTTCACAACCTGAAAGGAAGGAAAAAGATTTTTTAAAAAACATGGTAACAACACTCAATATAAGCCTGTGTGAGAACAAAATGTCAGTATTGCAATGGAAGCATGTGATGTTTGTTAAAAATGTTCTGGATCAAAAGTTTGTTAGCTTTTTTGCATCCAGTTTACATCTATATGTCTTGTTAAATCGCTGACATTTGTCTAAATTCTTTGGGATTGAATGTCCTAGAGAGCGAGAATATGCTGCATGCATGTATAATGTGTTGTAGTAATACTGTATAAAGCATGGCAACATGGAATAAAAGGAATGACTGAAAGATTGGCCTGATAGTGGTTCATCTTTACAGAGCGTACTGTATGTCGGGATCATTCTAAACATTTCAACAGCTGTTCCAACATTAGTCACGTGGAATTATCCTTCACCTTCTGCTTGTGTTTTAGAACATTTCAGTGTCATGAGATATCTGCTCTTTCAGGCGTGAGAACATATAAAGTTGTAAACAGGTTACATAATGTCACCTTGAGTTAGCCTGAATATCTGGGATTATTATCACATTTAAACAAAATTGCAGACAGTTTTCGACAATGGCATTTTAAAAAAGGCCACTGTAGGCAAAACAATGTTTTAAAAAGGACTTAAATAGAACACTTACATTTCAGAGAATTTCTTAGTTGTTGTTTTTTTGCACATATGTATACAATTTTACTATAATCTGACAGAATAGTAGAGATTTTTTTGAGTTTATCACTTTGACATAAGATAATATCCAATGTTTTCCCTCATAGATTTACTACTAAAATCCCAGTTATCGAGCTTCTCTTTAAATATTACCCTCCTCGTCTGGCTTTGTGATTATCATTTTATTTTAAACCTAAGACATGTAAAAGTTTTCTTGAAAACAGGAATATGAACAAACTGAAGTTTTAAAAATTATTACTGCTCATGTTACTGTCTTGGATCCCAATGGGGACAGAATATTCCTTCTCCACAGATTATAATACCAGATGTAAGTTGTGTTTGTATTGTACCAGAGCAGGACTGTTAGTGTAGAGCATAGCCATGCAGCTGAACACTGTCTTGTTCTCCTCCATGTCCTCTTTGAGGGGAAGACGAGCCACCAGAGCGGGAAAAACCTGTGAGAGAGGACGCGGCGTGATCTGACTGAACGACATAAACGCTTAATTTCCAACTTGTGACAATGTGTGGTCAGCAGTAAGAATCACTTGTACTGAGCTGTAAATATACCTGCTCCAGAGGGACAGCTTCCACATTGCTCAAGATCATCCTGCAGAGGGCAGCACACAGGTTGTCAATCACCCTGAGGTCTGACTCTTTGGTCAGCAGGTTGGAAAACACAGACAGCATCATGGGATAGTCTCTGGAACACACTTCATTAAGGAACAGCTGTATGTGAAGTTTATGGTTGGACTCACACACCCCCGCTCACAGAAACGCACACAAGTAATAAGGATACGTCATAACAATGGGTCCAGCTGCCTGGGCCAGACATCCCAGTCCGAACACGCTGTTGTTGCGAACCTCTGCATCGCTGTCCTTCGTTCCAGCTACCAGCACGGGAAGCAAGCGATTGGACAGGCGGCCTGCCAAGCCCTGCCCACCAGACACGCTGCCAAGGGCCTGCAGGATTTCCCCAATGGTTCCCACAGAGAAAGAGCGGTCTGCCACTGTGCATGACGATTTCTTTTGAGAGACGAAGAAAATTATTTAGTGTGATACTGACCAAGGCATTACTTTGTGGCAGCACAACTGACTACACATTTAATGTTTTTTAATATATTGCCAGCAAAAAAGGACCTGCAGACATCTGTTAACATTTGTCGTAGGTTTGTACCATTATGACACGAGATCCTAGATCTAAGTTCTCTAATAATGACTTCAGAAAACTTGAAGTTGAGAATTCAGTCAATAAGAAGTGGGTTTGTTTTATATGAGTGAAGACCATCATGGCACTTTCTGTATTTAAGCTATCAACCACGCTTAAAGTCAAAGTTTGGTATCAGAAAATGACCCTGTAGTTGCAAAGAGTTGCTGCACTGTAAGAAATCAACAGCTGCAGTTTAAGAAGGTCTGATATCACCAAGAGACAGAACTGGGAAAATGTGTTTGAATTAACAGACTTCCTGTGTTGGTCACTAGGTCCAGACTCACAGCTTTGCTCATGATTAGAGGCAGCAGGTCGTTGAGGAAAGGGGCGAACTGCTCTGCAGGCACAGAAGAGGCCAGCAGGGGAATTCCCTCCCCGGCAAACTCAAGGAGCATGGCATCGTACTCCGCCTGAACCAGAAAACACATCAACAGGAGGCACAGTGAGCAAATTAACAGTGATATGGACACAAACACTGGAAATAATTAATAAAAAACAATTTCTGAATAAATCTAGAAAGACTAAGCCATCCACATGATTTATCCACAATAGCACCAATTGATATTCATCAGTAAATACAAATGATTCTCAAGTAAATCTGTGTAACACTCAAGTATTGATCACTTGTATGTGTAGATGGATTTTTGTGGAAGTTTGTGACAGTGATGAGAGCCACTAACCTGTTGGTCTTCATCATCAGCTTCATCAACACCACCGCCCTGACAAACGGCCTTAACAGAAAGAAAAGAAAGAATGACAATGGTTGAGGATTACTAGAATAACATCAGTGATCTGAGCTTATAAAGCCATTTCCATCTCCTCACCTTTTTCTTGAGCACATCACGGATGACATGACTGATCTCCTTGAGCCTTGAAGGGCTCTTGAAAACCTCTTCCTTGCAGGACTTGATAACACTGTTCATGGTTTCCAGGACAGCCATCACAACCTGGCGCTCCTGCTCTGTTCGCACCGTTTCCAAAAAGCAGGGAATGACCACATCCAGCAACTTCAGCAGGGCTAGGGGAGGCATAAAGTTCAAGTGCAGTCATGTCAGTTTGACACAGTTTAAAACAAGTAGCTGGCCTCAACAATACTGCTTAAAATGGTATATAATCTGACAGTATACATCTGCTTAGACATCACTTTCCCCCTTTGATGTTGTTCATTAATAATCCCCACTGCAGAGAGCAGCACTGCCCATTTCTTTTTTTCCTTTAATAGTGTGGAGTTCTAGAGAAGAAAGGCTTTACCCTGGTGGTTGGACTCAGTGGGATTCTCCGTCCATACTTTGTGCTGAGCTCGACAAAACTGGCCCATGGCTCCGAAAGCTGCCCTGCGGACGTCCTCATGGGGAAACTAGGAAGGGAAGGAAGTGAGGGAGACACACACACACGATGAGAGATTAATGGGGGTCATGAATACAGAGACAAAGCACCTAATATTCAGGAGGTAAAAAACAAACAAAAAAATTCCTAATGTTAAATTAACGCCAAAGGATTGTAGCCTGATTTCCAGTTGCCAACAGATCTGGAGATTGTGGACCGAGGCCCCAGATCATAGGCAAATTGGCGCTTGCTCGCTCCCTCGGGCAACTATTGCCATGTGTGAGCTGTTCAAAGACACAATTCGAGAACTCACTGATGCCTCACAAACATCTGCTGGATATATAACAGGCTGACATCTGGCTGTGTCGAGGAGTCATGTAATGAGCTACATCCTAGGTGTTTCTCCCTGAATGCAGTCTCATCACTCATTTATTTGAACGGTGAATGCACAATAACAGATTCTACTAGAATACATCAGCATAAGAAAGGTTTTTCTGCATTTGTAACCTTCCCTTCTTTTCTCAACCACAATACAAGCAGGAAACTCATTTTATTTCGTAATGTATCTATCTCCCACTTTTGCACCCATATTCTTTTATGTTTATTTTTTTTGCTGCAAACCAGGGCACAAAAATCTTAGACCAGACAGTCTTGTCGAGGACTCCGCCTGGTTGACTATCTTAAAATGTGTGATCCACTGTTGCTAATCTTTCTGTTAGTGAGCAAACCACAACAAATTCAAATAGCTGATTTCTGGACAAAAAATTGTGTAGCAATACTGCAGCGACCTGAAGACTTTCAAAGTCATGTAGTGCGACCAAGGCCTCTGACCTGACTCTAAAAGAACAAAAAAGATCTGCCCCTTTGGAAATGGTTAGGGTAAATAATCGAGAGGATGGTTAATAAATTGATGTTTGTTTGTTACACTTTTTACTTAAATCAGTTTCTTATATTGTGAGCAGGAAAAACTGGTCCTGACAAAAGCTATATTAACACTGAAGTATAAATGAAAAAGAATATTATCACTCAACCAAAGAGCGCTGTCCTTTCTGCTACTGCCATACGAAAATGTCCTGTTGTGGGCAAGTGTTTTTATTGTTTATTAGCCACAATTTAATGTTTTAAATTGATGTTAAAAAATGTATGTATGTCTCATCACTTGTGGTATGGCCAAATCATGAAAAATTGAAAAGATTTCAATTTGGAAATCCACAGATAATTAATTTTAAGTAACTCTCCTGGATACCTTTAAAAGCTTACTTTATATAATATATGACATGTTGAGTTCAAGATGGGCATCATAGATCCAAATACAGACACTTCCATTTACAGACTTAAAACTACTGAGACACAATTTACACAGAAATACAGACCACAGGGTGCCCTTCACAGTACATTAGATAGGATAGCCGAGCAGCTAGTCAGAGTGACTTACATCTCTCATCTCGTAAACCTGCTGGAAGCTCGACTCCAGGAATGGCTGGAAGGCAGCGCTGTCGGGGGGAAAGCAGAGGAGTCAAAAACGAGAAAGAAATGCCTGACAGGAAGTTAGTGTAACAGATATCTAACAAAAACTCAAGACTGAAAATAAATATACAACATGACTACATACAACCTTGAATTTGGGAAACAACTGCACACATATAACGGATGGTTATAATAACATTATAACATACCAGAACTGCCATGAAAGTAACTGAGAAAATATGTTACCCTGTGCTGAAGGCAAGCTCTCCCAGTGCATCACAGGCATCCTCCTTCTCATCGATGTAGGCGTTTTCCACACTGAACCTGAGAGATGAGTAGATATGATCTTACATGGAGTGACAGCAGTCTTTTACTCAATATGGTTAAAAAAGAAAATTATACACAAATGCGTGTGTTTGCATGTAAATGCGTGGGACCCCCTACCCTGCAACATCATGGATATCTGTCTCAGTATCATCTTCTAGAAAATCATCAACATCTTTTTCTCCCTCGTTATTGTCATCATCATCGTCTTCATCCAGAAGGACAAAGGTCTTGTCCTCCTCGAGGTGTGCCTGAAGAGATGAAGGTGAGAAGTTTTGTTATTCATATTATGAATAGACTGCAGGTTTCGCAGTGGTGTCTGTGTGCTTTATACCGTAATGCCTTCATTGGACTTGAGTGCGAGGAGCATGACCGTTGTAATAGCAGTGAGGTGAGGTGTCAGGCAGTCAGGGCTCACTGTGGATACAGCGGAGTATAGACTGTACCTGACAGGGGGAAGGGCAGAGAGAGGTGAAGCAAAGGTTGCAGAACACAAAGGATTTTTGCTATTATACCGTACGTTATTATTTCTTCTCTTTTCAAATAATAGAAATTATGTGTACTCGTGTGTGGTCTAGTTAATTGATTGGATAAGAAAAAAAACATTCACAGGCTAAGTTACATACGTGCAGCGTCTCAAGTCAGGGTCATCAATGGTGTCAGTGAGGTTGAGGCCCAGTCGAACACACTCTGCAGCAAGAGGGCTGAAGACATCATTGCCGATGGTACGGGCCAGCACCGAGAGAGTATCTGACAGCAACAGCAAAAGATGCTCAACTTTGTTCATTCATACTTGAAAATCTTCTCGAGTGAGATGCAATTTTTGCCACCAGGGTTAAGTAGTAAAAAAAATTGTGTTCTCCTAAATGTACCTACATCACAACTTCTTCCTTTTTTTGTTAGGGTTAACTTACCCAAAGATTGTGTTTGCAGAGACCTCATTTCCTCTGTGGTGGTCGTCAGGAAGCCCTTCAGGCTTTCAATAACTGGAGGGAAGTAGGGCACCAGCAGCTCCTTGGCAGCATTGGCTGATAAGACATCAATTGAACACACTGAATTTCACTCATTTTCTTTTGCATGTCTTTGGACAAATCTTCAGTAGCTTCTTACCTATGGCACCGATGGCTGACACAGCGAGCTCTTTTATCTTGAGGTTTTCAGTGTTGTTAAGGGCAGAAAACATAGTCTCCATGAGGGTGGGCAAGTAGGGCTCAATATCTGCTCCTGTTTAGAGAAATGGAAAGGAGATAAAGCAAACAAAGTGAAGATAAAGTAGACCCTGTTTCAAATAAATTTGGATAAGCAATCATAGATAATAATAAATGACATATAATTTTTATTTTCATTTTTAAAACAAATCAGCCCACTTAGCTTACTGTTGTTGTTTTGTTTTTGTTTTTTTGTTATTGATTTGACTGACCATGTAGCTTGAGGAGAATTAATGAATGAATGATTGAATGAGTTTCGTCTTGCAGATGGCAAGGCATGAAGGTTCTATGGTGTGAGTGATCACATGAACCCCATTTCAGCTTACCTAGGTTCTCCATGAAATTCTCCAGGGCATAAAACGCCTTAGTAACATGGCCAACCTTCGCCTGGTTACAGGAAGAAAGGTAGCCCAGCAGCAAAGGCATCAGGTCCGAACAGTACTTGCTCACTTCAGGCTGGGAAGAAAAGGTGGAACCAAAGTGAAAAACAGTAGAATTACAAATGATTATCTTTTAACCATTCTGATGAGTAAGCAGTAACCTGTATCAAAGTGAGTCGATGCCACGAGATGCTGTATTGTAATGTAATTTGTATCCACTGCTACATATACAGTCAAGTCCGAAAACTGAAAAAAACTGAATGTTATGTAATTGTGATGTGAGTGTTGACTCACCTGTAAGTGTTCAGAGAACTGTCCCAAGGCAAAAAGGCCAGCACTGCGCACAACCTGATTAGAGTCGGAAAGACTCTGGCACACCGTCTGCAGCATAGATGACAGCATCCTAACATGCATCGAGAAAAAAGATGAATATTTTCAAATCCTGATGACTGCTGATAGTCAGCCAACAGAGCATCCATATCAAAGAATATATGTTATAATATATGTTATAATATAAGTGTTAAATGATTTTTTGAAAATATATGGAGACATATTTCTTGCTCAACTGGACGTACTTGGTGCGTATGTGGTCGGCACATCCTTCAGCCAGCACAGCAAGACACATGAGACCTCCCTTCCTCTGATAGGGGTTTTCACTGGCAAGGCAGGCTTGAGTCAGGGGCATCTAAAACACAAGACACAATGCAATACATTTGTTATATTAAGAGGCAGGAGCCGAGTCAAGGTTATTCAAATACTCAATGCATTCTAAAGATTCATCAAGACCATAAAAAATCAAAACAAATTGGTCACTGAAAAATAATACATCTTTTACCGTTTCTGAGACATCTGGTTGACTTACCAACTGTTGAAATAGTTTCTCTGGGGGCATATGGAGAGCCATGGTGTCGATAATCTGAAAATACAACAAAAAGGATATATCAAATTTAATCCTCATTGAATCAACTAAAGCTTTTGCAACGTTGTTACACAATGGAAGAGTACAATGATTGTCAACACAAATAACCACCTGAGCAGCACAGTGTTTGGGATTATCATTGTCCGAGCCATCTCCGCTGTCATCCTCCTCATCCTCTGGGTCGTGCTCACCAGGTGGGGGAGCTGCAACCAGCACAGGGAAAATAGCCTGCAGGATGGGGTTCAGCAGCTTCTGCTTTAGCACCGTCTGCAAAGTATAGTAAAAATATTTAGATTTGTTTATTATTTAGTCAAAATGATGTTAATAAGGCAAGCACAAGATAGCCGACTCTGAATGTAATTTGCAAGAAGAGCATAGTCCTCCATCTTTTGTTGGCATTCAATAAAAAGAGGACTTCTTATACTAGATTTAGGTTAAGAAGGTTCGCTGTTTATGTCTTTGTTCCATCTGTACCTCTGAAAGCTATTACATGGTCTATCAAGGATATAATGAACCAATTTGTATTCAGTGTAAAAACGTACAACGGTAAAGGTATAACTGTGCCATGGTTTGCCACAACTATCAATGCAAAAAACTTTACTTTCGCTACATTCCTGTGAAAATCAAGACAAAACTCAGGGACAGCTGCCTCCCCATCTCCCCTGAGGAATAACACATCCACAAGGGTTAAGGTGCACCGTGACCACATGTACTGCAGACACTTGTTGTCCTATTTTTAATCCTTATTACTCATCACAAACTGACGGAAAGATAGAGGTCATCTATTTAAAGCAGCTGATGTGTGACTTTACCTTGCTCTTCAGCTTGATGAGGAAGGCAATACAAGAGAGTGCTTTCACTCGCAGAGAGTCACTCAGTGTGGTGTCACTTCCCATCTGAAACAAACATTGATATCAAACAAATGTTGTTAGAAACTCTCAAGTGCACTCAGGCATTATTGTTCAATTCAGAAGTGAGAATAAAATTCAGGAACAAAGAGTCGGATATGAAGAGTTTAGACATTCAGCTCCCACCTCCAGGCAGAAGTGGACCATGTCGGTAACATGAGGGACAATGATGGACACCTCGCTCTCCATGAGCTCATTAAACACCTCCATAGCCTCGCTGGCTTGGTCCTGCGTGGACACAGGGAACGCCAGTAATTTGAAAGACTTATTTCCCCTAAATACACTTCACTGACAGTACACATAGCAAGGTTTTAATGTGTAAAATAACTTTCAACATTTTACAACGTACCTGATCTGCCTTGATGAGGTGTTTCAGAGCAACAATCAGGCTTGGGATGATGGAACGCATCAGGTTCTGTAGGGAAGCAAAATAAAACTCCAGTCATTTTTCCTCTAGTCCTACCAAATATCAAAGACAAAGTAACAGTAACACTGCCTCACCATTTCTGCTGTGCCAGTGTATGCTGTGATGGCTGTGAGGGTGAGGATGCAGTAGTACAAGGCCGTTGGGTTGTTGTGGTCCTGAAGCACAGTACTGAACAGCTGTAGCAGCTGGCAGTAGTGAGGCTTGAAAGGCTCTGGGTTGGACTCCATCACCTTGTTGAGCAGCAGGAGGCCAACCTGTTCGGAAAGAAAAGTGTTGATACTCAAATGCCGTTATTGAGCATGTAATACAATATAGCAGGAGATGGAATTCTCTATAAAACTCTGAACAAACTCTCCACCATAACATTAAAAGGCTCATATCTGATTTTACCAACTGTGCCTAAAATATATGCAGTATTTAGTTTTCACTTGATCATTAACTTACAAATCTAGCAACTTCGACACAGCTATTTCGTGTCCTGTCTTTTAAGAAATAATTGCGGTATTCATGCAAGCTTGAATATCTACACCAATCTGTAGCCACGCCTTATAAGTAGATGTTCAGCCATAAACAAAAGCATAGTGAAGTAGCAGATAAATAACTTATCTGGCTTTGTAGTCATTCAATGAGTCCCGTACCTGTCTGTCATGAGGGTTGCCGCTCTTGGTGGACTGGTTGAGTAGCTGCAGAAGGGCAGGCCAGCGGTCTGGTGTCTCATGTTTAACCATCACTGCACACAGTTGGGAGAGCGAGTGTTGCACTGTGTGCCTGCATACACAGACAAGAGTTTAGGCTCATTCATACATGACATCACACAAGTGTTTAAAGCTATGTGTGGCCAGACATATTTGAGGCTACATTTCATCTGTGTCATTAGAAATCTTACTCTGCTTCCTGCATGAAGGCCTGCAGCACCACTGCCTTGAGGCTGAATGAATGAAGGCAAACATTACATTAAAATGTATTTTCAACTGAATTTCAACAATAACAACTGGGTGTACTTTTATAATAAAGTACATTTATTCACTGGAAAAAGTAATGAGCAAACCTCTCTCTGTCATTGGGGCTAATCTTCTTCCAGTGTTTCTTTACTCTCAACCTCAGCATCACAGCAGCTGACTGACGAATCTAAGAGGTGAAATCAGGAAAAGACTTAGGAGAGTCAACTTTTCTCACTCACTCACTCACTCACTCACCCCATAGGATAAATCTATTCACTCACTGCTCTCACACACAATACCTGAGGGTTTTGGGAGCCACTCATTACAGCACACAGGGCTGGTATAATGGCTGGGTCTTTGAAAGCCTGCTTCAGCTGGGCTGTGGCCTAAACGGGGACAAAAGAGACCTCACTAAGTTGGCTGGCTGCCACATATAACTATACATTAATGTAAAAATCACTTGACAGCAATACATATCAAAAAGGTGTAGCTAAATGACTCAAGCCTTCATGTTCCTGTTTTAAAGTAAAGTTTTCACCTGTTGTTACAGCTAATGAGGTTAGAACACACTGGTGCTAAACAGCTTGACCACCTGTTTGACAGTTAGCTAGCTGTGGTGCGTTAGCAGACGTTAACTTAGCGTTAGCTGGTTTAGCTAGCGTATTGGAATAACCGTTAGCTGGTTTTCTAACTTGACGTCAGTCAAACGAACTAATGCTAACTTAAACGAAGTCATTTGTGGCGTTACCTGCTGAATAACTGCATTGTCAGGCTGTGTCAGCTGCGAAAGAATTTGCTCAAGTTCCTCTGTCATCTTGACAGCTCCGTGCTATTCGGTTAATTAAACTACTGTCTGTTAATATATCTGATAAATCTGGCTCTATCTGATCCTGATGTCCTTTCGCGGTGTGGTTGCCAACGTTATCCCAAGTATGCTACACCTGTCAAATATGTAAACAATGCCTCTATGCTCGCTCGCGACCGAGTTTGTCCTGAAAATCGACTTTTTAAGAAGTCGGGCTGTCTGAAGTTATGACGCCGAAAAGGAAAGTGTGACAGATTCGAGCCTCTTGCTCGGTCTGGTCCGTTAGTGCTCCAGCACGCGGGGCAGAACCGGTGCCACGGGCTCCATGTGAGTCCAGTTAAAGGGACCTGCAGCTCCCAGTGTTTTCAGTGTGATAGAAACAAACAGCGCCTTCTGCCGGAGAGGAGGGCACGGTGCGACAAGTGTAAATCAATGGAAAGTAATCCAGTATATTCAGTGATCCTGTGTTACTTTGAGGTACTTCTGCTCTACTTTGGTTTGTCCAGTTTAATGCTGCTTTATACTTACTCCATTACATGTTAGGGGGAAATGTTCTGGGAAATATTCAAGCAATATTGTACTTTTTAGCCCATCACATTTATCTTTACATACGAAACATACACTCAGTTGACAGTTATTTGGGCATCTCTGGCTTCTACTAATGCAGCTTTGCAAGAAATCCCCCCTTTAAAAAGGTCATAATGTTCATGTTTTTACTGACACTGTTGATTCAACTGTAAGGACATACTGAAAGATGGTGGTTGTGGTGCTGTTATAAAGATTTGTGTTTGTTATTTAACCTACCCACATTGACATATGATATATGAGTTTATATGATCCTGAGAGCTAGACCAATAAATTGCCAGATTAATATATGGACTGACAAGGCTGATTCGCTGCAGTACAGAAATAGACTGCAATTACCAAAGTATTTGTGATTAATGTGTTGATTTCTGATGTAAATATAATTTATAACACTAAAAAAGGACCATCCTATATAATAACTACTTTTTATACTGAAGTACATTCCGCAGACTATACTTTTAAACTACAACTTTTAATTGTAATCAGGTATTTAGCTGTTACAGTATTATAGGAGGCTAAGCAAGAAAATATCTCAATGTTGAAGTAGCATCGTACTATCAGTACCTTCCAAATACACTTTCAAAATATAGTAGGCCTAATCTTCTGTATTGCTCTTAGCACATACCAATGCTAATGCACGGCACACCTGTTAACCCACCCCCTACACACACCTACACCCCATCCTGTATGTCTTGGCTCAAAAAGATCAGACAAACACACCCTGTCCAGGCAGAGATCAGTAGAAATGCTAATGTACCCATTTGGTTCACTGTTCTCACATCATTTCATGGCTAACTGATTCATTACCACGTCAATGCAGCCAAAGAGGGGGAACACAAACAATCACTCAGATGGCAACACTCAGGCTAATCTGATTCATCTTTGTGAAAAGGATTGCAAATGGAGGTACAGTTTGCATCAACATGTCTCAGCCCACTGTGCAGGACAGAGAGATGTTGGGATTTGAAGCTGTATTCTGTCTTTGAACACTGTGCAGAAATCAAATGTTATACATCATGTTTGAGATATAACATTTGACAAAAAAGACTCACAGACAGCACTTTCCAACAAATAATGTTCTGCAGAATTCTTCTGACTGCACTGCCCTGGATTTTTATGTGGACCTCTCAATCATCAACAATAACGCTGACTAAGAAGTAGTGATTCATAAACTATTCATGCTTCAGACCCAGATACTATATTTAGTGTATTGATCTGGGACTGAAGCTCATGAAAACATAATTAAGCATGCAAATGGGGGACTCAACTGCTCAACGGACTCATCTCCAAAAGCACTGGAGCTTATGTGCTGACAAAGCAGCATGTACAGGTTGTTTACAACTTTACTTAATATCTGTTTTTGGATAATCCCTTTTTGCAGATACATTATGTTCAATGTAGATGGGGTGGATGTGAACTGTACACAAAAGCCCTTCTCATACAATGTGAATGTTTGGTTGAACTGTATTATCAGTGAGTCACTGCCCTTACCTTATTGAAGGTATTAAAAGTGGCTCTGAAAATACCACCACGTGTGACCATCTGAGCCTGAAAAGCTCCGTTAAGAGACAAATGTCTCATTTGCAAATACATGATTTGGCTCACACATTCGAGAGCAATTGGGGTGGGAGGTACCTTGAAATACGAGGTAAACACTCAAAATGACAGGCTTGTCATGAAGTTCGAATTCATCTAAGGATTTGGAGATTGTTTATGGATTTGGCATGCATGTAATTCCTCTGTACATATAGTATATGTCAACTTGGAGTACCTCCCTAATCCGCTGACATTTCATATACACTGCCTAACTTTCAAGTTATAGTTTAGAACTGAACCCAGTGTGCTCCACTCATCCTCTGTACTGGTATTGCTGCTGGCATTAAAAAACATAATTCTATGCTAGGATATTACATAGCTCAAAGTAAACTGAGTGATAATTGAAATAAACAATCATTCAATTCAGGAATATACATAGCATAAGCACAGCATCAGCTGAAATAATGTATGGTCCAAAAATGGGATTTAGACACACAAAAAACTCTTCAACACAAGGCTTCAACATTGGGTAATGAAGCAGGGTTCCTTGTTATGCTATCAGAGAGTGCTTGAATAGTGAATAGTCATATAATTACATTCAATCAAATGCCCACAAAACAAATGTCACCCAGTAATTGTGGGGCTTTTGAGACAAATGTGGGACTGGGGTCTATTTTGGCAATTCATTCTTCTTTGACTAATCTCCAGTCCAATAAAACTCACGTGTAACTCTATATGAAACTATGCTCTGTCTGCTCTGAGACATCATTGAATAAAACAAATCACAGATATCCAATGTACTCAGTCATACTTGAGTAAAAGTAAATATATTGGGTATAAATACAACTTTGGTGAAAATGAAAGTCACCCACATAAATAGCATTTAAGTAAAAGTCTTAAAGTATTTGATTTGTAATGTACTTAATATTAATAGTACAAATACAAGTATATTGTACATAATTTACATGTAAGCATTTATGTATAGTATGGGTCATGTTATTACAAGCGTGGATGATGATGTGATCCAATATTCATCTTTTTCTGATTGCCGGAATTAGTGTTCTTTTTTTATCTGATTATCAATAAAATGAATTAAATTAAGTTAGTAGGTTATTTACAGAATTCATGATACATACAAATAAGTGCATCTTTTATTTTATTTAAGTTACTGAGTAAATGTAGTGGAGTGAAAAGTAGAATATTTGCCTGGAGTGTAGTGGAGGTATAAAGTAGCAGATAATAGAAACACTCAAGTACAAGGACCTACACATCGAACTGAAGCGCAGTACTTGAACACGTTTGTACATATAATTTGACATTTTATGCAAACTGAGCTTGATGATAAAGACGTATGCTAACTTTTCTTTATTTTTGGGTCCAAATCTGAAAAAAAAACATTTTTTTTTTAAACCAAAGCATCAACCAAGTTTGACCAATGAAGAGGCAGTGCTGCCACCCAGACACCCACCTCCGGCCCTGCCCATGTCATTATAAACAGCCTGTGAGAAGCTGTGCGCGAGATTTGAACGTTAAGTGCCTCCGCTCGTTTTACCTGGGCAGGTCGGGTCTCTGCTGTTATTTAGTCTTCTGATATGTTGTGCACATTCGCACACAATTCCTAGTCCGCCATACTATTTTTAAGACAAATTGCCTCCTCCGGTCTACGGAGTCGTGTTGCTGGGTTTTAAGCAGTTTCACCACCAATACTTGAGTGTTGTAACTTTTTTAAAAACTTTTTTTTTTTTTTTTTTTAGCATTTTTAAATTTTAAAAACCTGCCAGACAAATGGCGGACTGGAAGTCTCAAATAAGCTACAACT
Source organism: Diplodus puntazzo (assembly GCA_963678695.2). NCBI lineage: Eukaryota > Metazoa > Chordata > Actinopteri > Spariformes > Sparidae > Diplodus > Diplodus puntazzo. The sequence goes on along the minus strand of OZ023171.1, from coordinate 13,056,287 downwards.
ACAACCCTTCTTACCATGCCTACGCCTACGGCCTCATGTACCCACCCGCGCCCGAGCAGAATCACGGCGGCTGGGGTGAGGCCGGGGTCACGGATTTGAGCAACAACAGCGCCGGCGTGACACAGGCCTACTACGCCGCCACCGCCAGGACTCGGGAAGAGTCCCCGCCCGGCAGTCCGGAGCAGCATGCCGTGAACGGCCATTGTCACTACCAGGGCTCAGGGTTGGTTTACCTCGGTGACGCCCAGGCAAGCCGAATGCTCCTGACGGGGCCACACCGGGGGGCATACGACGCCAGAGCACACGAGGCCAGGCGGGCCGGGAGCGACTCGACCAGCGACTCGGAGGCGCACATCTCGCCAGGTATGAAGTCCTGACCTAGCTAACGTTAGCATTAGCGTTAACATTGGTAGGCCACTCGCATGTGTAATAGTGAATGGTGTAAGACCTTGTTTCAGTGCTTACATCTGCCGGTTGGCTGCTAAAAGCGATGATTTGGTCCTCCAGAGTTGGTCGTGAAGTCCACCTCGGTTCCATCTTTGTTTGAAAAAACTTGTAAAATATCCCGCCACTACGTACATACACCACTGTACTGAACGCTCCTGGGGAAACACGCGAAATGGCGACATCTCGCGACAGAATTTGAGAATATCGGAGCAAAGAACAGCATACACATACACATGCTGTGTGGCAGGATTCAGAGATCCTTTTGTGCGAGTTTTGTCACAGACATTTAAATATACTGTAAAGATCCTAGTCTCTGCTCAAACCCATGAACTCATTCTAAGTAACTGCTTTGCCCCAGGCAAGATTTGCCCTCACACTTTGCTGCTCCTCCTAGATTCATGGAGTTCTGGCAGCAGCAGAGAAGGAAGTCTCCCCCAGGCAGACCCGACTACTTGGGTTAAGAAAGAGCTTGACGATGAGGTCAGCAGCAGAAGCCCCGATGCTATGGAGGATGTTTCCAGCTCACTCATGGAGGAGCCGAGGACCTTTACAATCACAGGGGAACAGAGCACCAACCACACTGCTTCTCTACATGTACCCTTAACTCCCCCAAAGAAGCCAAGCACTACTGCTGTAAATAACCCTAAAGCAAAGGTCCGGGCAGCCTTCTCAGAGGGCCAGATGAATGTTCTCGTCCAGCGCTTCAGTGTACAGAGGTACCTTCCCCCGGCAGAAATGAAGAACCTGGCAGAAATGACAGGGCTGACCTACAAACAGGTGAGGGGATTTATTCTGCCATGTACAGCGAAATTAAAATTCTTGGACACTCTCTGATCAAATGTGTATCTCTCTGAAGGTTAAGACCTGGTTTCAGAACCGCAGGATGAAGCTAAGGAGGCACCAGAAGGACACCAGCTGGGTGTCTGAGCGCTACACTACCAACAAAAGCAGCCCAGTTCGTGGAACCATCTTCACTAATATTCCCCAACACATCCCATCTGTAAGTGGCTCCCACATAATGGCTTTTTTGTTCAGGGTTGGATACTATATTGCACATGTGTGTATATATTTATACTGATATTTTGAGCTGGAACGATCTATTCTTAATTTCCAGAATTCAACAATGTCAAAAATGTTGAAATGCAAATTTTAAATGGTATCAGGCCACTGTCCTGCCCCAGTTTCCTGGTAAGTGATGTCAGAGAAATGGAGGCTTGGACAAAGATCAAAACGTCCATTCTGGAGGCCTAACCACAGTCTGGTTATGGCCTTAAAGGCGAGACGAAACACACAAATACTATGAGGAGAGTGCATAAATGTTTTCGAAATTGGATACTAATTTGATCAATTTGTCGGACTTTCAGTATGAGGGAGAATCACAGCTCAAGGAGCATTACAACCAGCACATGATGGAGGCAGCCTTCAAGAAGACGGCTCCACAGAACCTGGCCTTCTATCTGGCAGCTATGGGCTCTGCTGCTGGATCTGCTGGCTACTCGTCCTGGTCCGCGGGCCCTCCCCAGACTGCAGTGCCTGCCAGGCCCCAGGCGGCTGGCTGGTCCATGCCCCCCGGCGTCAGCCATTATGAATACAACCCCAGTGCTTTCACCTCAGCTAGTGTTGCCTCTGCAAATAACACCGGGCAAGACACAAGCTTTGAAGGCAAAGACGGGGAGGCCGTGAACAGCCGCAGCTCTGCCATAGTACAAAATGTCAGCCAGTAGTTGATGTTTGAGCTTTTCTGTAAATGTTTCCCCACAGCCATGTTAATATTCTTCTTTGAGTTTCCTGACTGTGGCTTGTAATTAACTGGGGTGCTTTTTGTCAGGTCGGGTGTACATATGCCTTGTTCATACTTCTGTTCAAAAGCAGTTTACCTTTTTTATCATGAAGTTCTATTTTTATATGCAACTATTTAATGTATGTTGGTGTGTTCTTGCGCTTGATGACATAGATGTGTCCGAGTTGGATGCATTCTTGCATAGTTTTTTGGAAACCATTTTACGACAAAGTGCTGATACATATCATGTGCACACTTCACTGCATTTTTTTCTATAAATACAGGTTCACTATGGCAACTTGAAATATTGTCTTTGTTTCAATTTGTGTTCTGCTGTGAGCATATTGTAGCATCTTGACAACCTACACTTTTTTTTACAGATGTTGCTTTTCTCCCAGACTTTAAGATGATGCTCACCCCTTTAATTGACATGCATCACATGTGGTTATAATCCCTTATCATTGATGTTACAGTTAAGTTCCGGTGTGTTAAGTCTGCTCCCCAGTAATGTTGCCCTCCTGTTTAGATTTGTTTCCTGCAAAGCCACCCAGGGATGCAGGTTAAGGTTGAGACGGCACACACATCAGTGGGAAACAGACTTTTAAAAAAAAAAAACACGGATAATGAAACGTCAAATAAATGGAGACTAAAACCGTGGAACCTTGTTTTTGTCAGTTCTGTCTCTTGTTCAGATGTAAATATAAAAAAAAATGATTTTAGTTACTGTATTGACAAGGACATGTGTTTACCATAAACTGCCTCTTAAGGTCTTTCATCACAGTCCACTGAATCACTGAGTCTGTTGCATGTAATTGGATGTTTTTGCCAATTGCAGCTAATGGGAAACACCTGTGGGGACATCGCTGAGAGGGTTTTGGCCAAAAGTTGGGTGACTAGTGCAGTAATGTAGAAGATTTGTGGCCTGCTAGTTTTCATAAAATTGACAGCATTGTTTTACTAATATTGGCAGCGCCTCAAACTACCAACTGTATCCTCCTGTATCTGCCTTGAAGCTGAGGAAATTAAACTTGTAAAGTCCTTAAAGGTGTGCCATGTAGACAAACTAAATAAACATTTTTATGACTGAATAAACAAACTGACCGTAAAGGACAACAATTTCATACTGTTTATATTTGGCGTACCCTGCCACCTTTCTAGCTTCAAACAGTGTTCTGGGGACCTTTATTTTCACTTGTTTATTCAGTTAGGAAAACAAATGTTTGTATTACCTCATTAATATTAACATAATTTCAGTCAACATTTTAGTTGTTAAGCAGACAGATCCTTATTAAAGATTCAAAGGAGTATGTACAAAATCCTGGGAAAAATTAGCCCAGTGTTTGCTGGCGATATTGTATTCAAAAAGCAATTTATTGAAAAGACTATTTACATCAGAACCAAAATCACAGTCAATGGTGACCATAGAATACAATGACAATATTGCTCCCATCACCAACATTTAACAGCTCTCACATCCACCAGGCGTCCTTCTTCTTACCCACTGCAGGGCCGTGTGGAGCTTGACAGGGCCACTGCAAAACATAATTATTCTACTATATTTGAATCGACTGCCACATTTGTATGTGTGTGGGGGGGGGGGGGGCGTATAATTGCAAGTATTAACACTTACACTGCTGCATAATCAATCAAAACTACAGAGTCTGCTATCTCAGTGGGTAACCAGTGTGATGTAGGGAGTGGACGATGTGTAGATCCTGCCAAGCCTTCATAAACACTGAAGTAGGAACCTGAACAAATGCTGCCACACTGCATCATACAATGATTAAATCCATTCATTCATATATCATCATACATTTTACCCATTCAATCCTGATGGGACACAATCATCCCTTTGTACCGAATTATCCCATGTAATCGTTAAATAGACGATCCCCGTCCCTCTGTCCATCCATTAAGTCACTATCCCTTTTTCCAACAATGACAGTTCAATAATGAGCTCCTGTCAAATCAACGTAAAGGCCCCTGTTGCTCCTCCCATTGACCCTATGGGAGGTGTGTGTGTGTTCGTGGTGTGTTGTTTATGTTTGAAAGCAAGAGAGGAGAATGAGGATTGTCCATGTGTGCTATGAGGAAATGTGTAATTAATGTTGTGTGTCTGAGTGTATGCATATTCCAGGTCTAGTCCATCTTCAGGCTCCGGTATATATAGCGAATAAACGCCAGGGAGGCCCAGAAAGAGACGCTGCCCAGCATCAGCGTGAACACCATCGCCGTGAGCAGAGAGTAGCCAAAGAACTCCGTGCTCTGCACCAGGCCGCTCATGGAGGACCGGTTCCGGTAGTAGAAAACAGAGTAAACGAAGATGAAGAGGCCTGTGGAGCCCGTGCTGAGCACGCTTCGCCACCACCACCTGTAGTCCTCACCAGACAGCAGGAAGTAGGTGAGGGCCACAGAAATGCAGGCACCCACTGAGAGAAGGATGGCGAAGACGCACAGCAGGATGCCGTAGAGGGTGTAGTGCTCTCTGCCCCACACGGTGGCAAAGATGTAGTAGAGCTCCACTGATATGGCACTGAGAGAGCAAATTGAAAGAAAGGGGAGACATGAGTGATTGTTGTAGCAATCCTACTTGACATAAAGTAAAAACTTCTGCTGGGATACCCTCTTAGTTTCTACCAAAAAGTCTAATTTCACAGAGAAACCACTAACTGTAGCCCTGTATCCTCCTGTGTCACAGCTAGATTCAGCTCACCTGAATGGCAGGAAGCCGCCGATGGCCATGTGCACAGCTGTGTGTTTGTACCACGGCTGTGTGGGGATCTGCCGGGCGATGTTGCGAGTGCGGCAGGGCGCCTGGAAGCTACCGGCTCGGTTCTTTCCCACGATGCCGCCGATGACGGTGAGAGGGAATCCCACCAGCACCCAGGCACCCAGCAGGAGGAGCACAGTGGTGGCCGGCAGTGCCTGGGTGGAGCCGCTCCACCAGTGGATGGAGTTCACCACGCTCCATGTGAGGAACAGAGGAGCTGTGAATAAAGGACAGCGATTGTCTTTGAGGTCAGATAATTCATTGAAAAATTCTGCCTCAGATTACTGCTAAAGATGGACCTATGATACTAGTGTTTATAATGATGAAAATATAATGACATAAGGCTGCTTAATTACTTAAGAAGACCAGGAAGTTTTATGTGCCAGAAGGCATATTTTGTTTTACACAACTCCCTGAACCTAACAAAGTACTGCTGCAAGTGTGAACGATGGAATACATTATAGATACATGAATAAATCATCAACTGAACAGACTGGCATTGTTACCTCGTACATGACAGTAATGGAAGCTGAAGTAATAGTGCTCTTTACCCTGCTCTAAGAACAAACATGTGTAGTGATCCCAGACCCTTCTCGTCCTTCTAGACCTACCGGAGAAGAGCGACGAAGTGAGGATGATGTTCCACACCCAGCGCTGGCCGTTAATCTGCGTGTAGAAGCTGCAGGACACGTAGCCTGACACGCAGCTGGTCAGAGCGTACAGGACGATAGCCGCAGAGTTGATGGCACCGTGGCGGTGCACGTTAAACATTCCCAGCAACGCCATGAGGATGATAGCTACCATGAAGAAGAGACATCAGAGTAATGAGACTCCTCCATCTGAGCTCTGTGTCTATACACAGGTTACTAGTTGTTGTGTCACTCCGAGTTTCAGTACAAAGATGGCTGCTACGGGTCGGTGCTGCTCAGAAAACAAGTCTGCTCAATTTTCAAACAGAAGAATAGTAAAAGTACAGTATAGTCAATTATACTTGGTGAATTTGAGATGAACACTCACCCGTTGCGAGGGTAAGGAACTGAGCCCCCACTCCCAGCACAGCACACAGCAAGCTTTTGTAAGGGGGAAACCTGAAGACGTCGGTGTGTATGATCTTCCAGCCGTTGTCTCCCTGGTCCAGATCATCACAGCCGCCCTCCTCCTCCACATTGTACCTAAAGGCGAGGGAAAATGGCTTTCAACCAGGATGTTATGATGTAGCAGATGAGGGAATTGTTGTAATTTGTCACAAGAAAAGAGTGCACAAAGAAACGATAACAGTCCAAAAACATCTGATCATGTACAACAAAGGATATAGAAAATGTTTTATCTTTAAAGGCACATTAGTTCAGACCTTTTAAACTGAAGCAAGGAAAAAATTTAGTATATATGAACTGAATGCACCTAGTATAAATAGACATTGCAATTAGGGCTTTTTCACTTTTGATCAATCAATTTACTTTCTTTGCTACTATTCAATTGATTGTTTAGTCTATAATTTGTTAAAACATGGTGAAAACTGTCACATTAAAAAATGTAATTTAATCAAAATCAAATTAAAATGATATAAAACTGAGAAAAGCAGCAAATCCTAACATTAAGAAGCTGGATGCAGCAGATGACTGGCACTTCTGTTGTCATAAATGCCAACAACAATTGCCAGGTTTTCTGTAGATTTATTCTCTGTTGGCTGGCTAATCTCGCATTACATTGTCAAACAAATAAAAGTTCTAAGAGCCACATTTAAGATATTTTACAACCTTGACAACCTGTTTTTATCTCTAAGACTTATTTATTACCCAGAAGGCTGCTGGTAGGTACGATTTACAGATAACAAGATGGATGACGTATCTCCACTTTCTCCCACTATACAAAAATGAAGCCAACATATCCTGGATATGGGTGCTGCCACACTGCGCTGGTGATGTAATTTGGAGCCAGAGTCTGCACTGAAGTAACTGGCTGGTGGAGTCAGACGTATCAAGTTCCGTCCCCTACAGCCTGGTGAGTGAGTCAATCATGATGCCTCACCCCGTTTATAGCATCAAATATCTGATTAAAACCAAACTTTTCAGAAAAAAATTAGCACTTAAACAGACATCAGCGTGATAAAAATGACAAATGTATTTGACGTGTACTTTGAGTTATTAGTTTTTAGTTTTCACAGTTTCCAATTCACTGGCCCAGAAAAAAAACAAACATTTGAGCTTCTTCGCTGACCAACCTTGCAAAGTCATTTTTAAGGACCCGCATGAGGATGATGATGACGAAGCCCAACAGCAGCACCACCAGCACCAGTGAGTTGATGATGGACAGCCAGTGGATCTCCAGTGTTTTGGGGAAGAACGAGTAGTCTCTGAGGCGCTCGGCTCTCCTGGCGTGAGTCAGGGAGGACTCGAACCAGCGCACGCTGTAGGTGTGAGTGACTGTCAGGCTGCCCCCACCCACCCCGACTCCGCCCACCGCTGCACCCGCCCCTTCCTCCAGGGGAACGGGTTTGACGTCTTTCACCGAGACATTGGCGAAAATCACCGAGTCGCCGTTGTACTCGATGTTGAAGTCTAGGTGAGTCCACAAACCCACCTGTTGGAGGCGACAGAGGGCGGCAAGGACAGATACAAAAACGGAACAAAAAAGAAAGAGGAGGAGGTCAGAAAGGACAAGAAAGACAGTGTGGTTCCGCTAAAACAGGAACTTTGCATAAAGATAAAATCTTTAAGAAACTTACAGTCTTTCTCTGTTTCTATGTATCTCTGTCTCCCTCACACAATCCAATCTGCTCAACGTATCCGACAAACCCTCAGGAGCACAAGAGGTTTACCTTGTGGCTGTGGGGCAGGAAGCCGCTCTCCTCTATGTATCCCACAAACCCCCAGATTGGTATGTCATCCAGGACGAATTCAAAGTAGAACAGCTCCTCGATGGCTTCACGAAGCTCATCCACCTGTCACACAAAATATGTCCACAATTACCTGTACATCTCATGTGTTGGTGCAATATATAAGAATTTTCTCTTAAACATGAAAAAATTCAATCAAATAACCAACAGACAGTGAATAAATAATATTTCTGACATAAATGTGTTATGTTTCAGAACTATCTACTGAAGTTAATTTGCTAACCAGCTAGCCTCAGCTTGTCCCGTCTCGTAATACCACCGTGATCTCTAGCTAACGGCAGTTAGCAGTTAGCCGGTGATATGCTGACCCCTGTTTGTTTGAAGTGACTTTGCTTTGACTAGTCGCCAATTTTCACATGTTGCACCTTTAAGGACAACAGCTTGTGATATTTTGGTTTCGTATCTTTAAATTTGGGAAGGTCGTCGGCACACTTTAGGAACTTTAAATATTCATATACACGTTTCAGTTTCATTATTTTTTGAGCAAGAGGGAAAATTTGCATTTTAATTCCATCAAGCAAACTATTTATCTTAAACTAAAATAGACTGGCATATTCAAGATTGCAATTAGTGTAGTAATTATCACTTGCAGGATTAAATTGAAAAAAATCGAGCAAACAGTTGAAATCACCTTTGAGCCTTGTGTAATGAAACCCACCCCACGATGTGAGGAGAATACAAAGAAACACGTTCCATCTTTCCTGTGTCATTTAATACCTGTTTCTCAGAAAGCGTGAGCTGGCAGAGAGTTTTCTTCTCCATGTTCTCTCTGAAGCGGATGTGATACAACGACTCGGCCATCCTGTCACCGTCCAACACCTCTCCCAGACTCAAGGACTTGTGATGCACCTGAAGGAGAAGGCGTTACAATATCAGTAACGGTGTGTTAAAAAAAACAAGCAGCACAGAGTATTATTCAGTCATAATTCTGGGAACAAAGCAGCACACACAGCCATGAGGTTGTGAATAGCAGGCAAACACAGCTAGCTATAATCACACTCCATCACTGCATGCCTGTTGTTTAAAGGTACCATATCCTATAAAGCTACTGGTGTAAGTGTGGTTCTCGCTGCCACCAACGTAATCACATTTCCAATAATGGCTTTTCTTTATAGCCATGAGTCAGGAATTAAAGCTTAAATAAAGGGACAAAACTTAGCTTTCACTGGCAGGTGTAATCTCACATCAGCAAAACAGGGACATTTTTATTGCCAAGTATCACCCATTTTTCAAAATTTTTCATGTTCCTTTTCAATTCTGAATTCATTAAAATGTGTTGTTAGATTCTGTGACAATCCAGCCAAGTCCTCTTCCCTTAAGTCCTAAATAAACCTCTCTGAATGCTTCGACCTGCTCACGTGGTTATACATGGACACAGGATAAAATGCCAACTGAGAGCCCTTCATACGACCATTTTTTAAAATGAGCTTATGTGAAGACTTTAAAAATGTATTGCCCGATGATGATACGTTACATTTCAGATAAAGGCAACTTTTACAAGAAATGTTGAGACTTATGTGTTATCCTTATATTAGCATGACAAAATGATCTCCAGTTCCCTCTGTGAAATACAGCAGCCCATTAACACACAGCGAAACCGAACAAAGACTGACCTTCTCCGGCCTGCAAACAGGCAGGGTGTAGTAGTGATACGTCTCCTGGGGGTTATGATAAGGGCCTACTTTGTTGACATAGAGAGTCACGTTGTCCCCCTGCTTGTAGCCCACCGTCCAGCCTGAGAACAAGCACAGGATCAAGACGCAGTGCAGGCCCATCGTCCTCTGGCAGCCACCTGGCAGGTGTCCTATTCCACACTGCATAACCCCTGTGGGTGAGACAGACAGTTCATCGGATCAAGAGAGACAGGTTTGATTTAAACTGGACTGGTCTGTCCTGACGCTTACAGCCTGCCTCTCATTTCAAGCCAGGAAATGAGCTGATGTCCGTGTCATTTAGACTAGAAATGTGATGATTTATATGTCGAGAGAAAAAAAAAAGAGAATGGAGAATTTTATGCATAGTCATTCCCTCAACAAACACAGCAGAAAACACTCACTCACACTAACACAGAACTGCGAGACGACTGTGTGACCAACATGAATTACAATGTATTACATCACTTCTATCAGCCCTTTTTGGGGGCTTTTTGAGCTCTGTCAATTTTTATTTGTCTGCTCTGAGTTTGTCAGAATGACATGATGTGCACATCTTGCCCACAGATGTTATTCTTTGAGTCTTTTCTTTTTATTATTACACTACATCTGCCCGTCTTGAATTCCTGACTATGACTTCGCTTTTCAAAATTAACTGGAAACATATTTTGTGCACTGTGTGCTATACTTGCATCCTAATATGCTAATGCTAATATGCATTAAGATCGGGACAGGAAGGCTCTCCAGCAGCTGATTAAAACCACTCACCATCAATACCCATCTACCAGGCCTCAGCGATAAAGTCGAGGTGAGATGTCTCTGGGAAGGACACTAAAACACGACACCCATCAACCTTGTGCTGTAAGATGATAATACAGGAATATTTTATCTTGTATTTTGAAATTGTGAAATTATGATATTGCACACAATAACGCATTCTGTAACAGCAATATCCTGTGCAATATGACTATATTTGTGGTAATGGTCATTTTCGTGTCACAATTTTTATTTTCAAGGCAGATAAAACTATTCAAATCATGATGATGTGACATTTGTTGAGGTCTGATCCAGCACTGATAGCTTCTATCAGCTACACTGCTCAAATGTCCCAGCAGTGTAGATCGTGTGAGTTGACTGTATGTTGCAGTTTTAGGAGGGGTGGGAATCACAAAGTAACTCACGATACAATATGATTCACGATACGTTGCACACAATAACGATACATTTTCAAGTCAATCATCAGACATCACTGAAAGAAACAGATACCCCTAAAAAATATATGTTATTTATTCACTCCATTGTGGTGTCAGTTTAACAGAATTTGACATGAACTCAGATATATGTATTAAAAGGTGCATAGTCTTAGCTCCCTTCCTCACTCACACTGACTGCAACCTGTTCATGTCCATATGTGCCTTTATTCCAATGTATAACATCCATACACTGGGAAAAAACTAAACCTGCCAGAAAGCAGAAACAGCAGCCATGGCTTACTAAATTATTTTCAATCTGTGTAATTAAGTTTACAGCTGTTTACACCACAAGAAGTTAAGAAGTAGTGGATCTAGTGATGCGATATCTGGTGCCAGTGTATCGATAAATGTATCACAAGAGGAAGTCATGCAGTACTATACATATGGTATATGAGCTTTTGGATATTATGTCCCACCCCTAGTTCTCAATCAGTTAAAACTTAGTGTTCTATTCTGTGTTGTGCATCGCCGTGTTGATTGTCAGCTTCACCCTTGGAGAAAAGCCCGAATGCTGTGGTGACAGCAGATATCAGTTTTAGACAGACCAACCCTGAAGGAAAGTGTATGTGCTTGATAAACAGTGAGCATATGTTTAACTCACTGAACTATGGATTTAGCTGGTTTATGGAGGGGCTGGTCTTAAGAAACTTCAGTTGTCCATAATCTCCTGTCAAACTGTCTCCTGTCAAGTCTCCTCAGAACATCACAGCTGCAGGTGTGGACCTTCTGAACTTTTTAGTGCCAAGACAGCATATGTTTCTTTTTTTTTTTTCATAAACTCACCATGTATGTGTTTAACAGATGGGAGCCAACGTAGGAATGCTTTAATAAACGCTTTGTAACGTCTAGTAATAGCTGAAATAGACATTTTGAAGCAAAGTCAGGTATCAAAGTGCCATGAAACGCAGGACACATCCCATTTATCTTACAGATAGTGTGTAAAGAAACGTAACTATAACAAGGGGCCTCTGTATGATTCTTGCAAAATAATCTACATCATCTTCATGATCTGTGTTTTATTCCAAAGGGCCACATTGCGATGACAGCAAATTACTACAGACAAGAAGTTGGCAAAATCTGACATACCAGTCTCACTCGCTGCTGTGTCACTTCAGTCCCGATGCTGCAGATCCAACAAAACCTGTCTGTCCGCCGGATTCCACGGACTTCAGGCCCTGGCAGTCTCCTCTCCGCTCCGGTATGCGCCGAGACTGGATCCTCAATGTAAAGATTTACAGCTAAACATCGTGGAAACCCTCGACGCAATGTCACAACGTATTATGCATTCATTGCGTTCATATCCGGGTACACCAAGTACTTTCATTGACACATGAGACAGTGTATAAGAGGGGATCCGACTCCACGTCACCTTAAAAAATAAAAATAACGACGACTCGTTTGAGTTTTCCGGAGTGGGCGGAGATAGTAAAGCCCAAAGGCTCGGACGTTTTTCACAGTCAGTAATACACCTCCCACTCACGAGACATTTGGTGTTGAAGTGGTTTGTTTTCGTGCTTTAACGCCGCCGAAAACCGACATTTAGTCCGTTTTAGCTCCAGCCTGAGCGACACTATTATTTTGCTTCACTGACCGGATTTCCTTCAACCTCAACGAACCAATCGAATGCCCTCCCAGTACTTCCTGGATAGCACCCAGACCAGTGTAATCATTCCTGCACTATGGATTCGCTGCTCTACAGCGTTTTTCACGATGCCGCGCTCGATAGATTGATAGATAATGTCTGCCATTTGATTTCCCGCGAAAGAGACGCAATTCCTCGCGCCCGAGACACCGGGACAAGTGTGCAAACTCGAGTGGAGCAGCCGCCCGGTGAGTCCGTTGTAAACAATAAAACCGTTTAACCTAATTCTGTATATTAAATATAGTGGTGACACCTTCTGCTATCCGCTAATAGCATGTGCATTGGGAATACATGTGACGTTCTTTATGTGTTTAGCTCACACGCTAGCTGCACGTCTGCAGCCCTGCCGATAGTTAGCTCTCTGCGGCAGTTAGCTTCTTGCCTGGACACGTTCTGTCACTGCATCCCGGATTTCTTTCAAGAAACTGCCAATTTAACGTAGACACCATTTCACTGAAAATCCAGAGTCACGGAACACCGCTAAAGTAATGTGTTGACTGTGATCACATTCTTGTCTTTAATTCGGCGTGCATCAGACAAGGCATCGCACAATATAAACAAAAGATAAACATTTGAAAGCGAGTGGTGTACGTTATTGCTCCAGAGAACGTGTATCCAGCATGGGTGTGTACGTCAGTAGAACTAACAAACCTTTTTTTTTTTTAATTGTTTTTCAGACTTCAGTGTTTTTAGTTTGAGCTTCAGCCCAACACAATGGGAATACACGGACTTGCCAAGCTGATTGCTGACCATGCCCCTGGTGCCATCAAAGAGCAGGACATCAAGAACTATTTCGGTAACCACAACGGGTCCCTTTCCCTTTTATATCTAGGGTTAGGATTAAGAGGTCTGCATTAGAATTAAATGTGAGATTTCCCCTGCATGAATTGGATCAATGCTGTGTGTCAACAAAGATTGAAGATATATCAACATAAAGGGTTATCATTTCAAAATTGACATCCATAATAGATTTATGTAAGGATTAATTGACCCCAGGTCCAAAATGTAGATCCCCAGTAAGTTGTCATTGTGGTATAGTAATAGTTTCAAATTGAGGGTTCAAAACTATTTATTAGTTTACGATTTTAAATTAACTATTTTCAAGCACATTTTCAAATGGACTAATCTAATTCACTTTACTTACTTTGCCTGATAAATAAGTAATTTAAAATCTCACATAAAACCAGTTTATAGGTAGGACATTTTTTACATTTAATGCTATCGTGTTGCTGATGTTGTGAACATGCTAAATAATCTACTAACTGCTTTTTGTGGCTTTTACAGGCAGGAAAATTGCTATAGATGCCTCAATGTGTATCTATCAGTTCCTGATTGCTGTGCGACAGGACGGGAACGTTCTCCAGAATGAGGATGGAGAGACGACAAGGTACAGCCTCCAAAATACAGACACTTAGACGTTCAGAGAAGGAGCCATAAAGGAGACATGTTACAGTTACAGTACTGTAGTTCTTGGATGGACCATAGATTCATTTTGGATCAAGGCTGAACTTTTTTTTTCTCAACTGCTTGCTCTCTTTCTCAGCCACCTGATGGGAATGTTCTACCGGACGATCCGCATGCTGGAACACGGCATCAAACCGGTGTATGTGTTTGATGGCAAGCCGCCACAGCTCAAATCAGCAGAGGTTTGTATGGGCTCTGATTTCCACAGGTGCTATTTTCCCTGATAGTCAGATTGGATTAGATTGATATTTATTGCTGTGAAGTATTGCTTTTGTTTACACGTAACCGTGGACGTGTTAATCATAATTATGTGTACATCGGCCGAGTTTCTGAAAGTGGCGCAATTGACTATGGTTGTAGGTCTGTATAATCTGTTGTTTGATTCATCAGCAAAAGCAAAAACATTTTCAAACTTATTTACAGACTTACCTTGGCTCTCACGTTCCTTTTTAACATACTGAATTATTTTTTGTGTTTGTAACTTACATGATTTGTATCTTCTTTCTCACACGGTGTCTTTGCTCCTATCTTCACCCCCAGCTGGAGAAGAGAGGGGAGAGGAGGGCAGAAGCTGAGAAGATGTTGGCTCAAGCCCAGGAAATGGGTAATGTTCATGCTTTCTGCAATTCATTTGGCAATGGTCATGACTGATGCCAGTCTGGATTTGTTGGCTGTGTTTTATGCAGTCCCTGACACTCTTAATGAGGGCAAACAAATTATATTTTTTCTACATATCAAAATTAGTGTTTTACTTGCACATTAGCCAGCATGTAATCCAGTGGGATCAGTCTTTATTTTTTTTACAATAAAATGTATTTACATGTGAATGATGGATAAAATGTTAGACTTTGGTTATGTATTAAAATATCTGCAATTTGTGTTTCTCAAAACAGGCGAACAAGAGAATATTGACAAATTCACCAAGCGTCTAGTAAAAGTCACTAAGCAGCATAATGATGATTGCAAGAAGCTGCTGACTCTGATGGGAGTGCCTTACATTGAGGTGAGATCAGCTCTCCCTTTGATACAACTCTTGCTGGCTTTCCACATTTATATTAACAGTGAACTTGCCAACCTGCTTTAAGGAATCTCTTGTACATGTTTATCATTACGTTGATAGTCTCATGTTTATTGTCAGAATGGGCTTTAAGGGGCATATGAAACAAATGGTGAACATTCTGCCATAAGGTATGGAAATGTATGTGAATTGTGATTCACAAAAGGTTTTAAAAATAAATTTTTGGAGAAGTTAAAATGCAGAGAAATGTTTGCTTCTCCACTGCCTGGTAACAAAAGTGTTTTTTCTCCCAAGTCAAGTGAACTCTATTGCACCAGGACAGCTGTGTGTGAATAACTCTGAAATGTCATATTGGATGTGTTTTTGTGTTGTAGGCTCCATGTGAGGCGGAGGCCAGCTGTGCTGCTCTGGTTAAAGCAGGGAAGGTGTTTGCCACAGCGACAGAGGACATGGATGGGTTGACCTTTGGGACAAATGTCCTGCTCAGACACCTGACTGCCAGTGAAGCAAAGTAATCTTACACCTGCGTCCCATTGTTACTGTGTCATTGGTTTCCACTGTTGCATAAATATTCAAAGTACAGAGATGACTTGATGTCGTCCTACATTTTGTTTCTGGTGTAACTTTTGATTTCTTTTATTTCTATAGTTGATATAACTATCCTTAATTGTTTTGGCAGCAGCATTGGACAAAATACTTATCACAGTTCACATCTTATTTTAATGATGGCAGTGTTGTTTGGTTGTTTTACCAGCTCAGGGAGGATTTGATAACCATCAAGGTAATTTTTTTTCTTGTTTTAGGAAACTACCTATCCAAGAGTTCCACTTCAGTCGAATGCTGCAAGATATCGGCCTGACCAATGAACAGGTACAATTTGTTCTCTTAAAGGTGCACCACATTACACGATCAGGAGCACCATTATCTATGTGGTCAAATTCTAGAATCACTTTTATCGTGCTGATCACTCTCTCTGTAAACATTCAGCAGTATATATATATACTGTAAGCATTCATCATAGAAATGTCACAAAATTTCATTCGAACTGTGTGCTGTGGAACCATAAACACAGTTGGACTAGGTACATTGTGTGAATTGTATTGTGGTCTTTTCTTGCATTAACTTTCTCCTCTCTGTTGTCCACCCTAGTTCATAGACCTGTGTATTCTGCTGGGCTGTGACTACTGCGGCACCATCAAGGGGATTGGCCCAAAGAGAGCCATCGACCTGATCAAACAGCACAGCTGCATTGAGGAGATCCTTGATAACATTGACCCCAGCGTAAGTTGATGTCTGCTGCAATTAAAAAGTTCAGCCATAAGTGGGGTCTGGTCCTGATTCTTTGTGTGCCTTTTGCTGGTCTTCCTGCAGAAGCACCCTGCTCCAGAGGACTGGCTGTACAAAGAGGCCAGGGGTTTGTTCTTGAAGCCAGAAGTGGTGGATTGCTCCACAGTAGAGTTGAAGTGGAGCGAGCCGGATGAGGACGCGCTGATCAAGTTCATGTGTGATGAGAAACAATTCAGGTGAACCATCAGCAGCCTCTCTTCAGCACTGTACTGCATGTAGAAGTCATCCTTACTTGCATTGATGGTAGACGACGACATAGTTGTCGTGATTGTATGAACAGAACAGCTCGTTATACGACATCTGACCACTAGGTGGCACTGTTGCTCATGTAAAAGCAGAGTTAATGGTTCTGGCATGTCTTGAGCTTAAAACCTTTTTATATTTAATGAGTTTTTAGCTCACATGCCGGGGTTCTTTACAGTGAACCCTTTCTAACACCTGTCATACAATCACGTTTCTCTTAAAGATCTACTTCAGTCACTTCTTCTTCTTGCACTTCTGTCTTATAAAGGCTGTTTTTAAGAGCTTGTTTTTGTTGCTAATAAAAAAAAATGGAAAGTTCAGCTGGAAAATAACATCATGCATAGGATTCCATTTTATTGATTGATTGATTGTTTTGGCTATATGTGTGCAGTGAGGACAGGATGCGCAACGGCTGTAAGAAGATTTTAAAGAGCCGTCAGGGCAGCACTCAGGGACGACTGGACTCTTTCTTCACTGTCACTGGATCCCTGTCCTCCAAGCGAAAGGTACATATACATGTACAACATCCGTCTGTTTCTAAAATGATTGTACTTAATCTATAATTAATTTAACCACCTACAGTAGCATGTGTGAATCTTGATCTAGCCATTTTAATAACCATAAAGAGTAAGAGTGGTTCTGTAGACTGCTTTTTTTATACCAGAGTAAATTATGAATTTTCCCAGTCCATGCGTTTTTCTTTTCTTCAGTTGAGTTATCGTGTTATAGTAAATGTCTGACTCATTTGTTCCATTGATTTTGTCTCACTTAGGAACCGGAGATTAAAGGATCAGCAAAAAAGAAGCAGAAGACTGGAGCCACACCGGGCAAATTTAAGAAGGGGAAATAGACTGAACATCGGGCTCCTTTGATTCCCTTGGGAAGCGATTATTTTTATGAATAACATCTATTAAATAGAATACAAAAAAGCTCCAGGTGAGGCAAGAAAAAGCTGTTACATAATCAGAGGTTGTTTTTGATGATTAGTTCAGCTGAAAAACTGTATGTTTGTGACCAAACATGATTTTGTTGATGTAAAACAAATGAATAAAAGTATTGAAGTCTTTTGTAGAGAAATGTGTGATTCTCTTATTTTTTTGTGTCCTTGTTTGGATACAGCATAATATTAGTTTTTTTTAAACATTTTTTGGTCTTTTGGCTTTTATTGATAGAACAGCTGAAGACGTGACAGGAAAAAGGTTGAGGGGGGGGGAGTGATAGGCAGCAACGGGCCCCAGGTCCAGACTCTAACCCGGGTCTGCTGCAGCGAGGTCAAAGCCTCTGTACATAGGTCACCAGCGCCCCAATACAGCATAATTAAATTCTTTGTTTGCAGAGCAGAGAACATGGCACCATGTTTTTTCCACATTGCATTCTGTTTTATATTTGAGGTATTAATACAGTGCATACAGTTTAAGTCCCAATACATGTAGTGACAGTGGCAAACATTACTATAAAAACTATTGTGGAAAGAATCACATAAATCGTCAAGCTGAGGAGTCCAGTGAATCAGCAGTGTGATGCCATTTCCTCAAGAAGACATTTGGTTGACATGTCACTGATGGAGTTTCATGTTTCATGTCTCTAAATGAGATCAAGTATGAATTTTAAAAACTGGTTTATTTCTGTGGCTGATTGACAGGAGATGAAGAGAAGTGGTGGAGGGTAATGCCACAAGGCACTGAGTACATTTGTAGTCCACGGGCTTAATTGGTTTATTGATGGGCAGGGTTCTCATAGTAATAGTCAATCTACAGCTTTCTGCAACTAAATGTATTAATTGTGTGTATATGACACACATTTCAGAGTCATTTCGAGTAGTCACTTTTGTCACTGATTTGAAAAGGCCCAGTCAAAATGCTACTTGATGCTGCTGCACTAAACATTAAGAAACACATTTTTATGAATATTCTTTTACTGTGAAGAATTTGTCTATCATTTAACCTAAAAGAGACATTTTGATTTCAAATAGTGACTATCCATTTTCAGTGAAGGGCTTTATGTGTATTGTCTCAATCAAATTAATTGGAGGATTGATCAACCTGACAGAACATGACGTTGACAGTCTTATTTTTATCAGGTGAGTTGCCCATGTGTTGTGTTATATGGAAAATATTTTTTTTTTAAAATTTCCCTGTGATAGCTCATCTCTTAACAGAACAGCCGGTGATGAATGAATAAGTGGAAGTTACACATACAGAGAGTGAATGTAGGTGTGTCACTTAAAAGACAAACTGAGCAATACAAGAGCTTGTGAAAGTGGACAACGCATTTGTTTACATAGTGACATAGTGTACATGGTGATGGGATACCGAGTGCTGTAGCTTGAGATAAAGCATTGTAATGACCCCTTAAAACCAAGAACCATCAGAACACTCTAGAGATTAAATACACCAATCCCTCAATCCAGCAGATCAAATTTTACCATCTTTTTCCTGCTGCCATAAACAGCAATTTCCCCTCAGCTGTTCTGAAAAATACAATGCAATTTGAAGCTGAAGGGTTAATTTTAAGACAAACAGCAGGACTACATGATGTAGATTTGTACATCCTGTGACTTAATGCCTCTTTAAAATTTTCCTTCTACCTGTGGTGCTATTTATCCATCCTGGTTGTTTTGCTATAACTTGGCAAGAGGTGGAGATCCCTGCTGTAGAGATATAAGAAGGTTCGAACGCCTGTAACTTAAACAACTATTTCCCTTTTGTGCTTTGTAATACCCTAAAGTCACTGATTGAAATATCACAAACAGCATTTTACTATAAAACTCATTTCAGGATGATGCTCAAAACTTTTTTTTCGTTTTATGATCTCAAATGTATCCTCCCTTGTAACAACAACAGAGGGGTACCACAGGGTTCTATTGTTGGTCCATTAGTTCTCACAATCTATGTCAGATCAGGTCAACACAAGGTAATTTCCCACCCTCTCTGTGTCACAATACTTTTGGAGGTGGGTCTTTCTAGATTGATGAAATTCTGTGAATGCAGCATGTTGAAAGACTTCCTGCACTTTGTATCATAAAAACAATTGATTGCAAAGAGTTAGAAAACGTGAACATCTTAAACTAAATATTTTCTCATTATTCAACAAATGTCTCACATATGCCAAATCTTCTGGACTCTCCCAGGGACCATTGTCTGGACATCAGTCCCACTGATCCAGTGTCAGTCAGCAGTGTGGTGGACCTGACCTGCTCCTGCAGAGGAAACCTTCCATTTTTCCATTGTTTGAAGTTTATGATCAGTGATGGCAGAATGACCTCAAGTCTCAGGAGCGGGGGAAATAATTAAATGCCAAAGTGTCTGCAACATTAGCATTGACAGTAGACTAAAGTATAGACAACCTTTGTCACCAGGATGCTCTTTCAACAAGCAGACAATTTCTCTAAAGGGCCTCTTGGCAAATGGACATGTGCCTAGTTAGCTGGGTCGGGCTCCACTCCAATGTGACAATCTGACAAGTCTATAATAATAATTGGACTTTTAATCCCGTAATTTGACTTTTAATTTCACAATGTGATTTTTTAATCTCATCATTTCAAAAATGTTTTCATCATTGTCTGGTTTTCAGCTTCTTCTTTTTTTTTTCTAACTGGTGGAAACGGGCTTCCATATGATGCGACAGGGGCGTCCAAAAGCTTCTCTCCCTCTTTCTCTCTTGTTTATGATTCATTATAAATATTCATTATATTATAGGAAGATTATAACTGGAGTTGTTGTAGAAACACCTGCTGCTTACACATCAATCCCACAGTTTACATCTATCAATTCAAATAAACTTTATTGGCATTAATTAAATAACACTATTAACACATTTAAATGACATATTATTGAATGACGACATTTTACAGTAGAAACTAAATATATTATTTTGCTGCACAGAACCTGTATGATCACACGGACGCACGCACGCGCGTCACTGAGGGCCATGGCAACAGAACGTTGACCAAAGCTATAAAAGCTGCAGGCTTCATTTATTTCTCGTTCGCACATTAAACTTTGACAAGTTGACCTACTGCGGATTTATTGTTGGAAAGTTGCAATCTGGGAAACCCGATCGACTGGAAAACTTCTACTCAACAAAACATTTTGGATTATACCTGTTCACCTGGAAGACTTCATCTCAGACAAACCTTTTTTGGATTAAATCTGATCACTTGAAGACTTCCACAAACCTCTTCTGGATTTAACCTGATCGCCTGTAAGGCTTCATCTCAGACAAACCTTTCGGATCATACCTGACCACCTGTAAGATTCTTTGCAAGCAAATCTTTTGGATTACTTTGCTCGAGGACAACTACTGCCAGAAGTAGACCATCGCTAACTGCTGGAGAAGTGGCCTCTGGTTGACCCCCTGGGGCGAGGCAGCTGCTGTCCCGAGTCTCTGCAGGTAGGACATCTTTTATTATTTCACCAAATGTATTTATTCATCTTCTTAAACGTGTAGAAGTGGGTTTCGGTTGGCAATGTGCGTATTACTCTTGGTAAATGATTGAATTTACAAGTAGGCTGTTGATAGCATTTTAGCTAGCCTTTCATGGAAAGTCAGTTTTGGGTTATACTCAACATTTTCTCGGTGTAAAATGATTTTTAGAGGTTAAGAATGTGCTGAAAGTCCCGCGAAAGTTGAGGAATGTGTTCACGGTTGTGTAGTGGGCTTTAAAAACTGTTATTTTTGTTTGAGGCATTACATGTTTAGATATTTAAGGTCGAACATTTAGGGGGAAAGATGGCGACCGGGGCTTTTTTTGAAAAAACATGTTTGTCTCGTGCACCATGGAGACGATGGAACGTTATGAGATGAGAACGTGCAGGTGTAAACACACCAGGGCCGTCTACCTGTGTACAGCTGAGATAGCTGCTATAATTGTTTAACCTGAACTGAAACTTTGAAAGTGTAACCGGATATGTTGTCGGAGAGAGTTCAAGTTCACAGTTTTATATGTTTTTGAAGGCCTTCTCACTGCTGTGTTCAGTCAGCTCGTACTTGAGGTGTTGGTATTAAAAAGGTTGGGCAGAGATGACAGTGGCATCCTGCATCCATACCACCGTCTCCTCCATGACGCATGACTTGCGACTAATAAACATATTGGCTTTATCGTTTTCCCTGCCGTGAAGAACAGATTGTTGTGTGTGCTTATATTTGAGAAGTCGTCTTGTTGACTGCGTGCTTTTTAATGAAGGTACGACAGGTTAGGTGCGTAATGGCGCACGCTGTTCTGTGCACAGCAATATATATTTGGCAGATAGACAGTATATAAATAGGACAATGGGCAAATGATTGTGCTCTTGGAGGATAAGCCTACTTACGTTACTTGATAGACCTTTTTTTAATAAATAAACAACTGGTATTCAACTGGTACTTTTATGAGCTAATGACAGGTTTATGATGTAAAATCCTCATCTGTAATGTAGCTTGTATGGAGTATCTGAATGAACTATTTCTGTCCTTTCAGGGATTGTTGGAGACTCTTTACTTCGCCATTTCCAGGTTATTCCTTTTTTACTAGCTACTAGTAGTCTTTGTAGTAAATATCTGGCCGTTCTTTTTCTTCAGCTCAGTTGATACATTTCCCACATAAATTACAGTGACATTAAAGTGAAGACATGATCTCTGTTATTACATCTGTATCTCCCTTTCAGCCTCTGAAGACCCTGGTGTAGTTTAGACATTGTTTTTTGAGTTTATAAACTCGAATTAGGACATTTATCACTGCATTACCCTCCTCTGATATTTCAGGTTTTACCTGTTTTATATATAAATCTCTTATTTGTAGATACCTTAGAAATCATTAACATTTAGTGGAAATTCCCCTGATTTTGCTCAGACCTCAGACGATCAGATGATCACTGAAATGTGGAATATGAAATTAATACACGATTGTCTGTGTAAAGACCAGAAGCGTCAGTTTAACAAGTTTTGTGTCATCTAATCATTGAAGGGGTAGAAACCGCAGGATGGTAGCAAAATTATATATACTCAATATCTGAAACATTGTTATGGTCCTTCAAAGGGAATGAAAGTAACGTCTCATTTTTCTTGTTTTTACCTGTTTTGTTTCAGTATTCTGAGAGACAACATGGGATCCAGTGTATCCAAGGCGTCCACCTCATCTTCCGAGATGAACCCCCTCAAGCTCCCCAGCAGATATGAGGTCCTGGAAGTTCTGGGAGAGGGCTACTTCGGAAAGGTGTTGAAATGTTGGAAAAAGGACATCAAGCAGACTGTGGCTGTGAAGATACCTAAATGCTTCGAGAATGACACCGTCAATGAGGTGGGAGGTGTTGATGTTGATGTTCACGGTTGTAAAAAAAATTTTGTATAGTCAGAGGTGCAGTAAGCTATCTACAAACGTCACTTTATGAAGATATATTGATTATCTGTACACTAAGTTTTAAGCTCCGCATTATAAAGACTTAACACGTTAACACATTTACTGACTGTAAAAACTAATCATGTATAACTTGCCGTGTGTCTCCAGGTATCCATGCTGAGACGGTTCAAGCGCCTGAAACTCCACCAACACAACATCGTTGAGTTCATCGATTGCTTTCAGACCAGATATGGAAAGGCAATCGTGTTGGAGGTGTTGGATATCACCCTAGGCGACTACCTTGGAATGACAAGTTTTGCGCCTATGCTTCTGAGTGACATCAGAAGCGTCATCCAGCAGGTATGACCTCCATCAGCACGGCAGATGGAAAGCAAAGCACTGAGCACTCTGTCTGTTTTAGGCTTTGATACATCCGTACTGACCTTGTACTTTCAGATGGGGACAGCATTTGAGGCACTGAAGGGGATCGGGGTGATCCACGCTGACTTGCACCTCCACAACATCATGATGGAGAATCACCAAACACGACCCTTCAGAGTCAAGCTCATTGACTTTGGTGTTGCCATGTCCAGATCAGAAGCCAGCCAGGGCAAGCGCCTGCAACCGATGGCATTCAGGTAGGCTTCATTATATTTATTATTACACTTGAGTGAGTTAGAAGTTTAGCATTTATTGCTCCCTTCCCAAGTCTGACGGTGTAAACATCCTGTGTAATGTTTCTCCTCCACATTCAGGTCTCCAGAAATCATGTTGGGCTGTCCATTTTCTGAGGCCATTGACATGTGGTCCCTGGGCTGTCTGATGTTCATCATGATCTGCGGCAAACTACCGTTCAGTGGACGCTCCGAGTATGAAATTGTAAGTCACTTACTTTATTCAGACAGTTTGTCAGTCACTCATACTTGTGTGTCTTCACTCGTGCTTGTGGTTTTGCTCTAATTAGTGCTCCATGTACAATAGTGAGTCATCTATAGCTGGGACTTTAGATAACATAGGGAATGTGAAACCATCTTGGTGTTTTGTTCAAACAGATGAAAAAATGCTCTTAATTGACTTTCATGTGACAGAAGGAAGTAATCTGATGTTTAGTGGTTCCAATAACTTTGTACCTTAGCTACGATGGGAGGTGTTAGCATTAGCATGCTGTGAAAGGATGAGCTACCCTACTTTTCCTCTGATTGGCTGCCTCGTGCTTGAACCGAACCAACCGACAAGAACTGTCCATTCTGATATGGCGATTTATGACTTTGCCCTCCTGAGAACAATACTGATGTAATGCTGTGTTTAATCTCCAGCTGCGGAGCATCATTGATGTCCTGGGTCAGCCAGAAGACCTTGTTCTCAGTACTGGTCTAACCACAAAGAAGTACTTTAACTGGACTGAGTCCAACAGCTGGGAGCTCAAGGTACCACAGTGAACCTTCTCTGACCTTTAATCTTTTATCATTTTTTATTTCTTGTTAACATTTCCCAACATTTAACAGTCGATCATTCAGAATGATTCTGAGGATCATTGATACAAACACTTTGAACCTTCTTTCAGACATCTTTTGAGTACTTCAGATGTCACATCAGCAGTGTCAAGGACCACAAGCTCCAGTCTCTGGACGATCTCAAAAAAGTAAGTGTGAAGTAACTTTCTTTGTCACTATGACCGATTGTCTTCAATGATGGTGGAAATGACCGTTGTTTCCTCAACTAGATGCGTCTTGAGGAAAATAATGAAGCTGAGGCCGCAGAGCGAGAGCAGTGCATCGAGCTCCTGAAGGCCATGCTGAAGACGGGTGAGGATGAGAGGATCACCCCCCGTGAAGTCCTCACTCATCCATTTATCACCAAAGACTCCCCAAAGTAAGTGTGCGTGAGTCCTGTAGGTGGTGCTTTGTTAGTTAGTGATGATTTATCATTTGATCAGTGTCCTGTCGTGTTTCCGGGACATCAGTGTAACAGCGAGTATGTCTTTTTGTAGCAATGAGGCAGAGAAATTTGAGACGAGCCATCGTAAGATGATGAGACCAAAGGCGGCAGTCATGAGTAAAAGACGCCCTGCTTGTCCTACGACAGCGCCCCCCTCCACTCTGACTTCTTACAGTCCACCAGCAGGTGTGATCCTGGTTCGTCCTGCGACGGCTGATAACACACTGCTGCTGGAAGGTCAGGGGAGCGAAGTCAGGTGAGATGTCTTCCTCTAGTCATGACACTCATTTCTCAGATGAGAAAATGGTTCAGATCGGCAGAAATAATAGCAGAGACACGATTCTTGAAGATGTCATGACAATAACAGGATAACTGTGCGTGTTCAGTTGCAGGACTTCCATTGACAAGACCTCAGGATGTTCCGCCTTCACTTCCCCGTTCTCGAGCGAGGACTGCACACCATCTCCCATTTTTCTACCATCAGGTGTGATTCTGGTTTGGCCTGCGACAGCCCAGTGCACGATGCTGGGAGATCAGGAGAGTGCAGTCAGGTGAGATGATGAAAAATAGTATCAGAACCTTTTGCCTTTGTTTTTCACTCACTTCCATATCAAATCCACACGAAAGCTAGATCAAGATCTTTAGTTCAGGAGGTTTGGTCAGCAGGAGCCTCAGAAACAACAAAAATGAAAAGTTCCTTGTTGCAGCTTTGCGATGTGTTAACAATAACAGGAATGACAGTCTAACTAGCTTTTTTGTTGTGTTTCCAGTTTTCAGTCTGGCCTGTACGAGGCGTCAGTGTCCTTAGTGACCGACGTTGAAAGTGGCATGGAGTCATCAATATGTCAGGCCTCGGGCTCATGTGGTAAGTAACAGTCACCTCTACTTGTGTCTGAACTGTTGTGCATTTTGGAGTACGGCTGAAGTCTTTAATGTCCTTTTAGTTTCAGAACACATGGGGGCAAAGAAGGAGCCAGGGAAGAAGAAGACTTTCCTCCGACGTGTCTTCTCCTGGATGAGAAAGACGTTCGGGCCATGTGTTCCCTCTGTTGATGGTTCGGCCTGCGACAGCTGAGAACATGCTGCCGCTGGAAGGTGAAGGGGGGACAAAGTCAGGTGAGATGTCTTCCTCTGGTCCCGACACCTATTCCTCAGACGGAAAAATAGTTCAGCTTACCAAAACTAATAACAGATACATGATTCATGACAATAACAGGATAACTGTGTCTGAGTATATGTGTGTGTGTGTGTGTGTGTGTTTTTCATGTTCAGTGGCAGGACTTACATTAACAAGACCTCAGGAAGTTCAGGCTTCACTTCTTTGAATAAGGACTGTGACTGTGAGCCTGATCCTGGGTCGGCCTGCGGCAGCTGAGAGCATGCTACTGTTGGAGAGAGTAAGTGTGACAGTCAGTGTTACCAACTTGATCAGTCATTGGAAAATGTTTACAGTGATTGATAGCATTAATTAGAACCTGTGTGTATATTTATCTGTAGTCAGTGTCTGTGTGCGTGCATGCGTGTGCTAACAAACAGTGTGTTGTCCATCCGTCCACAGTGGAAGTCACTGTCAGCAGAGGAGCAGGCCATATATTACCAACAGGCCGACAGAGAGAGAGGGAGAGAGCTCCACGCCCAGAGACAGCCCGACTGCTGTCGGCCAAAACTATGTAAGTACACACTGCTCACACACAACTCGTACATGTTTACGTCACCACGTACATCACTGGAGAAGAGTAGAGAAGTGTGACCATTACAGATGAACAATGGTACATTTTATTACATTTAACTTTAATGGCGCAAAACAACTTCCCCGCTGTGAACAATAACACTGAAGTACAATGGTTCCTGGTACAAGATCTTTAAAAGGGCACTATTTTTAATCAGAAGAGAAAGATCTTCACTGACTGATTTTTTTTTTATGCTTACAAACTAAATAAACAAACTCTTTGTTTTCATGACTGAAGAGACAAAGTGCCCTTAAAGAACGACACAATTTCATACTGTTTTACTTTGTTTATATGTGGCAGACCCTGCCACCTTTCTAGCTTTGAACAGTATTGTGGAGACTGAATTGTGCATCGATTGTTTACAAAAAGTTGTGACTCTCAAATGAATGTCATTTGATCCAATATACGTATTCAGATGTAATTTACTGCAGATGTAAGACGGGGAATCTTACTTTAAAGTGTTTTTAAAGTTTTGGAAGATTGATCTGTGTTTTTATTTGTTGGTGTAGCAGCGTCAGTGGTGGCTTCCACCTCACGGGAAGCTGTGATGGAGGCCTCGACCTCACAGAGAGCTGTGGAGGAACCTCGTCCCCCACCGACAGTCCCGGTCCTGTCACAGCACACATCAGCGGACAGTCGTGGTGCAGCTGCCACACACACAAACTCCAGTGACCGTGCACGTGAGTGACATGTATCACCTGCTACAGGAGTACATTGTAAGCCCCGCCCACCTCCTGATGTTCTTGAAACAGCAGTCACATCTCTGTCCTCCTCTGCAGGACTCACAGAGAGTCCAGCCAATCAGAGGATGTGGAGCATCACCTGGTGATGGAGCAGCTTGATCCTCCACCAAGTCCACCCAGTGCAGAGCATCAGCTGCCCTCCTCTCCTCACGGTGGACTTCTGCAGATGGATCAATAGATGTGTAGATAGATGTACAGATAGATGTTTAGATAAATATATAGATTGATGTACAGATAGATGTATAGATAGATTTTAAGATATACATAGATTTAGAGATATATGTCTAGATAGATGTTTAGATAGATGTTAAGTAATATGTCTAAATTGATGTCAAGAGAGATGTAGAGATATATGTACATATTGATGTAGAGATATATTTATAGATTGATGTATAGATATGTGTGTATATATACATAGATGTATAGATTGATGTTTAGATCGATGTATAAATAGATGTTTAGATATATCTATAGGTTGATATTTAGATATATGTATACATATATCTATAGATTGATGTATGGGTATTTGTATGGACTGATGTATAGATGTATGTATGATGTATAGATGTATGTATAGATATATGTATGATGTATAGATGTATGTATAGATATATGTATGAATTGATGTTTAGATAGATGTATAGATACCATTTCTTTACAGTAAAACTTTTTAAACTATATTATCCAGCTCAATGATTCAATTTGTGCAATTACATGATAAATCCACCTAAACCTTTGAGCATCACACTGACTTATTTCATAATTCTTATTTTCAATGAATTGGTAACTACAAGATACATAAAGCTGTGTTTAACATAACTGCTGTAATTAATAACTTGATACATGAGACAGACACGAGAGCCAAAGCTCAATAATACACATTAAGTGTCAGAAACGACAGCAGGCTTTTAAGCCAATAACTGCAGTGGTTCATCAGTGGGAAATGTTTCTTATACAAGGTAAACAAAACAACAACACAAGCAAACAATACGTCAGGGTGCTGCTTCTAGCAAATTTGAAGAGGGTTTGGTAGCCACAACTCCACAAAAAGCTGTTTTTGAGGTGTTAGTGCTTTGTCTACACTCATTTCTATTTCTGGGCAGCCAGACACGCTCGGGACGTGTTGTTGCCTCCTGCTGTCCTCAATTTGAACAAAAGCATTAAAGTGAAAAGTTTCAAAATAGTCTTAACCAATAATACCTGTCTTGGCAGGTAGTCCAGTCATTTACTTTAGAGAAATGGAGGAAATATTATGTATATGTAGTTGCTTTATATGTTATTATGTATTATATAATACAGTATTATGTGTATGTATTATACATGCAGTGTATGTATACTATTGTAGATAGACTGTGAGATCAAGTCCAACAGCACATCTTTTACACACATTTAATTAAACACACGTTACAGATAAGGCCTGAAATTATGGGCTAATATTAGCTTGCCTAGTGAATAGTAGCTAGCTAACACTTGCATTCATAGACATATATACATAGTAGACAGTAGACATATATACATAGTAGACAATAGACATATATACATAGTAACTTAGACATTAGACATATATACAGAGACCATAGACATATTATATAGTATATATGTCTATGTGTCGGACCCCTGTGTCGGTGAGCCCGCGAACCGAGCTCACGAGAGACGTTAGCATGGTGTGAATGAACTGTTGTCCCTCCAAAATGTCAAAATGGACTTCGAAGGAACTTATTTATTTACTCAGGTCAAAGGTAAAGCCGTGTGCTTAGTTTGCGGAGAACAGATCGCTGTGTTAAAGGATTATAATTTAATTCGCCACTACAATACTAAACACGCAGAGAAACACAACAACTTGACTGACGCAGAGCGGGCACGGACATCTCAAGCTTTGCTAGCCGCAAAAGCAACAAGGCTTTAATTTTTTACCAAGCGCTGCACATCCAGGGACTCACCAGCAGTCAACACCAGCTTTGCGATAACGAGAAGGATTGAGGACATCGCGGGAAACCTGGAGATTCAGCTGCAAAGCAAAGCAGACGATTTCTAACTTTTCTCCTTGGCTCTGGTCGAGAGCTGTGAGAGCTGGTCGACACAGCCCAGTGGGATAACGGAGGAGCTGGCAGCACTGCGGTCAGTGAAAGGGAAGACGGCGGGGAGTGATTTGTTCACTGAGGTAAATGCACGTTTTGACGAACTGGGACTTAAATGGGACAAACTGGCATGTGCTACAACCAACATCTGTCCGAATCTGACAGGAAAAAATGTCGGATTTTTGAAGCGGATGCTAGATTAAGTGACTGAAGTAAACTCAGAACTGAAGTTGGTATTTTTACATTGTATTATACATCAGTATCAGTCAGTGCTAACACTGAACCGTGCAACTGATCTTATAACTAAAACAGTTCACTTCATCAGGGCAAGAGCATTAAATCACAGGCAGTGTGTGTCACTTTTGGAGGAGCAAGTTTAACAGATCCAGATTCAGATCTTCTCTCACTGATCCTCACCTGTCAGCTGTCCCTTGGATGTCCACCTCAGACATTCAAACTGACTTCAGTGCACTTGTTCAGGCCCAGCACAGACTAGATTTCTCTCACTGAACAAGGAAAAAGAACTGACCAACAGCAAATTGTGTATTGTATTGCTATCTCTATCAGGTGAGTTGTCCATGCGTTCTTGCTTTTGGAAAATATATTGTCTAATTTCTAAGCCAAAGTGCATTCAGATACAGAAAATACGATTTTAATTTCCCCGTGATGGCTCATCTCTTAATGGCAAAGCCAGTGATGACATACTGAGCAATACAAGGGCTTCTGGAAAGTAGACAACACATTTGTTCCGTAATGACCCTGAACATGAGATTTTTTTTTTTTAACCCATGTGCAAGGAAATATAAGGATTTGGATCCATTGTGTTTTCCACTTTGTTTTTTGCATTAAAAACTCTAGACGAGGAAAAATACACACATAATTCAGCATGTTCGAACTCAAAAATCAGCTTTTATAACATAAAAGAACACACATGGGACCATGCCTGTACTCCAGCTTTTACTGTTGTAAAGTTTACTGTCTTTTTATTGTGAATTTATCCTGGGCCTACTTTAGGATAATTTAACATACATATCCAGGATTAAGATGAGGTTAAAAAGTCACTGGGTGCTGCTGTTATGAAATGATTTCATGATGTATTTGACAGTGTGTGTGGGTCATTTCTGCAGGAAGCCGTAGAAGTGTTGACTATGTCAGTGATTGTGTCACAGGCATCATGAGCCTGATGGAGAAGAGGAAGATGTCACTGTTGTTATATTTCATTTTTTCTCGTTTCCCCATTTTTGTGTGTTGTTTTTGTTGTTGTGCCACCTACAAGGAAGGATTGCTTTTTTTTTCTTGGCCATTGAATATTAAATAATTTTACTGTCTTTCAGCTTGGAGAGAAGAACATGATGATCAGGTCTAGGTAAATGTTATTTGAATGTAAAAGTCCTCCTTAGTATTCTGCCATGAAAATTTTTTTTCTGTCAGGAAAACACAAAAGCAGAAGTCTCTCTACATATTCAAGGCACTTTTCCTGTTTTCTAAAAGATATAAAAAAGCATTTTCTTTACTCATGCAGCCAGTGCTGTTTGCTGAGAAGAAGATTTGACTGTCTCATTAGTTTTCTTTACCTCAATAGTTGTTTTCTTGCAATATGTAAACTGTAAACTCCATCAAAAGAAAAATGTATTTTTAAGATTAAAAGTATAAGATCATGAGGAAGAATGGTGGCTCTCTTTCACATGTCACCGTGTATGTGTCCACAGGCTTGTA
This sequence comes from Diplodus puntazzo, assembly GCA_963678695.2. NCBI lineage: Eukaryota > Metazoa > Chordata > Actinopteri > Spariformes > Sparidae > Diplodus > Diplodus puntazzo. Next base: position 13,025,254 of record OZ023171.1, on the reverse strand, counting down.
AGTCGTGATACAAAGACTTGGGTGACAAATACCAGGTTTTCTGCACAACTGCAGTCCTTCAGGTCACGTCATATCTGCTAAAGGAACTGTATGTGGTCACAAAACTTGCTTTCCATTACAGTGGCTGAATCCGCTAGTTGCTATGTTTGGTCTGTTGCATACATTTCCTGAACACAGCTGAAGTTCAACAATGTCATCACTTCTCTTTACATTTATAAGTCATCCATCTTCCCCCTTTTCGCTTCGGGATGGTTTAGCAAGGCAAATAATTTGACTGCTTCTACGGATTGTACATCTTACCATTGTAAGCCACATAATTCGGTGATCTGCTTTGGAAAGACGCTCTGCAGGATTTCATTTTCCAGGTTTTTCAGGTATTTAAGATCATATGTCACGATTTAGCTCTGCAAGTGTTTATTACTGCTTAAAACACAACTGCGACTGGTCATACAGGACGAAACCTGACAATTTTAATTGGGGATGCTACTTTATGAGAACATAAATGCTTTGTATCCACATGAATCACCACGATAACTCGAAAATAAGTGCACTGTTGTGTTTGTAATCCCAGGTGGTGAGTGTCGTGTCAGTCCTGTGTGTGAATATGGTGACAGCCAATATGTTACTGAGTGTCTTCTTTGTTTCAGGTAAGTTTTTGGTTCTCTCACTGTTATTTTCAGACGTCACTTGAATTATTTTACAGTTTAAACTTACATATTTTCCTTCTAAATTTAGGTAGATATCATCATCTTTGCTCACCGTGTCACTGTAACAATACTGACTTAGTTATGTGGAGATTTATGGGTTGATGACCATTGGGGTCGAGCTCATTGGGTCCTGAGGGGAGGCTGTTATCTGCTTGTTGTAAACCAATCAAAACTACATAATAATGAAAACAAATGAATAAATATTAGTACTTAAGTGTGTATAAATATGTCTTTCTTGAAATGAAGATTGTTCAAAACATTTATCTTGCTTCCAGGTGCTTTGGCTGCCTGTCCAGAGGGTTCAGGCCTCTTCATCACTGCACCAATGACAATGGAAGCACTGAGTGGATCCTGTTTGCTAATCCCATGTATGTTTAGACCCAAACCAGAACAAGAGTTTAACAGTGAAAGAGACGCCTTTGGAGTGTGGATTAAGAGTGACGCCATATTTGTCAATACAAACAATGTCATTCTCAACAGCAGTGGCACAGTTAACACCTATCCAATGAGTATTATTGGAGACCTGTCTCAGAAAAACTGTACCACTCTGTTTTCCAGTTTAATCCCAAATTACACTGACACATATTTCTTAAGAATTGAAAACTGGCCATTCAGAGCGACAGCATATTGTGATCCTCTTCAAGTATCAGTTAAAGGTAAGAGAGTTTTTTTTTCACTTTTAAGTCAGTCTTTATGGGTACAGTATGTAGGAATTGGCGTCAAGTCATCATTTGCAGCTTTACAACAAATACACTGACCCAAACCTTCACCATTATCTATCTACTGTAGGATTATAAACAGTGTCATTGGTTCTGATGCCCATAGTGATTGAATCCTACTTGGAAATTAATGAACGAATGCATTTCATCTAGTGTTGTTTCACTACTGTAACAATGAAGTCTATATTACCCCTTAACATTATTGTCAATTAGTATTAAAAATCTCTTGTTTAACTTTACTTCAGTTCTAAGACTGACAGTTAACATTATTAGATTGAACAGCTGTTTGCTCAACAACCTTACACAGTCCAACATGATCACATGTTTCTGCCAAAGTTCGATCTACAGTATATGTGTTTTGTTACTGTACAAATTACAAGAATTACAAAATTTTGTGTGTTTGATTTGAACCCACAGATTCTCCTCGTCGCCCCACAATTGAGATCTCAGGTGATCTGAAGGAGAAGGAGTCTGTCACTATAACCTGCTCAGCTTTCACTCCCTGTCCACACTCCCCTCCTAAACTCACCTGGAATCTCCAACAAGACTCTCACAACAAAATAGAGGAAAACACAGATGGAACCTTTACAACTAAAATCCAGGAGACCATCACTCTGTCAGACCAACATGATGGATACAACATCAGCTGTTCTGCCACATATCCTGTGAATGAAGGAAAAGATGTCAAGACAGCAGAGGAGACAAAGACTCTCAGTGTTTCATGTACGACTTCAGTTTTTATTTTGTTTTGTTGAGATGATAAACAGCAACTTTAGGTATTTATTATTACATGTACATTTTCCATTCACTTTTGTTACAAAAGTTAAATGTAATCTTTTTCTATCATGTTGACTGAATAAATGAAATAACATTTCTTCCAGACTCTCCCAGGGACACTTCCGTGGTCATCAGTCCCACTGATCCAGTGTCAGTCGGCAGTGTGGTGAACCTGACCTGCTCCTGCAGAGGAAACCCCGCCATTGTCCACTTTGTCTGGTTCATGCTGAATGATGGCAGACTGGAACTGATCAATGTTGATACACAGGTGTATGGTTTTAAAGTAACCAATAGTGATCGAGGCAGATCGTTCTACTGTGGATGCAGAAATGATCTGGACATTCAACTATCAACAGGACTACAGCTGACCTTTAAAGGTAACTGCTGTAATTACGGTTTGTGATGTTTTAGGGAGGTAACGTGTTTAGAAGGTGACCGTGCTGTTGTGTTACAGGTGGTCAACAGTCTGGACTGGTTGGGGTCCAAGTTGTGGTAAAGCTCTTGGGAATTGTAACGCTCGTCAGTGTGTCAGTCATCTTTGAGTGGTGAGACTAACTTTTCCCTTTGATCACTTGCAGCTACAGACAAATTGGTCTAATTTTTTGTCCCATATGAGACACATCAGTACATTACACGGATAAAAAACTGTAGTCCATCATCTTTTGTCTTTCAGCTGGTTTCGATCAAGACGCTCCACCAAACCACCGAAGGTAAGCTGGATAGGATTATTATAAATCATCTTAACAATGCAACAAAGCAAACAATGCAGTGTAGCACTTAATGGTGAGGGTAGATATTCTGACTTTTTTTTTGATGAATCAGAGCTGAATTTAGTCATTTAACAAGATATATTAATGATTTTGAAAGTAGGTCATTTGAGGAAATGGAAGGAACATAAAAAAAACAAATCATGGCACTTGACATTGCAGACTGGGGAGGTTAGTAACTAGCTGGTCGCCAGACTGGTTTGTACCTGCTGGATGTGTCAATAGGTAATATTTTTCTAAAACCTTAAACATATAAAGTTGTGAACAGTTACATTTTTTCATCCATAAAAGCATGGATTGCTGGTGACAGAAGAAAACGAGAAAAATAAAAAAAAATTGATACCTATTAAATAAAATCCCAAGTAAAAACAAAGAAAAACAATTAAGGCATAATAGCTTTAAACCTCAATCAAAGGGGCTATATGTAAAAATTCTACTTACAAACATTCAAAAAAATATCAACAGAATGTGGATGAGTTGCAGTTTTGACATTATCATTTCTTCGAATTGTGTTGCAGAGATATCTTCTTAAGTTAGCATGTTAACCAGCTAGCTACAGCTAGTCCCCGTCCAAAGCTCCTGTTCTAGTGATATAAACACCAGCAGTCCGACACCGCTAGCTGCACTATTAACTGAGCTAACTAGCTAAGGACAGCTACAGTTAGCAGTTACTTTACTTGTGTTGAGTATGAATTCGACAGGTGGACGATTCTTACATACAGCAGCTTTTATATGTCTTAAATAAATTGGTCACTTAAGGGCAGCATAACAATCTGAAAACACATTGAAATGATTTTTCTGTGTGTGTGTGTGTGTGTGTGTGAGAGAGAGAGAGAGAGAGACAGAGAGAGAAAGAGAGGCTGTGGTTGATTGTTCCACCTACTGTTCTAATGTGGGTTTAAAGATCCCTTGACACTACCGCGCCTGCAACACAATTGACATGTTGTAGCTGTTTTTTAAAAGCCACTTGTAGCCTTACGTGACTAAGACTATTTCAGCTCTGTCATCACTTTCTCTTGCTTTGTCTCCACAGGAGGCCGTAGAGCCAGACTATGTGAATGCAGTGTGTCAGCCATCATCAGCAAACAGACGGAGAAGATGAAGATGTGATTATTTCTCCCTCTTTGGCTGTACTTGTTAGTGTGCAGTGATAAAGTGTTGATGTTCTCCAGGTCATTATTCCTAAATAGTACTTTATTTAAACATGACAGCAGACTTGGGTGTATAATCATTTTATAATGTGTCTCTTTGTTAAAGTAAAAACATTATCTTAAAGAATGTATCTAATGTTGAAATCATTTATGGCACCTGACTTTTTCTTTTGTTCTCAAACTCAAATATTGGTTATTTTTCAACCTGGACCACATTTTCCTGTTCTTGGTAAGTCGCTGCTGTCTGGACATTTAAATTTTTTTTTTTATTATTTCAGAGGAAAACAACAAGATTGAAATTTTCAATACATGTTCCTCAAGTGTTCAGAGGAGAGATTTGAAAATGTGTTTTAACACGACAGTTTTTATAGGAGATGTGAAATATTAAAGCAACATTACGTAGAAATCGGTAGCACCCAATAGCTCAGTTGGTAGAGCGGGCGTCCCATGTACAGAGATCTTGTCCTCACTGCAGCAGCCCGGGGTTCGAGTCCGACATGTGGCCCCTTCCTGCTTGTCACCCCCCCATCCTGCTGCCTGTCATCCCTCAGTTGTCATTTAAAAAAAGCCAAGGCGCATTTGCTCAGAGGGATTACATTACAGCGGCCTCTCTCAATAGTGGACCAATTTCAGAAGTTGTTGTTACCATCAGTCACTTACACAAAAATCTGAGAAAATAGCATCCAGGTTTGGAAAATACTTAAATATCGAAAAGATGCTTATTCCATGTCATTATTTTGTATTGGATATATGTGAAATGTGCCTAATGAAATCAAAATGAAGCTTTCCATGCAACTGAAAGTGTTCAGAAAGAAAGCATTTTTAAAAAACAACAACATTGTAGTAACTGTTGTATGTGTGATTTACATACAGTCCCTACTTGCACTTGCGGTAAAATATGTCATTGTGATTTTCCATTACTTAATATATGTGTAAAGGCTCCAGTGAGTCATGTTAAAACTCTGCATCACTGAGGAAGAATTAGTAGATTATAACCTAGAGATTTTAAGATGTCGCAACATCTGACTTCCTGCTCACAGAATATGAGCAGTACAGACAAAACTGCCTGTGTTTCTGCAGTGTTTAGTCATAAGTGTCAAGTGACCAGAAACAAGAAAACTTGAAACTTTCCCAAGAAAGTGCACTCCACTTCCTGACAACAGGGAAGTAAGGTGGTTTGTCGCCTCATTTCACTCCAAGATAACCTCAGTTTTTGGGTGTTATTTTCGATCTGTGGCCATGTTCGGTAAGGAAACGTTTTGCTGCTTTTATTTCTGAGTGTCTCAAACTAAACCTTAGGTCAGTTGCACTGACAGATGCATTATCTGTTTATATTTTAGTTGTGCTTTAAAAGTAAAAAAACAAACAAATGAGAAATCAGTGTTATATTGAATTTTGGGCAAGTTTAACTGATTTTGAAAGCACAGCAATTCCAATTTATAGAAATCTGTGAACTCTGGTTGCACATGGCAAGTTTCCTGTGTATATTTGAAATAGGGAAGTTTAAAACATGAATGCTTTGTAAAAACATGTAAGTGACATGTGTTATGGTGTTTGCAAATCCAGGGAGCAAGTTTCTGTGTGTGAATATGGTGACGGCCAACACGTTACTGTGTGTCCTTTTCGTTTCAGGTGAGCTGTTTTCATCATTTACAGTCTGGATTAAAAGTGAAAAGAATTTAACAGTAACATACTGCTGCTTTCATTATCATGACGGTTATCTTTGAGGATATTTTCTTAGCACATTTTGGAATGTCACTGACAGCTTGAACTCCATTTTTGTTATTTTTCCTAAATTCATGCAAATATTATTAACTGTGTTTTCTGCCTGAGTTCTTGTGTCTCTGTGGCAGTACTGACTTAGTGATCTGGGGATGAGTGTTTTAAACAGTTTGTTAATCCTGATTCTGGTTTACAGGTGCTTTGGCCGCTTGTCTTAGGAGTTCAAACCTCCTCATAACTGCACCAAAGAAGATGGAAGCACTGACTGGATCTTGTTTGCTAATCCCATGTAACTTTAGTGCCAAAACAGAGCAAGACTTTGACAGCAGCAGAGAAATCTTTGGAGTGTGGATCAAGAATGACCCAAGATTTCAACAGAATCCTAACAATGTGATTTTCAACAGTAGTCGGTCAGCTAACACGTTTCCAATGAGTATTACTGGAAACCTGAGAGAGAAAAACTGCACCACTTTATTTTCAAGTTTGCTCGCAGAGTATACAGACAAATATTTCTTCAGAATTGAGAACAAACCATTCATGGCAACATCTTCATGTGATTCTCTTCAAATAACAGTTAAAGGTAAGACAGTTTTGTTTTTATCAGTCAGTTCATAATGCTGTTGCAGCTTGAGGCTTAAACAGCAAGCACCATGATCCGTAACTTGACTGTGAAACTAGACATTTTTTCATTGCTATTAATAGCACTCATATGTGGAGGCTTAGAAAAAAGGGAAGTCTCATGTGGTGACTGTCAGTCATTCACGTTTATCATTATTAAAGGCTAAATTATGCAAAAGTGTAGAAATGGCCAAATTAATGTTATTATCTCATGATGAAGCTGACTGAATTTAATATAAAAGGCTCAAATTAGAATCTATGGTACAAATTGTACTGTACTGAATTTTTCAATGTAAAATCTGTGTTTGATTTGAACCCACAGATTCTCCTGGTCGCCCCACAATTGAGATCTCAGGTGATCTGAAGGAGAAGGAGTCTGTCACTATAACCTGCTCAGCTTTCACTCCCTGTCCACACTCCCCCCCTAAACTCATCTGGAATCTCCAACAAGACTCTCACAACAAAATAGAGGAAAACACAGATGGAACCTTTACAACTAAAATCCAGGAGACCATCACTCTGTCAGACCAACATGATGGATACAACATCAGCTGTTCTGCCACATATCCTGTGAATGAAGGAAAAGATGTCAAGACAGCAGAGGAGACAAAGACTCTCAGTGTTTCATGTAAGACAAGCAGAGTTTGTTATTGGATCCTGTCAGCACATGATACAAATAAAGAATCTTATTCAGGCTCTGATGTTACTCTCATATCTCACATCTCTGTCACATTTTCCTCAGATGCTCCTAAAAACACCTCAGTGTCCATCAGTGCATCAGCAGGTAGCTGGGTGAACCTGACCTGCTCCAGCAGAGCCAAGCCTCCCGTCAGCAGCTTCACCTGGTTCAGGAACAGCAAAGATGGACTGATGAAAGTAGCTGAAGGACACTTTTACAGCGTTAATGTTACAGATGGAGGATATTATTACTGTGAGGCCACAAACAATCTTGGTAGTAATAAGTCATCAGAGATCCATCTGACTAATAAAGGTAAACATGGAACTGTAGTTCATCCAGTGGTGAAATAGGAGCAGTTGATGTTGGATTATGTATTTTATGCATCAGTGTAAATATCAACAGTATCAGTTGTGTCCAAATCTTACAGACACAGCCAACACATTATATTATAACATATAAAAAGCAAAATACAGAGTGTTAAACTAAGCCTTCGAGGAAAGTTAGGTGAGAGGTATGGTACTTTCTGACTTGACTTACAAAGTTTTTGTTTCTGTAGGAGCAAAACAGGGGGCAGTTGTTGGAGGGATCATTGGCATCATTGTAATCATCTGTGCAGTTGTTGCCATTTGGTAAGTAACTCAAATCTATTTATATCCAGACAGAACCACACAGAACAGCTCTATTTCTGCACATATTTTCTTATTTTCAATGTGTGATTAGCTTGTTATTAACACTGGTTGTTTGTTCAGATTTGTTTTCTTAGAGCTCGGGTATGCAACTGATACCGTTGATGGTTCTATTTTGATTGAATGTCTTAGAGAATGGGTGACATTTCTGGGTCTGTTTTGAACTCATTCAGTTCCTAAGAATTTGAGTCAGAGGTATATTTGTGGTGTTCTTCAGGGTTCTATACTGGGCCCATTACTGTTGTGTTAAAATTTTGCCATGTGGTCACAGTATACAGATACACAACACAGATATTCATTTTTACTCAGATGGCACCATTTCTCTTTTTCAATATCACATTATTTATCTTGCTTAATTGGTGGTCATGCAAACATACATGCCACCGTATGCTGGCAGTGTAAGAAACTTTAGCTCCCAATCTAAAAGTCTCTCAGCATAAATGTGGAATTTCCTTTCATAGTGAATTGACGCCACGAAAGCTTAACATCACAGATACACAGATAACTTTTTTTCTTTCAGTGATATAAAGCATCTTATAATCATCCTTAAAACACAAGTGAACCTTTATGCATTTCTCACATCAAGTAGAGTTTTACATTTTTTTAATTAAAGTTTTTTTATTCACCTTGAAAGCATTAAATGTGTGTTATAAAGGCAAATCCATTAAACTGTGAACTGACCTGCTTTGATCTGTTATTATATACTATATTGTGTAAATGAATCTGTTTATTAGTTGTTGTATTTAGTTTATGGTTTCTAAGCTGTATGTTAAGCACTTTGTAACAGCTTTATATTATTATTTTCATTATTATAATATATTAATAATTATTATTATAATTGATATTATTATTAATAATAATTATTAACAGTTAACTCAGCTAACTGCCCTCTTATATTTTCTAGGTGGTTGAAGTCAAAACGTCCAATTTCACAACAGGCACAGGTGGGAAAGTACAGAATTGTGTATATTGATTATGTATCTATTGATACTGATTGCACTCATGGGATCTACACTGGGCTACACAGGTTCCTCATTGGTTGCCAAATATGTAGTCACACAGGAAATGTGGGGAAACATCCTGTTAACAACCCCCATCAACAACACACTGTGGTATCTGAAAATACATGAGCCCATTCATAATTTTGGCATACAAACAGGATTTCCTGTCTACTAAAACCTTGTATTATTGATTATTGTGATTATTATCATTTTTTTTATAGTAGTGGGAGATGAGTAAGTGACAAAATGAGGTGAAATAAAGGAAGTAGTTAAGGGCTCAACTTCAGCTCATCACCACATTTCTTGTTTCCTCTTTTTTTCACAGAGCCTAACAGCAGAAGAGCCAGCTGTTCACCAACCAGCCAGAGCAACAGAAAAAGATGACATCCATTATGCAGAGATTGACTTTACCAAGCGGAGACCAGAAACATCCCCAGACTTGGATGTACTGTATGCTCAAGTTAAAGTGTCCAAGACACCAAACTGCTCAACACAGACTGCTGAATGCCAAGAGTCTGTCTATGCTCAAGTGAGGAAATAATGAATGTATGGACATTTTTTTAAAGGCTTCATATTAGTGAAAGTAAGATTTCCATGTCGTTTTATCTTTTATTATAAAACAGATCTAGGTGCCATATAAATACTGTGAAAGTATCAAAATGCTCAACAATAGAGTAATACACGCAGTCTGTATTAAATTATTGTGACTCTCAACGAGCTGTCCGGAATTCTGTTCACACTTCCAACACAGCCATGGTCGAAATAATACTGTCAGAGCTAATGTGGAAACACAGTGGGTGATGCCTGCTCAGACCTGTGACAGCTGACCAATCAGATCAACCTTTGGAGAAGAGGGCCTTAAAGAGACAGGCATGAAAGTAAAGTGTTCAGACAGAGGGTTAATAGAGGTGATGCAGTGATAGACAGTATGTGAACAATTGTGTTTTTTGAACATTAAAGTGTTTAACAGTTAGTAGTAACACCTAAAATAAAACTATAAACCTGGAAATGAGCATAACAAGCAACCTTTAAACACATATTGTCACATTTTTTGGGGGGGGAACCGTGTGCAAGCACACTGAGTGCAACTCAAAATTGAACTCAAATTCCATGTATATGTACACACACACTTTGCCGATAAAGCTGATTCTGATTCACCGCACATACTGTAGCTGAATGGCTGAAAGCATGCATCATATTTTATGAATCACGTGGACTTGTGTTTTGATTGAAGATGACAGACCCTCATTGTTTGTCCATTGTTTGTACTTGACAAAATTGCTTGGCACACAACCTTTTATGTATTGTCTGTGAACATTACTGAAATCATCACAAGCTGTTTCCAAAGAGTATGTGAAATAGTTCTTTGACCTCTGACAAATGTTTTTTTTTATATCCAGCTCAGAAAACTACTAGCTGCAAAATAACGACGAAAAGTTGTGATTTTTTTTTTTTTTTTTATGTAAATAAGATGACAACAAATAAAAGATCTAATTTGGTTGAGTTTACCGGTCTGTCGCCTCCCTCTTCTTCTTGTGTCACGGGATATAATAAGTAACTGAGAAATCATTGATGTGCAACCTAGCTGATCTACAACATAAACCAACTGGAATTTAGGAAGTGATAATCAGTATTTGTTAATGCATGATAATGTATGGATGAGGGGCACAGTGACCTCTTGATCTGTGAGTGTATATCACTTATGGTCGGTGCAAACTTAGCAGATCGAAGCAGCTGCAGACATGCTTACAAACGGATCCTAGACAAACCAAGGCAGTTATTTTGTAAACTCATAGGGTGGCCTTTGACACCGAAATACAGGAAAGTTACTGCGGAGCTTCTCACCTCTGACTTAGTGAGGAATTGTCTTGGTATTACACCGTGAACACAGTTTTATTGTTATGTTGTTCCTCCTTGATCAACTTATATAAAACCACTTCATCAAGTTCACTTCAAACCAAGTCATGGGGTCTCTTGAGTTTTCTTCATCTCTCCTGAATGGTCAAGCGTGCCGAATTTCCACAACACAGTCCTTTTAAATATGAGATTGAACAATGAGCAAAGAAGAAACAGAATTATGATTAGAATATGTCTAGCACTTGTCTTTGTAGATTTCAAACACAGGAAGTCGACTTGAATGATTTAAATTGCAACAGCTAAAAGAGGAAGTTGGTCATTAGGTGTTGCACTTCAGCTCAAATTTGTCAACTGAAGTTTTTCCACTCTGATATCATCCTCACCACCGGAGCATTTCATTGCTGCTCTCTCTCTCTCTTTCGTTGTCTGGTAAGGATTTGTTTTCACTTATTTTACATTCAGACAATTATATTATTTTTGATACGCTTCAAAAACACATTTGGTTGAGTTTGTTAAGCTGAACAAAAATGTAATAAATGAGTCTTTTTTGCATCTGCAGAACATTTCATAGAACTGAAAAAAACAGAAATTCACAAATGTGTTATTATTCAGACTTTGAATATTGTATTTGAAACTGTTGTTCTGAAGACGTTAATTGATCTCAGCCTATAACACAGGGTTTCCTTGTTGTATGGCATAGGTTTGTTTTGTAATTGTCTGCCATTTTCCAATTTCTTTGCAGTCCAAAAATTCCTAAAACAGAACTGCATTTTTGTGTTTGTAAATCCAGGTGATGAGTGTCATGTCAGTCCTGCGTGTGAATATGGTGACAGCCAACATGTTGCTGAGTGTCTTCTTTGTTTCAGGTGAGCTGTTTGTTCACTCACTCTTATGAAAGACATTGTTGAGTCATTAGGAATAATTACAAATTGAGTTCAAACTGCAAAATTCATGTAATATAATATGTACATGTATGTACTGTGTTTTCTGCCTGAGCTCTTGTGTTGTACTGATGGTGCTGACATAGTCATCTGGAGATTAAATAATTTGTCTTTCTCTTCATGAGGACAGTTTGTTAATCGTGATTCTGGTTTACAGGTGCTTTGGCTGCTTGTCCTGATGAGTCAGCCCTCTTCATTACTGCACCAAAGACAATGGAAGCACTGAGTGGATCTTGTTTGCAAATCCCATGTAACTTTAGCACTACATCAGAACAATTGTTTAACAGCAGTAGAACAATCTTTGCCATGTGGATTAAAAATCACCACGCATTTGCTAACAATCCAAAAGATGTGATTTTCAACAGTAGTGGCACAGATAACATCTATCCAATGAAGATAACTGGAAACCTGACTGAGAAAAACTGCACCACTTTATTTTCCAGTTTAATCACTAATTACACAGACACATACTACTTCAGGATTGAAATCAGCCCAATCAAGGCAACAGCTGTTTGTGATCCTCTTCAAATAACAGTTACAGGTAAGAAAGTTTAGTTTCTTTCAGTCAGTCTATAATGTTATTGTTCAGAATAAGTGTTTCACTTTGTCAGGAATTTGAATTCTGAATTAACAGTCTGTAAAACTGTCAAATTTTTAAACACTAAAAGCAGAACAAAGTGTTATTTATACTTTATGTAGTTTCCATACAGAAGTGTGAGATTCTGCATCAGCTCTGGCATTTAACACCAAAATGATTTTGGTAATTTCTGCTTTATAGTTCAGTGTAAAATATTTATGTGATTTGAACCCACAGATTCTCCTGGTCGCCCTACAATTGAGATCTCAGGTGATCTGAAGGAGAAGGAGTCTGTCACTATAACCTGCTCAGCTTTCACTCCCTGTCCACACTCCCCTCCTAAACTCACCTGGAATCTCCAACAAGACTCTCACAACAAAATTGAGGAAAACACAGATGGAACCTTAACAACTAAAATCCAGTGGACCATCACTCTGTCAGACCAACACGATGGATACAACATCAGCTGTTCTGCCACATATCCTGTGAATGAAGGAAAAGATGTCAAGACAGCAGAGGAGACAAAGACTCTCAGTGTTTCATGTAAGACAAGCAGAGTTTGTTATTGGATCCTGTCAGCACATGATACAAATAAAGGATCTTATTCAGGCTCTGATGTGATCTCATATCTCACATCTCTGTCACATTTTCCTCAGATGCTCCTAAAGACACGTCAGTGTCCATCAGTGCATCAGCAGGTAGCTGGGTGAACCTGACCTGCTCCAGCAGAGCCAAGCCTCCCGTCAGCAGCTTCACCTGGTTCAGGAACAGCAAAGATGGACTGATGAAAGTAGCTGAAGGACATTTTTACAGCCTCAATGTTACAGATGGAGGAGATTATTACTGTGTGGCCACAAATGATCTCGGTAACCAGACGTCGTCACAGATCCATTTGAATGGTCCAGGTAAACATGGAACTGTAGTTCATCCAGTGGTGAAATAGGAGCAGTTGATGAATTAAGAATGAATTAAGTACTTTAATCTCAGTAATGAGAAATTTTCTAACATGAACTGAATTGACAAGATTGATCTCACAAAGGTTGAACAGGTTTTGTATGTCTATTCACAACTTATGTTTGGATTGCCACTATGAGCAGTACCCCTTGGATCTCCACCATGGGAGGCAATTCTTGGAGGAATCATTGGGATCATAGTGCTCATGGTTGTCTGTGTTTGGTAAGTATGACATGTTAAAGCAGCTAATGTGATTCAGTTAATGGGACTTAAAGGGTAACTCCACTTTTATGCTCTCAGTCAAATTCATTTTAACTTTGAAAATGAATAACATTCGTTATAGGGGATGTGGTGTACAGGTTGGTGGAGAGTGACTGTTACTACAGCATTTTCTTCCAGTGAAACAATTTAGGAAGTGCTCGATTATTTATTTTACAAACACAATATCTATTCTTCCTTTTTTGAATGTCACAATTGTTGTTCATAGCAGTTTAGGATTATTGTCGTTAGCGGTGACACCCCCAGTGGGCACCAGGTTTGGAGGTTTCCACTGGTCTGCATTGCACTCTCATAACACAGTTTGACTAATAGACCTTTAAAAAAACGAATGATCAAAATGGAAACAGCAGAACAGAGATCACTTTTTCTGTCCCACACATTCTTCTGCCTTTTGAAAACCTGACACCCACAATACCCAACATCCAGCTCAGCTACCGAGTATCATAGCTTGAGGTAATTTATCAGATTACTTCCAACTTCCTCTTCAAGCCTTCAAAGGCTTCATACTACTTATTTCACATATGCAGTGGAACTCCCCAACACCTTTAAACACACTTTCATGTGTAAGATTAGTGGCGTTACCCTTTAAAAGAGCACATTTCTTCTCTACATTCGGTGTATGTACCAATCCAGATTCTCACTGATGGTCTTATTTGACAGCATCCTGAAGTGTGTGAGGCGGTCAAAGTCGACAGATTTAATTCATCAACAGAATCAGGTGGGAAAATGCTAAACTGTTCTCTGTAGCACTTGACTCTAAATATTTTGCATCTCTTGTACTGAAAGATATAACGTATGAAGGCATTTGTACTGAATAATAAATGTTACAAATGATCTGTGAAATGAACTGTGGTTGAAAACTATATAACCCAAACAGGAGAACGCAATTCATTTTGAGCTCTCTTTTAAACAGTAGAAGGTATTTTGTTTCTGCGTCCACTAAAAGCTGGATCGCGGCTCCAAATCCGGTTGACAGTCCACAATCCAGACACTCACAACACTTCCTGTTTTCACAGAGTCAAACGGGTGACGAGCTGACGACTGAAGAGCCAGTGAGGATGAGAGAAGCAGAGGACGAAAACATCCATTATGGAGAGATTGACTTCTCCCAGCAGAGGCCTAAAACTTCTTCTGATTTGCTGCGAGACAGTGGTCAGCAGCAGGAGACGCTGTATGCGCAGGTCAAAGTGTCGAGCACAGCAACCAGCTCAACACAGGCTGCTGACAGGCCAGAGGATCTATACGCTCAAGTGAAGAAAAAATGAGAGTAGTTCGTGGAAAGAGTTCATATTTGAATAGGATTCATACTTACTGTACTTATTTCTAATTTAGAGTTAATGTAGAAAAATATCCTGAAGCATGGACAGGAAAATGACACAATGTATCTTTGTCACTTATCAACATGTCCATATGTGGGTTTTGACCTCACACAGCTGTTACTATGGGATTTATACATGTCTGATATGTGCCAATAAAAGTCTGAGGTCTCAGGAACAAGACTCTGGGTGACACCAGAATTATTTTTTTTGATTTTAAAATGCTTTATTTCTAACAACGTTTTTCCAAAATGACTCAGTTTCTCATTTATTGCTTTCCCCGTTTTTCTGAAACTACTGAAGAAGACACTGCTCCTGGATTTAAACATTTTCATTCATTGCACTGTAACTGGTGGTGAAAGAAGTATTCAGATCCTTACTTGAGTACAAGTACCAATACAGCAATGAAACAATACTTTGTTACAGCTAAAAATCCCTCAATTTGTAAAAGAGTTGATTTTTGGGGGTTGTAGGTCAGGTCGCCTGCAATCCCACAGTGTCACTATGTGACAAATTGGGAATGAGACTCATAAAACAACTTTTTCACAAATGGTACCTCCAAGTAAAAGAACATAATTATTGAGTATATACTCTAAGTACTGGTTCCGTCCCTATGACTGATATATTAGGATATATGGCATCATTAATCATAAAAAACAAAGTTCTGATGCACAAAATGTTTCTTGTTTTTGGACTTTATGTGTAATCTTTGGTGTTTTGGTGAGATGCTGGATCATTTGAACATGTATTTTGGACATGAGATGGAACCATGAGAGAAGTTTAGAAGAGATAAAACACTTTCTGATGGAGCTGCTGATAAGTCACAGGAACTGAAATGTGACACTGACTGCACACTGCTTTTTGCACAACGTCAGAAACAAAAAAGGTTCGGAATTACTGTTAGTCTTTAACAAGCTTGTATTTTAAAAGGTTGTTATATAATCTAATGTGTAAAACCTTCATCCTAACGGCAACAGATGCTGTCAAACAAATATAGTTCAGCAGAAAGTCAAAAATTCCCCTTTTAAATGTAGTTGAGTGGAAGTATAAAGTAGCATAACATGTAGATACTCAAGCAAAGCTAAAGTACTTCAAAATGATAGTAAGTGCAGTACTTGAGAAACAGATTTAGTTACTTACCTTTACCATTTAACCAAAATCTAAAAGTCGCAATAATCACATTTCAACAGAAGCAATATTCAATAATTATTTCCCCAACATGCTCCTTCTGCATGTGATGAATAGGAAGAGTAGTGTCTTTATTTTTATGGCATTCACTTCACACTCAAACACTTTGTCTGACAATAACACACTGATTTGGCTGGCTGCATCCTTAAATTTATACCAATGAAGTCAAACAAGTCCTCTCATTTCACATTGTAATGACTCTAAATGTATAATTTCTTCATTTAAAATACTTTTACAATGCAAGAATGTGATAAAGGGTCAGGTTGTGTCTCCTTTCGTCTCCTGTGCAGGGTTTTCACCTTTAATACATTGTTCTCCCATCATTTTACTGTATTTTCCATTTAAAATCACCCTTTTTGGTGAGTTCTTATGTACAATATGACCACCAGGCTGCGCTGTTGGCCACAAGGAGGCTCTGAATTGACAGTACAGCTCTTTCTCCTGAGTAGTTCTCAAAATATTAAGTGCAATGTCCACATCGGTTTTTCTTCTGTGGAGGCCATTAGTACTCTAAAGGGCCATCACATCAGTCCATCACATGGATTATTTAACTCATATTTAAAAGTAAAAAAAAATCCCAAAACAATTTAAATTAAAACATACAGTGAAGACAAATGTCAAAACTCTTATACAACAGATTCATGTCAGTAAGAGATCATTATAGAGATAATCCTGCCTTGTGTCATCTGATCCATAGATAATATCACACACAAGTTGTGTCAACCGCTTTTCTTTCCGCTGACTGGTTTCTCACACACACTGATGCTGGTTATGTGTGTGAGTGAATCTGAGGTGGTTGAGGTTTGTTGGTGTGTTACTGATGGCAACTTTCTCAGTCGAAAGCAGTCTGAACCTTTTCTGCATTATTGCTGTTTTTTGATTTTGGTAGCCTCTTTTTATATCAATATCATTAATACATATCATTGTAATATTATTATTTTACACTCATGTAAAGATTTGACATTATATAAACTTGTATTGAGTCATGTGAATAATAATACTAGCAGGATATCAGCAGGAAAGGAGAGACTCAGTAAAAAAAAGGGTCATAAAGCCATAAAAGAGGAAGTTGACATAGTCTTAATTACAACAGCTAAACAGGGAAATATGAGTGTCATATCAGTCCTGTGTGTGAATATGGTGACAGCCAACATGTTGCTGAGCCTCTTCTTTCTCTCAGGTGAGCTGTTTGTTCACTCACTTTTATTTGGAGACATTACTTGAATCATTGGAGTGTTTGTGTCTCTGGGTTTGGTCACCAGCGGGGGTCAGACTTGTGTGGGATTAAGTGGAGATTGTTATCTTCTTCTTGTAAACTGATAAAATGACCATTAACAGACTGAACAATGAAAACAGCCATAATGTAAAATATGGCTGCTGAAGTATATTTTGTCTTTCTGTCAATGAAGATTTTCTTAAGCATTTTGTTTATCATGATTCTGGTTTACAGGTGCTTTGGCTGCTTGTCCTCGGAAGTCAAACCTCTTCATCACTGCACCAAAGACGATGGAAGCACTGAGTGGATCTTGTTTGCAAATCCCATGTAGCTTTAGACCTGAACCAGAAAAGCAGTTTGACAGCAGCAGAAAAATCACTGGAGTGTGGCTTAAGAGTGATAAAAAAATAAGGATTACAAATAGTAACAATAAAGATAAATCTCCAGTGAAGATAACTGGAAACCTGAGTGAGAAAAACTGCACCACTTTATTTTCCAGTTTAATCACTAGTTACACAGACACATACTGCTTCAGGATTGTGAGCATCCCATTCAAGGCAACAGCTGTTTGTGATCCTCTTCAAATAACAGTTACAGGTAAGAGAGTTTAGTTTCTTTCAGTCAGTCTATAATGTTGTCGTTCAGAATAAAAAGGGAAATCAGATACAGTTGAATACATTTAAATTCTGTCGTGTCATTACAATTTGACATTAAATGGCCACATTATGGGGAAATTGTGTCCCCATAATCCTGTCATGCCCATGTAATGTTAGCAAAAGTTATTGCATTTAATCATGACATGATTTGGCCTCATTCCCTGAGCGGAGTCCATCTGACAGCATAATGATAATCCACAGGTTATATTTTATGTGCACCAATACAGCTATGGCAAAGAATTGTATGTAGACTGGGGTGTTACGTTTGTGTGTAATATAAAACATGGACTGTGAGGAACGAGGCTGAGCACTATCAGTGTCTGACTCAGAGTCAGTTTCTGGCTCTGATGGCTCGAGCAGGTCGGCTGGGTCCATCCGATGATGCTGCTAGCTTACATTGTTACTGTAGGTTATGTCCTCGTGCAGTACACGGAGGCAGCGCCCCTCCTGCGCGTGGGTGTGATTCCTGATTGCTGACATGATTTCTTTTACTTTTAAAAGATTTTAAAAATCTGTGTGTGATTTGAACCCACAGATTCTCCTCGTCGCCCCACAATTGAGATCTCAGCTGATCTGAAGGAGAAGGAGTCTGTCACTATAACCTGCTCAGCTTTCACTCCCTGTCCACACTCCCCTCCTAAACTCACCTGGAATCTCCAACAAGACTCTCACAACAAAATAGAGGAAGACACAAATGGAACCTTTACAACTAAAATCCAGAAGACCATCACTCTGTCAGACCAACATGATGGATACAACATCAGCTGTTCTGCCACATATCCTGTGAATGAAGGAAAAGATGTCAAGACAGCAGAGGAGACAAAGACTCTCAGTGTTTCATGTAAGACAACCAGAGTTTGTTATTGGATCCTGTCAGCACATGATACAAATAAAGGATCTTATTCAGGCTCTGATGTTACTCTCATATCTCACATCTCTGTCACATTTTCCTCAGATGCTCCTAAAAACACCTCAGTGTCCATCAGTACATCAGCAGGTAGCTGGGTGAACCTGACCTGCTCCAGCAGAGCCAAGCCTCCCGTCAGCAGCTTCACCTGGTTCTGGAACAGCAAAGATGGACTGATGAATGTATCTGAAGGACACTTTTACAGCTTTAATGAGACAGATGGAGGAGATTATTACTGTGTGGCCACAAATGATCTCGGTAACCAGACGTCATCACCGATTCACTTTGATGTTGCAGGTAAACGTAGAACCGGACTGAATTTGCTCATTCAATCTGACCTGCTCTCCTTTGTTTTAGTTCCCTGCAAAATAGACCTGTAAATCTTGGTAAAGAGAAATCATTAATGATTGACTTTGATATTAAAGGTAAATCCTGACCTGAACTGAATCCATAAGATTGATTTTACAAAGGCTGAATAGGTTCTGTTTCATGTCTATTCATGACTTGTGTTTGGTTTGCCACTATGAGCAGAACCCAGTGGAACACCACCATCGAAGGCAAATCCTGGGGAAGGTAATCAGAACAGTTACCTTTTGTCGCTGTCAACTTTACTTCTGTTAAATTGTTTTCATATCCGATCCCGAGAACCAGATGAATCAGCTACTGTAGTTCATATCATTCGCTCTTGCAGATGCGTCTGACCCTCCTTCAAACCTCCTTCCGTCCTGGTTTATGACCGGCAAGACACAACTGTTTATCTAGTGCAGGTTTGATTTGTTGACCATATAGTCTATGGTTTGATACGCTGTTCTGTGAGCCAACAGGAATTGAGCATGATTTGTAAGGTTTTTTTGTATCAGGTAGGCTAGCGGTTACGTAAATCTTGATCATAACATTCCACCAAAGTCTGTCAGAACTGATATAATCTCAGTTGCTGAATCTTCACCGATGTTAGATCTAAAGGGCCTCATTTAAAACTAGTTACTGGTTAACTGATAATCTGACTCAGATGATGGTTTTTTACTCAGAATCTTGAGGAAAGTCATCCCAGGTGACGTTCACTGAAGAGATAGCACTTAAAGTAAAAAAATACTTGGCAGGTGATTGTACGAACAATCTGTCTGTCACCGCCTATCACAGGCTGACTTCAACCGATCAGATCAACAGTAGAAGAGGACTACCACCAGTGGAGCCAGTTGGTAAATCTAACTATCACTGAAACCTTCAGTGCCGTTCCTTGCTCTTCTTTCAGTGTGATATACGCTCCAATTCTGGTAGAACTGATGTTACATCTGCTACAGTAGCATCTTCAGGAGCCGGTATGTTGCCAACAGTCGCTGTTCTTGTTGGTCATCACACCTAAACCACCACCGTAGCTGCCAGTAGCTCCTTTCACAACAGCAAACTCAAGTTCATTCATTTAAACAGGCTTAAAATACGATTTGGTCATTGCCTTGTGGTCACTTGTGTAAGGGTTATAGATAGCATCCATATGTGAAAAGCCAAACTCCAGCAATGGCTACAGCAGTTGTAGTACGTGTCGACATCAAATCACATGATCTTTTTGTCACTCAGTGTTTTACATCGGTCTTCTTGTTCCATCAGGACATCCTGTTAGCTCTGTGCACTGGCAGGCAGTTCTCGGCGGAATCATCGGGATCATTGCTCTCATCTGTGTGGTTGCCTGTGTTTGGTAAGTATGACAAAACCACAGCAGATGCTTGACTCAGTTGGCAGTAACATTTCAGCCACACAAACTATCTGTTTATCCGTCAGACTTGACTGGCACGCTGTATATTCAACCTTAAAAAAAAACTGCGTCTATGTCTTACAGGTATTTGAAGTCAACACATCCAACTCCACAACAGACTCAGGTGCATAAATACCATAAAACTTTACTGCACTGGGTAAATGTTTTACATCCGTTCACAGAGGCTGTCTATCTGACCCACTGCTCAGACAATGATTAATTTATTCAAAGTACCTTTATCAGAGCAGTCTCTGGTCTGTGATGTTTGTAGTTCTGATTGCGTCCAAAATTCCATTTCATTTATTCTGAGATGGGTCTGTCATTGTTTAAAATGAAAGGATCAAGCCGAAGATCTGCCTCACATTTCTTGTTTGGTTCGCGTTTATACAGGGTAAAACAGAGGCGGACGAAAACATCCATTACGGAGAGATCGACTTCTCCAAGCGCGGACCTGAAGCGTCCTCTGACTCAGTCCAGGACAGTGGACAGCAGGAGGAGACGCTGTACGCTCAGGTCAAAGTGTCCCAGCCTGCAAACAGTTAAACACAGACTGCTGACGGCCCAGAGGAAGTCTACACTCAAGTGAAGGAAAATGATTGTTGTTGTTGTTTAGGATTCATATTTAATGTGTCTGAATGTTTTGTGCATACAGCAAGTTTTATATGTGTGTTGGTGTAGACACTTGGAGCCCGGACAGAAAGATGTTGTGCAGCTTTACGTGATCAGCATGTTCATATTTGTGCGCTGACCTCACACAGACATTTCTGTGTGATCTGTTATACATATGCCAGCAATGTGCAAATAAAAGTGTAAATAAATGAATGAAGATGATACCACAGGCAGTTCTGTACAAACATGATCAGTGTTGTACAATATTTTGTTTAATTCTGAACGGTTTGTCATTTTGTTTTCTGATAATTTTTGTTGTTACATGATCTACTGTGTATCCCAATTTATCTATGCAGTCATTTATTTTGAACATATTCATTCATTGCAGTGTAATGCAACCCTTTTTGTCTTTCTTTGACGTGAAAAAATAAAGAAATCTTGAATAATCTGATGGATTCAATTAATCAGAAAGATATTCCTCCCTACGAGGAGAGCTGTGTGCCTCTTCTGATATTAACGCACTGCTGTTGTATTCTGTGGACAACCAGACTGTGGTACAAGATGTCCTCAGCTCAAACCAGCCAAGCCACATAAGTCTCACCACTTTGCCTCTTAAGTGTAAAACCTCAACTTAAAGTGCTATCTGCTGCAGTGCTGCAGTTTAGTGAAACAGGGGTCTTTGGGCGATGATTCTCTCAGAAGTAAATACATGAGCAGCTGAATTTTATTTGCCAAATGTTGCTCTGTTATATTTGAGAAAGTGGGGTGAGTCCTGCAAGTTGTCATTACATTTAGTCCAACACCACTCAAAGAGATGAAAGAGAACAACATATAAGCCTTAAGAGCTGACGTGCTCAAGAGAGGTGATGGCGGGGGGACTAATGACGTCATACAAACCACAGAGAAACAGATAAGATAGGAAGGGGGAAGTTGGTCTGTTGGTGTCTGCACTCAGTGAAGAAGTTATTAATACGCTTTCATATTTCGGTGTCGGCAATGGCATGGATTAAAGTATGCATGAAGTTATATGTACAGTAGCCTAAACGTCCAAATCGTATCTAAATTTCACTCTGCTCCACTCCTCTTCATGAGGTGAAATGGAACAGACTTTTATCAGCTGTTTCCTCGTTTTTTTTTGGTTGTTTTTTTTAATCACATCTTATGATGGGCACTTACCTGCTTGGTTGCATGTCAACAAAACCGCAACGTTTTTCTCACCTCATTCAGCAGGAGTCATACCAGCTCTGTTGCCAAATTTAGCCTTTTTTTCCCTTTGGCTAAGTAAACTGGTCTGTGCGCTGAACAGCTGCAAGTCTGACAATAAGAGACTCAGCAGGAGAGATTCATCTAAATCTCCACTGGAAATATCCTCCTTACATTATAGTAAGTATTTACCAGTAATATGATATATGCAATACCTCAAGAAAATAATAATTTGCACATGTGTGAGGTTAAGTTATGCATCAAAAATTGACTTCCTGATTCACTAGTAAATTTGGTGACTATTTGCGCTGTAACTGTGTGACATGTTGCTTGAGACAGCAAATCTTTTGTGTTTATCTATTTCTTACAAAGTCTGTTTTTTCTGATTTTGAAACTGACTGTGTATCTGTTTAGCAGCAGGATCATTTGGTGAGGTCAAATGTAACTGCTTTTCGTGTTTTATCAAGTGTTTTGTCCAGAGAGTTTTTTTAATTCGCTGCTTTCCATGAAACGACATGATATACATCATTTGTTGGGCTTTGGTTGACTAGAAATGAGCCATAAACAAATGAGAAGTTGCTTGAGTGACATTTTATGTAAATGATAATATCACATCTGTTACGACCCAGGCTCTTGGGAAGCAACACAGGATTCAAACAACAATCAAATGCAGCAAAAGTAACATTTATTGCACAAAAAAGACAAACCATAGATAACAAAGAAAATCAAAGACGGAGGCTGGTGGCGTTGCAGCAGGCCCAAGCTGCAGTGTGAGAGAGAGAGTGGGTGGAGCTACCCGGAGCTCTTAAAGGCCTCCCAGCAGGTGCCAAAGATCAGGAGGGAATGATGGAGAGGAGTTTCTGGTCACCTGAAAAATAGAACAGCCTTGGACATAACAATATCATAAACACGCACACTTTGAATTTATTATGTTATGTTGGTTTACTGATGAGGGCCTGAGCAACGGCCAGTGTGAAGGCCCTATTGTAATGCAAGGATTTGTTGTTTCAAATGAATTTGAGGGCTTTAACATGCTCAAAAACTCCTGAAACTGCACAAAATTCTAATGTGGTGGAAATGTACTTCGACAAATGGCTTTCGGCCTCGGGTGTGGCAAAATGGTTGGTGAAGGCTCCCTACACTGTAGCCATTTTATGTGTTTTTATTCATTAACATGTTGATGCTACATGTTTGGCAGCTGACGGTGAAGCCTGGCTCCATACGGTAGCCCCATAGGATGAATGTGAAAATATCATGGTGTGCATTAATAGAAGATCTGCCTTACGACTTTTTGTTCCAAAACAGCTCAGATTTACCTTTACTGTCAAGTGTAGCTTTTTAATGAGTTCATCAAATTTGAGCTGGGAGTCTGAAATGACACTTCATTTTCGAATGGCTGACTTCCTTCATTTGCTTTTGATTTATTTTGATTGTTTTTTTTTTGCATTTATTTCAATTCAATTCAATTCAATTCAGTTCAATTCAACAGGCTTTATTGGCATGAAATATATGTGTGGTCAAAGCACAATTACAATGATGAAAACACAAGGAAAAACTGTTATGAAAAGTGTGACTTCCTTCTTACGGCAAAAAGACCAATGACAGACTTTCTAACGTTCAGGGTCAGATGATTATTTCTGAACCATTTAGATACACCGTTTCATTTTTTAATGTTTATGCTGTTACACAAAGAGTTTTAGCTGATGATTATGATTGTGTCGTCAGCGTACATCTGACAGCCAGCTCTGTTACAGCATGTTGGTTAATCCTTTATGTAAGCTTAAAGGAGAACTTCGGTCGATTTCAACATGCAGCTTTATCACTCAAGCTACCCTTGACTTGCCAGTACCGAAGACGCGAACACTTTTGGTCCACCCCTTACAGGGCTCCTTGAACGGAGAGTTAGCATCGACAGCTAACAGCATGAGGTCACGTCTTTACACTGTGTTTTAAGCATCTTAACATGCTCCAAATATCACCCCAAAAGCTATGCAACATCAGCAGACACCTTACAACACAGCACTGTAGCGTTTATGACTCAAAATGAATAAAAAAGTAGTTAAAACAGTGTGTTTGTGCAAGCAGCCACATACCGGTTTGTTGACATCCCATCTTCCCGTAGTCCAAACTAGTCGATCCGTCGAGCGTGCGCTTACTCCCTCACTGGCAGAGACGGAAACTTGAATTTTGCAGACAGAAAGGTATTCCAGCATTTTCGTTTTTCTGTTCATAACGTCCATGTTACAGCCTGTCATGAGCCATGAGCCTTACAATAGCCTGTCATGAGTCTATTGCTCTGCACTGAGAGGCCGTCCAGACGAAGCGCTCTTTTGTGGAAACGCACATGTATTGCATCATTTTGGCCGATCGTCCACACGGATCCTGAAAACACACTTTTTTGAAACCGGGTCTCAGGGTGGAAAAATCTGAAAACCCAGTCCTGTTTTCTTGTGGACGGCGAATCCGCATACTTTCCGAAACGATGACACCATCGCCCCACCCCTCGACCTCTTGCCTCTGACCTCTGAACCCTGAGACGTCTCTATCACAACGAGTATTGCCAGCTCATTTTAATCTGGTGTTAACTTTGAGCTTTGTGTTGCCGCGATGGTAGTCAATAGGCTAGGCAAGTGTCACTGTTGGAACATGTTTTTCTTTTTCTTTTCCCACTGGGTCACTAGTCTTTATTTTCTTGCATAGACCAACTTTATAACGTTGTTTGGTGTCTAGCTTTGCCGCTGGCAATGCTCTATGTCTAAAATGTATTGTTTATGAAATTGTTTATTGATAATTGTTTGATAAAGATTTGGGGCAGACCATATAGTTCGGTGGGCTGTGAGTTCCAAACAGGAGAACCCAAGAGATGCTTTTCAGTTGGAGCTGCCCCCTGGGTAGTCTCCGTGCTAGGGTTGGGAGAGGGGTGGGTTACTGTTTATGGTTTTCATTTTCTTTTTCTTTGCCAGCTGACATACGTTATCTCAGTTTTCTTTGTGGCAGCGATGATCTATTCTGCTTTACAAATATAGATAGTGACACATAACACATATGCAACTCAAGTGGATGGAAGGGGTTACAAGTAAGTTAGCTGGAATGTGAGGGGCCTTGGTCATATTATGAAACGTGCTAAAGTATTTGCACATTTGAAATCCCTGTCTGCAGATATAATGTTTCTCCAGGAAACACACATCAAACACACTGCTAAAGGGAAACTGAAGGTCAGTTGGGTGGACCAATTATATGAAGCTAATTTCACTACTAAAGTGAGGGGGGTGGCAATTTTAATTAGGAAAAATATCCTTTTTATCAAGTCCTCTATAATTAATGATCCCAATGGCAGGTTTCTAATAGTGGCTGGAACCTTAAACTCAGTCCCAACAACATTAGTAAATATTAGGGCTGTCAAACGATCAATTTTTTTAATCGCGATTAATCGCATTTTGTCCATAGTTAACTCGCGATTAATCGCAAATTAATCGCAAATTAATCGCAATTTTTTTTGGCACATTTTTTTCTGTTCTAAATTTACCCTAGTGTATTTTTTTCATGTTCTTAATACTTTTAACAACATAAGAAAGGTCAAATATGCTTGCATTATGAAAATGTTTATTCAACACTTCAAATCATGCAGGAAAATAAATCCAGGGTTGTCTGCTTTTGGCGAGGGGGGGCGACGGGCTCTCTGCATCTGCCGTCTGTTTGGCTTGCAAGTGGTGTCCACTGAGACTGCACGTTTTTCTTCTTCGCCTTTTTCACGCAGTGTGCTACTTTCTGTCAGTCAGTATCACACTGATGATCGCCATGGCTCCGGTGCAGCAAAACAATTAAAAGTACGACTTGAAATTCAAACCTTCTGTCGTGATATATTCAGAGGAAAACTCGGGAGAAGCAGCCGCTAGACGTTTCTCTGTCGACCCCACGAGAGTGAGAGAAACGGAGCTTCAGCGTCTGTCCGAGGAGGACAACAGCAGCGGCACGCTGCCTGCTGGAGGGAGGAAGAAGGCTAGCGAGGAGCCTGAGATAAACATGCGGGGATGAGTTATCAGCAAACGGGCATGCCACGAGAGAGTGTCCCGCAAAATGATCAGGGCGATGGCGAAACAAATGTCCGCCACCGTGAGTGACAGCAGAGATGAGGAGTTTGCAGCGAGTGCTGCTTTTCAGTCTGCCGTGTTTTTAACGAACCGCCAACCCTGCTTCTTCTTCTTCTTCTGATTCCCTTTCTTATTCTATTTCTTCTGCCGCCCTCTGTATCAAGACTACGGGTGCCGCCGACGGCCGTAAATCATACAATGCGCTTTTTTTTTTAATATACTGAGCGTTAATCGCGCGTTAAAAAAATTAACGGCGTTAAGAGGACGTTGCGTTAACGCGTTATTAACGCGTTAACTTTGACAGCCCTAGTAAATATATATGCGCCTAACTTTGACAATCCTGACTTTTTTCAGAAGGTCTTTAACTTGATTCCAGACATCTCCAACACTATGTTATATTTGGGGGGGATTTTAATTGTGTGCTTGATCCCCTTCTAGACAAGCAGTCTTCCAAATCACTTCAAAAGTCAAACTCTTGCATTCGCTTAAACACTCTGGCTGATAACCTCAACCTAGTTGATATTTGGAGGCTCAAGCTTCCAACTGCTAAAGACTATTCCTTCTTTTCTCCAGTACATAAGTCATATTCCCGCATCGACTTTTTATTAGATTCTAAATTGCTATCAATAGTTGAGTCAACAGTAACATACCACCCTATTGTAGTTTCAGACCATGCTCCTTTATCCATGTTACTGAAAATAGGGGAGGTTGCCGGTCGTAATCAATGGCGCTTTGATCCCACACTACTTTATGATGAGCAGTTTGCCAACTTTCTCCAAGAACAGATCTCTCACTTTATCACAGATAATGATACAGGTGATGTCAATGACTCCACCCTGTGGGAAGCACTGAAGCACTGTCATCAGGAGACATATGATAGCCTTTGTCTCCAGAAAAAGGAGGGCGGAAGGCAGTAGACTAAAAGATATAGAACGTGATCTATCCATCCAAGAAGATTCATATAAGAAAACCCCTAAAGACGCCACTCTTGAAACAATCACAAACTTAAAATACCAATATATCACTTCCCATAAAGAGTTGGCTCATTACTTGCTAAAACAAAAATACTTTGAGCTGGGCGACAAACCCCACAGTCTTCTTGCAAGGCAGCTGCGACACACACAGGCTACCCGCGCCATTCATCAAATAAGAGACAATCAAGGTAATCTCACAACAGATCCAGTTAAGATAAATAAGGCCTTTGCTTCATTTTATGAGGACATGTACCAGTCTAGGGTCAGCTATACTGACTCCCAGAAAATTAGTAACTTTCTAGAGAATAGCCAGCTCCCCAGACTAGATGAAACAGCAGCTGAAGCAATGGACGCTGACATAACCTTGGAGGAGATCCAAACTGCTATCTCTCAATTCTCTAACAATAAACGTCTATTCAACATCATGTATCAGAAACAGAATGAGGAGTCTGTGGTAATTGCCTTAGACCCCGAAAAGGCATTTGATTATATTGAATGGAGGTACATGTTGACCTCCCTGAAATATTTTGGCTTTGGACATGGGTTCATTAAATGGATTGAAGTAATCTATGCTCACCCTCAAGCGTCGATAATTACTAATGGTGACCTTTCACAATCTTTCTGTCTCCACAGGGGTGTCCGACAGGGTTGCTCCTGTTCACCCTACCTGTTCAACCTAGCCATAGAGGCTCTAGCCAGTCAAATTAGACTGAATCAGGAGATAGCCCCAATTAAAATGCATGGCGTGGAGAATAAGATATCCCTTTTTGCAGATGACATTACTTTATTCCTGTCACTGCCCCAAATCCTCCATCCCACCTTTATTACGGCTTATTGATACTTTTGGCAGCTTTTCTGGCTATAAGATTTATTGGGGAAAGAGTGAACTTATGCCCATATCTGATAGGGTAGACCTCAACTTTTTACGCACAACTACATTTAAAGTTACAAGAGACGAATTCAAAACCTTCGGTATCATTGCGACACGTGAGCCTGGAAAACTCCTCTCCAGTAACTGGGAATCTAAACTGCAACAATTGAAACAGAACATTCAATTTTGGAACACACTGCCCATCTCTATGGTTGGTCGCATTAACACCATAAAAATGGTAGTCCTTCCTAGATTCCTATACATTTTCCAAAATATCCCTGTGTTTATGCCCCTATATTACTTTAACAAGTTGGACTCCATTATATCCTCCTTCATATGGAATAATAAACTAGCTAGAATATCCAAAAAGCACCTGTTTAAGCGCAAGGCAGAGGGAGGCTTCGGTTTGCCTCATTTTAAGCTTTACTACTGGGCTGCCAATATGAATGTACTACTGTACTGGTGTAACAGCTTGCCGTTGGCCCACTACAATCAAGAGGGTGTACCCTCATGGCTTCAGACTGAAATATCTTCATGTGGTGCCACCTCCCTCCCAGCACTCCTTAACCCTGCAAAAATGAAGACACTTCTTTACATAAAAAATCCCATTATACTTCACTCTTTAAGAATTTGGAAACAAATCCAACTTTTTCTTGGTTTGCCTAAAGTCTACATAGACAGTCCAATCTGTCATAATCATGCTTTCTCCCCTGCTTTAATGGATCCAGTCTTTTCCATGTGGAAGGCCAAAAATATTGTTTTTATACAGGACCTGTACTTTGAAGGGAACTTGGTTTCATTTCAACAGCTATGTCAGACATACGACTTACCATCCACACACTTGTTTAGGTTCCTCCAAATTAGGCATTATATCAGGTCTCATATACCAGACTATGAACGTATGCCCAAACATAACACAATGGACAGCCTTAGATGCCTTATACCAGAAGCAGAGGCACAGTTTCTTCTCTGTATAGTATTCTAATGGCCTATGAGGAAGTGTCCACTGAAAAGGTGAAGAACGATTGGGAGCAGGAACTTAATACGGAACTCAATGTAACGGATTGGGAGGGTATTTTGGATAGGATTCATAGCAGCTCAATAAACTCCAGACATACTTTAGTACACTTTAAGGTAGTCCACGGGCTTCACTACTCTAAAGCCAGGCTCCATGGCATTTATCCCAACATTTCTCCTTTATGTGATAAATGTAAGCTACAATCAGGGACTCTTACGCATCAGTTTTGGTCTTGCTCCAAGTTAACTCTATTTTGGTCTCTTATATTTGATTACATCTCAAAGGCTTTTCATAAGTCTATTTCACCTGACCCACTCCTTGCCATCTTTGGTTCAGTAGTGTATAATCCCAACCTCACAAGTTATGAAGGGCAAGCCATATCCCTCTGCACTCTGTTAGCCAGGCGCCTCATTTTGCAACAGTGGAAGTCAGAGGCTAGCCCTCTGTACCAGCAATGGCTTAGAGAGCTAGGCAATGTACTGCACATGGAGAGACTGCGCTATAACACCACTAATAAAGAAAGAATCTTTCAAAGGATATGGCAACCCCTGTTGAACAAATGGGCAGACATGCAGGAGACCAATGATGCCCAAAGTGTCGCCCTTAGCACTTGAGTCTTACCTTTTCCCTTTCCCTTTGCCGGCCTTGCTTTGTACACTATGTTGACTGTCACATTTTAGTCCCTTATCTCATGCTGGCTTTTTCCTTTCCCTCTTTTGTTTGTTTCTTTTCTTTTGTTGTTTGTGTTTGTGATTGTTTGCTGGGTGGGGGGTGGTGGGCTAGGCCTTTTTGTACAAAAAAAACAGAAAACCTGAAGGAGAACCTCTGTATTGTTATCCTGTATAACCCCAGATTCCTTCAATAAAGATATGTGAAAAAAAATGAATGTGTTTTGCCACCCATCACAGTTTCTACTATTTATACAATAGTATACATGAATATCTACTGCATGTATAATACATACACATAATACTGTATTGTATAATACATAATAACATATAAAGCAACTACTTATACATAATATTTCCTCCATTTCTCTAAAGTAAATGACTGGACTACCTGCCAAGACAGGTATTATTGGTTAACACTATTTTGAAACTTTTCACTTTAATGCTTTTGTTCAAATTGAGGACAGCAGGAGGCAACAACACGTCCCGAGTGTGTCTGGCTGCCCGGAAATAGAAATGAGTGTAGACGAAGCACTAACACCTCAAAAACAGCTTTTTGTGGAGTTGTGGCTACCAAACCCTGTTCATATTTGCTAGAAGTAGCACCCTGACGTATTGTTTGCTTGTGTTGTTGTTTTGTTTACCTTGTATAAGGAACATTTCCCACTGATGAACCACTGCAGTTATTGGCTTAAAAGCCTGCTGTCATTTCTGACACTTTATGTGTATTATTGAGCTTTGGCTCTCGTGTCTGTCTCATGTATCAAGTTATTAATTACAGCAATTATGTTAAACACAGCTGTATATATCCTGTAGTTACCAATTCATTGAACTCTACTGTGAAAAAATAAGAATTTTGAAAAAGCTATAAAATAAGTCAGTGTGATGCTCAAAGGTTTAGGTGGATTCATCATGTAATTGCACAAATTGAATCACATTGAGCTGGATAATATAGTTTAAAAAGTTTAACTGTAAAAAAATCTTATCTATACATATATCTCTACATCTATCCCACATATATCTAAACATCAATTCATACACATATCAATACATAAATCTATACAATCAGTCCATACATATATCCATACATCAATCTATACATATGTGTATACATATATCTAAACATGTATTTATACATCAATCCAAACATCTATACATCAATCTATAAATATATCTATACATCAATATGTACATATATCTACATCATGGGACTGTCGGCGGGGGACAAGGTTCCTCCACAGCTCTCCGTGAGGTCGAGGCCTCCATCACAGCTGCCCGTGAGGTGGAAGCCACCACTGACGCTGCTACACCAACAAACAAAAACACAGATCAATCTTCCAAAACTTTAAAAAGACTTTAAAGTAAGATTCCCCGTCTTACATCTGCAGTAAACTACATCTGAATACGTATATTGGATCAAATGACATTCATTTGAGAGTCACAACTTTTTGTAAACAATCTATGCACAATTCAGTCTCCACAATACTGTTCAAAGCTAGAAAGGTGGCAGGGTCTGCCACATATAAACAAAGTAAACAGTATGAAATTGTGTCGCTCTTTAAGGGCACTTTGTCTCTTCAGTCATGAAAACAAAGAGTTTGTTTATTTAGTTTGTAAGCATAAAAAAAATCAGTCAGTGAAGATCTTTCTCTTCTGATTAAAAATAGTGCCCTTTTAAAGATCTTGTACCAGGAACCATTGTACTTCAGTGTTATTGTTCACAGTGGGGAAGTTGTTTTGCGCCATTAAAATTAAATCTAATAAAATGTACCACTGGTCATCTGTAATGGTCCTGAACTTTGTATTCATATAAATGTTACTACTTGAACTAAATACCTTGAACTACATTTCCTTGTTTGAAAAATGTATGTAATTTAACAATCAAACGTCTTCTACTTTTAATCACATTTCACATGACATGAGTTGTGTGTGAGCAGTGTGTACTTACATAGTTTTGGCTGACAGAGCAGTCCGTGTGTCTCTGGCCGTGGAGCTCTCTCTCTCTCTGTCGGTTATATGTTGGTAATATATTTCCTGCTCCTCTGCTGATAGTGACTTCCACTGTGGACGGATGGACAACACACTGTTTGTTAGCACACGCATGCACGCACCACAGACACTGACTACAGATAAATATACACACAGGTTCTAATTAATGCTATCAATCACTGTAAACATTTTCCAATGACTGATCAAGTTGGTAACACTGACTGTCACACTTACTCCCTCCAACAGCAGCATGCTCTCAGCCGCCATAGGCCGGCCCAGGATCAGGCTCACAGTCACAGTCCTTATTCAAAGAAGTGAAGCCTGAACTTCCTGAGGTCTTGTTAATGTAAGTCCTGCCACTGAACATGAAAGACACACACACACACACACACACACACACACACACACACACACACACACACATACACACACACACACACACACACACACAAAAAAAAATCCTGTTATTGTCATGAATCATGTATCTCAACGTCGGTCACTAAGGACACTGGCGCCTCGTACAGGCCAGACTGAAAACTGGAAACACAACAAAAAAGCTAGTTAGACTGTCATTCCTGTTATTGTCAACACATCGCAAAGCTGCAACAAGGAACTTTTCAGGGGTCCGGGCAGCTAAGCTGCCAAGGACCCTATTGTATTCCTAGGAATTCTTTCTTCTTTCTTCTTTCTTCCAAGGAAGTCATACTTCCCAAGGGCGAAAACTCACCAAACTTTACAGAAATGTCCGGCCCCATGCCAGATTTACTTAAGTCCAAGGACATGTCAATATTCCTCCTGGGGGGGCACAATAAGCATTTAAATTTAAAAACTTTAAAAATACCTACAAAATCAACAGTACATGCTACAATTTTGAAACTTTCACCAAACTGTAGCCCCAATACTGCTGAAACTTTAGTCCACTCAAACTCATGACAAATTATGAAGTCCATCACTCAGTTTTTTTCAAAACCTGTAAAAACTTATAAAACCTATCTCCTCCCACAATTTTTGCTCAGTTGTCACCAAACTTGCTAGAGAGCATCTTCAGACCGTCCTCCACAAAACTTGTTTCTCGGATTTTTGATTTATCAAAAATTAAGCCTACAGTGCATCAAAATGTTTGACTGTAAACAGTACTGTAAACATATCCTATCAAATTCTTGCTAAATACATTTTCAATCTTCCTGAAAAAAATTTAGAATATTTTGGAGTCATGGTTGATGAAGTTTGGCAAATATCAGAATTTGATCTCAAAAACTGAATTTTTGAGAACATTTCGAATTCTGCTCTCATGGGAACAATTGGAGTCAATGTAAGAGTGGCATTTTTAAATATCAGATTTTCTCTTATGAAGCAAATCACTTAGAGTTAAAAACAAATCACCAACATTTCCATGCTGTCAAGATGCAATTTATGTATTATCAGATTTTTGTTCAGGTAACAGAATTTCTGACATTTTGACCATTTTTGAAATCTGCCTTGACAACAGCTGCTCGGACAGTGACTCCCTGAGTCGACAAATGAAGCTACACAGCAGGTCTCACTCCCAGCCAATTAGCTCAGTGAGTTAGGAGCTGGTTCTTGGTGTCAGGGTTGTGGTTTCGAGACCCAGCAAGGATGATGATGACAGATCAAAATGTCAGATGTCCTCAACATAAAACACAAGACATTTGTCCTGATGGTGGCATCACAGCAAGCCTCTAAATCAGTGTTTTTCAACCCTGTTCCTTGGGGAACATTGCCCTGCATGTTTTAGATGTTTCCTGCTCCAACACACCTGATTCAAATGAATGCCTCCTCGTCAGGCTTCTGCAGAGCTTGATGTTTGGCCGATAATTTCAATCAGTTGTGTTGGAGCAGGAAACATCTAAAACATGCAGGACAGTGTTCCCCGAGGAACAGGGTTGAAAAACACTGCTCTAAATTAAATAAAAACAAATTGCTTGGACCGGACCATGGGTGAAAGCTAACCAAATTTTGCATAAAGGCCCAGTCCCATGCCAGATAACCTCAGCTGTAAACCCAAGCCAATAGTCCTGATGGTGGCGCTACAGCAAGCAACTAAAGTTCAAAACATTGAAAATTCATAACAAATCAACCTGCTAGAACTTCACACTTTCATCAAACTGTAGCCCCAATACTAAAGAAACTTTTGTACATTTAAACCTGTTAGACATTATGAAGTCCATCACTCTGTTTTTTTTAAACTGTAAAACTTATAAAAACCTATCTCCTCCTACAATTTTTGCCTACAGTGCATGAAAATGTTTGGTTGTGAACACTACTGTAAACATATACCTGCAAATTGATGAATAAATCTTCAATGTTCATGAAAAAATTGAACATTTTTAAGAGTCATGGTAGATGATGTTTGACAAATATCAGAATTTTACCTAAAAAACTGAATTTTTGAGAACATTTTGAATTTTGCTCTCATGTGAATAATTGCAGTAAATGCAAGCAGCATTTTAAACATCAGTTATTCACTTATGGAGCAAATCAATCATTTTTAAAAACAAATAACCAACATCTCCATGCTGCAATATGTGTATTTTCAGATTTTTGTCTTGATAACTGAATTTTTTACAGTGGTTTCAAATCTGCCTGCACAACAGTGAATGGCTTACTCAATTTGTGAAGCCACTGTTGTATTGCCACTTGCCAATTAGCTCAGAGTGCCAGGTGACAGTCTTTGGTTCCAGAAATTGTGAGTTCAAGCCTCAAGTGGTCCAAAATGAACATTGTTGTTAACTCTCTTGTCTTCCTATTCTCCCTTTTGTTGCTCAGAATTGCCTAAATTTGCCAAAAATAGCCCGGACCGGACCCGACCCATCGCTGCGCAGCAGCTATAATTTTTGTTGTTTCTGAGGCTCCTGCTGACCAAACCTCCTGAACTAAAGATCTTGATCTAGCTTTCGTGCGGATTTGATGTGGAAGTGAGTGAAAAACAAAGGCAAAAGGTTCTGATACTATTTTTCATCATCTCACCTGACTGCACTCTCCTGATCTCCCAGCATCGTGCGCTGGGCTGTCGCAGGCCGAACCAGAATCACACTTGATGGTAGAAACGTGGGAGATGGTGTGCAGTCCTCGCTCGAGAACGGGGAAGTGAAGGTGGAACATCCTGAGGTCTTGTCAATGGAAGTCCTGCAACTGAACACGCACAGTTATCCTCTTATTGTCACGACATGAATCCTGTCTCTGCTATTATTTCTGCCGATCTGAACCATTTTCTCATCTGAGAAATGGGTGTCATGACTAGAGGAAGACATCTCACCTGACTTCGCTCCCCTGACCTTCCAGCAGCAGTGTGTATTCAGCCGCCGCAGGACGAACCAGGATCACACCTGCTGGTGGACTGTAAGAAGTCAGAGTGGAAGGGGGCGCTGTCGTAGGACAAGCAGGGCGTCTTTTACTCATGACCGCCGCCTTTGGTCTCATCATCTTACGATGGCTCGTCTCAGATTTCTCTGCCCCATTGCTACAAAAAGACATACTCGCTGTTACACTGATGTCCCGAAAACACGACAGGACACTGATCAAATGATAAATCATCACTAACTAACAAAGCACCACACAGGACTCACACGCACACTTACTTTGGGGAGTCTTTGGTGATAAATGGATGAGTGAGGACTTCACAGGGAGTGATCCTCTCATCCTCACCCATCTTCAGCATGGCCTTCAGGAGCTCGATGCACTGCTCTCGCTCTGCGGCCTCAGCTTCATTATTTTCCTCAAGACGCATCTAGTTGAGGAAACAACGGTCATTTCCACCATCGTTGAAGACAATCGGTCATAGTGACAAAGAAAGTTACTTCATACTTACTTTTTTGAGATCGTCCAGAGACTGGAGCTTGTGGTACTTGAGACTGCTGAGGTGACATCTGAAGTACTCAAAAGATGTCTGAAAAAAGGTTCAAAGTGTTTGTATCAAGGATCCTCAGAATCATTCTGAATGAGCGACTGTTAAATGTTGGGAAATGTTAACAAGAAATAAAAGATGATAAAAGATTAAAGGTCAGAGAAGGTTCACTGTGGTACCTTGAGCTCCCAGCTGTTGGACTCAGTCCAGTTAAAGTACTTCTTTGTCGTTAGACCAGTACTGAGCACAAGGTCTTCTGGCTGACCCAGGAGATCAATGATGCTCTGCAGCTGGAGATTAAACACAGCATTACATCAGTATTGTTCTCAGGAGGGCAAAGTAATGAATCGTCATATCTGAATGGACAGTTCTCGTCGGTTGGTTCGGTTCAAGCACGAGGAGTGAGATTGGCCAATCAGAGGCAAATTGGGCAGGTCATCCTTTCACAACATGCTAATGCTAACACCTCCCATCGTAGCTAAGGTACAAAGTTCTTTGAATCACGAAACATCAGATTACTTCCTTCTGTCACACTGAAAATCAATTGAGAGCATTTTTTCATCTGTTTGAACAAAACACCAAGATGGTTTCACATTCCCTATGTTATCTAAAGTCCCAGCTATAGATGACTCACTATTGTACATGGAGCACTAATTAGAGCAAAACCACAAGCACGAGTGAAGACACACAAGTATGAGTGACTGACAAACTGTCTGAATAAAGTAAGTGACTTACAATTTCATACTCGGAGCGTCCACTGACCACATGTCAATGGCCTCAGAAAATGGACAGCCCAACATGATTTCTGGAGACCTGAATGTGGAGGAGAAACATTACACAGGATGTTTACACCGTCAGACTTGGGAAGGGAGCAATAAATGCTAACTTCTAACTCACTCAAGTGTAATAATACAAATAATGAAGCCTACCTGAATGCCATCGGTTGCAGGCGCTTGCCCTGGCTGGCTTCTGATCTGGACATGGCAACACCAAAGTCAATGAGCTTGACTCTGAAGGGTCGTGTTTGGTGATTCTCCATCATGATGTTGTGGAGGTGCAAGTCAGCGTGGATCACCCCGATCCCCTTCAGTGCCTCAAACGCTGTCCCCATCTGAAAGTACAAGGTCAGTACGAATGTACCAAAGCCTAAAACAGACAGAGTGCTCAGTGCTTTGCTTTCCATCTGCCATGCTGGTGGAGGTCATACCTGCTGGATGACACTTCTGATGTCACTCAGAAGCATAGGCGCAAAACTTGTCATTCCAAGGTAGTCGCCTAGGGTGATATCCAACACCTCCAACACGATTGCCTTTCCATATCTGGTCTGAAAGCAATCGATGAACTCAACGATGTTGTGTTGGTGGAGTTTCAGGCGCTTGAACCGTCTCAGCATGGAAACCTGGAGACACACGGCAAGTTATACATGATTAGTTTTTTACAGTCAGCTAATGTGTTAACGTGTGAAGTCTTTATAATGCGGAGCTTAAAACTTAGTGTACAGATAATCAATATATCTTCATAAAGTGACGTTTGTAGATAGCTTACTGCACCTCTGACTATACAATATCTTTTACAACCGTGAACATCAAAATCAACACCTCCCACCTAGTTGACGGTGTCATTCTCGAAGCATTTAGGTATCTTCACAGCCACAGTCTGCTTGATGTCCTTTTTCCAACATTTCAACACCTTTCCGAAGTAGCCCTCTCCCAGAACTTCCAGGACCTCATATCTGCTGGGGAGCTTGACGGGGTTCATCTCGGAAGATGAGGTGGACGCCTTGGATACACTGGATCCCATGTTGTCTCTCAGAATACTGAAACAAAACAGGTAAAAACAAGAAAAATGAGACGGTACTTCAAACCCAACCTTTTCAATACCAACACCTCAAGTTACGAGCTCTGAGCGCTGACTGAACACAGCAGTGAGAAGGCCTTCAAAAGTATTTAAAACTGTGAACTTGAACTCTCTCCGACAACACATCCGGTTACACTTTCAAAGTTTCAGTTCAGGCTCAACAATTATAGCAGCTATCTCAGCTGTACATAGGTAGACGGCCCTGGTGTGTTTACAGCTGCACGTTCTCATCTCATAACATTCCATCGTCTCCATGGTGCACGAGACAAACATGTTGTTTTTTCAAAAAAAGGCCCAGTCGCCACCTTTACCCTAAATGTTCGACCTTAAATATCTAAACATGTTATGCCTCAAACAAAAAATAACAGTTTTTAAAACCCACTACACAACCGTGAACACATTCCTCACCTTTCGCGGGACTTTCAGCACATTCTTAACCTCTAAAAATCATTTTACACCGAGAAAATGTTGAATATGACCCAAAACTGACTTTCCATGAAAGGCTAGCTAAAATGCTATCAACAGCCTACCTGTAAATTCAATAATTTACCAAGAGTATACGCATATTGCCAACTGAAACCCACTTCTACACGTTTAAGATGATGAATAAATACATTTGGTGTGATAATAAAAGATGTCCTACCTGCAGAGACTCGGGACAGCAGCTGCCTCGCCCCAGGGGGTCAACCAGAGGCCACTGCTCCAGCAGTTAGCGATGGTCTACTTCTGCCAGTAGTTGTCCTCGAGCAAAGTAATCCAAAAGGTTTGTTTGCAAAGAATCGTACAGGTGGTCAGGTGTAATGCGAAAGGTTTGTCTGAGATGAAGCCTTACAGGTGATCAGGTTAAATCCAGAAAAGGTTTGTCTGAGATGAAGTCTTCCAGGTGAACAGGTATAATCCAAAATGTTTTATTGAGTAGAAGTTTTCCAGTCGATCGGGTTTCCCAGATTGCAACTTTCCAACAATAAATCCGCAGTAGGTCAACTTGTCAAAGTTTAATGTGTGAATGAGAAATAAATGAAGCCTGCAGTTTTTATAGCTTTGGTCAACGTTCTGTTTCCATGGCCTTCAGTGACGGGCGTGAGTGCGTCCGTGTGATCATGCAGGTTCTGTGCAGCAAAATAATGTATTTAGTTTTCTACTGTAAAATATCGTCATTCAATAATATGTCATTTAAATGTGTTAATAGTGTAATTTAATTAATGTCAATAAAGTTTATTTGAATTGATAGATGTAAACTGCGAGATTGTTGTGTAAGCAGCAGGTGATTCTACAACAGCTCCAGATATAATCCTTAGATTGTGGGGGTCTAAAATAATGCACTGTGAGCCTGAAAAGATAAGTACACATTTACTCCACTGACACAGCGATGGATGAGCCGCTGGGAGCAAGTTGGTGTTCAGTATCTTGCCCAAAAACACACAAGCAGCTGGAAGCGGGGATTGAACCACCGACCCTCTGATTAGCATTATCTCCGGAGTCACAGCAGCCTGCACATGTTAAATAATATTATTTTGATAAGATCGACAGGATGAACACAAGATCAACATTTTAGTGTAAATAAAAGATATGTGGCGGGAGCTCAACTGATGATGTCTTTGTGCAGAGTACTGGGAAAAGACTGAGGACTTACAGAGGAAGTCGATCTTTTCAGCGTCACTAAGGACATTAATCAATTATTCCATGTAGACAAAAGAAAATTCCAATTTTGGTGTAAAATAGACCATTACATTTTTAGAATTTTAACATGAAGACATTTAACACCTGTTTGCATACATAAAATCGCATTCAGCGCATTTGAAGTGAACATAGCATTTTAATAACTGAGGTTCACTTATCACTTCTGTGTCGCTGAGCAGCAGTGAGAAACACACAAGTAACCAAAACTATGTGGTATCAACATGTCTGAGGTATTCTCTCGCTTATCTTTCTTTGTTGAGAGTAAGTTGAGGCATTGGGCATCAGGTTGTATTTCAGTGCATTTAAGTAAACGGAAACTGAGACACCTTCAGTCTGTAATTACTACTAAAACAGTGTGTGTTGTAAATATGATGAAACAGAACTGTATCTCTGTGTGAGTGAAAAAAAAAACTGACTGTAACCGGATGAAGTAATAAAAGAGCTTCGAGGCCAAAAAACAACC
This sequence comes from Diplodus puntazzo, assembly GCA_963678695.2. Taxonomy (NCBI): domain Eukaryota; kingdom Metazoa; phylum Chordata; class Actinopteri; order Spariformes; family Sparidae; genus Diplodus; species Diplodus puntazzo. The sequence continues at coordinate 12,985,498 of OZ023171.1, read as the reverse complement.
TGAGAGGTGAAAGGTCAGGGAAACGGGGAAGTTGGTTTGCTGCTTCTGTCCTCCACACAGCTCTCTGCAGCAACATGTCTTCATTATGTGCTCCACAGCGGTGATCATTGTCCATGTATTCACCATTTATTCTTTCACTGGAACACTTAAATTTAGTCCTTGTGCAAACTGCAATGAGAAAGTGAGGAAGAATCTAACACACAGCTCACACTTCTTTTTCTCCACAAATGATTAATTGTGAAGGACACAAAACAATTTCCTTCTCTGACCCAACAGAACGAGCTTCGCCAGCAACTGATCTGGATCACCTACACAGTTGAATATTTCAAATCACTAACATCTAGATATTTTCCTCCTGTGTATTAATGCCCCTTAAAATACTAGATACAAGTATGTGAGAGGCAGCTTTCTACAAGCCTCTACAATTTAAAACGTCCTCCTAATGTAACATGTACGACAAAAGAAGATAACACTTACAGGCTTCATTGAGTCTCCCGATCCAAATGATAATTAAGAATAAGTCATTTGCATTCTGATGTGTCGAGGACTTCCTCATGCAGGGGGTGTGAACAGGAAGGATGAAGACTTCTCTTATTTCTACAGTATTTTAGCCGCGTGAAACAAGAAGTCTGGCAGCTCAGATCACACGTCCGATCAGTCTGTTACTGGAAGAAACTACTTATTTCTCTTTTTTCAGCTGCAGGCTTGTTTGGTAAGATCAACTGTTGCTGCTTTCGATGTGTGAACTCAGACAGGTTTTTAATTGCTGCTTCTTTTTTTTTGTGCCAGAAATAGCATTCTATGTGTTGGTTAAGCAGAAATGAGTCTCAAAGAAATAAGATGCTGCTTGAGTGTAATATCATAAACTCATTTGATATTTAACATGTTTTCAGTGCAACTCTACAGATATTATTCATTGCTACTTATAACACAGTAGCATCTGTTTTTACTTGGCTAGTTCCTTCCTAGTTGCTTTTAAAAAACACAAATAACTTGTTGAAAAGATGCTTTGACTGAAATACTGAAAAGTTGTTTTTTTTCAGTGTCCTGTCAGTCCTGTGTGTGAATATGGTGACAGCCAACATGTTACTGAATGTCTTCTTTCTCTCAGGTGAGCAGTTTGTTCACTCACTTTTATTTGGAGACATTGATTATTTACAGTTTGGACTTCACTCAGAAATTAAGCAGAAAGAGCAGACAGAGTTACTCCATCCAGCTGTTCATGTCCTGACTGCAAAGTGAATGTTTTCTACTGACATTCTTAACAGGACAGAGAGAAAGACCAGCAAACAACCTACTGCTGCTTTGTTTATCGTCAACTTTCATTTCCACATCATGTTAATCATGAGTCTGGTTTACAGGTGTTTTAGCTGATTGTCCTGAAGATTCAGACCTCTTCATCACTGCACCAAAGAAGATGGAAGCACTGAGTGAATCTTGTTTGCAAATCCCATGTAACTTTATACCTAGGTCAAAAAAAGAGTTTAAAAGCAACAGAGAAATCTTTGGAGTGTGGATTAAAAGTAACTTTTTTAGCAACAATCCACACGATGTGATTTTCAACAGCAGTGGGACAAATAACACCTATCCAATGAATATAACTGGAAACCTGAGAGAGAAAAACTGCACCACTTTATTTTCCAGGTTAAACACTAGTTACACAAGCACATACTACTTCAGGGTTGAGAGCAAACTATTGAAGGCAACAGCTTATTGTGATCCTCTTCAAATAACAGTTGAAGGTAAAAGAGCTTAGTTTCTTTCAGTCAGTCTATAATGTTGTTGTTCAGTATGAACGTTTTCACTTTGCCAAGAATTTAAATTCTGAGAAAACACTGAGTCTGCTGTTACAGTTCAAAATGAAATGGTCAAACTTTGGCACAAAAAAGGTTTGGCATTAAAAAAAACAAATGAAAGAATTTGAAATGATATATTTTCTAATCTGTCTTTGATTTGAACCCACAGATTCTCCTGGTCGCCCCACAATTGAGATCTCAGGTGATCTGAAGGAGAAGGAGTCTGTCACTATAACCTGCTCAGCTTTCACTCCCTGTCCACACTCCCCCCCTAAACTCATCTGGAATCTCCAACAAGACTCTCACAACAAAATAGAGGAAAACACAGATGGAACCTTTACAACTAAAATCCAGGAGACCATCACTCTGTCAGACCAACATGATGGATACAACATCAGCTGTTCTGCCACATATCCTGTGAATGAAGGAAAAGATGTCAAGACAGCAGAGGAGACAAAGACTCTCAGTGTTTCATGTAAGACAACCAGAGTTTCTTATTGGATCCTGTCAGCACATGATACAAATAAAGAATCTTATTCAGGCTCTGATGTTACTCTCATATCTCACATCTCTGTCACATTTTCCTCAGATGCTCCTAAAGACACCTCAGTGTCCATCAGTGCATCAGCAGGTAGCTGGGCGAACCTGACCTGCTCCAGCAGAGCCAAGCCTCCCGTCAGCTTCACCTGGTTCAGGAACAGCACAGATGGACTGATGAAAGTAGCTGAAGGACACTTTTACAGCCTTAATGTGACAGATGGAGGATATTATTACTGTGTGGCCACAAATGATCTTGGGAGTCAGAAGTCGTCACAGATCCATTTGAATAGTTCAGGTAAATGTACAACTGGACTGAATCTGCTCATTTTAATCCTACTTTTATCTTATTTTCTGCTCCTGCATTGCTTCTTTTTTTGTTTGTTTGGTTGTTTATTTGTTTAACTACCCTGTACTGAATTTTTATGAAATGATTCTAGATTAATAAACTCTTACTTGGAGAGAAAAGAGCTGCTCAGCATCTCGTGGTGGCTGGAGAGCATTTATTGTTGAATAAAGTTTGTTCCATTAATGAAGTTCAGCTTTGTGAGAACTCAGTCATGGAAAGATGCTCTGAAAACATTTCAGCTGAGTCACTTTGACTCTCAGTGTTTCATGTTAGACATTTTATTTTGGTAAATGAAGTGCTGAAGGTTGTGTTTTATGATGTACCAGTTTACATTAGAGGTTATCAGAAGGAATTAAAGTTCAGGATGTTTTAGAGTCGTAACGTTTTCCATTAAGGAGGTGACCGTGCTGTCTTGTTGCAGAGTTTGGGCTTTCTGTCTACGTTACAGTGAAGATCCTGGGAGTCATAATGCTCTACTGTACAATCGTCATCTTTGAGTGGTGAGACCAACTTTTCTATGACGTGATCATTTCCAGCTACAGACTTATTGTTCTCTTTAAAATGTTTCACTTGTATTCATGTTTATTTATTCCATCTTCTTTTCCTTCAGCTGCTTCAGATCAAGATGCTGCAACAAACCAGTGAAGGTAAGCTACTAGATGAGGACAGCTACATTATTCTGTCAACAGTCAGTTGTTGTCTTAGTCTGGATCAGGAGAAGGCCTTTGACAGGATGGACCATGGGTACCTGTTTAAGGCTTTACATGCTTTTGGAGTGGGGGAACATTTTGTCCATGCCGGGGCCTAATGTGTAACGAAGGTAGCTTGGCAGCTGTGCAGAACGGTGCCTTTAGGAAGACCCCATTGTAGTCCAGATGTGTCTATGTGACGATGTGTCAGTGCTGGTCAAAAATTATCGAGACTAGGGTGCACTTCAGATTTATCGAAAGGCTTTGTCTGCAAAAGTGAACTGGAGGAAGAGTGGGGCGCTGTTGTGTGGATGCTGGGAGGGCTGGGGCAGCAGGAACTGGTAGGGGATCTTCTCAGCCATAACCACTAGGCTGGCAAAGTGGAGGGGGATCCTCTCTCAGGTCCCCTACAGAGGTCGCACTCTGATAATAAACAGTTTGGTGGCTTCTCCACTGGGTCACACGCTGGTAGTTCTTAATCCACCTGCCGTCCTGTTGGAGAGGCTACAGAGGACTCTGAGGAGGCTGAGAGTGTAGGTGCTGGGCTCGCTGTGTCCATCAGCGCTGGACTCCAGTCAGGTGAGGGGGGAGGAGCCTCCACTTTGCCCTGTGCTGTTGGCAGCAGGTCCAGAAGGTTGGCAGGAAGACAGACTGCTGCCTCTCCGAGCCTGGGGTTTTTTGAACGTGTAAAGGGAAAAGATTTGGAACTTTGCAGTATTGAAGGAGGTCAGGGAGCATCAGTGGCTGCGCTACCTTGAGGGACAGACGATGGCAGAGTTTAGGTGGAGGGGCTGTATAAGCTCCCCTCTGCCTAAGAGGTCAGGGGATCTGCAGTGGAGGGTGTTACCTGGGGCCCTGGCAACAAATGTGTTTTGGTCTAAAGTGCCTCATAATGTGAGGGAGGGCTGTGTGTTCTGTAACGTGACTGAGTCTGTACAACATGTGTTTGTTGAATGCCATCGTTTGCTGTTTCTACTCTCTGCTCTCTGTTGGAAGATAGGAGCGGTGGTCTCTGAGGGGCTTTACATACTGGGGCCCAGGTATTCAGCTCAGACCAAGCTCAGAGATCTCTTAATTCATTTTCTGTTTTGCCAGGCTGAACTGGCTACTTGGCTCACGATTATTCTCTTGTTAATGACCGTGGCGTGTTTCAGAAGGTGTGGTATGCAGAAGGTCTATTTGTAGCTTGAGGGAGACTGACGGGTCATTTGTTTATGAGAAGGTTCTGGCACAGGAAGATTTGTAATTTGTGTGGGTGTGTAGGGGGATGTACAGTGTAGTGCTGTGATGAGTACCTGGTTTAAATAAAGGTGGTTAAAAGTCAAAAGTCTCTCTCTGTCTCTGTCTGTCTCTCTCTCTGTCTCTCTCTCTGTCTCTGTCTGTCTCTCTCTCTCTCTCTCTCTCTCTCTCTCTCTCTCTCTGTGCGCATGCGTGAGTGTGAGCGGAGCGAGTGAGCTGGAGTGATTGACGGTGGTGAGTGGTTTTTCAAAACTTTTCTATAATTGTTTGTTTGTTTGTTTTGTATGTTTTAGTGTAGTTTGTGGACCTTGTTCCAGTCGGTGTGTGTGTGTGTGTGTGACAGCGGGCATCATGCCCGAGGCCTGTTCTGCGAAGGGGGCTCAACATAGCCAGGCTTTGTGCTCATGATGCAGCTCAACAAAGCCCCAAGTCCCAAAACAGAGTTAAACGGTTCTGCGACGGCGGTTATCAACTTAGTTTGTTAAGTCCGGCCCTCTGCTTTGTGCTCAGCGCGCGTTCACATAAAAGGGGGCGTTTGACGTCATATTATTCTACTTCCGTGCGAAAATGTTTAGATCCTGGGCCACATATTTTACTCAAGATGAGCAGATTCTTATTATGCAAAGCTATGAACAATTCAAAGAAACCATCACGGCAAAAAGTAACACTGTCGCCGCCAATAGAGCGAGAGAGAAAACTGCTGACCATGTAAATGCGCAAGTTTACGATGATTAATAGCCTGTTATGATCGATATTATATTAAGCCCTCAGTGTTTTAATTTCTGAAAGCTCAACATTTTGCAACTTTTACATATTAACCCTCATCCATTTAAGAAATAAATAGTCTGAAGCAACAACTATCTTTTTTCATTTTTGAATGATGTCTATATTGTTTTCACATTTTACTGATCTCAGTTATAGAATGTGCGCGTGTGTTTTATTGAAAGCGAGGCTGAGTGTGCGCAGGCTATAATGTTCAGTGTTTTTTTTTTTTTGTATTACTGTGTCGGGATGAACAAGCAAATGTAGCTTCTGTCCCTGTACAATGACAGTAAAGACCTTTCTGACAGTGAAAATAGCTCAAGCCTGTAAGATTTGTGTTTGGGCTACACTGCCCTGCAGCGGGTGAAACATTGATCAGTTCGTCAGTTTATTCATGGCCACATCAAAGAAATAATTAACTTTACTCATTATCTGTGACAAATAAATACTAGGTTGGCCTAATTAATATTTCATATTGCATTTTATTAAGATGTGGAAGCAGCAGTCGGACATGGCAGCAGGTGTGTGGATAATATACTGTATCCCATTTTATTTTAATATCATATCTTCAGATTGCAGCTTCCCAGTAAGAGCGAGAACTACTTTGCGCAACACGCAGTATTTCTGCTCAGATTTTCTGCATCACCAAGTGAATGTCAGTATTTTGCCCGACAGTGAGCGCACAGCTTCTTCAGTGGTATTCCCGACACTCGGCTCAATAAGTGAGCAGATGTACCGAGTTCCTCGGCTGAAAATTCATCAGGAAATGCCAGCGGATCAGCGCGATCTCGCAGAAGCCGCTCACGTCGCAGTGCTGCCAGAATTATTCTCGCTCCCAGGTCCACCGGGTTCTCAATGAACGGTGACGCAATCTCCGAATGACTTACACAGTGAAACAGCGCCGCTTTTATAGCCGATTTCAAGCCGAAACTCTGAACATAACCTGGTCGGGACCAGGTTATGAGCTAAGCGTAAGTTACCATGGTGATCTAGCCGGGTTAAAAGAGAGCCACCTTCGCAGAACAGGAGAGCCTGGCTTTAGACTCAACATAGCTCGCTAACCCACTAAACCGGCTTCGCAAAATACCCCTCCGGTGTCGGAGTGGATGAGGTGGGGCTGCAGAAACTGACAAGGCGACACGCGGTCAAACTTTTGCCGGCTGTCGCCTGTTCAGTTGAGGATGCAGCGTACGCCATCGGAGAGCTTGTGGGGTTTCCAAGTGTTAAAGCTGCCTCACGGATGAACAGCGCTATTGTCATCTTTCTGGATGATGTGGCAAAGGCGGAGAAAGTGGTGGAGAGCGGCGTGGTGATCAATGACACCTTCACGCCGGTGTTTCCTCTGGCTAACCCGGTGAGGAGGATCATGATCTCCAACACGCCACCTTTCATTAAAAATGAGGATTTGACCACAGAACTGTCCCGCTACGGACGAGTCATCTCCCCAATAAAGATGATGATGATGGGAGGTAAAACCCGACCGGAGATGAAACACGTTGTGTGTTACCGGCGGCAGACCTTCATGGTGCTCAAAGACGGAACTAAAGACCTCAACCTGTCTTTGAGTTTTAAGGTGGATGGCTTTAATTATATCGTGTTTGTCACATCTGAAACGATGAAGTGTTTTGCTTGTGGGGCCGAGGGGCACTTGGCTCGAGCCTGCCCTGAGGATAAGGAGGCTGCCGGTGGCGCTGCGGGGCCGAGCGCCGGTGCATCACCCCGCGCGCGGGGGCCAAAGGCCCCCGCCCCTGGGGATCCGGGGCTTCGGCCTCTGGTGGACCTGGCGCTTTGGCCTCCGGTGAGCCGGCAGCTGATGCGTCAGCTGGTGGCGAGAGTGGTTCGGGTGAGACGGGCTCAGGTGAGATGGGCTCACCTGACGCGCTGCAGCCGGCGGCTGAGTTAGACTCGGCCGGTGTGCAGCAATCTGACGAGACGGCAGAACAGAGTGAACGGGAGGAGATGGAGCAGGAACAGGCTGTTCGCCCAGAGGAAAATATTACTGCTACAAAGAGCACGGTCACACCTGCTAATAAAAATAAACAGGAAAGGAAAAAGAAGGATAAAGAACATAATGTGAATGCAGACGAGGTGGTGAATGAGGTGATGGAGGAGGACATGGATGAGGATAAAAGATCAGGAAAAAGGAAAATCAGTGAGTGTAGGGGGGAGGAGGAGGATGATGAGGATGAGGAGGAGGTGGAGGTGGAGGAAGATAGTGGGGATGAAGCGGGTGAAGAATGTGATATGACTCCATCTCAGGAGGTTCACACCACCACTTATTCATTAAGAGAAATTAAAAAGTTCCTAAAAGACACAAAAGGGAAACCAGCTGTGCAGGTGAAGAATTTCTTCCCCGACCTGAAGGGCTTCATTGTGTCTGTGACACGCCTTAAAAAGATGGAAGACTCCTTTGAAACGAAGGAAGTCTACAGACTGAACAAGTTTGTCACAAAAGCCAGGGTGAAGCTCGCTGAACTCAATGATGATTCACTTTAAAATGCCTTACCACACCCTTGTGGCTGTTTTCTTATTTATTTGTTTTCATATCATTATGACTAATATAAATATTGGTTCTTTAAATATTAACGGTGCCAGAAGTGATGTGAAGAGAGCTTCTCTTTATAAACTTATTGATTTTAAGAAACTGGACGTAGTTTTTATTCAAGAAACCCATAGTGATGATGAAAATAAGAGAGACTGGAAGAAGGAGTGGCCTGGCCAGGTTTTTCTCAGCCACAAATCTTTTAATAGTGCTGGAGTCGGTGTGCTTTTTAACAAAGCTTTTAACCCTCACTCTGTCGAGGTGCAGGATGTTTTATCAGGTCACATTTTGAAGGTCAGAGCACAGTTTGAGAATGTCATAATGGTTTTTATCTGTGTTTATGCCCCTGTTTTTAGCAAAGATAGAATGAGTTTTTTAGACATTCTATCTGATGCCATTAGCGGCTGCAGCACTGAAGAGTATTTATTTCTGGGAGGTGATTTTAATTGCACAGAGCATCCTAATACAGACAGGAATCACCTGGAGCCCCACCCTGCTTCATGTGCTCGGCTTCAGCGTCTCAGTGAAGCTCACGAGCTGCAGGATGTATGGAGAGGGTTTCATAGAAATATCCGGCAGTATACATGGAGCCACAGTCGTGAGAATGTATTATCGATGGCTCGACTTGATCGGTTTTATTGTTTTAAACATCGTTTTAGCATTTTTAAATCAAGTCATATTATACCTGTCGGCTTTACAGACCATTCTCTGGTTCAGTGTTCTTTTTTTATCTCAAATGTTAAGATAACCAGCGTGTATTGGCATTTTAACACAGCTCTTTTATTAGATAATGCTTTTAGAGAGGGTCTTAATTATTTATGGGTTTTACACAAGGGCAAGAAGTCCAGTTTTATTTCTTTACAGCAGTGGTGGGATTTTGGCAAAGTCCAAATCCAACAATTTTGTAAACAGTATACTCGCAATGTCACTAAGTACATCACCAGGTCTCTTCAGAACCTAGAGACCGAGGTGGTACAGCTGCAGGGTTTGGCAGACTGTACAGGAGAACAAGGGCATTTTGAAGCCCTTAAAAGGAAAAAGGCTGCTTTAGCCAACCTGCTGGGCATTACAGCACAGGGGGCGCTGGTCCGGTCTCGTTTTTTGAATGCCTCACAAATGGATGCTCCATCCCGGTTCTTCTTCAGCCTGGAGAGGAAAAATGGCCAGAAGAAGATCATCCACTCGCTACGTGCTGAAGATGGTTCTTCACACACGACAGGCCCAGAGATCCGGAGGTATGCCACACATTTCTATAAAAAACTGTATTCAAATGAGTTTGTGGATAACCCAGAGCTGGGTGGACAGTGTTTTAATAACCTGCCTCAGGTGGAGGCTGCCTCAAACACAGCACTGGACTCTGAGCTGACTGTTGATGAGCTCCACACAGCCCTCATGAGTCTGGCCAATGAGAAGGCTCCAGGCATTGATGGGCTCCCTGTGGAGTTCTATAAGTCTTTCTGGCCGGTTCTCGGCGAAGACATGTTGGAGGTTTTCCAGGATAGTCTGAACCGGGGACAACTACCACTGAGCTGCAAGAGAGCTGTAATTACTCTGCTCCCCAAAAAAGGAGGCCTGCAGCTTTTAAAGAACTGGAGACCGGTTTCATTGCTGTGTGGAGACTACAAGATCTTGTCCAAAGCCCTGGCCCTGAGGCTGAGGGAGGTCGTCAGTGAGGTCATCCATGTGGACCAGACCTACTGTGTGCCCGGCAGGTCCATAAGTGATAATATCACTTTAATCAGGCATGTTTTGGACGTCTCTAGCTCATTAGGCGTGGACACTGGTCTGATTTCCGTAGACCAGGAAAAAGCTTTTGACCGGGTTGAACACCAGTATCTGTGGCAGGCGCTGGCTGCTTTTGGGTTCAGCCCAGGCTTCATAGCTAAGATCCAGATACTGTACCGTGACATTGCGAGCATACTGAAGGTTAACGGTGGCCTGGCTGCTCCTTTTAATGTGGAGAGGGGGGTTCGGCAGGGATGCTCCATATCAGGGATGCTTTATTCCCTTGCCATAGAGCCTCTGCTCCACAAATTAAGAAAGGAGCTCAATGGTGTTGTTTTTAATGGATGTCCTGCTGTTTTTAAACTGTGTGCCTATGCTGATGATGTTATTTATGATGATGATGTTATGTATGATGATGATGTTATGTTAATGGTGAACACACAAAAAGACATTGACATCATAAAAACTAATGTTGGACTGTTTAATGAGATGTCATCAGCAAAGGTAAACTGGAGTAAGAGTGATGCAGTGATGGTAAGTGACAAGCCCACAACTAAGCTGGTTTTACCAGGAGGACTGACGTGGAAGACAGGGGGCATAAAATACCTTGGGGTGTTCTTAGGTGCTGGAGAAGATTGAAGGTCGGCTCAGGAGGTGGAGCTGGCTGCTACAGAGCATGTCCTATAGAGGAAGGGCACTCATTATCAACAACTTGGTGTCCTCCTCCCTTTGGCACAGACTGGCCTGTGTGGACCCTCCCCCTAACCTGCTGTCCAAAATACAGGCGATGTTAGTTAATTTTTTCTGGGACAAACTTCACTGGGCCCCCCAAGCTGTCCTCTACCTTCCTAGGGATGAGGGAGGGCAGGGACTTGTCCACCTGGCCAGCAGAGGAGCTGCTTTCTGGCTACAGTTCTTTCAGCGACTGCTGTACGGCCCCAAGGACCTGGTCTGGAGACCGTTGGCCCACATGGTTCTGCAGCGGTTCGCTGGCCTGGTTTTAAAAGACTCTCTATTCCTCATGGACCTCAGCACTGCAGACCTTCGCACATTGCCACCTTTCTACCGGGGAGCCTTCACTGTGTGGAAGCTGATGGCGAGGGAGAAAAATACGGTCTCTCTTCACTGGCTGCTTCAGGAGCCTGTGGTCTTTGGAGGACAACTCAGGGCCCCTTTCTGGGCGGGAACAGCTCTTAGGGACATCTTCTGTCAGGCCAGGGTCACGACTCTGGGGTCTGTTGTTCACCTGGCTGGAGCTGAGCTGCAGGATGCAGCCGCCCTGGCAGCTGGTGTGGGGATCCGGTCTGTAAGGAGCATTGGCAGACTTTTGGAGCACTGGAGAGGCTGCCTGAATGTCCGGTTTTTAAAGACTACACTAGTTGCTTTTTAAACTCACAGCACTGCACTTTAAGCCTACAGGAAGCCACTGGCAAAGCCTTGTACAGAGTCATGGTGACATGTCTGAATGGAAAGACTCTGAACCGAGTGGACACTCCATGGAGGGGTCACCTGCAGTTGGGAGATGAGGTGACGCCCGCTTGGAGGAGTCTCTATAAAGGTCCTCTGACTAAAAAAGTGGCAGACCTACAGTGGAGGGTGCTACATGGCATTGTAGCAGTTAACTCTTTCCTGTCGATCATCTCCCCAGGGCACACTGACCGGTGTGTGTTCTGTGGTGAAAGGGAGACAGTTTTTCACTGTTACAGTGAGTGTGCACGTCTCACTCCTCTTTTCACTCTCCTGAAGGGTCTCTTCAGAGCAGCTGGAGAAGAATTCTCTGTTCAGGTTTTTATCTTGGATTTTAAGTACAGAAAGGCAGCAGAGAGCAAGTGTAAACTTTTAAATTTCTTACTGGGACAGGCCAAGATGGCAGTGCATGTGAGCAGGAAGAGGAAAGAGGAGGACATGGTGGATGTTGATGTGAGCTTGTTGTTCTGTCGGATGGTGAAGGCCAGGGTCCACATAGATTTTAAATACTACAGTCAGATGCAGGACATGGATCAGTTCATTAAGACCTGGACTCACTCCAACACACTGTGTTCAGTTACTGACAATACTCTGGTCTTCTCTCACCATCTCATCTAATGCATCTCTCTAACCCGTCTGCACGGGCTAAGCTGTGTGTGTTTTATTGGTTTTAGTTTGAATTTGAATGTTTTTTTAAAGGATGTGCTGTGTTTGATCTGTGCTTTTGATCAAAATGTGGATTCTTAATAGTTAAAATAAAGGTACTATTAAAAATCAAAATCTCTGTCTGTCTCTCTGTCTCTGTCTCTCTCTCTCTGTCTCTCTCTCAGGACATGGATGAAGCAGACTATGTCAACAGAGTGATGGAGATTCAAGCATCATGAAGGAGAAGAGGAAGACGTCATGTTCACCATAAATGGAATATTTCTCTGTTTCTTGTTCCTCTAATTCTTGAATATTCAATTAGTCTGCAAGAGTTTGGTGACATGAACAAAGGACAAAGTCTAACCAGTGCAGGTGTTTGTTTTGATGGAAGATAACACCAATAGAATTCCTTCATCATCGTCATTAGTTCGTGTAAGATTTAAATGATTTACGGTATTTTTATGGTAATTATTTTTCTTTTCCACTGTGGTGTGTTCTTTGTGTGTGTTAATAATGATCACCAAATGTGACATGAGGAAGATATTTTGGATGATGAAGACTTTTTATTTATGTCACCTGCTTGTTTTAACTGAACAATGAATCATGTCACACCGACTTGCACATGATGACTTTTTTTGGGGGGGGATAGAATTGTTATTGAGTTTTACCACACCGATCACATGGAATGACACTAACAGCCTTTTTCTTTACTCCACTAGTAGTTGATATTTACATTTAAGATAAGACAGCTTCCCTTTAGTTCCCTTGTGCATGAAGTTCACCTTTGTAATACTAATAAATGTGTTTTCATCATGATGGTAAATGGACTTGTATTTATATCCAGTAGTGCTTTTACAGTCTACTGAGCACTCAGACGCTTTCAAACACTTACGTACTCCTTTTCATATACACATTCACACACTGACGGCAGGGGTTCAGTATCTTACCCGACATGCAGCCGGGGGATTGAACCACCAACCTTCCTCTTGTAATGTCTCCATCTTGTGGTTCTTTCAGGTACAATCCTCATCTGTAGCAGGTGCCGTAACTCTGTGGTGTCAACATGTTTAAAATAGTCTTTGTCTAGTCTTCTGTTGTCAACACTTCAGAAGAAGCTGAGGCACTGCGAGTCCGGTGGTATTATTAGATATCATCTGTAGTTGAAGGAAACTGAGACAGCTCACAGTTTAATCTGTTATTACCACAGATGGAAATGTGTTGAAATAGATCTGTGTGTGCGTGTGTGGCTGACAAATGAAGTGAGATCTCTAAGAGGAAGTGGTGGGATGTAATATGATGAAGGACTGACTGCAGCCACACAGCTCTCTGCAACACTGTTTTAACAAGTGGTCCAGGCCTGAGTTAACAGCAAAGATGGACCCATGACTGTGTCTGAAGGACACTTTGACAGCTTTAAAGGAGAACTTCGGTCAATTTCAACATGCAGCTTTATTGCTCAAGCTACCCTTGACTTGCCAGTACCGAAAACGCGAACACTTTTGGTCCACCCCTTACAGGGCTCCTTGAACAGAGAGTTAGCATTGACAGCTAACAGCGTGGGGCAAGAACTTTACACTGTGTTTTAAGCATCTTAACATGCTCCAAATATCACCCCAAAAGCGTGTATGGCTCAAAAAGAATAAAAAAGTGGTTAAAACAGTGTGTTTGTGCAAGCAGCTACATACCGGTTTGTTGACATCCCGCCTCCCCGTAGTCCAAGCTAGTCAATCTATCGAGCGTGCGCTTACTCCCTCACTGGCAGAGACGCAAACTTTTGCAGACAGAAACGTATTCCAGCATTTTCGTTTTTCTGTTCATAATGTACATGTCCATGTTACAGCCTGTCATGAGCCATGAGCCTTACAATAGCCTGTCATGAGTCTACTCGCTCTGCACTGAGAGGCCGTCCAGACGAAACGCTCTTTTGTGGAAACGCACATGTATTGCATCGTTTTGGCCAATCGTCCACACGGATCCTGAAAACGCACTTTTTTGAAACCGGGTCTCAGGGTGGAAAGATCTGAAAACGCAGCCCTCCCGTTTTCTTGTGGATGGCGAATCTGCATACTTTCCGAAACGATGACTTCATCGCCCCACCCCTTGACCTCTTGCCTCTGACCTCTGAACCCCGCGATGTCTCATAACAACGACAACAACAACAACAACAACAACAACAACAACGGCGGACTACTGCTTGCGTTCGTGTTTCTTGCAACTTACTCGCCTTGTAGTTGAGTGTGAGTCGCAGCAGCAGTTTGACCTCATTATCGGTCCACACAAACGATTCTGGTTTCCTTGTACTAGCCATTTTTGTTTTCTTCTTCTTGTGTTCGGTTTCTCCATCTACTATCTGTTTGTTTACAGCGCGCAACCTAATGCGCATGCTCCGTCTCCTTATTCTTGCAGCGAGGAGAGCAGAGCTCTTTTGTTCTCTAGTGCAAGTAACTCCTCATCTGTATACTCGAACAAATATGGTCAACCGTCTAATTCAAAAGGTTCGTCGTCGATGTCTTCCACTTCGATATCAGACAAGCTCTCCATCGTGACCATTTCGGAAACAGCTTCTATCACCACTGACGAGTCCCCTGTCTGTGCGAGCTACGATCGTGCACAGACAAGGTAGCTCTCAGTGCAGAGCGAGTAGACTCATGACAGGCTGTTGTAAGGCTCATGGCTCATGACAGGCTGTAACATGGACATGTACGTTATGAACAGAAAAAACGAAAATGCTGGAATACGTTTCTGTCTGCAAAAGTTTCCGTCTCTGCCAGTGAGGGAGTAAGCGCACGCTCGACAGATTGACTAGTTTGGACTATGGGAAGACGGGATGTCAACCAACGGTATGTAGCTGCTTGCACAAACACACTGTTTTAACCACTTTTTTATTCATTGTGAGTCATAAACGCTACAGTGCTGTGTTGTAAGGTGTCTGCTGATGTTGCATAGCTTTTGGGGTGATAGAGCATGTTAAGATGCTTAAAACACAGTGTAAAGACGTGACCCCATGCTGTTAGCTGTCATTGCTAACTCTCCGTTCAAGGAGCCCTGTAAGGGGTGGACCAAAAGTGTTCGCGTTTTCGGTACTGGCAAGTCAAGGGTAGCTTGAGCAATAAAGCTGCATGTTGAAATTGACCGAAGTTCTCCTTTAATGTCACAAAGAGACAAGTTCCTTTCTGAGGCTTCAAATGATCTCAGTTATCATCATTAGAGGTACACGCTGACCAGAACTGAATAATGACTGTTTATGTTGTTAACCATGGGTTTATGTAATAATGCCTCTTTCTACCTGGAGTGTAGAAAGGTTTATTCTACTTTTTCCTGCTTAGAATAACATAACAACAAATACTATGAAGCTTCAAGAATAATCTGTGTAACGCTGGGTTGAAATATGAATTTATCATTGTTAAATGAATGAGAAAAATTCTTTCTGCTTCTTGTAAACTGATGAAATGACCATTAACAGACTGTGGAATGAAACCGGCCACAATGTAAAATATTACTGCAGAAGTATATTTTGTCTTTCTGTTAATGAAGATTTTCTTAAACATTTTGTTTATCATGATTCTGGTTTACAGGTGCGTTGGCTGATTGTCCTCAGAAGTCTAACCTCTTCATCACTGCACCAAAGACAGTGGAAGCCCTGAGTGGATCTTGTTTGCAAATTCCATGTAACTTTAGACCTGAACCAGAAAAGCAGTTTGAAAGCAGCAGAGAAATCATTGGAGTGTAGATTAAGAGTGATGAAAAAATAAGGATTACAAATAGTAACAATAAAGATAAATCTCCAGTGAAGATAACTGGAAACCTGAGTGAGAAAAACTGCACCATTTTATTTTCCAGTTTAATCACTAGTTACACAGACAGATACTACTTCAGGATTGAGACAGAACCATTCAAGGCAACAGCTCTCTGTGATCCTCTTCAAATAACAGTTACAGGTAAGAGAGTTTAGTTTCTGTCAGTCAGACTATGATGTTGTTGTTCGGAGTAAAAGGGGAAACAAGTTACACTTTCCAGTTTTTATTCTGATTAAACACTGAGTCTATAGTTATATTTGGACATTAGATGGTCAAATTTTGAAAATAAACAAAAGTGTCATTCAGTTTCAACATTTAAAAACCCCAATTAATAATTTTCACAGGATTTAAAATGTGTTTGATTTGAACCCACAGATTCTCCTCGTCACCCCACAATTGAGATCTCAGGTGATCTGAAGGAGAAGGAGTCTGTCACTATAACCTGCTCAGCTTTCACTCCCTGTCCACACTCCCCTCCTAAACTCACCTGGAATCTCCAACAAGACTCTCACAACAAAATAGAGGAAAACACAGATGGAACCTTTACAACTAAAATCCAGGAGACCATCACTCTGTCAGACCAACATGATGGAGACAACATCAGCTGTTCTGCCTCATATCCTGTGAATGAAGGAAAAGACGTCAAGACAGCAGAGGAGACAAAGACTCTCAGTGTTTCATGTGAGACAACCAGAGTTTGTTATTGGATCCTGTCAGCACATGATACAAATTAAGGATCTTATTCAGGTTCTGATGTTACTCTCATATCTCACATCTCTGTCACATTTTCCTCAGATGCTCCTAAAGACACCTCAGTGTCCATCAGTGCATCAGCAGATAGCTGGGTGAACCTGACCTGCTCCAGCAGAGCCAAGCCTCCCGTCAGCAGCTTCACCTGGTTCAGGAACAGCAAAGATGGACTGATGAAAGTAGCTGAAGGACACTTTTACAGCTTTAATGTGACAGATGGAGGAGATTATTACTGTGTGGCCACAAATGATCTCAGTAACCAGACGTCATCATGGGTTTGTTTAAATAATTCAGGTAAATGTAGAACTGGACTGAATCTGTTCATTTTAATTCATGCTTTTTTTTCGTCTTTTCTGCTTCTGCTTTGCTTCTTTGTTTGTTTGTTAATTTGCTTTATTACTCTGCACTGAATATTAATTGAATGATTCTAGAGTAATGAACTATGACCTCGTGTGAAAAGAATGAGGCCCGATGTCATTCTATCATGTGTGTATGGTTTACATGTGGAGACGATTGCTGAATTAGAAGCAGTCATCGAATTTTGTGGTTGATGAATCAAAGTTATTAAAGAGGAGTGTTGGACAGTAAACTGATAATCATGTACGGAGTGCTGAGGAAACACTGAGAACTATTAGTAAACAGGAAATTGTGCAAACCAACTTCCCTGTTTCCTTTTAGTTCTCAGTTTTTTTTAGAGCTCTGTTCATGACTTCATCGGGTTGCATCCCACAACTTTTCTTTAGCTTGGTCACTTTGGTTTATCAGCCACACAAAGTGACCACGCTAAAGAAAAGTGGTGGGATGTAACCCGATGAAGTCATGAACAGAGCTCTAAAAAACACCTGAGAACTTTAAAGGTCCCATATTATGGTCATTTCTGCTTCTTGATATGGTTCCGTGAAGTCTAAATGGAATGTTAGTAACATGCTTTGGTCGAAATAAACTGAAGGATTGAGCACAGCAGGGTTCTTGAAACACCAGTTTCACAGCCCTGCTCCAGGCTACCGGTTTCAGTGCCTTTCCCTTTAAATGCTAATGAGCTACTGCGCGCCGCCCACGGTGCCGCCCACCTCCTCCTGTCTGCGGAAGACGTGAGGACGGCATCATGTGACCATGGCAACGGCGGAGTTTCTGGGAGTAATGGCTGCCGGACAACAGACTGCGGTCCGACCAAGAACAAGAGGCTCCAGAAGAAAGTAAGCAGCCAAGAATGAACATTGGTGTTTCTCAGTGGTCAGTAGTTAAGTTTGTTACCTCGACATTACTTTTATGTTACTGCAGACTAACGAAAGTTTTACGAGCTTACTGGCCGTCTGCCCCGCGTTGTTTCAAATAACAGCCCCCTTCTCCTGCCTCGAGTGTTTACATCATGAAGCTTAGCTAAACTTCGGCTAGTGTTTACTGCTGTTCAGTTACAGTAACGCGGATGCAATTTAGCAACAGCCATTACAAGACACAAGCGTAACCCCATATTATTATTTACATTTATGTAGCCAGGTAAGTTGATTGCGAACCTCTTATTTGTAGTGACGACCTGTAATTAGCTACTGCCAGCATTGTCAAGTTTTCAATAGTCACAGTTGCCTCCCATCACCTCTCTACCGTCAGAATTTTTTTTTTTTTTTACTAGTTACAACGGTTTATAAACTTTAGACATATTACGAAAGAAACAATGTGACGTGATGAGCGATTATAGTTTCCAATGGATAATACAAATTCTGCATAAAAGTAGGTGTTCCTGTGGCAATTGTGTACAAATTCCTACATAACCTGAGAATATCTGCTGTATTGAAATACCACAATGAAGTGTGAACACTGGGCAAAAAAGGTTGTCATTTTGCTGGCTCTCTTTTCTCTAATCTATTGTCACTCACTTACCTTTCATAATATCTAGGTTACACGAAGACTACAGCAGCATCCTGATACACCATCATGCATGGTGGACCCTCCTGGCCTGGAACCTGTCTGCCTGAATGTATCTGCACTGCAGCATGCACTGAACATTTATCGGACAGTCTATGGACCCTTACGTCTGAGGGGAATAGTGCAGTCAGCTTTTAGTCACATAAATACTATTAATTTATCGCAAAAGTGTTATGATGAAAAGTACATAACTGATTCCTCTATCTTACATTGCTTATAATTTATCTTTTACTTATTACCATGAAAATTACGTATCAAACAATGAAAACACAGAACAGTTAGGAAAGATGTTTTATTCTAAGAAACATTTGTAAACATGTGTTGACATGAATGAAATAATAATAATAAGAAGAAAATATAAAGTGAAACAGTTTGACTTTATATATCAACTTCAATATCAATATGAAAATGATAACAAAGAAAGTATCTAGTTGCCATGGGTGTAAACATTCAGTGCTGACTTTATATTGAATTGTATTCAGCCAATATAGCCTACATAAGCTTTGTAAGCTGGTGCTGGTGCTCTCTGGGGAGGAGAGTGAGAGTTGTGCTGCCCGTCTGTGTGGTGTGAGAGGTTCTTCAGGGATTATGAGTTTCAGCACCTCCTTCACATATGGGATAGGGTCCTGGAAAACCTTCTTGAAGATCAGGTCCAACAGAGCATCACCGCAGTCTGCAGTGCAATAAACAAAAATGTATGTTTACAGGAAAATTGCAGTAGAACCAAAAAGCCTTGTGCTGTACTGTTGTGAAGTTTCTCTTATGTCTCCTAATTACTTCTTATTTATACATTCTCCTTATTATTAATTTTGAAAACCATCTTAAAAGAATTCAGATTTTAAGTGTTTGTGTTCGACCTTTTGTGTGATGCCTGTCTGCATGTTTATTTTAATTTGCGAGGTTCAAATAAAAGATTGTAAAACTTACGGAATGTCGCCTCTGTCTTCACGGGTTTGGCTCTGCACTCTCCCTTCCAGGACTTTGGAAAGCTCAGTTTGTAAAGAGGATCTCCTGATGATGTGGTGGCTTGTCCTCTATCAGCCTTCTCAATGTAATGCAGTGCAGCCAGGTAGAGTCTTGAACAGTAAAAATAAAAATAAAAAACGAGAAAACAATTGCAAGAAATGGGCAAGTAATCTAACGCCTTAACATTTCCAAACCAGTGATCAGATTAAAGTTATGTATTCAAGTCACTGTGCATTACAATTATTTTGGTCATTTTCTTTAGTACAAATATATGTTCTTGCTTTCTTCTTGCATCTCGGGGAGTGATGTCACATACGTCTGAAGTCATGTTTTGGCCATGAGGATAACTCACGTGTAACACCACGCAGCAACACAAAAATGGAGGGAGGAGAGAGATGCTCGTTTTCTAGCTGTAAATATGATCATTATTTTGAGTTATTAAAAACAAAAATCACGAATACTTGGTCAGGGGCCCAGCCCGGCCGAGCTCGGGCAGAGAATCTAAACTGTGTAAGTTAGCAAGCAACATCGCACTCGTGTTGCCCTGGCCTATGCCAACATATTCCAGCTTAGAAAACGTTTTCAAATGCATTATATTTCACAAAATCCTGAAAACTTAGACCCGGCGGAGGGTGTGTGTATGTACCGCTTGACCGACCGGGTCTCTGGGTTTGCATGTGGAGACCGTGTTGATGCGAACTAGAAGCTCGCGGTTAGCGTTAGCTTGGAAGATAGCGGTTAGCATTAGCTGGTACTATGTGACACTGCTTAGTTAGTTCGTGTAAAATTGCTAAATAAACACAGCTAAGTACTTGCACATGCAGACATTTCCCTAGGACACGCATTACACAATGTGCAAGATCAGAAATGTAATACACACAATGATTCTGCTGTAGCACTAACTTGTGTGGTCAGAGAAGCTAACGTTAGCGGTTAGCCGCTAACCTACGGAAGCGCATTGCGTTCACTGGATAAAAAAAAAATTCGACACCTTATCTCGTAATTATGAGAAATGATCTCATAATTACGAGATCAGGATCTCGTAATTATGAGATCATACTTTTACAGTAAATACTCCCGGTAATAAACTGAAGGTATCGCGAAGGTTCCGGATTTCAAAGTAAAGGACGACATGAGAAAAAACAACAACAACAACAACAACAAAAAAAGTAGTTCAATATTCATATAATGCTGAACTAAGTACTCCCTAGAATACTTGTGTAACTATAATGAAGTACTTCTACTGTGTAGTATTTAAGTAATCCTCTGTCAAAATCCTTATCCTCGTATGCTTCATGGGTCTGACTGTGAGACTGCAGTCTGACCCACACAGTCGCCACCAGCAGCTCTTTAGAGCGGCTTCAGCACGATTACCATAAATGTTATTAGATAGAAACAAAACGGTGCGGCTGATTTGACCAAGCAAACGCGAACCACGGCTGGCTTGACCACAATCAACGACGTACCTTTCCTCATCTCGTAATTACGAGATCAAGATCTCGTAACTACGAGATCTTTTCTCGTAATAACGAGATCCTGATCTTGTAATTACGAGATCTTTTCTCGTAATTACGAGATCAAGATCTCGTAATTACGAGATGAGGTGTCTATTTTTTTTTTATCCAGTGAATGCAATGCGCTTCCATACTAACCTTACCTTGTTCTCAATGGCAAAACACACAGTACATCACGCACGAGTTCAGCCTTATCTACAGAAACACACAGCACATTTGTATACTTACATGTCCTTGGTCTGCAAGTATTCCTTTGAGTAAAAGTCTGCCGACTACTCCTGCCTTGTACTGGCCCAAGTTGGTGAAACAGTCAGCTCAAAGTGGTTCGCACACACCAACAGTTGCCAACTTCATTTTCTAACCGAGCGGAAAAAAATGGTGGCGTTTAGATAATTCCTTGGGGTGTGGCAAACCTTCACCTGGGGCGGTGCCACCAACCTAGGGGGACGCGTCTAGTCTGTCGGTGACGTCACCGACAGACTTTCTTCAACTCGCCTGTTTAAGCACACATTTTCTAAAGGCGGAGAAAGCAAAAAAGGGAGAGGATGAACTTTTTTCATGCCAGGGGGGATTGTAGACAGGCCGGGGATGCATATTATTGATAGAAAACCACTCTAAGGTGTATTTTGCATAATATGGGACCTTTAAGTAAACAGGGAAGTTGGTTTGCTGCTTCTGTCAACAAGTCCTCCACACAGCTCTCTGAGACAAAATGTCTTCATCATGTGTTCCACAACTGTGTTCATTGTCCATGTATTGACTATTTATTATTTGACTGGGACACTTTCCTTCGGTTACTCTTTGCTAACAAATTATCCAAATCTTTACCCCCACATCCTCCTTTGTCCCTCTGATATGTTTCTATGTCTACATCAGTACATCAGTACATGAAGTTGTCATGGTGCTGTGGTTTCTGTCTCCTTTTATTTGAGTTTTATGTGTTTCCTGGGTTTTTGTGTTTTAGGCCACATTTTCACATAGCCAGGTATTTAGAGAAACAAATATTCCCCCCCTCCGTTTTCAACAATAACATCGTGCACACTTCGTTTTCAAAAAAGTTGTCATTTACATCAACCCGCATAAAGACGCCGTCGAGCGCCATTATAACTATGCCAAACCTATGGGTGGCAGTGTAGGGAGAAGGATGAAGCGATGCAAGCCAATCAGAATCCTCAGAATCGACAACAACGAATAACACGAGCGACTTCCTGTTCCTTTCAAAGAAATCTCCACTTTGGCCGGAGTTTTTAGAAATAATTGTTTTCTGTGATAAAAAAAAAACAGGGTTTTCGTGTAAATGAGAGGCCAAACTGCAGGGAAATATGTGCGTCTTCCCTTGGTGTAAACGGGGCCTTAATCTTTGTTGTGTTTCCCTCCTGTGTTCCTGAGCTCCTCCTCAGCCTGATATTTCCTCTACACCTGCCCTGCATCAGCTTTATTAGTCCTGTCCTGTTCCCAGTGTTGTTCTCAGCCCGTCAGCTCCTTCCTGCTCTCTTGCTTCCTCCACTCATTCCCCTCACCTGTGTTTCTCCACCTCTCTCCACCTGCACCTCATCCCCTTGTTACTTTAGTTTGGATTTAAGTCCAGTCATTAGTTCAGTCTTTGTCAAACTGTTGTGTTCTTGTTCCTGCTGTTACTTTGAATAAATGTTCATCCACCTTTTCTGACCCAGTGTGAAAAAGTTATATTTTAGTATTTGTTCAAATATGTTTAATATCATTGTTAGTAATAAATTATGTACTAAAGTAGTAGTTAAGACAAACAGGCTCCAGTAAATCTCCTGATCAAAATCATATTCAAGAATAAGTCATCTGCATTCTGATGAGCTGAAGACTTCCTCACTCACAGTGTGTGAACAGGAAGGATGAAGACTTCTCTTATTTCTGCAGTTTTTTAGTCGTGTGAAACCAGAAGTCTGTTTGCTTTTACACGACAACGTCTTCGTCGGGACGTCTGATACTGGGTCTGTTGGAGCTCTGCTGACACAAATTATTATTGTCTTTTAAAAGACAATTATTTCTCTGTTTGAGCTGCAAGTTGATTTGGTAAGGTCAAATGTAACTGCTTTTTATTTTTTCAAATGTTTAGATATTCCTGCTTTTAAAGATAAAACATGACACATTTTATTTATTGGTTACACAAATTAGAAGTTGCTTCAGTGACATTTTATTACATCTATGATATCATTCTAACTCACACTGGTACATTTTTGGATTTCAAATCCAGGTGATGAGTGTTGTGTCAGTCCTGTGTGTGAATATGGTGACAGCCAACATGTTGCTGAGCCTCTTCTTTCTCTCAGGTGAGCTGTTTGTTCACTCACTTTTATTTGGAGACATTGATTATTTACAGTTTAGACAGCAGACATCATACTGTTGCTTGGTTTATCATCAATTTTTCTTCCACATTTTGTCAATCATGAGTCTGGTTTACAGGTGCTTTGGCTGCTTGTCCTAGGAGTTCAAACCTCTTCATCACTGCACCAAAGAAGATGGAAGCACTGAGTGGATCTTGTTTGCAAATCCCATGTAACTTTAGACCTGAACCAGAACAAGAGTTTGACAGCAGCAGAGAAATATTTGGAGTGTGGATAAAGAGTAGTACCTCCATTTCAAACAATGTGATTTTCAACAGCAGTGGGACAAATGACATCTACCCAATGAAGATAACTGGAAACCTGAGAGAAAAAAACTGCACCACTTTATTTTCCAGTTTAATCACTAGTTACACAAACACATACTACTTCAGGATTGAGAGCAACCAAAACAAGGCAACAGCTGTATGTGATCCTCTTCAAATAAATGTTACCGGTAAGTGAGTTTAGTTTCTTTCAGACTATAATGTTATTGTTCAGAATAGAAAGGGAAATTAGTTGCATTTGAATACATTTTAAGTCTGGTGTGTCATTACAATTTTGGAATTTAAAAACACAAATGACTGAATTTAACATGATTTCTTTGATTTCTTTAAAATGTGTGTTTGATTTGAACCCACAGATTCTCCTGGTCGCCCCACAATTGAGATCTCAGCTGATCTGAAGGAGAAGGAGTCTGTCACTATAACCTGCTCAGCTTTCACTCCCTGTCCACACTCCCCTCCTAAACTCACCTGGAATCTCCAACAAGACTCTCACAACAAAATAGAGGAAAACACAGATGGAACCTTTACAACTAAAATCCAGGAGACCATCACTCTGTCAGACCAACATGATGGATACAACATCAGCTGTTCTGCCACATATCCTGTGAATGAAGGAAAAGATGTCAAGACAGCAGAGGAGACAAAGACTCTCAGTGTTTCATGTAAGACAACCAGAGTTTCTTATTGGATCCTGTCAGCACATGATACAAATAAAGGATCTTATTCAGGCTCTGATGTTACTCTCATATCTCACATCTCTGTCACATTTTCCTCAGATGCTCCTAAAAACACCTCAGTGTCCATCAGTGCATCAGCAGGTAGCTGGGTGAACCTGACCTGCTCCAGCAGAGCCAAGCCTCCCGTCAGCAGCTTCACCTGGTTCAGGAACAGCACAGATGGACTGATGAATGTAGCTGAAGGACACTTTTACAGCTTTAATGTGACAGATGGAGGATATTATTACTGTGTGGCCACAAATTATCTTGGTAACCAGACGTCATCACAGATCCATTTGAATGGTTCAGGTAAATATAGAACTGGACTGAATCTGATCATTTAATCTGACCTGCTCTCCTTTGTTGTAGTTTCCTCTGAAATACCACAACAGACTTGTTACATGTCTACATTCAACCTTGGTTTTCTTTCAGTCACTGAGTTTACTGTACTATTCTCTTTGGTGAACAGAGAACTCTGGAGTATTGGATCCAGCTTTTCGAGGGATTATTGTCACTTTAATCATTTTAATCATCTGCCTTGCAGTCTGTGTTTGGTGAGTATCACAAACCTTTGTTCATGGTGAGGGTGTGGATGAAGATGTGATGTGTCTGTGTCTGACCTGCTCTGAAATTAGAAAAGGGAACAAACAAAGAAGTTGTTCTGTGACTTAATTTCAACATAACTTTTTCTTTTAATTCCCCTGATACACATCCAAATCTGTCTGCTTCAGTCCTTTGTCCTTATTATTCTGACAGCTCTCTGTTGCTTCCAGGTGTTTTAAGTTGAAACATCAAACTCCTCAACAGACTCAGGTGAGTAAATGCTAAACTTTATTGTACAGTACAAGAAAGTTGTGAACATACTGAACTGTTTGTTGTGAGTGTTTGCATCTGTTCACAGTGATTGTGTCTATGTTACTGAAAAATGAGTAGCTCCATTCACACTGCTGTTTGGATGCAGGGATCCTGCGCCAATTATCCGCCTCTGTCTTTATGTGAATGTCTCAGAGGCGGCGAGGCGTGGTATTTCACTCCGGCGCTGATACGCCTCTGGAGATAGTATCAGGGAAACACCTTGAATTACAAACAGCTCCTGAAACCTACCCTGCTGGAAAATCCAGCGTAGACCAGCACCAAAACACAATCTTGTGCTTTGAGTCCAATTTATCCAAAGGGCCATTTAGTAAACTTTAGTATCCAGCTGACAACATTTCTTGTTTGATTCACTTTTCAGAGTCAAATTTACGACGAGCTGGCTCCTCAACTACCACCCAGCATAGCAAGAGAAAACATCCACTATGGAGAGATCGACTTCTCCAAGCGCAGACCTGAACCGTCCTCTGACTCAGTGCAGGACAGTGGACAGCTGCAGGACACAGTGTATGCACAGGTCAATGTGTCCCAGCCAGCAAACACCTCAAGACAGACTGCTGACGGGCCAGAGGATCTCTACGCTCAGGTGAAGAAAAAATGAGCATTGTCTTGAGATCATATTTGTCTTGGAATCATAATATAGACTCACTTTTTACGTTTGCAAGATGTTTTATGTCAGTTAATGCAGAAAAGACACTGGAGCCATGACAAGAACATGTCATCTTCACTGCCTACAGTTAAATAAAAGGAAGCTCAAAACCTCCTCACCCTGCAGCTCAGATGATTTTGTGGGTTATCTCATCATTATAATTTGTATTTATGTGCTGACCTCATGCAGCTGTTACCAGGTGATTAGTGATCTGTAGGTCAGATATGTACTAGAAAAAGTCCCAAAGCTCTAAATAGATATAAACACACTACCAGTACAAGATTAGTCTATTTCATTTCTAAAGTTTGTGCGATTATCTTTTATGTTATATCAGGGTCTGGGGGAAAATTGACTGTTCACCATTCTAAGTTAATACGCTATAGTCTGTATATAAAAGGAGTATTGGTTTCAGCAGGCTGCAGACACCTCAATGTTAGAAATGAGTTAATTTCATTAAATGAAAAAAAAGTGACTATATTATTTACAACACGGATTGTTATCCATCAGTGCAGCATCCTCTGAGCGCCACAGGATGGCGACTGTAACACGAGCTGACTAAACTGTTCAGTGTTCAGTAATGACAAAGATAGATAATCTGAGAATGTGCCAACAAACACATGGACTATCATCTGTTAATGAACATCTTAATATTGATCTCTCACAGTCATTCAGTCTGTTTCATAAAGTTTGTGTCTTGGTCTCAGCAGTGAGGACTCTGTAGATATTCATACAAACACAATATGTAAAATATTTAACCTTTAATCATTTCACTGTATTTGTCATGTAGATGCATTCATGCTGTATAGAGTGTATGTGTGTGCGTGTGTGTGTGTGTGTGTGTGTGTGTGTGTGTGTGTGTGTGTGTGTGTAACTATTACAGTGGCTGCATACACTTGTTGATGGTTTGTTACAACTCATTGTTTTAAGTCATAGTGAGAATAAAACTTGAAGAGTTGTGTTTTGTCTTTTTATGACCTTAATTATTTCATACAGGTTTTATTCTGAAAGCAGAGAATTTTAACTTGTAACTCAGAAATTCACTAATTCAGCATATTTTTAATGATCAGCTTTATTCAGACATACAGCGAGTAAACAACACCTTCTGTGTATCACCTGAGTCTACGATCACTAACAGGCCTGGGGGACCAAAGGTTGTAGCACAAGTAAGATAAAAAGGAATCAAAATGAAAAACTTAAAGGATTCAATAATTATGAAGAAATATGAAGGTGATATGTTGCAACAGATTTTTTGTGAGAACACTTGGATATGGAAAAAGTCCATTGTTTGTTAAAGCAGCCAGCTCCAAAAAGTTTGTCTTTTTATTTCTGGATTTAAATTGAGAACATAAAATTTGGTCAAAATAATAAGCAAATAGATCAAATAGAACTGATACACAGAAAGGTGTAATAACAAAGAGTTGAAGTCTGTAACTCTGCACATGTGCACAACAACAACAGTCTCCGGTCTGAAGTTAAACTAAATACATTCTAACAGAATACACACCTGTTATTAAGATGAACATCTTATTCATATTTCTTAATATCCTCCTCTTAATATTCCTCCTAATTGTGAAGTTTAACTAAGATGTAAATGAATTAAATAAGTGATATCAGTTTATTTACTTGCTCGACACACTGACACATTGAGTCTATCTGCTGTTGAATAGTAGAGTGGCCCATGAGTCAAATCCTGGGGGACTCAGATTAATGATCACTGCAAAACAGTATCGCTACGTCCAAGGAAACTAGTGAGGATTGCTCCAGATAACCAACATCACTTTACTTTCAATAATATTAAAGGTCACAGTGTAATTGACATCATCAAAGCTAATTGTTAACCATAATCAGTATTTATTAGTTAATTTTATTTAACTGTGGAATCTAGAAATCACTGTCATCATCAGTGAATCTAGAAAAATCCCTGATATATTGACAGTGAAAGACATTCTCGTTAAGGATGAATTGCATTAGTTCACTGATGAACCCAATTTAAAACGTCTCATCTCTCCACAAGAACCAAACTACTTGTAACAGAACACACTCTATATTTTACCTGTCGTCTCAGGGCGGTCCTGACCTCACTGCCTAAGAAAGGTGACCTGCAGCTCATCAAAAGCTGGAGGCCTGTGTCGCTGCTCTGCCCTTTCCAAGGTGTTGGCGACCAGGCTGAGCAGAGAGCTGACCTTAAGGGGGTGACCATTCCAGGTTGTAATGCACCTTTCAAATTGTCAGCCTACGCAGAAGACGTGGTCATCCTGGTGGACAGCCAGCAGGATATTGATGTGTTGGTAAGAGATGTCGTCCAGTTCGGCTCAATATCCTCAGCCAAAGTCAACTGGGACAAAAGTGAAGCTCTCAGTGTTAGTGGAGTGGAGAAGAAGCTCAGTTTGTTTTTGGGTTGATCTGGAAGACTGGGGGGCTGAAATATTTACGAGTGTTTTTATGCGATCCTTCATCTGTTCTTAATAACTGGGAGAATGTTATGGAAAAGGTAAAGGTCGTCTTGCGAGGTGGAAATGGATTAAAACAAAAATGTCATACAGAGGTCGAGTGCTCCTAATCAACAATTTAGTGTCGTCCACTTCATGGCATCGCCTGTCATGTGTTGACCCCCCACCTGATCTGCTGTCAAAGATCCAGGCTCTTCTTGTGGATTTCTTCTGGAACAGACTGCACTGGGCAGTGATGTGCACAAGGGGGAGGCAGGGGGGACAGCCCCCCCCCCCCTCGTAGCCCAATTGTTGAAAAACACGCGCTAAAGTGCCCTCTTGGAAGCCAAAACGCGCGCTTAAGTGCCCTTCTTTTGGGCCCTGCCCTTCAAAAAGTCTGTACAGGCCACTGGCACTGGGTGCCTCAGAGTGTGCTGTATCTGCTGAGGAATGAAGGAGGACAGGGCCTGATCAACCTGAGCAGCAGGGGGGCTACTTTCAGGTTCCAGTTCTTACAGAGGTTTCTGTGTGGTCCTGCTGATTTAGTGTGGAGGACGCTGGCTTGCACCCTTTTAAATAGGCTAGGTGGACTTGGACTCAACAGATCTTTGTTCCTAATGGATTTAAGGCAGCAGAACATAAAGGAATTACCTGTTTTTTTATCGTGGACTGTTTAAGATGTGGAGCTTCCTAAAGAAGAAGAGGCTGGGACACCACAGCTCAGTGTACTGGCTGTAGTGATGGGAACGGCAGTTCTTTTTACTGTACTGAATCTCTAGAATCCGTTCATTAAAATGATTTGTTCAAAAGATTCGTTCACCGAATCGTTCAGTGCTCTCCAACTCCCTGAACTGATAAACAGCCAAACGATCCGTCATTCAGTTCATGATTCAGCCCTGAGGTTCACGTTCACTTACTGAGGGACGGTGCGTTCATGGACTACAGTACACAATCATTCGCGGTAGACGCAGTGCTGCTTTGAGTGGTATCAGTGTTCCCAGATTGGGCGGTTTTCCGCCCAATTGGGCTACTTTTGTTGATGCCACGCGGGAAAAAAATACATTGGGCGGGTGAGTAAAATTTGGGCTGCTTTTGTCCACATTCGGCAAGTTTTTAATATTGTGAAAACAGCACTCTGAACTGGGGGAGCCCATCAGGAGAGGTGGAGGAGCAAGTTAAATAATAAAAAAAGCGACCACCCCACCCCCAGGCTACCGGCGAGGAGCATCTCTCCCCAGTAGTCTGTGGGACCCGTTTCAGTCCAGGAAGTCAGGTGGGGTCGACTCTGCACAGCCGGTTCTGTGTGTCGAATGTGGTGACTTTGGGACATGAAGTTCAGCTCGCAGGTGCAAACATGGGAAATGCCGCTCCTCTTGCCTGTCGCTTACAGGTGAAATCAACTCGAACTGTCTCTGTGGTGCTCAGCAGATGGAGAGAAGCTCTCACAGTTAGTGAGCGGGCTTTGTTACGGCAGTATGTGACGGCTTTATTAAACCTGATGAGAACGATGTTTTCCCTTCGGTGAGCATTTCCCCAGACTTCAGCGACTGTACAGGATCGCTCTTAAATAGTGGGAGTCCCTCTGAATTATCTTTTCAGGATGCAAATATAAAATGTAGAAAAAAACAGGGGCCAAATAACTAACACATTCATGTCCATTCAGTAAGTTAACCTATGCATAAACACGATAAATTTGAAGTCACTTGCCACACTTTGTTGCATCATGCTGATCTGAATGCACAGGAGCTGTTTCTGGCACCAGAACCAAAGAAAGCAACAAAAACAAGACGGATATGGTGCATAAAGCAGACGAAGGAGTTACTGGGTCTCAAGGTGTGTGACAATCTCCTCTTTATCCTTGCCATTTTAGGCTGTGATCTACATCTCATCTATTTGGCATAGGAAAGGGAATGGCTCTGAAAAAGTAAAGAATGACACTCGCTTTTTCGAACAAGCTAAGGTGTTCAGCCATACACAGGAAAATGTGGGAAAAGGCATCATCATTGCGGCAGGTGAAAAAGCTCTAGTATCACTGTATGGGGCCGAAAAAAGATGAATCACTGGATATGCTGAGATACAGGCGATTCTGTGATAAAGTAACTCAGCACTCATCTCCAGTGGAACCTCAAACTCTCCCTCCAATGTCAACTGCTGCAAAGTTCCATAGTCTTCGGGTCTTTTACCAAATGATGGAGTGGAAAGAGGGAAGTGAACTTATGGACCCAAAAGACTGGGGGTGGCATGTTTTGGATGGGAGATTTATGCCAATAAAGCCTGATCAGCCTGCGGCACCACAGGAAATAGATGTAGTCCGCTGTAGTTGCAAGAAAGACTGCAGCACACAGAGATACACATGCAAAAGACATGGACTCCCTTGCACTGCCATTCGTGGAGAAAGTCATGGTATTAGCTGCACAAACTCACAGTTGCCTGATTTATCAGATGAATATGACCCAGAGGGGAAGAACTAAGCAAAGAACGAACCAGGAACTGATATAGGGGTGCCAGAACCAGGAGCCACAGAGAAGGGGTCGAGGACCCAGGCTGGATTTTAAAAAAAAAAAAAAAGAAAAAAAAGAAATCAAAAAGAAAAACTAAAAAAAAAAAATATAATAATAATAAAAAAAAAAAAAAACTTCCCTCTTGTTGCTACCTTGTCGTGGTGGGGAGGCTTGTGTTCCTCCGTGACCCTGAAGACTACCAGCAGGGGTTATTACCCTGGCAGGTACTACCAAGCCAGGCAGTTTTCAGGTTAGAGGCCAGTCTAAAAGCAGCATTGCCATCACCCATTGGCAGTAGGACGATTGGATGAAGATTGAGCCGATGTATTTGTCATACATATGAATGGTGTTTCTGCCTATGCAAATGAGGACATATTCAATAAGTATGGAGCTCATTTGCATATTAAAATTCATTTTCAAAGAAACTTGTAATACAAAAAATGTTACTTTTGATGGGTACTTTCATCACGTTTTCATCATATACATATATATACACATATATATATGTATATATATATATATGTATGTATGTATGTATGTATGTATGTATGTATGTATATATGTATAAAACTGCAACCTCACATCAAATGCCTTTGGTTATTCAGAAGTGTTAACGATGAGACAAAGATGGTTTCATACACATTGGTTCCACCCAGTTTTGGTCACTTGTGTTTGCATACATGTATGTATATGTATGTAGATGAAGGAAACCTGTTTCTGTGTGTGGCTGATAAACCAAAGTGACCACGCTAAAGAGAAGTGGTGGGTCATGAACAGAGCTCTGAGAAAAACCTGAGAACTTAAAGTAAACAGGGAAGTTGGTTTGCTGCTTCTGTCAACAAGTCCTCCACACAGCTCTCTGAGACAAAATGTCTTCATCATGTGTTCCACAACTGTGTTCAATGTCCATGTATTGACTCTTTATTCTTTGACTGGAACACTTTCCTTCAGTTACGCTTTGTTAACAGATCATCCAAATCTTTACCTCCAGTGACTCAGTTTCCATTAAAATACCTGATCACTCCAGTATTTAACAGTCCCAGCTGGTGAGATGTCAGCTATATGAGAAGCAGCTCTGTGTAAAGGTCCAATTTAAAAAGGTAAAACTAAAATATTGTATTTGTCTTATGAAACACTGTCTGTCTGTACTGATGGTCTCACATCCTACTTTGTCCCTCTGATATGTGTCTATGTCTACATCTGATATCTACTGATCACCAGTCATGACTACATGTGATCAGTACATGAAGTTGTCATGGTGCTGTGGTTTCTGTCTCCTTTTATTTGTGTTTTATGTGTTTCCTGGGTTTTTGTGTTTTAGTCTTTGTTGTGTTTCCCTCCTGTGTTCCTGAGCTCCTCCTCAGCCTGATATTTCCTCTACACCTGCCCTGCATCAGCTTTATTAGTCCTGTCCTGTTCCCAGTGTTGTTCTCAGCCCGTCAGCTCCTTCATCAGTCATTAGTTCAGTCTTTGTCAAACTGTTGTGTTCTTGTTCCTGCTGTTACTTTGAATAAATGTTCATCCACCTTTTCTGACCCAGTGTGAAAAAGTTATATTTTAGTATTCGTTCAAATATGTTTAATATCATTGTTAGCAATAAATTATGTACTAAAGTAGTAGTTAAGACAAACAGGCTCCAGTAAGTTTCCTGATCAAAATCATATTCAAGAATAAGTCATCTGCATTCTGATGAGCTGACGACTTCCTCACTACAGTGTGTGAACAGGAAGGATGAAGACTTCTCTTATTTCTGCAGTTTTTTAGTCGTGTGAAACCAGAAGTCTGTTTGCTTTTACACGACAACGTCTTCGTCGGGACGTCTGATACTGGGTCTGTTGGAGCTCTGCTGACACAAATTATTATTGTCTTTTAAAAGACAATTATTTCTCTGTTTGAGCTGCAAGTTGATTTGGTAAGGTCAAATGTAACTGCTTTTTATTTTTTCAAATGTTTAGATATTCCTGCTTTTAAAGATAAAACATGACACATTTTATTTGTTGGTGACACAAATTAGAAGTTGCTTCAGTGACATTTTATTACATCTATGATATCAATCTAACTCACACTGGTACATTTTTGGTTTTCAAATCCAGGTGATGAGTGTCGTGTCAGTCCTGTGTGTGAATATGGTGACAGCCAACACGTTTCTGAGCCTCTTCTTTCTCTCAGGTGAGTTGTTTGATCACTCACTTTTATTTGGAGACATTACTTGAATCATTGGAGTGTTAGTGTGTGTCTCTGGGTTTGGTCACCAGCGGGGGTCAGACTTGTGTGGAGATTGTTATCTGCTTCTTGTAAACTGATGAAATGACCATTAACAGACTGAACAATGAAAACAGCCATAATGTAAAATATTACTGCAGAAGTATATTTTGTCTTCCTGTTAATGAAGATTTTCTTAAACATTTTGTTTACCATGATTCTGGTTTACAGGTGCTTTGACTGCTTGTATTGAGAAGTCAGACCTCTTCATTACTGCACCACAGACGATGGAAGCACTGAGTGGATCTTGTTTGCAAATTCCATGTAACTTTAGATCTGAACCAGAAAAGCAGTTTGACAGCAGCAGAGGAATCTTTGGAGTGTGGATTAAAAGTGACAACAGATTTGGCAAGGATCCAAACAATGTGATTTACAACAGTAGTAAACCAGCTAACATCTATCCCATGAACATAACTGGAAACCTGAGAGAGAAAAACTGCACCACTTTATTTTCCAGTTTAATCACTAGTTACACAGACACATACTACTTCAGGATTGACAACAACCAATTTAAGGCAACAGCTCTCTGTGATCCTCTTCAAATAAATGTTACCGGTAAGAGAGTTTAGTTTCTGTCAGTCAGACTATAATGTTGTTGTTCGGAGTAAAAGGGGAAATAAGTTACACTTTTCTGTTTTTATTCTGATTAAACACTGAGTCTATAGTCATATTTGGACATTAGATGGATGAATGAAAATAAACAAAAGTGTCATTCAGTTTCAACTTTGGCATTTAAAAACCCAAATTAATCATTTTCACATGATTTTTTAAAAACGTGTGTTTGATTTGAACCCACAGATTCTCCTCGTCGCCCCACAATTGAGATCTCAGGTGATCTGAAGGAGAAGGAGTCTGTCACTATAACCTGCTCAGCTTTCACTCCCTGTCCACACTCCCCTCCTAAACTCACCTGGAATCTCCAACAAGACTCTCGCAACAAAATAGAGGAAAACACAGATGGAACCTATACAACTAAAATCCAGGAGACCATCACTCTGTCAGACCAACATGATGGATACAACATCAGCTGTTCTGCCACATATCCTGTGAATGAAGGAAAAGATGTCAAGACAGCAGAGGAGACAAAGACTCTCAGTGTTTCATGTAAGACAAGCAGAGTTTGTTATTGGATCCTGTCAGCACATGATACAAATAAAGGATCTTATCCAGGCTCTGATGTTACTCTCATATCTCACATCTCTGTCACATTTTCCTCAGATGCTCCTAAAGACACCTCAGTGTCCATCAGTGCATCAGCAGGTAGCTGGGTGAACCTGACCTGCTCCAGCAGAGCCAAGCCTCCCGTCAGCTTCACCTGGTTCAGGAACAGCACAGATGGACTGATGAAAGTATCTGAAGGACACTTTTACAGCGTTAATGTGACAGATGGAGGAGATTATTACTGTGTGGCCACAAATGATCTCGGCAACCAGACGGCATTGTGGAGGAAAAGTTCAGGTAAATGTAGAACTGGACTGAATCTATTAAAATTTTAATCTAATTATCACTCCATATCTTTTATGTTTGCCTTCTTTTAAGCTCTTGTATAACATTGTTTGTGTGTATTTTAAAATACCCTTAAAAGTTGTTTTACAGCTCATGTATGAAAATGATTCTTTACATGCTACATATTTACCTTCACCTGCTGTTTTTCTTCCTTTCTTTGTTTTTTGTTGAACAGAGAACTCTGTAGTCTGGGGCTCAGCTCTTGGAGGGATCCTTGTCGTCATACTCATCTGCCTTGCAGTCTGTGTTTGGTGAGTATCACAAACCTTCATTCATGGTGAGGACACGGATAAAGATGTTATGTGTCCATTAATTCATTTCTGCACCACCAGATTTATCACTTTCACAGTTTTCTTCCCAAACTGTCTCTAAAACTCCAAAAAGGATGCAAAAGTATGATCCAAGCTGTTCTGTGACTGAACTTCAACAAAATTCCTTTAGCTTCACCACGAATCTCTGCTAAGTGGAATTTGATCTGGATTTAATTTTATTTTTTTCCACTGATGCACCTTTTGATAATCCCATCAATCCATACTCCTTTCGTTCTTTTAACCTAAAACCTGTAGAATTGTTCATTATGTCTTCCAGGTGGTTTAAGACCAAACATCAAACTACACATCAAACTGAGGTGAGTGAAGAAACTTCATTGCATAGTACTGAAATGTTTGTCTCACATCTGTTCACAGTGATTGTGTCCTCTATTTTATGTGAAAACATTCCTTAAACAGTACATCAGTACATAGAATCTGCCAAGTGACAGCAGATGTAACTGCTAACTGAGTGAAGCTACTGACAAAGCTAACATTAGCTTCCTAAGCTGAGAGGGATGGACACATTCTCCAAGTCAAATATTTACTACTACTAGTGAGCATGTAACCAAGAATTTAGAAGGACTTAAACAAATATTAATAGTAACAGAATTACAAACAGCTGGTGAAACCCACTCTTGTTCTTGTGTTTAGTCTTTTTATTGTAGGCCGGTTCTTGAATCAACCGAAGCAATAAGTACCAGTCGATCCAACACATTTTTATCCTGAATCAGTATTCAGATTACTGTGATTTGACACCTTAACCAGCGCTGTGAGTTCAATTTATCCAAAGGGCCATTTAGTGAACTTCAGTATCCAGCTGACAACATTTCTTGTTTGATTCATTTTTCAGAGTCAAAGAGAAGAGGAGCTGGCTCCTCAACAACCACCCAGCATAGCAGGAGAAAACATCCACTATGGAGAGATCGACTTCTCCAAGCGCAGACCTGAACCGTCCTCTGACTCAGTGCAGGACAGTGGACAGCTGCAGGACACAGTGTATGCACAGGTCAATGTGTCCCAGCCAGCAAACTCCTCCAGACAGACTGCTGACGGGCCAGAGGATCTCTACGCTCAAGTGAAGAAAAAATGATCATTGTCTTAAGATCATATTTGTCTTGGAATCAAAATATAGACTCACTTTTTATGTATGCAAGATGTTTTATGTCAGTTAATGCAGAAAAGACACTGGAGCCTGGACAAGAACATGTCATCTTCACTGCCTACAGTTAAATAAAAGGAAGTTAAAAACCTCCTCACCCTGCAGCTCAGATGATTTTGTGGGTTATCTCATCATCATAATTTGTATTTATGTGCTGACCTCATGCAGCTGTTACCAGGTGATTAGTGATCTGTAGGTCAGATATGTACAAGAAAAAGTCCCAAAGCTCTAAATAGATATAAACACATTACCAGTACAAGATTAGTCTAATTCATTTCTAAAGTTTGTGTGATATTTTTTCATGTTATATCAGGGTCTGGGGGAAAATTGACTCCGATTGGCTGCTGGGTATCAATTAAATCCTGATGTAAACTGTATGTTCACCATTCTAAGTTAATACGCTATAGCCTGTATATAAAAGGAGTATTGGTTTCAGCAGGCTGCAGACACCTCAATGTTAGAAATGAGTTAATTTCATTAAATGAAAAAAAAGTGACTATATTATTTACAACACTGATTGTTATCCATCAGTGCAGCATCCTCTGAGCGCCACAGGATGGCGCCTGTAACACGAGCTGACTAAATTGTTCAGTGTTCAATAATGACAAAGGTAGATAATCTGAGAATGTGCCAACAAACACATGGACTATCATCTGTTAGTGAACATCTTAATATTGATCTCTCACAGTCGTTCAGTGTGTTTCATAAAGTTTTGTGTCTTGTTCTCAGCAGTGAGGACTCTGTAGATATTCATACAAACACAATATGTAAAATATTTAACCTTTAATCATTTCACTGTATTTGTCATGTAGATGCATTCATGCTGTATAGAGTGTGTGTGTGTGTGTGTGTGTGTGTGTGTGTAGCTATTGCAGTGGCTGCATACAGTTGTTGATGGTTTGTTACAACTCATTGTTTTAAGTCTTAGTGAGAATAAATCTTGACAAGATGTGTTTTGTCTTTTTATGACCTTAATTATTTCATACAGGTTTTATTCTGAAAGCAGAGAATTTTAACTTGTAACTCAGAAATTCACTAATTCAGTATATTTTTAATAATCAGCTTTATTCAGACAGACATACAGCGAGTAAACAACACCTTCTGTGTATCACCTTTTTATTTCTGGATTTGAATTGAGAACATAAAATTTGGTCAAAATGATAAGCAAATAGATCAAATAGAACTGATACACAGAAAAGGTAACTGTATTCCAGTAAAGTCACAGAAACAAAGGTGTAATAACAAAGAGTTGAAGTCTGTAACTCTGTACATGTGCACAACGACAACACTCTCTGGTCTGAAGTTAAACTAAATACATTCTAACAGAATACACACCTGTTATTAAGATGAACATCTTATTCATATTTCTTAATATCCTCCTCTTAACATTCCTCCTAATTGTGAAATTTAACTAAAATGTAATTGTTAACCATAATCAGTATTCATTAGTTAGTTTCATTTAACTGTGGAATCTAGAAATCACTGTCATCATCAGTGAATCTAGAAAAATCCCTGATATATTGACAGTGAAAGACTTTCTCATTAAGGATGAATTGCATTAGTTCACTGATGAACCCAATTTAAAGCCTCTCATCTCTCCACAAGAACCAAACTACTTGTAACAGAACACACTCTATATTTTACTTGTCAACATTTTATATCTACTGTTCACTTGAACCAAACTTACATGTGATCAAGAGGATAAAATGTTGTTAATATAATAAGTCATCTGCATTCTGATGAGCTGAAGACTTCCTCGCTCACAGTGTGTGAACAGGAAGGGTGAAGACTTCTCTTATTTCTGTAGTGTTTTAGTCGTGTGAAACAACAAGTCTGTTTGCTTTATATCACATTCTGAGTGAGGACGTCTGTTACTGGGTTTGTTGCTGTTCTGCTGACATTCACATATTCTTCTCTATTTTAGCTGCAGGATCGTTTGGTAAGATCAAATGTAAGTATTTTTTATATTTAAACTTTACAAAATATCAAAAACTTTCTCACTTTGAATTGATATTCAAACTGTTTTCAAAGCAACTCTGCAGATATTATTCATCACTACACACACAACACTTGGTGACAAGTTCCTGGTTTGAATGTTTGACTTTGAGGTTAAAGAACATGAACCTTTTTCTTTAAAAAATGTTTTGATTGAAATATTGAAAAGTACCTTTTTCTTTCAAATCCAGGTGATGAGTGTCGTGTCAGTCCTGTGTGTGAATATGGTGACAGCCAACATGTTGCTGAGCCTCTTCTTTCTCTCAGGTGAGCTGTTTGTTCACTCACTTTTATTTGGAGACATTACTTGAATCATTGGAGTGTTTGTGTCTCTGGGTTTGGTCACCAGCGGGGGTCAGACTTGTGTGGGATTAAGTGGAGATTGTTATCTGCTTCTTGTAAACTGATGAAATGACCATTAACAGACTGAACAATGAAAACAGCCATAATGTAAAATATTACTGCAGAAGTATATTTTGTCTTCCTGTTAATGAAGATTTTCTTAAACATTTTGTTTACCATGATTCTGGTTTACAGGTGCTTTGGCTGTTTGTATTGAGAAGTCAGACCTCTTCATTACTGCACCACAGACGATGGAAGCACTGAGTGGATCTTGTTTGCAAATTCCATGTAACTTTAGACCTGAACCAAAACAAAAGTTTGACAGCAGTAGAGGAATCTTTGGAGTGTGGATTAAAAGTGACATCAGATTTGGCCACAACCGCAACAATGTGATTTACAACAGTAGTAACCCAGATAACATCTATCCCATGAAGATAATTGGAAACCTGACTGAGAAAAACTGCACCACTTTATTTTCCAGTTTAATCACAAGTTACACAGACACATACTACTTCAGGATTGAGAACAACCAATTTAAGGCAACAGCTCTCTGTGATCCTCTTCAAATAAATGTTACAGGTAAGAGAGTTTAGTTTCTGTCAGTCAGACTATAATGTTGTTGTTCGGAGTAAAAGGGGAAATAAGTTGCACTTTTGTGTTTTTATTCTGATTAAACACTGAGTCTATAGTCATATTTGGATATTAGAGGGATGAATGAAAATAAACAAAAGTGTCAGTCAGTTTCAACTTTGGCATTTAAAAACCCAAATTAATCATTTTCACATGATTTTTTAAAAATGTGTGTTTGATTTGAACCCACAGATTCTCCTCGTCGCCCGACAATTGAGATCTCAGGTGATCTGAAGGAGAAGGAGTCTGTCACTATAACCTGCTCAGCTTTCACTCCCTGTCCACACTCCCCTCCTAAACTCACCTGGAATCTCCAACAAGACTCTCACAATAAAATAGAGGAAAACACAGATGGAACCTTTACAACTAAAATCCAGGAGACCATCACTCTGTCAGACCAACATGATGGATACAACATCAGCTGTTCTGCCACATATCCTGTGAATGAAGGAAAAGATGTCAAGACAGCAGAGGAGACAAAGACTATCAGTGTTTCATGTAAGACAAGCAGAGTTTGTTGTTGGATCCTGTCAGCACATGATACAAATAAAGGATCTTATTCAGGCTCTGATGTTACTCTCATATCTCACATCTCTGTCACATTTTCCTCAGATGCTCCTAAAAACACCTCAGTGTCCATCAGTGCATCAGAAGGTAGCTGGGTGAACCTGACCTGCTCCAGCAGAGCCAAGCCTCCCGTCAGCAGCTTCACCTGGTTCAGGAACAGCAAAGATGGACTGATGAAAGTAGCTGAAGGACACTTTTACCGCTTTAAAGTGACCAGTGTGACGGATATAGACAATTACTACTGTGTGGCCACAAATGATCTCGGTAACCAGACGTCATCACAGATCCATTTGAATAGTTCAGGTAAATGTAGAACTGAACTGAATCTGCTCATTTTAATCAATGCTTTTCCTCTTTTCTTCTTCTGCATTGCTTATTTATTTGTTTGTTTGTTTGTTTAACTACCCAGTACTGATTTTTTATGAAATTATTCTAGATTAATAAACTTCCACTTTGAGAGAAAAGAAGTTCAGCTTTGTGAGAACTCAGTCATGGAAAGATGCTCTGAAAACATTTCAGCTGAGTCAGTTTGACTCTCAGTGTTTCATGTTAGACATTTTATTTTAGTAAATGAAGTGCTGAAGGTCGTGTTTAATGATGTACAAGTTTACGTTTGAGATTAACAGAAGGAATTAAAGTTCAGGATGTTTTAGAGCCGTAACATTTTCCATTAAGGAGAAGGTGACCGTGCTGTCTTGTTGCAGAGTTTGGGCTTTCTGTCTACGTTACAGTGAAGATCCTGGGAGTCATAATGCTCTACTGTACAATCGTCATCTTTGAGTGGTGAGACCAACTTTTCTATGATGTGATCATTTCCAGCTACAGACTTATTGTTCTCTTTAAAATGTTTCACTTGTATTCATGTTTATTTATTCCATCTTCTTTTCTTTCAGCTGCTTCAGATCAAGATGCTGCAACAAACCAGTGAAGGTAAGCTACTAGATGAGGAAAGCTACATTATTCTGTCAACAGTCAGTTGTCTTCATCTCATTAAGGAGAGCTAATCTAACTTTATATTAGACTTTGATTAACCAAGACAAGCTGAAGGTGCTGCTGGCATTTCTCTTTGAGCTGCATTAAACTCACTGCAGAGAACCAACAACTCTCTCTCTCTCTATCGATTCAATTCAAGTGGTTTTATTGGCATGACTGCATACAATACAATGTTACCAAAGCATGTTAACACAAACTATAACAGTAATAATAAAATCAACAATAACAGAAGAAAAGGCATGGAGAACAAGAGGGACTATGGAAGGTAGGTAAGAGTAACATATGACATTAATATATATAACAGGTTGATAATTAGCTAATAAACATTAATGATCAGCCATGTGTGACGGGGGGCTCACAGAGTTATAGAGCTCACGGCAGGCTGCTACATATCTTGCTGCCAGTCTACAGCAGTGCTCCCTCTCTCCCAGTAGGACCGGAAGTCTCTCTGGGTCACTTAGATACAGGAAATCTGGGAATTATGGGAATATTTTTATTATTTTTGCAAAATATTGGTCTCTGAGACTTTCATATTGGTTGCAGTGAGTTAGGAAGTGCAGCTCTGTCTCTACTGTTCCCTGGTCACAGTAATTACACAACTTCTCCTCTCTGGGCAGCCAGGTGTGTCTGTGCCGGCCTCCACTGCCAGGTTGTGCTCACTCAGTCTGTACTTGGTCAGTGTTCTCCTCAGTTTGGTATCAGACACTGTGGTCAAGTAGACTGCCACAGTGTACTGTTGTCTGTTTAGGGTTACATATGTTTCCATTTTACTCTGGGGTTCTATTAATTCTGTCCAATAATCTATGTATTTTTCTTTTTCTTTCATCATAATTTGGTTGGGTCTTATGTTCTGAGGTGGTTGTGGTGTAATGATCTGAGTGGTTGATGGTTCGCTCAGCCTCAGGGCCAACAGGCAGAGGGGACTCCTTTGTGGGTTCGACTCCTGGCAGCATAGGGCTTTGTAAGAAAATGGGAGTGTGTCATTTGTTTTAATATGTTTCCAGAAATTTAGGGCTCATTTTTTAATATTTAACAGTAGAGGATAATGTCCTAATTCAGCTCTGCATGCAGAGTTGGGAGCTCTTCTCTGCACCTGGAGGATATTTTTGCAGAAGTCTGCGTGCACAATCTCAATGGGATGTTTGTCCCATTTATATTATAAATATTTTGAGCCAGGTTCTAATTGGTACTTTAGAACATTAGAAACTTTAGAAATCCCTTTTTGCTTTGTCTTTTTAGTTCATTCACAGCCAAGCTAAAATTTCCTGTGTTTGAGATTTTAAGTCCTAAGTATGTGTAATGATTTGTTTGTTTGATGGGTTGTTTCCTATTGTGAAACTTGTTTTTCTGTAGTCTGGACCTTTTCTGAAAAATGAGCACTTTGGTTTTGGGTTGGTTGACGGTCAGGGCCCAGGTTTGACAGTATTTTTCCAGTTGTGATAAGTGTTGCTGTAACCCTTCTCTTGTGGGAGACAGCTGGACCAGGTCATCAGCATAAAGGAGACATTTTATTTCAGTGTCTTGTCATTTCAGTTCTGGCACAGGGGAATTTTCTATTTGTTTTGCCAATTCATTAATATGTATATTAAATAGTACAGGGCTTAGGTTACAGCCTTGTCTTACTGCACGTTCCTGGAAGAAAGATTCTGTTCTGTGTGTTCCAATCTTAGCTGAGCATTATCCATTAGTATACAATGATTTGATCAAATTGTATACTTTTCCTCCGATACCACTTACGATTCATTTAAAGAAAAGGCCATTGTGCCAGATTGAATAGAAGGCTTTTTGAAAATCCACAAAGCAAGCATATCTTTGTGTAATTTTTTTGCACATATTTATCAATTAGAGTGTGAAGTGTAAGAATATGGTCTGTGGTTCTAAATTTAGGTAGGAATCCAATTTGGCTTTTGCTTAATAAGTGATGTTCTGTAATGAAATCTATAATCCGTAAATTTAGTATACTACATAAAACCTTTCCAAGACATGAGTTTATGCAGATCCCATGGTAATTTGGGGGGTCTGTCTTGTCTCCACTTTTAATATGAGGCTTATCAGTCCTTTGTTCCATATCTCAGGAAAATAGCCACTCTGAGTACTAAATTAAAAAGTTTCAGAATGGCTGATTTGAATTTAGAGTCTGTGTGTTCAAGCATCTCACTTAGGATGCTGTCAGGTCCACAGGCTTTTAAACATTTTAAGGGTTTTTCAATTTTTGGTCCAATTCTTTTTCAGCAATTTCATAATCTAATGGGTTTTGGTAGTCCTTAATGATTAAGGAAGGGTAAGTTAGATTGTTGTGCCACATAATGGAAGATATTGTTGATGTGCTTTGTGGCTACATTTACTCCTTCTTTACTATGTGGATATATATGGTCCAGGAAAGCATTTAAATGCTCTTGGGTTCCATGGTTGCTCATTGCCTCCTGATGTTCAGGTAATCTGTTTTGCTCCCACCTGTAATGAGTTGTTATGTTATATAGTTTACTGGGATTGGGGCAAGGTTGGTTAGTGTGTGTTCTTTTTACGTATATTTTGATCTGGTTATGGTCTGAAAAGGGGGTTTGTTGTTTAACTGTGAATGCTCTGAAAGAGAAAGGGTCTAAATCTGTTGTTGCGTAATCTACTGTGCTACTGCTAAGAGAAGAGCTGTAGGTGTAACGACCAAAAGAGTCCCCTCTTAACCCGACCATTGACTATGTACAGACTGAGGGCCCGGCAGAGCTGCAGTAGTTCTTTCCCATGTTTGTTTGTCATTTCGTCATAATTATTCCTCGGGGGAAGAGTTAGACAGGTGTTAGTTTTGTTATTCATGTATTTGTCTCCTTTTGTGTTAGTAGTGTCCGATTCTTCTGCTGTGCGTGCGTTCATATCACCCACAAGTAAGATATTTATCTGTGTTTGGAAATGGTTGATATCTCCTTCTAGAGCAGCAACGGTTTGATCCTTAAGGTAGGGAGATTCAGCTGGAGGGTTGTAGATCACACACAGAAAGATGTTTTGGGTATTGGAGGTCAGGTCTTTTTTTAACTTAAGCTATATATAATTTTCACTTTCTCTAACGAGTTCTTTGTCAACTCCCCATAGCCTGGACGACAGCCGGTGGGCAAGTCTCCTCTGTCCCATGTCTCCATTAAAATAATGATGTCAGAGGTTTGAGTACACCAGTAAACTCAGAGTTATTGCTTTTTAGTCCAAAGGCTGATAATCTCAACCCTTGGACGTTCCATTGGATGATTACAAAAGATTCATATTGCTTCATGCTGCAATATAATTATAGAATTTGTTGTTGTTTTCATACAAAGGGGAAGTGCGTTCTTTTAACTATGGGTTATATGCCTGGAATTGTAAGGGATTGTTTTAAGCATAGAATTGGTTTAAATTCTATACTTAAATAAAAAAATAAAAAGAAAGAATAATAAATAAATAAAAATGGTATTAATAACATATGGTTGCATTGATAATAATGACTGTTAATGAGCAAACAGAGTTTCAGGTTTTCCCTCCAGTAGTTTCTGTTTAAATCTTTTCCTTGAGATACCTTTTTTGACCTCAGGAGGGTAGTGGATTGGATGGTAGTTAGTCAGAGTTGAGCATTGTGGGAGTGTCTCTGATTGGCTCATGTTGGTGGGGCTGTTGGCATACAGTATTGTGATTGGTGTCAGCGCATTTGTTGATTTGCTTAAAGGAGAGACTAGGTCAAAAAGTCTAAAGTTCAAAACATTTATTCAGCAGGTTAGAAAATCTAAATTGCATGTATATGGACCTTCGCTGTTCGGAAATCACAGTCTGCAAGCAGTTTGCTGTAATCAACCTCCCAGAGAAGGGTGCCTGTCTTAGAATTACACAAAGCTTAATATGAAAATATGCAATTATCTAATTGGTCTAAGCTGATGGGGAGGAGCAGTGGTTTAGACTTTGTTCTCCCTGGTTGGTACCCAAGCTGGTCTCGGCTTCCTGGTATGGTCCTCTTCCAACCACAGGAGTCAGCGCTCTAAGAGGGAAGAAGCCCTACACTTCCTTAAGTTGGTTTTGAAGTTGTTGTTCAGCGCAAGATCTTAAATTAAGTGGAATCAAGGTCATGCAACATAAAGTTCTAGATATTGAGAGTTTGTTCCTGTTTCTTAGAAGCGGTGCCAGCCGTTAGACACCCAGACTGTCACATCCGCATGATAAACTTAGAATGCACTTTGGTGAGTGTGTTTGTATGTGCAGCTGTTAGACATTCTTAGAATTGCACAGAGGAACAAAAAGCTCCTCTGAGTACGACGCTTTTAATTATAAGCTCACACTGAAGTGTGTGTGTGTGTGTGTGTGTGTGTGTGTGTGTGTGTGTGTGTGTGTGTGTGTGTGTGTTAAAACTAGCTGGCTGTTAAAACATAGCATGAGCATAC
Source organism: Diplodus puntazzo (assembly GCA_963678695.2). Taxonomy (NCBI): domain Eukaryota; kingdom Metazoa; phylum Chordata; class Actinopteri; order Spariformes; family Sparidae; genus Diplodus; species Diplodus puntazzo. The sequence continues at coordinate 12,940,832 of OZ023171.1, read as the reverse complement.
AATTTAATCAAAAATACGTGAAGGAGATGGGTTTTCCAGTTCCTTTTCATGTTTTTGTTCCAGACACATCCCCTCCATTTCTTAGTAGATGAATGTTCTTCAGTACCTTGGATGTAGATTGTTAGCTAACAGAGCTAGCAGAGCTCCTGGTTTTGTCCTTGTGTCTGCTCCTCTGGTCATTAATTGTCCACTGTAATCCTTCCTTGTCTTCAGTTCTGATTATTATAATTTTTTTTCCCTTTTCAGGTTGTATTTGCCTTCTTTTTCCTTTCTTGTCGCATATAAGCATATATAAAATGTACGCACTTGACTCTGTTTTAACAACAAACATATACAATAATTTAAGAGCTCTTGTAAAACATGACTGCCAAGTAACTCTCTCTCTCTCGCTCTCTGTCTCTCTCTCTCTCTCTCTCTCTCTCTCTCTCTCTCTCACTATGTCAACAGAGTGATTGAGATTCAGGCATCATGAAGGAGAAGAGGAAGACGTCATGTTCACCATAAATGGAATATTTCTCTGCTTCATCATTGGTTTGTGTAACATTGAGCTGATTTGTTGCATTTTTATCTGAATCCTTCTTTCTGTTTATTCTAGCAGCTTGTTTTAATGTAGCAATGAATCATAGTAATGATCATATGAATGTAAAATCTCTCTACAGAGTTACTCTAGCTGCCACAGAGGTAACAGAGGTCATGTTTTCATGTTTTGGAGTCCCCTGATGTGAACTTTACCTGCTGTGACTAACATTTACACTTTTTAAGGATCCTCAAAGGTCTTTAAAGTTGACTTTTCCTTCATTGTTCATGAAGTTTTCACACCGCTCACAAAGAATGACACAAACAGCCTTTTTACTCCAATAAGTTTATATTACAGCTGTAGTTGATCGTCACATTTGCTTAGTTACCTTGTGTGTGATTATGTAAATAGTATCTCATCATTATTTGATCTGTATGAGGGCGCTTGTCACTAATTACTAAAGTCTCAAAGACTAAAGTAATAAGAAACAAATTAGAAAGTATCTTGTGTTTGTGAGGATTTGAAGATTTGATTTGAAATAATTGGATCAATTAGATGTTTGTCTGTGAATGACTTTAATAAAACATGAACTTCTGGCTCTGAGTCTCTGTCTGAGCTCTGATTAGCTGTGAGCTTTTAGTACTTTAAGTCATGAGTGGTTTATACACCAGCAGCTGGTCATGGTGACAATTTGAACTGCTCCTATTCACAACTCGTCTGATCTAAATTCATCACTAGTCACCATCACAGACAAGAACAGCAATGCAGATACTTGTGTTTGTGTTGGAGCTTTTAGAATTCATAGTTTGTGTCAAAATCATCTGATATCCTCAAAAAAGGCTGAATGTCTCAATATAACGACCAGCATGAAGGTCATATCATTACTAAATGCAAAAGAAATAGAATGATTTGTTAGTTCAATGTTGCTAAAAAAGGAAAAGGTCAATATTATTATAATTTATTATCATTATTCAGTCAAACGTTCTTGGCTACATGAGGCTCGATGTCATTCTATCGTGTGTGGTTTACATGTGGAGACGATTGCTGAATTAGAAGCAGTCATAGAATTTTGTGGTTGATGAATTAAAGTTATTAAAGGGGATTGTTGGACAGTAAACTGATGATCATGTACGGAGTGCTGAGGAAACACTGAGCACTATTACTAAACAGGAAGTTGATCATTTCACTGTCAGTAAGGACATGGATTAATCATTAAAGTATAGCTGTAGATCTGTGTAGCTGAACCTTTATATTTATTGTGTAAAGTAGACGACTTATACATGTAAAGCTTAAATTCACTTATTTTATGATTTAACATTAATACTGTTAAAAGCTGTGTGCTCCAAACACAGGAGACCAAAACTGGGTGATACCAACATGTATGAAACCATCTTTGTCTCATCGTTAACACTTCTGACTAACCAAAAGCATATATATATATATATATATATATATATATATATATATATATATATATATATATATATATATATATATGTATGTATGTATGTATATGTATGTAGATGAAGGAAACCTGTTTCTGTGTGTGGCTGGTAAACCAAAGTGACCACGCTAAAGAGAAGTGGTGGGTCATGAACAGAGCTCTGAGAAAAACCTGAGAACTTAAAGTAAACAGGGAAGTTGGTTTGCTGCTTCTGTCAACAAGTCCTCCACACAGCTCTCTGAGACAAAATGTCTTCATCATGTGTTCCACAACTGTGTTCATTGTCCATGTATTGACTCTTTATTCTTTGACTGGGACGCTTTCCTTCAGTTACGCTTTGTTAACAGATCATCCAAATCTTTTCCTCCTGTGACTCAGTTTCCATTAAAATACCTGATCACTCCAGTATTTAACAGTCCCAGCTGGTGAGATGTCAGCTGTATGAGAAGCAGCTCTGTGTAAAGGTCCAATTTAAAACCTCTCATCTTCTGTGATAATCAACACTTGACAGTGAACTTCATAGATCTTTTCCAGCTACAGCAGTCAGAGTTACCACCAATCATGAGATCATGTTTTGTCTTATATGATTCTGTCGCCATGAACACAGCTGGAAAATGTCCCGACTTCTAATTAAAACTATCAGGTGGTTTGGAACTTATAGATATTTATACACAGCCGTCATTTCTCACTTGGCAGCAATCAGCAGTCATGCCACCACCATCCTGTGTACCTCCTAAAACTAAATCTAAAATCAAATTGTATACTTATAATAAATGCTGTACACATCAAATGTATTATTAAAGGACGTTGTTCAAGTCGACTTTTTCTTTGTTTTTTAAATGTCGTGATAAATATCATATTGTGGACTATTTGTGGTGATGACATCATAGTTTGTGGTGATAGTCAGTCTTTAGTATTGTTACCTCCCTGGTGAAAAAAAGGAGTTCCTGAAGAACAGACTAGAAGAAACAACATTAATGAATTGTTAGATAATGATTAGTGCATAAATATCTCTGAATCAACATACCGACCACTTTCTTCATGAATTGTTCCTGATTAACTATGAACCAGTTGCTGAGTGCCACAAACTAGCGACGGCTTGTTAATTACTAGTTTGTGTCACTCACTGTCTGCTTTCTATCCTTTCTAATCCTCAGCAGTATGTGCGGTATAGTCCTGGAGTCAAATTTATTCAGGAATGACTCATTAACAATTCATTAACTATCAAGTCATTCCTGATTCGATCCTTACCTGCTCCTCAGCAGCTACTCATATTTTTCTACCTTTGTGTAAAGTGGTATTCTTTCTCCTCCAGTGCGACTGCTCTGTATTTGTCTTATGAAACACTGTCTGTCTGTCTGTACTGATGGTCTCACATCCTCCTTTGTCCCTCTGATAAGTGTCTATGTCTACTACATCTGATATCTACTGATCACCAAAGTCATGACTACATGTGATCAGTACATGAAGTTGTCATGGTGCTGTGGTTTCTGTCTCCTTTTATTTGTGTTTTATGTGTTTCCTGGGTTTTTGTGTTTTGGTCTTTGTTGTGTTTCCCTCCTGTGTTCCTGAGCTCCTCCTCAGCCTGATATTTCCTCTACACCTGCCCTGCTCAGCTTTATAAGTCCTGTCCTGTTCCCAGTGTTGTTCTCAGCCCGTCAGCTCCTTCCTGCTCTCTTGCTTCCTCCACTCATTCCCCTCACCTGTGTTTCTCCACCTCTCTCCACCTGCACCTCATCCCCTTGTTACTTTAGTTTGGATTTAAGTCCAGTCATTAGTTCAGTCTTTGTCAAACTGTTGTGTTCTTGTTCCTGCTGTTACTTTGAATAAATGTTCATGCACCTTTTCTGTCCCAGTGTGAAAAAGTTATTTTCTTGGTATTTGTTGAATTCTGATTAGCTGACGACTTCCTCACTACAGGGTGTGAACAGGAAGGACCTCTCTTATCTTTGCAGTGTTTTAGTCGTGTGAAACCAGAAGTCTGTTTGCTTTTATACTACAACGTCTTCGTCGGGACGTCTGTTACTGGGTCTGTTGGAGCTCTGCTGACACAAATTATCAGATTTTTAAAAGACAATTATTTCTCCGTTTGAGCTGCAAGCTGATTTGGTAAGGTCAAATGTTACTGCTTTTTATTTTTTCAAATGTTAAGATATTCCTGCTTTTAAAGATAAAACATGACACATTTTATATGTTGGTTACACAAATTAGAAGTTGCTTCAGTGACATTTTATTACATCTATGATATCAATCTAACTCACACTGGTACATTTTTGGTTTTCAAATCCAGGTGATGAGTGTCGTGTCAGTCCTGTGTGTGAATATGGTGACAGCCAACATGTTGCTGAGCCTCTTCTTTCTCTCAGGTGAGCTGTTTGTTCACTCACTTTTATTTGGAGACATTGATTATTTACAGTTTAGACAGCATATATCATACTGTTGCTTGGTTTATCATCAATTTGTCTTCCACATTTTTGTTAATCATGATTCTGGTTTACAGGTGCTTTGGCTGATTGTATGAGGAGTTCAAACCTCTTCATCACTGCACCAAAGAAGATGGAAGCACTGAGTGGATCTTGTTTGCAAATCCCATGCAACTTTAGACCTGAACCAGAACAAGAGTTTGACAGCAGCAGAGAAATCTTTGGAGTGTGGATTAAGAGTGACTCAAAATTTGAACAGAATGTGATTTTCAACAGTAGTCGGTCAGCTAACACATATCCAATGAACATAACTGGAAAGCTGAGAGAGAGAAACTGCACCACTTTATTTTCCAGTTTAATCACTAGTTACACAAACACATACTACTTCAGGATTGAGAGCAACCAATTTAAGGCAACAGCTGATTGTGATCCTCTTCAAATAAATGCTACAGGTGAGAAAGTTTAGTTTCTTTCAGTCAGTCTATAATGTTATTGTTCAGAATAAAAAGGGAAATCAGTTACACTTGAATACATTTTAATTCTGTCGTGTCACAGTTTGACATTAAATGATCACATTATGGGGAAATTGTGTGATTGTAAGATTCTGTTTCAGTTTTGGCATTGAAAACAACAAAATACTAAATTTAAATACATGATTTCTTTGATTTTTTAAAATCTGTTTGTGATTTGAACCCACAGATTCTCCTCGTCACCCCACAATTGAGATCTCAGGTGATCTGAAGGAGAAGGAGTCTGTCACTATAACCTGCTCAGCTTTCACTCCCTGTCCACACTCCCCTCCTAAACTCACCTGGAATCTCCAACAAGACTCTCACAACAAAATAGAGGAAAACACAGATGGAACCTTTACAACTAAAATCCAGGAGACCATCACTCTGTCAGACCAACATGATGGATACAACATCAGCTGTTCTGCCACATATCCTGTGAATGAAGGAAAAGATGTCAAGACAGCAGAGGAGACAAAGACTCTCAGTGTTTCATGTGAGACAACCAGCGTTTCTTATTGGATCCTGTCAGCACATGATACAAATAAAGGATCTTATCCAGGCTCTGATGTTACTCTCATATCTCACATCTCTGTCACATTTTCCTCAGATGCTCCTAAAGACACCTCAGTGTCCATCAGTGCATCAGAAGGTAGCTGGGTGAACCTGACCTGCTCCAGCAGAGCCAAGCCTCCCGTCAGCAGCTTCACCTGGTTCAGGAACAGCAAAGATGGACTGATGAAAGTAGCTGAAGGACATTTTTACAGCGTTAATGTGACAGATGGAGGAGATTATTACTGTGTGGCCACAAATGATCTCGGTAACCAGACGTCATTGTGGAGGAAAAGTTCAGGTAAATGTAGAACTGAACTGAATCTGCTCATTTTAATTAATGCTTTTCCTCTTTTCTTCTTCTGCATTGCTTATTTATTTGTTTGTTTATTTGCTTAACTACCCAGTACTGATTTTTTATGAATTGATCTAGATAATAAACTTGGACTAGGAGAGAAAAGAGCTGCTCAGCATCTCGTGGTGGCTGGAGAGCATTTATTGTTGAATAAAGTTTGTTCTGTTAATGAAGTTCAGCTTTGTGAGAACTCAGTCATGGAAAGATGCTCTGAAAACATTTCAGCTGAGTCACTTTGACTCTCAGTGTTTCATGTTAGACATTTTATAGATAGATAGATAGATAGATAGAAATACTTTAATGATCCCAGACTGGGAAATTATTTTGTTACAGCAGTTGTGGGTCCACAAATAAAACACTTCGTACATAACATAAATAGAATCCAATATATACATAGTGTATATATACAGTGCACAGTGTGCTATAAACAATAAACTATAATAATATATACAACAAAAACAGTAGAGAGAGCAGAGTTCTCTATCAGGCAGAGGTGAGAGAGTTGTTGTATAAAGTGATGGCTTGTGGCAGGAAAGATTTCCTGTATCTGTTGCTACGACAGCGAAGCTGAAGCAGCCTTCCGGAGAAGGTGCTCCGCTGTCTGACCAGTGTGAGTTGGAGAGGGTGGAGAGGATTATCCATGATGGATAACAGTTTTTTCAGTGTCCTCCTCTCCACCACAGCCTCCAGAGTGTCCTGTTTGCAGCCAATCACATATATATATATATATATATACACACATATATTTGCATACAACAGATCCAGTGTGTTACAGTCTCTGGTGGGGCAGTCAACATACTGGTGAAATGTTGGGAGGGTTTTGTCCAGTGAGATGTGATTAAAATCCCCAGTGATGACAATAAATGCGTTAGAATGCAGCGTCTGTATCTGGGCAACAGCGGGGTGGATGACGTCACAGGCCAGCGCTGCATCAGCTGAAGGAGGAACGTACACACCGATAATGACGGCGTACGTGAATTCCCGGGGCAAATAATAAGGCCTCATCCCCACAGTCAACAGTTCAATGTCCGGGGTACAGAGACGTTCCTTCACGTGAACATGTCCGGGATTACACCACCTCTCACTCACATACAGTACAATCCCTCCTCCTTTCTTCTTTCCGCTGCTTATCACATCCCTGTCCGCCCGAACAGTGCTGAAGCCGGGAATCGCCACGCTGTGGTCCAGGATGTTTGAGTGAAGCCATGTCTCCGTGAAACACAACATACTGCACTCACGATATTCCCTCTGAGACTTTATCAGCGCGGCGAGCTCGTCAGTCTTGTTCCCCAGAGACCTCACGTTTCCCATGACGATCGCCGGTACAGCCGGTCTGTGTCTCCTCTTCTTCCCCCTCCTCTTCACTCCGGCTCTGCAGCCACGGCGTCTCCTCAGCAGCTCCTTCAGGACCTCAGGCCTGGCTCCGGGTAGCAGTGCAGGTTCACACAGCAGTGCAGGTTTACACAGCGCAATCAGCTGGTCGCGTGTGTAAACAATGCGCTCAATGATGCGCTCCTGTCCCTCCGTTGCTAGGGTTAGCATAATAAACATAAAAGTGCCACAAGCTCGTCCGTCTTGTTCAAAAAGACAAAATAGTTTTAAAAAAAGGAAGTGTCCATCTTCTCACTGTCTCTTGAGAAGAATTGCCAAAAATCACATCGAAAATCAAAACAGAAATACAAACAAAACTTGGAAGCCCACGGGAGCTGCTGCAACAGGCTGCCACCTAGTACGGCGCCATAGCAACATTATTTTGGTTAATGAAGTGCTGAAGGTCGTGTTTTATGATGTACAAGTTTACATTTGAGGTTAACAGAAGGAATTAAAGTTCAGGATGTTTTAGAGCCGTAACATTTTCCATTAAGGAGAAGGTGACCGTGCTGTCTTGTTGCAGATGATCCAGAGTTTGGGCTTTCTGTCTACATTACAGTGAAGATCCTGGGAGTCATAATGCTCTACTGTACAATCGTCATCTTTGAGTGGTGAGACCAACTTTTCTATGATGTGATCATTTCCAGCTACAGACTTATTGTTCTCTTTAAAATGTTTCACATGTATTCATGTTTATTTATTCCATCTTCTTTTCCTTCAGCTGCTTCAGATCAAGATGCTGCAACAAACCAGTGAAGGTAAGCTACTAGATGAGGACAGCTACATTATTCTGTCAACAGTCAATTGTCTTCATCTCATTAAGGAGAGCTAATCTCACTTTATATTAGACTTTGATTTACCAAGACAAGCTGAAGGTGCTGCTGGCATTTCTCTTTGAGCTGCATTAAACTCACTGCAGAGAACCAACAACTATCTCTCTCTCTCTCTGTGCGCATGCGTGAACGTGAGTGAGCTTGAGCGAGTGACCTGCGGAGCGAGTGAGTTTTCTAACTTTTTTTTTCTTGTAAATGTTGTAAATAGAGTGTATTGTAGTTTTTTCTTGTATTGGTGTGTACATAGGGGTTTGGGGGGGGGTTGGAGAGGTTGTGTGAGCGTTTGCAGTCGGCCGGCGGCTGCTGGTCGGCTTGCTAAGACATCATGATGAACCTAAACAAACTGAGGAGGAAACACGGCATTGAGATCGTGCCGGGTTTCTCTTGTTCAGTGGAGGACTGTAGTCTGGCTGTGGGGCCGGTTGTGGGTCACAGCAGCATTAAGTCCGCCGCCCGTATGAATAATGCGGTAGTGATATTTGTGGACAGCGTGGAGAAGGCTAACGCTGTGGTAGAGAACGGGATCGTTATAAACGATACGTTCATCTCTGTTTTGTCTCTTGCTACACCTGCAAAAAAGGTGACTCTGTCAAAGGTTCCTGCCTTCATAGGAGATGAAATACTTACACGAGAGTTATCCAGACATGGAAAAATAGTTTCATCTATCAAGAAAGTTCCCTCAGGCTGTAAATCACCGTTACTGAAACATGTAGTATCACACAGGAGACATCTTCTCATGATACTAAATAACAAGAGTGAAGAGCTAAACTTAGCCTTTAAGCTCAGAGTGGATAATTTTGACTGTGTCATCTTTGCTACATCTGACACGATGAAATGTTTTGGTTGTGGTAAAGAGGGACATCTCATTAGAGCATGTCCAGAGAGAAATTCTACACCAGGGCAAAGTGAGACTGAAAAGGCAGCTGCTGGAGGCAACAAAAATCAGAGCAATGTCCAGCAAATGAGACAAGGCAGTCAGGTGAGTGAGGGAGGACAGGAGGAGACAGGTGGAGTGCAGCAGGACAGTCACATGAGCAAAGAAAGACAGGAGGAGACAAGTATAGGAAAAAATTTAGTAAAACAAGTAGATATTTGTGCAAATGATGTTGACAGGGATGGTGATGATGCGGCCTTCAAAGTGCCTCATCTCAAAAGGAAAACCAGAAGCAACAGTGGCAAGTCACAGGCCAAGAAAGGGACAGTGATGATGACCAGCAGGGAGGAGGACTCAGTTGCTGACAGTGGGAGTGAATCCTCTGACTCCAAAATGGTTGACAGCCAAAAGAGTAAAAGAGCTTACAGTGCAGGAAAAATCAAAGTGTTCTTACAAAGAACAAAGAACGTGAAGGGGATGAACATGGAAGATTATTTCTCTGATAAGGAGCTGCTGTTTAAGTCTGTCCGGCTACACTTGGTCAGGAAAGGGAGAGGAGGTTTTACTGACCAAGAGGTGTTCAAACTGAGAAAAATTGTTCCAAAAATCAGAAAGGAACTAAACAATGATGATGATGATGATGATGATGATGATGAATAGTTTTTCACATCCTGGTCACAGATCAGGATTTTGTTTACTCCTTATTTTTTTTGCAATGAGTCAGTTTATTTTCAGTTCCCTGAATCTGAACGTGGCGAGAGATGCAGCAAAAAGAGCTCTGCCGTTTCTTTTGAAGTAGAGCAGGAGGTGGAGGGCAGGCTGGTGGTGGTGAGGACGGGTTTTGAACATTTTAATATTGTTTTTATGAAACAGACCTGACAGAGTGCAGTTTTTACAAGTTCTTAGCACCGTTTTAAGAAAAGTTAATGTTGAGGATTTGTTATTTTTAGGGGGTGATTTTAATTGCACTGAAAATGATTTTATTGACCGGAATCATTTAGAGCCTCACAGTCCATCACAGCACGTGATGAAGCAACTTTTACAAGAACATGTTTTAATAGATGTGTGGAGAAGGATGAATGGGGATGAGAGGCAATATTCTTGGGCTCATTTTAGAGAGAACTTAGTTTCTCTGGCTCGGCTGGACCGTTTTTATTGTTTTAAACATCATTTTAGCATCTTTAAGTAGTGTAAAATGCTGCCTGTTGGTTTTACTGATCACTCCCTGGTTCTATGTGATGTTTTAATCAACAACCTAAAAACCAAAAGTGCATACTGGCATTTTAACACAGCTTTATTGTGTGATGCTAATTTTAAAGATGTTTTTAGGTTTTTTTGGGCAGTTTTTAAAAACAGAAAGGAGGATTTTAACTCCTTGAGACAGTGGTGGGATTGCAGTAAGGTGGAAATAAAGCAGCTCTGTCAGCAGTACACCCCCAACGTCACTCAGGACATTACCAGGTCAATGAACGATCTGGAGACTGAGATTGTGGAACTGCAGAGATTAGCGAGTCCACTGGAAATCGAGGTCATATTGAAGATCTCAAGTCTAAAAAATCTGCACTTGCAGACCTACTAGACACCAAGGCTCAGGGAGCGCTGGTCCGGTCTCGTTTCCAGAGTGCAGCACTGATGGACTCACCGTCCAAGTTTTTCTTTGCTCTGGAAAAAAAGAATGGGCAGAGCAGGTTCATTCATGCTCTGCTCTCTGCCACAGGACAGGAACTCAGAGACATTAAGGATATACGGAAACGAGCAGTGTGTTTTTATTCTGATTTCTACAGTAGTGAGTATAAAGAAGACGACAAACTGTTGAATCCTTCTGTAAGGAGCTGCCAAAAATACCAGAAGACGTTAATGCCATGTTGGAGGGACCACTAGCTCCACAGGAATTCTTCACGGCTCTGCAGAGCACGGATGGGGGAAAGGCCCCCGGTATTGATGGGATTCCAGTGGAGTTCTACAAAGAGTTCTGGAAGGAAATGGGTGAAGATCTTTTAGCAGTTTTTAATGAGAGTTTTGAAGACATGTTGCCCCCGCTAAGTTGCAGGAGAGCAGTTTTAACTCTTTTACCAAAAAAAGGAGATCTGCAGGAGATCAAGAACTGGCGTCCTGTGTCTCTGCTCTGTTCTGACTATAAAATCCTGTCCAAAGTGTTGGCCAACAGACTGAAGGAGGTGATGGAATACGCAGTTCATAAAGACCAGACCTACTGTGTGCCTGGTAGGTCTATTTTGGACAGTAGCCCTTTTAAGATAGAAAAGGCGGCACATTTGCTCCAAGGTAAGGGTGGCAATGTGCCGGCCTGACTTTCTAAAACCGAGGCGTAATATTCCTCCTTTTCCAAAAGCCGCCTCTGAGGTAGGCGTAAACATGTGACGTGACGTGAAGCTCGAAGTTGGGCTGCGAACAGTGACATAGAATTTGTCTTCAAAATAAGAGCTTTACATTGCACCCCATCGAGTTTAGAACTGGGTTCTTAGCGGGGGGCTTTTAATTTGAAAGTAGCGACCGTTCTTGCTTGCCGACACAACAACAAGCTCACACAACCAAACAGCTACGGAGACCGAGGAGACGCTGCATCTCCTGCATCTCCTGGAGCGGCTGTCTAGTTGTTCATCTTAATGCGGATGAAATGATGGACTGACTGCTGTGATCAGCTGTTTCCTGGTTTTAAAACTCCTCGGTTGTGGGTCGCACAGCAGTGCAGGTCATTGACTCCTCCGCCCACCTCACCCACGGCCGGCACATTTCCGCCTCGGTTTTAGATAGCAGGCGGACATAAGTGTACCCTCCAAGGCGGAAAATGGGCGGACCAAAACAGACCCCCAATTTACCGGCCTCTGTCTAAAACCGCGGACCGAGCCGCCAAAAGGACGGGCAAATTGGCGGCTTGGTGCTCTGTCTAAAAACGGCTAGTGTGTCTTTAATTCGAGATATTTTGGAAATTTCTAGTTCTTTGGGTATTAAAACTGGTCTCATTTCGTTAGACCAGGAAAAGGCTTTTGACCGGGTTGAGCACCTTTACATCTGGAAGACTTTGGAGAGTTTTGGCCTCAGCCCAGGTCTCATAGCCATGATCCAGGTATTGTACCAGGATGTTGAGAGTGTACTGAAGATCAACAGAGGTCTTAGTGCCCCTTTTAAAGTGTGCCGGGGGGGTAAGACAGGGCTGCTCTCTCTCAGGGATGTTGTATTCATTGTCTATTGAACCTTTGCTATGCAAATTAAGGGCAAAAATTGAAGGTCTGATTTTAAAGGATTTTAACAAAAGCTGTATTTTATCAGCTTACGCAGATGATGTCATTGTTTTTGTCAAAAATCAAGAAGAGATAAAACAACTGGAGGCAATTGTAAAAGACTTTGGTGTCATTTCAGCTGCAAACGTAAACTGGACAAAGAGTGAAGCACTGGCAGCTGGGATTTGGGGGAGGAGTATGCCCAGTCTACCGGGGGGCTTAACATGGGGGAAGGATGGTTTCAAATATCTAGGTGTGTATGCTGGCAATGAGACCATAGTCCAGAAAAACTGGGAGGGAGTAGAGGGAAAAATAAAAAAAAAAAGGCTTGAGAAATGGAAATGGCTAAAGCCACAACTGCCCTTCAGAGGCAGAGTACTTGTTATAAATAACTTGGTGGCTTCTGCTCTGTGGCATCGACTGGCCTGCATGGTTCCACATAAAGGCCTAACACAAAGGTTACAGGCCATACTAGTAGACTTTTTCTGGGATCGGCTACATTGAGTGCCCCAGAGTGTGTTGTTTTTATCGAAGGAAGAAGGGGGACACGGTCTGATTCACATAGAAAGCAGAGTAGCAACTTTCAGACTGCAGTTTGTTCAGAAGTTTCTTTTAGGTCCCAAAGATGTCGTTTGGAGGGACGTGACAAGCTGCATCTTAAGGAGGACAAATAATCTGGGTTTAGATGCTGCACTGTTCTTAATGGATTTTAAGTTTTTTAATCTTTGTGGATTACCTCCTTTTTATCAAACCCTTTTTAAGGCATGGAACTCTTTCAAATGGAAGAGACTAAAACCTGCAAGCTCTCTGCACTGGCTGCTGGAAGAGCCTCTGATTCATGGTGCCAGATTGGACATTGAGGACAGCACAACACCAGGTCTCACCAATATGCTGTGCACCAGTGGAGCGGTCATTCTGAGGAGGCTAGTGGATGTAGCTGGTCCTGGACTAGTTGACGCACCGGCTGCGGCCGCTGCTATTGGGTTGAAGTCTATTCGACAGACCAGTAACAATTTAAAAAAGTGGACCGAGAGACAAACAGAAGAGGAGGTCAAGATGCTACAGGAGTATTGTAAAGGACTAGACACACCTGACGATGGTGACCCATTTCCAGAGCTGGGTTTTTGCAAATCTGGACGGTTTCTCAGGACAATTTTTAAACTTGATGGACTCTAAATATGTGGACTTGTACAGAGTGAAAAAAGAAAAGTTGTGTATGATTGTTTTGTTAAAGCCCTAAACAAAAATAAGCTGAATGGCAGACTGGACACAATGTGGAGGCAAAAACTGAATGTGGACAGTGGAGTGAAACTTATGTGGAGGGTTTTATATAAACCTCCTCTAAAGAAAAGAGCGGGTGATCTGCAATGGAGGATTCTGCACTGAGCCATTGCAGTGAATGCTTTTATTTCTAAGATCAACCCCACTGTTTCAAGTAAATGTCCTTTTTGTGAGGAAGTAGAGACGGTGTTCCATTGTTTTTATGAGTGCAAAAGGCTCTGTAACCTTTTTAATGCCCTGGAGAATGTTTTTAGATGGTTCGGTGAGGAATGGTCTAAGACCACTTTCATTCTAGGAGTCAGTTACAAAAAGGTTAATGCCTCAAAGTGGCAGTTGCTGAACCTAATGGTTGGAGAAGCTAAGATGTCCATCTACTGCAGCAGAAAGAATAGAGTGGAGGACAGGACAGGACAAGAAGTACTTCCTGTTTTTATCTCTTTAGTGAAGGCTAGAGTCTGGGTTGATTTTAGGTTTTTTAAAGAGACGTGCAACTTGAACGATTTTATAACAAAATGGTGCTATGATAATGTAATGTTATGTTATGTACTGTGACGGATGATGTGTTAACTTTTAACAATTTCTTCAGGTAAACTTTGGAAGATTTTGTGGTTTGAGATGTTTAACACCTCTGACTAGTCAGTGAGACACAGTTTGGATTTACGTATTTTCTGTAAATAAATGTTTTTCTAAAAGATCAAAAAAAATCTCTCTCTCTCTCTCTGTCTCTCTGTCTCTCTCTCTCTCTCTCTCTCTCTCTCTCTCTCTCTCTCTCTCTCTCTCTCTCTCTCTCTCACAGGACACAGATGAACCAGACCGTGTCAACAGATTGATTGAGATTCAAGCATCCTGAAGGAGAAGAGGAAGACGTCATGTTCACCATAAATGGAATATTTCTCTGCTTCATCATTGGTTTGTGTAACATTGAGCTGATTTGTTGCATTTTTATCTGAATCCTTCTTTCTGTTTATTCTAGCAGCTTGTTTTAATGTAGCAATGAATCATAGTAATGATCATATGAACGTAAAATCTTTCTACAGAGTTACTCCAGCTGCCACAGAGGTAACAGAGGTCATGTTTTCATGTTTTGGAGTCCCCTGATGTGAACTTTACCTGCTGTGACTAACATTTACACTTTTTAAGGATCCTCAAAGGTCTTTAAAGTTGACTTTTCCTTCATTGTTCATGAGGTTTTCACACCGCTCACAAAGAATTACACAAACAGTCTTTTTACTGCAATAAGTTTATATTACAGCTGTAGTTGATCGTCACGTTTGCTTTAGTTACCTTGTGTGTGATTATGTAAATATAATCTCATCATTATTTGATCTGTATGAGGGCGCTTCTCACTGATTACTAAAGTCTCAAAGACTAAAGTAATGCATCAATTAGAAAGTATCTTGTGTTTGTGAAGATTTGAAGATTTGATTTGAAATAATTGGATCACTGTTGATGCAGATCAATCAGTTCTGTTGTTAATTGTCATGTTTGTCTGTGCTGTAGTAATGACTTTAATAAAACATGAACTTCTGGCTCTGAGTCTCTGTCTGAGCTCTGATTAGCTGTGACCTTTTAGTACTTTAAGTCATGAGTGGTTCATACACCAGCAGCTGGTCATGGTGACACTTTAAACTGCTCCTATTCACAACTCCTCTGATCTAAATTCATCACTAGTCACCATCACAGACATGAACAGTGATGCAGATTTTTGTGTTTGTGTTGCAGCTTTTAGAATTCATAGTTTGTGTCAAAATCATCTGATATCCTCAAAAAAGGCTGAATGTCTCAATATAACAACCAGCATAAAGGTCATATGAAATGCAAAAGAAATAGAATGATTTGTTCGTTCAATGTTGCTGAAAATGCAAATGTCAATATTATTATAATTTATTATCATTATTCAGTCAAACGTTCTTGGCTACATGAGGCTCGATGTCATTCTATCGTGTGTATGGTTTACATGTGGAGACGATTGCTGAATTAGAAGCAGTCATAGAATTTTGTGGTTGATGAATTAAAGTTATTAAAGAGGAGTGTTGGACAGTAAACTGATGATCATGTACGGAGTGCTGAGGAAACACTGAGAACTATTAGTAAACAGGAAATTGATCATTTCACTGTCAGTAAGGACATGGATTAATCATTAAAGTATAACTGTAGATCTGTGTAGCTGAAACATTTTAATTTCTGTGTAAAGTAGACGACTTATACATGTAAAGTTTCAACTCACTTATTTTATGATTTAACATGAACACTGTTAAAAGCTGTGTGCTGCAAACACAAGTGAGCAAAACTGGGTGGAACCAACATGTATGAAACTATTTTTGTCTCATCGTTAACACTTCTGAATAACCAAAAGCATTTGGTGTGAGGTTGCATTCATATACATATGCAGATGAAGGAGACCTGTTTCTGTGTGTGGCTGGTAAACCAAAGTGACCACGCTAAAGAGAAGTGGTGGGTCATGAACAGAGCTCTGAGAAAAACCTGAGAACTTAAAGTAAACAGGGAAGTTGGTTTGCTGCTTCTGTCAACAAGTCCTCCACACAGCTCTCTGAGACAAAATGTCTTCATCATGTGCTCCACAACTGTGACTGGGACACTTTCCTTCAGTTACTCTTTGCTAACAAATCATCCAAATCTTTACCCCCACATCCTCCTTTGTCCCTCTGATATGTGTCTATGTCTACATCTGATATCTACTGATCACCAAAGTCATGACTACATGTGATCAGTACATGAAGCTGTCATGGTGCTGTGGTTTCTGTCTCCTTTTATTTGTGTTTTATGTGTTTCCTGGGTTTTTGTGTTTTGGTCTTTGTTGTGTTTCCCTCCTGTGTTCCTGAGCTCCTCCTCAGCCTGATATTTCCTCTACACCTGCCCTGCATCAGCTTTATTAGTCCTGTCCTGTTCCCAGTGTTGTTCTCAGCCCGTCAGCTCCTTCCTGCTCTCTTGCTTCCTCCACTCATTCCCCTCACCTGTGTTTCTCCACCTCTCTCCACCTGCACCTCATCCCCTTGTTACTTTAGTTTGGATTTAAGTCCAGTCATTAGTTCAGTCTTTGTCAAACTGTTGTGTTCTTGTTCCTGCTGTTACTTTGAATAAATGTTCACCCACCTTTTCCGACCCAGTGTGAAAAAGTTATATTTCAGTATTTGTCGAAATATGTTGAATATCATTGTTATTGATGAAATATGTACAAAAGCAGAAGTTAAGACATACAGGCTCCAGTAAGTTTCCTGATCAAAATCATATTCAAGAATAAGTCATCTGCATTCTGATGAGCTGAAGACTTCCTCACTCACAGTGTGTGAACAGGAAGGACTTCTCTTATCTTTGCAGTGTTTTAGTGGTGTGAAACCAGAAGTCTGTTTGCTTTTATACTACAACGTCTTCGTCGGGACGTCTGTTACTGGGTCTGTTGGAGCTCTGCTGACACAAATTATCAGATTTTTAAAAGACAATTATTTCTCTGTTTGAGCTGCAAGTTGATTTGGTAAGGTCAAATGTTTATGCTTTTTATTTTTTCAAATGTTTAGATATTCCTGCTTTTAAAGGTAAAACATGACACATTTTATTTGTTGGTTACACAAATTAGAAGTTGCTTCAGTGACATTTTATTACATCTATGATATCAATCTAACTCACACTGGTACATTTTTGGATTTCAAATCCAGGTGATGAGTGTCGTGTCAGTCCTGTGTGTGAATATGGTGACAGCCAACATGTTGCTGAGCCTCTTCTTTCTCTCAGGTGAGCTGTTTGTTCACTCACTTTTATTTGGAGACATTGATTATTTACAGTTTAGACAGCATACATCATACTGTTGCTTGGTTTATTATCAATTTATCTTCCACATTTTGTTAATCATGATTCTGGTTTACAGGTGCTTTGGCTGATTGTATTAGGAGTCCAAACCTCCTCATTACTGCGCCAAAGAAGATGGAAGCACTGAGTGGATCTTGTTTGCAAATCCCATGTAACTTTAGTGCTAAAACAGAACAAGAGTTTGACAGCAGCAGAGAAATCTTTGGAGTGTGGATTAAGAGTGACTCAAAATTTGAACTGGATCGTAGCAATGTCATTTTCAACAGTAGTGGGTCAGCTAACACGTATCCAATGAGTATTACTGGAAAGCTGAGAGAGAAAAACTGCACCACTTTATTTTCCAGTTTAAACACTAGTTACACAGACAGATACTACTTCAGGATTGAGAACAACCAATTCAAGGCAACAGCTGTTTGTGATCCTCTTCAAATAAATGTTACAGGTAAGAGAGTTTAGTTTCTGTCAGTCAGACAATAATGGTATTGTTCAGAATGAATATACTATTTTCACTTTGCAGAGAATTTAAGTTTTAATATAATTTGACATGAAATTTACTAAAAGCAGAACAAACTTTGTTTTACTTTATGCAGTTTCAATAAAGAAGTGTCAGATTTCTGTCAGCTGTGTTTTGTAATTTTTTTTTTTTTTTTTTGCAACTTCTAAGTTATTATTCAGAGTAAAATGGGTGTTTGATTTGAACCCACAGATTCTCCTGGTCGCCCCACAATTGAGATCTCAGGTGATCAGTGTTGTAAATAATTTACAACACTGATTGTTATCCATCAGTGCAGCATCCTCTGAGCGCCACAGGATGGCGCCTGTAACACGAGCTGACTAAACTGTTCAGTGTTCAGTAATGAGAAAGATATTCCTACAAACACAATATGTAAAATATTTAACCTTTAATCATTTCACTGTATTTGTCATGCAGATGCATTTATGCTGTATAGAGTGTGTGTGTGTGTGTGTGTGTGTGTGTGTGTGTGTGTGTGTGTGTGTGTGTGTGTGTGTAACTATTACAGTGGCTGCATACACTTGTTGATGGTTTGTTACAACTCATTGTTTTAAGGCTTAGTGACAATAAATCTTGAAGAGTTGTGTTTTGTCTTTTTATGACTTGAATTATTTCATACAGGTTTTATTCTGAAAGCAGAAAATTTTAACTTGTAACTCATAAATTCACTAATTCAGCATATTTTTTAATAATCAGCTTTATTCAGACGGACATACAGCGAGTAAACAACACCTTCTGTGTATCACCTGAGTCTACGATCACAAACAGGCCTGGGGGACCAAAGGTTTTAGCAGAAGTAAGATAAAAAGGAATCAAAATGAAAAACTAAAAGGATTCAAATAATTATGAAGATTTACAAAGGTGATATGTTGCAACAGATTTTTTGTGAGAACACTTGGATATGGAAAAAGTCCATTGTTTGTTAAAGCAGCCAGCTCCAAAAAGTTTGTCTTTTTATTTCTGGATTTAAATTGAGAACATAAAATTTGGTCAAAATAATAAGCAAATAGATCAAATAGAACTGATACACAGAAAAGGTAACTGTATTCCAGCAAAGTCACTGAAACAAAGGTGTAATAACAAAGAGTTGAAGTCTGTAACTCTGCACATGTGCACAACGACAACAGTCTCTGGTCTGAAGTTAAACTAAATACATTCTAACAGAATACACACCTGTTATTAAGATGAACATCTTATTCATATTTCTTAATATCCTCCTCTTAATATTCCTCCTAATTGTGAAATTTAACTAAGTGATATCAGTTTATTTACCTGCTCTACACACTGACACATTGAGTCTATCTGCTGTTGAAATGTAGAGTGGCCCAAGAGTCAAATCCTGGGGGACTCAGATTCATGATCACTGCAAAACAGTATCGCTACGTCCAAGGAAACTAGTGAGGATTGCTCCAGATAACCAACATCACTTTACTTTTAATAATATTAAAGGTCACAGTGTAATCGACATCATCAAAGCTAATTGTTAACCATAATCAGTATTTATTACTTAATTTTATTTAACTGTGGAATCTAGAAATCACTGTCATCATCAGTGAATCTAGAAAAATCCCTGATATATTGACAGTGAAAGACTTTCTCGTTAAGGATGAATTGCATTAGTTCACTGATGAACCCAATTTAAAACCTCTCATCTCTCCACAAGAACCAAACTACTTGTAACAGAACACACTCTATATTTTACTTGTCGTCATTTTATATCTACTGTTCACTTGAACCAAACTTACATATGATCAAGAGGATAAAATGTTGTTAATGTAATATGTGCTGCAAAAGAAGATGCAGATGCTGCAGTGAGTCTTGTGATCAGAATAATAAGTCATCTGCATTCTGATGAGCTGAAGACTTCCTCGCTCACAAGTGTGTGAACAGGAAGGGTGAAGACTTCTCTTATTTCTGTAGTGTTTTAGTCGTGTGAAACAACAAGTCTGTTTGCTTTATATCACATTCTGAGTGAGGACGTCTGTTACTGGGTTTGTTGCTGTTCTGCTGACATTCACATATTCTTCTGTTTTGGCTGTAGGATCGTTTGGTAAGATCAAATGTAAATATTTTTTTATATTTAAGCTTTATAATATCAAAAACTTTCTCACTTTGAATTGATATTCAAACTGTTTGCAGAGCAACTCTGCAGATATTATTCATCACTACACACACAACACTTGGTGACAAGTTCCTGGTTTGAATGTTTGACTTTGAGGTTAAAGAACATGAACCTTTTTCTTTAAAAAATGTTTTGATTGAAATATTGAAAAGTATCTTTTTCTTTCAAATCCAGGTGATGAGTGTCGTGTCAGTCCTGTGTGTGAATATGGTGACAGCCAACATGTTGCTGAGCCTCTTCTTTCTCTCAGGTGAGCTGTTTGTTCACTCACTTTTATTTGGAGACATTACTTGAATCATTGGAGTGTTTGTGTCTCTGGGTTTGGTCACCAGCGGGCGTCAGACTTGTGTGGGATTAAGTGGAGATTGTTATCTGCTTCTTGTAAACTGATAAAATGACCATTAACAGACTGAACAATGAAAACAGCCATAATATAAAATATTACTGCAGAAGTATATTTTGTCTTCCTGTTAATGAAGATTTTCTTAAACTATTTTCTATTTTGTTTATCATGATTCTGGTTTACAGGTGCTTTGGATGTTTGTATTGAGAAGTCAGACCTCTTCATTACTGCACCACAGATGATGGAAGCACTGAGTGGATCTTGTTTGCAAATCCCATGTAACTTTAGACCTGAACCAGAACAAGAGTTTGACAGCAGCAGAGAAATCTTTGGAGTGTGGATTAAAAGTGACAACAGATTTGGCCACAACCCAAACAATGTGATTTACAACAGTAGTAACCCAGATAACATCTATCCCATGAAGATAATTGGAAACCTGACTGAGAAAAACTGCACCACTTTATTTTCCAGTTTAATCACTAGTTACACAGACACATACTACTTCAGGACTGAGAACAACCAATTTAAGGCAACAGCTCTCTGTGATCCTCTTCAAATAAATGTTACAGGTAAGAGAGTTTAGTTTCTGTCAGTCAGACTATGATGTTGTTGTTCGGAGTAAAAGGGGAAATAAGTTACACTTTTGTGTTTTTATTCTGATTAAACACTGAGTCTATAGTCATATTTGGACATTAGATGGACACATTTTGAAAATAAACAAAAGTGTCATTCAGGTTCACCTTTGACATTTAAAAACCCAAATTAATCATCTTCACATGATTTCTTTAAAATCTGTGTTTGATTTGAACCCTCAGATTCTCCTCCTCGCCCCACAATTGAGATCTCAGGTGATCTGAAGGAGAAGGAGTCTGTCACTATAACCTGCTCAGCTTTCACTCCCTGTCCACACTCCCCTCCTAAACTCACCTGGAATCTCCAACAAGACTCTCACAACAAAATAGAGGAAAACACAAATGGAACCTTTACAACTAAAATCCAGGAGACCATCACTCTGTCAGACCAGCATGATGGATACAACATCAGCTGTTCTGCCACATATCCTGTGAATGAAGGAAAAGATGTCAAGACAGCAGAGGAGACAAAGACTCTCAGTGTTTCATGTAAGACAAGCAGAGTTTGTTGTTGGATCCTGTCAGCACATGATACAAATAAAGGATCTTATTCAGGCTCTGATGTTACTCTCATATCTCACATCTCTGTCACATTTTCCTCAGATGCTCCTAAAAACACCTCGGTGTCCATCAGTGCATCAGCAGGTAGCTGGGTGAACCTGACCTGCTCCAGCAGAGCCAAGCCTCCCATCAGCTTCACCTGGTTCAGGAACAGCAAAGATGGACTGATGAATGTAGCTGAAGGACACTTTTACAGCGTTAATGTGACAGATGGAGGAGATTATTACTGTGTGGCCACAAATGATCTCGGTAACCAGACGGCATTGTGGAGGAATAGTTCAGGTAAATGTAGAACTGAACTGAATCTGCTCATTTTAATTAATGCTTTTCCTCTTTTCTTCTTCTGCATTGCTTATTTATTTGTTTGTTTATTTGTTTAACTACCCAGTACTGATTTTTTATGAATTGATCTAGATAATAAACTCTGACTAGGAGAGAAAAGAGCTGCTCAGCATCTCGTGGTGGCTGGAGAGCATTTATTGTTGAATAAAGATTGTTCTGTTAATGAAGTTCAGCTTTGTGAGAACTCAGTCATGGAAAGATGCTCTGAAAACATTTCAGCTGAGTCACTTTGACTCTCAGTGTTTCATGTTAGACATTTTATTTTGGTTAATGAAGTGCTGAAGGTCGTGTTTAATGATGTACAAGTTTACATTTGAAGTTAACAGAAGGAATTAAAGTTCAGGATGTTTTAGATTCGTAACATTTTCCATTAAGGAGAAGGTGACCGTGCTGTTTTGTTGCAGATGATCCAGAGTTTGGGCTTTCTGTCTACATTACAGTGAAGATCCTGGGAGTCATAATGCTCTACTGTACAATCATCATCTTTGAGTGGTGAGACCAACTTTTCTATGATGTGATCATTTCCAGCTACAGACTTATTGTTCTCTTTAAAATGTTTCACATGTATTCATGTTTATTTATTCCATCTTCTTTTCCTTCAGCTGCTTCAGATCAGGATGCTGCAACAAACCAGTGAAGGTAAGCTACTAGATGAGGACAGCTACATTATTCTGTCAACAGTCAGTTGTCTTCATCTAATTAAGGAGAGCTAATCTCACTTTATATTAGACTTTGATTTACCAAGACAAGCTGAAGGTGCTGCTGGCATTTCTCTTTGAGCTGCATTAAACTCACTGCAGAGAACCAACAACTCTCTCTCTCTCTCTCTGTGCGCATGCGTGAACGTGAGTGAGCTTGAGCGAGTGACCTGCGGAGCGAGTGAGTTTTCTAACTTTTTTTTCTTGTAAATGTTGTAAATAGAGTGTATTGTAGTTTTTTCTTGTATTGGTGTGTACATAGGGGTTTGGGGGGGGTTGGAGAGGTTGTGTGAGCGTTTGCAGTCGGCCGGCAGCTGCTGGTCGGCTTGCTAAGACATCATGATGAACCTAAACAAACTGAGGAGGAAACACGGCATTGAGATCGTGCCGGGTTTCTCTTGTTCAGTGGAGGACTGTAGTCTGGCTGTGGGGCCGGTTGTGGGTCACAGCAGCATTAAGTCCGCCGCCCGTATGAATAATGCGGTAGTGATATTTGTGGACAGCGTGGAGAAGGCTAACGCTGTGGTAGAGAACGGGATCGTTATAAACGATACGTTCATCTCTGTTTTGTCTCTTGCTACACCTGAAAAAAAGGTGACTCTGTCAAAAGTTCTTCCCTTCATAGGAGATGAAATACTTACACGAGAGTTATCCAGACATGGAAAAATAGTTTCATCTATCAAGAAAGTTCCCTCAGGCTGTAAATCACCGTTACTGAAACATGTAGTATCACACAGGAGACATCTTCTCATGATACTGAATAACAAGAGTGAAGAGCTAAACTTAGCCTTTAAGCTCAGAGTGGATAATTTTGACTGTGTCATCTTTGCTACATCTGACACGATGAAATGTTTTGGTTGTGGTAAAGAGGGACATCTCATTAGAGCATGTCCAGAGAGAAATTCTACACCAGGGCAAAGTGAGACTGAAAAGGCAGCTGCTGGAGGCAACAAAAATCAGAGTAATGTCCAGCAAATGAGACAAGGCAGTCAGGTGAGTGAGGGAGGACAGGAGGAGACAGGTGGAGTGCAGCAGGACAGTCACATGAGCAAAGAAAGACAGGAGGAGACAAGTATAGGAAAAAATTTAGTAAAACAAGTAGATATTTGTGCAAATGATGTTGACAGGGATGGTGATGATGCGGCCTTCAAAGTGCCTCATCTCAAAAGGAAAACCAGAAGCAACAGTGGAAAGTCACAGGCCAAGAAAGGGACAGTGATGATGACCAGCAGGGAGGAGGACTCAGTTGCTGACAGTGGGAGTGAATCCTCTGACTCAGTGGTGTAGTCTAGTTTATTGTAGTGGGTATACTGTGATGATTCTCTCCCAGCCTCGGACACACACGTCCCAGACTGACACCCCATATGCACCACCACACTTACTAACGCATACAGTAGGCTACATGCATCCACACATGTATTATCAACAATTTATTATAAGCAACACAATTTATCAAAAGTAACAATATATTATAAGCAACACAATTTATTATAAGTAACAATATATTATAAGGAACACAATTTATTATAAGCAACAATATATTATAAGCAACATTCAATCATCAGTATCAGCATCCCTAGAAATAACGCACGATAATATACTGCAGTATACGCCTCCAACAAGAGACCG
The DNA here is from genome assembly GCA_963678695.2 of Diplodus puntazzo. Lineage (NCBI taxonomy): Eukaryota > Metazoa > Chordata > Actinopteri > Spariformes > Sparidae > Diplodus > Diplodus puntazzo. Next base: position 12,916,768 of record OZ023171.1, on the reverse strand, counting down.
CCATCAAAAAGCCACAAATAATGCTCAGAACAGCACCAAACATCAGCAACAGTACAAATAGGGTCTCAGCACAATCAGTTTTCTGGGGTTGCTAAAACTACGTGAGCTAGCCGTCTGCTAACTTGATCTCACCCGGTGTCACATGTGTTAGACCATTAAACTTACACTGGAATATCCCTTAAAGTTTTGCAATTTTGTGTCTTGTTGTATGGAAAAACACATCATGACATCGGCATCGGCCATTAAAATACCCATATCGGGTACTCTTTAAGATGACCATGAATTAACTATACTGTCATTTGCATATAGCAATTGACTTTATGAATTTCAATTGTTTATATCAGGGCTTTGCATGTTGGCTGATATTTACCTAACTTTCTGTCCCTCCAGTCTAACCAAGGATGCCTGATTTTAAATTCCCTAGCTTGACTCTCAGTCCACAAGGCTGGCCAGTTCTCACGTAAAAGAAACAAGGACATATACAGTGGGATGAGACCATTGTATTCTGTTGACTAACGTTAGTGGACACACACACACACCAGCGATGGAAATTAACTTTTTTGTCCACCTGCCACTGTGGCTGGTAAATTCTAAAATCTACAAGCCACTCAACATTTTTACCAGCCACTTTTATATTTCAGCGTTGATGTGTACAGTACAATGCCTAGAAACATATTTTTCTTGTACAAGACATGCACATAGTACTTCCCAATCAGTAGCCTACTTGTTAGAGTTGATTATTCAGTAATTATGTGATATCAATGAAAGGTCACAGTGTTGAAACTATTCAAGGGTCATGTACTAAGCCGTGAAATAACAGGAAATGAAGTCTGAATAGACAAAGTGGTTCAAAATGAAGGTTAGATGGTGAAAAATCTATATCAATATCTCCCTGCAACTTACAGGAATTTCCAAATTTCAAATTATTTCATGTGTTCAACTGCACTTGACCCACACAAAGGAAGTGGAAAGTGCATCATTAGGTGATTAGAAGGTTGGTAATATATAGCAATATCTACTTGCAACTATATAATTTACTGTACTTCATTATTCCCCATGTTCAACCGTTACGATGTAACGCCACATTTTAATTTACTTCCGTTCTTGTAAACTCTGACAAAAGAGCAGCCAGCTCAGCTGACCGGAGCGCAGAGTAATAATTAGTAGCAGTGAAGAGTTCAAGTGAAGGCTTGCTAGTAGTAGAACAGCCAAGACGGTCATTTTGGCTGTTTTCAAATATGTGCAATAACTTTGTCTGTATTTTAATTTAGAATAGTTTTTAAATAAGGTACACAAAAGACAAAGACAATATGATATGTTTTACCTATTTCGGCCATAAGCGGTCATATTGACCGCATATAATTTTGCGGGGTTTCATTGTTAGTGCTTCTTTGCGAAATTACTTGTAAGTGAATTATTATATAGTTGTATTATCTCGCCTGGTTGGCACAATGGACAAACAAAAACGGGAGTTCCCCCTCCGTGAAACAGCGAGTGGAGCTGTTCGGTGCTGAAATGATGCGACTCTGACTGTGTACCAGGGAAATCCGAGGAACAATGTCTGCATCCTGAGCACCTGCACACAGGTGTGGGCAGCTTTAGTGGGGAGAAGGCAAAACCAGAGTCTGTGATGTACTACAACACCGAGTACAGCGAGGACGTCCTGGACCAGATGGCGAGGGCGCACTCCGTCAGAGGCTGTACAGAAGATGGCCGGTTGGATCAATGCCCGCATCTTATTCAAGGAGCACCAGCAGCAGGAGAGCACGGAGGAAAGTCCTGCAGCAGCTGCAGAGGAGCTGAGGGCGGAATACATGGAGGAGAAAGTGGCCGCGGCAGTCGGCACAAGGTGGGCAGCAGCGGAACCAACCACCGCAGCAGCAGCAGACACGGAGACGGAGGTAGTGCCGGTCCGAAAGAGCTGCAAACGGAACCAAACGTCGGACACTTGAAATTCCACAAGCCCGTGTGTGGTAACTGTGCGAGGAGAGCGGAGGTAATCTGTAGACTGTGATCAGTGATCGGAATGAACCCGCCTCAGAAGCGGCATCGGCGCCGGGGCCGCCGGCAGCTTCAGGTACAGGTTTCCGAAAACACTCAAACAGTGTAGTTTGCTTTCTCTTCATCTCTTTTGGCGGTATATAGGCTACAATACTATTGAAAATATACAATCTTGCAACACTGAGAGCTACCGTCCAGCCGGGGAAATGATCATCAAGCAACTGTGTTCGTTGCCAGGTGACGTCAGGTATAGGTCACGGCCTAAACCACGGACAAAGAGCGCTGGGAGGGAGAGCGGTAGAGCGCACACAGTGGATTTTATGAATGGAGGGGAAAAGAGGAGACGCATTGCCCTGCAAAATGTATTTTATTGTAGTTATTTACCCGGTATTTGCGAAACAAAATCACTGAAGTTCAAGTTCTGTCACAAAACTATATTGTTAAGGATCATTGCACATTTTTAAGTGGGTATACGGAAATCCTGGAGCTTTCTTAGTGGGTATACGGCGTATACCTGCGTATCACGTAGACTACACCACTGCTCTGACTCCAAAATGGTTGACAGCCAAAAGAGTAAAAGAGCTTACAGTGCAGGAAAAATCAAAGTTTTCTTACAAAGAACAAAGAACGTGAAGGGGATGAACATGGAAGATTATTTCTCTGATAAGGAGCTGCTGTTTAAGTCTGTCCGGCTACACTTGGTCAGGAAAGGGAGAGGAGGTTTTACTGACCAAGAGGTGTTCAAACTGAGAAAAATTGTTCCAAAAATCAGAAAGGAACTAAACAATGATGATGATGATGATGATGATGATGATGATGATGAATAGTTTTTCACATCCTGGTCACAGATCAGGATTTTGTTTACTCCTTGTTTTTTTTGCAATGAGTCAGTTTATTTTCAGTTCCCTGAATCTGAACGTGGCGAGAGATGCAGCAAAAAGAGCTCTGCCGTTTCTTTTGAAGTAGAGCAGGAGGTGGAGGGCAGGCTGGTAGTGGTGAGGACGGGTTTTGAACATTTTAATATTGTTTTTATGAAACAGACCTGACAGAGTGCAGTTTTTACAAGTTCTTAGCACCGTTTTAAGAAAAGTTAATGTTGAGGATTTGTTATTTTTAGGGGGTGATTTTAATTGCACTGAAAATGATTTTATTGACCGGAATCATTTAGAGCCTCACAGTCCATCACAGCACGTGATGAAGCAACTTTTACAAGAACATGTTTTAATAGATGTGTGGAGAAGGATGAATGGGGATGAGAGGCAATATTCTTGGGCTCATTTTAGAGAGAACTTAGTTTCTCTGGCTCGGCTGGACCGTTTTTATTGTTTTAAACATCATTTTAGCATCTTTAAGTAGTGTAAAATGCTGCCTGTTGGTTTTACTGATCACTCCCTGGTTCTATGTGATGTTTTAATCAACAACCTAAAAACCAAAAGTGCATACTGGCATTTTAACACAGCTTTATTGTGTGATGCTAATTTTAAAGATGTTTTTAGGTTTTTTTGGGCAGTTTTTAAAAACAGAAAGGAGGATTTTAACTCCTTGAGACAGTGGTGGGATTGCAGAAAGGTGGAAATAAAGCAGCTCTGTCAGCAGTACACCCCCAACGTCACTCAGGACATTACCAGGTCAATGAACGATCTGGAGACTGAGATTGTGGAACTGCAGAGATTAGCGAGTCCATTGGAAATCGAGGTCATATTGAAGATCTCAAGTCTAAAAAATCTGCACTTGCAGACCTACTTGACACCAAGGCTCAGGGAGCGCTGGTCCGGTCTCGTTTCCAGAGTGCAGCACTGATGGACTCACCGTCCAAGTTTTTCTTTGCTCTGGAAAAAAAGAATGGGCAGAGCAGGTTCATTCATGCTCTGCTCTCTGCCACAGGACAGGAACTCAGAGACATTAAGGATATACGGAAACAGGCAGTGTGTTTTTATTCTGATTTCTACAGTAGTGAGTATAAAGAAGACGACAAACTGTTGAATCCTTCTGTAAGGAGCTGCCAAAAATACCAGAAGACGTTAATGCCATGTTGGAGGGACCACTAGCTCCACAGGAATTCTTCACGGCTCTGCAGAGCACGGATGGGGGAAAGGCCCCCGGTACTGATGGGATTCCAGTGGAGTTCTACAAAGAGTTCTGGAAGGAAATGGGTGAAGATCTTTTAGCAGTTTTTAATGAGAGTTTTGAAGACATGTTGCCCCCGCTAAGTTGCAGGAGAGCAGTTTTAACTCTTTTACCAAAAAAAGGAGATCTGTAGGAGATCAAGAACTGGCGTCCTGTGTCTCTGCTCTGTTCTGACTATAAAATCCTGTCCAAAGTGTTGGCCAACAGACTGAAGGAGGTGATGGAATACGCAGTTCATAAAGACCAGACCTACTGTGTGCCTGGTAGGTCTATTTTGGACAGTAGCCCTTTTTAGATAGAAAAGGCGGCACATTTGCTCCAAGGTAAGGGTGGCAATGTGCCGGCCTGACTTTCTAAAACCGAGGCGTAATATTCCTCCTTTTCCAAAAGCCGCCTCTGAGGTAGGCGTAAACATGTGACGTGACGTGAAGCTCGAAGTTGGGCTGCGAACAGTGACATAGAATTTGTCTTCAAAATAAGAGCTTTACATTGCACCCCATCGAGTTTAGAACTGGGTTCTTAGCGGGGGGCTTTTAATTTGAAAGTAGCGACCGTTCTTGCTTGCCGACACAACAACAAGCTCACACAACCAAACAGCTACGGAGACCGAGGAGACGCTGCATCTCCTGCATCTCCTGGAGCGGCTGTCTAGTTGTTCATCTTAATGCGGATGAAATGATGGACTGACTGCTGTGATCAGCTGTTTCCTGGTTTTAAAACTCCTCGGTTGTGGGTCGCACAGCAGTGCAGGTCATTGACTCCTCCGCCCACCTCACCCACGGCCGGCACATTTCCGCCTCGGTTTTAGATAGCAGGCGGACATAAGTGTACCCTCCAAGGCGGAAAATGGGCGGACCAAAACAGACCCCCAATTTACCGGCCTCTGTCTAAAACCGCGGACCGAGCCGCCAAAAGGACGGGCAAATTGGCGGCTTGGTGCTCTGTCTAAAAACGGCTAGTGTGTCTTTAATTCGAGATATTTTGGAAATTTCTAGTTCTTTGGGTATTAAAACTGGTCTCATTTCGTTAGACCAGGAAAAGGCTTTTGACCGGGTTGAGCACCTTTACATCTGGAAGACTTTGGAGAGTTTTGGCCTCAGCCCAGGTCTCATAGCCATGATCCAGGTATTGTACCAGGATGTTGAGAGTGTACTGAAGATCAACAGAGGTCTTAGTGCCCCTTTTAAAGTGTGCCGGGGGGGTAAGACAGGGCTGCTCTCTCTCAGGGATGTTGTATTCATTGTCTATTGAACCTTTGCTATGCAAATTAAGGGCAAAAATTGAAGGTCTGATTTTAAAGGATTTTAACAAAAGCTGTATTTTATCAGCTTACGCAGATGATGTCATTGTTTTTGTCAAAAATCAAGAAGAGATAAAACAACTGGAGGCAATTGTAAAAGACTTTGGTGTCATTTCAGCTGCAAACGTAAACTGGACAAAGAGTGAAGCACTGGCAGCTGGGATTTGGGGGAGGAGTATGCCCAGTCTACCGGGGGGCTTAACATGGGGGAAGGATGGTTTCAAATATCTAGGTGTGTATGCTGGCAATGAGACCATAGTCCAGAAAAACTGGGAGGGAGTAGAGGGAAAAATAAAAAAAAAAAGGCTTGAGAAATGGAAATGGCTAAAGCCACAACTGCCCTTCAGAGGCAGAGTACTTGTTATAAATAACTTGGTGGCTTCTGCTCTGTGGCATCGACTGGCCTGCATGGTTCCACATAAAGGCCTAACACAAAGGTTACAGGCCATACTAGTAGACTTTTTCTGGGATCGGCTACATTGAGTGCCCCAGAGTGTGTTGTTTTTATCGAAGGAAGAAGGGGGACACGGTCTGATTCACATAGAAAGCAGAGTAGCAACTTTCAGACTGCAGTTTGTTCAGAAGTTTCTTTTAGGTCCCAAAGATGTCGTTTGGAGGGACGTGACAAGCTGCATCTTAAGGAGGACAAATAATCTGGGTTTAGATGCTGCACTGTTCTTAATGGATTTTAAGTTTTTTAATCTTTGTGGATTACCTCCTTTTTATCAAACCCTTTTTAAGGCATGGAACTCTTTCAAATGGAAGAGACTAAAACCTGCAAGCTCTCTGCACTGGCTGCTGGAAGAGCCTCTGATTCATGGTGCCAGATTGGACATTGAGGACAGCACAACACCAGGTCTCACCAATATGCTGTGCACCAGTGGAGCGGTCATTCTGAGGAGGCTAGTGGATGTAGCTGGTCCTGGACTAGTTGACGCACCGGCTGTGGCCGCTGCTATTGGGTTGAAGTCTATTCGACAGACCAGTAACATTTTAAAAAAGTGGACCGAGAGACAAACAGAAGAGGAGGTCAAGATGCTACAGGAGTATTGTAAAGGACTAGACACACCTGACGATGGTGACCCATTTCCAGAGCTGGGTTTTTGCAAATCTGGACGGTTTCTCAGGACAATTTTTAAACTTGATGGACTCTAAATATGTGGACTTGTACAGAGTGAAAAAAGAAAAGTTGTGTATGATTGTTTTGTTAAAGCCCTAAACAAAAATAAGCTGAATGGCAGACTGGACACAATGTGGAGGCAAAAACTGAATGTGGACAGTGGAGTGAAACTTATGTGGAGGGTTTTATATAAACCTCCTCTAAAGAAAAGAGTGGGTGATCTGCAATGGAGGATTCTGCACTGAGCCATTGCAGTGAATGCTTTTATTTCTAAGATCAACCCCACTGTTTCAAGTAAATGTCCTTTTTGTGAGGAAGTAGAGACGGTGTTCCATTGTTTTTATGAGTGCAAAAGGCTCTGTAACCTTTTTAATGCCCTGGAGAATGTTTTTAGATGGTTCGGTGAGGAATGGTCTAAGACCACTTTCATTCTAGGAGTCAGTTACAAAAAGGTTAATGCCTCAAAGTGGCAGTTGCTGAACCTAATGGTTGGAGAAGCTAAGATGTCCATCTACTGCAGCAGAAAGAATAGAGCGGAGGACAGGACAGGACAAGAAGTACTTCATGTTTTTATCTCTTTAGTGAAGGCTAGAGTCTGGGTTGATTTTAGGTTTTTTAAAGAGACGTGCAACTTGAACGATTTTATAACAAAATGGTGCTATGATAATGTAATGTTATGTTATGTACTGTGACGGATGATGTGTTAACTTTTAACAATTTCTTCAGGTAAACTTTGGAAGATTTTGTGGTTTGAGATGTTTAACACCTCTGACTAGTCAGTGAGACACAGTTTGGATTTACGTATTTTCTGTAAATAAATGTTTTTCTAAAAGATCAAAAAAAAAGATCAAAATCTCTCTCTCTCTCTCTCTCTCTCTCTCTCTCTCTCTCTCTCTCTCTCTCTCTCTCTCTCTCTCTCTCTCTCTCTCTCTCTCTCTCTCAGGACACAGGTGAACCAGACCGTGTCAACAGAGTGATTGAGATTCAAGCATCCTGAAGGAGAAGAGGAAGACGTCATGTTCACCATAAATGGAATATTTCTCTGCTTCATCATTGGTTTGTGTAACATTGAGCTGATTTGTTGCATTTTTATCTGAATCCTTCTTTCTGTTTATTCTAGCAGCTTGTTTTAATGTAGCAATGAATCATAGTAATGATCATATGAACGTAAAATCTTTCTACAGAGTTACTCTCGCTGCCACAGAGGTAACAGAGGTCATGTTCTCATGTTTTGGAGTCCCCTGATGTGAACTTTACCTGCTGTGACTAACATTTACACTTTTTAAGGATCCTCAAAGGTCTTTAAAGTTGACTTTTCCTTCATTGTTCATGAGGTTTTCACACCGCTCACAAAGAATGACACAAACAGTCTTTTTACTGCAATAAGTTTATATTACAGCTGTAGTTGATCGTCACGTTTGCTTTAGTTACCTTGTGTGTGATTATGTAAATATAATCTCATCATTATTTGATCTGTATGAGGGCGCTTCTCACTGATTACTAAAGTCTCAAAGACTAAAGTAATGCATCAATTAGAAAGTATCTTGTGTTTGTGAAGATTTGAAGATTTGATTTGAAATAATTGGATCACTGTTGATGCAGATCAATCAGTTCTGTTGTTAATTGTCATGTTTGTCTGTGCTGTAGTAATGACTTTAATAAAACATGAACTTCTGGCTCTGAGTCTCTGTCTGAGCTCTGATTAGCTGTGACCTTTTAGTACTTTAAGTCATGAGTGGTTCATACACCAGCAGCTGGTCATGGTGACACTTTAAACTGCTCCTATTCACAACTCCTCTGATCTAAATTCATCACTAGTCACCATCACAGACATGAACAGTGATGCAGATTTTTGTGTTTGTGTTGCAGCTTTTAGAATTCATAGTTTGTGTCAAAATCATCTGATATCCTCAAAAAAGGCTGAATGTCTCAATATAACAACCAGCATAAAGGTCATATGAAATGCAAAAGAAATAGAATGATTTGTTCGTTCAATGTTGCTGAAAATGCAAATGTCAATATTATTATAATTTATTATCATTATTCAGTCAAACGTTCTTGGCTACATGAGGCTCGATGTCATTCTATCGTGTGTATGGTTTACATGTGGAGACGATTGCTGAATTAGAAGCAGTCATAGAATTTTGTGGTTGATGAATTAAAGTTATTAAAGAGGAGTGTTGGACAGTAAACTGATGATCATGTACGGAGTGCTGAGGAAACACTGAGAACTATTAGTAAACAGGAAATTGATCATTTCACTGTCAGTAAGGACATGGATTAATCATTAAAGTATAACTGTAGATCTGTGTAGCTGAAACATTTTAATTTCTGTGTAAAGTAGACGACTTATACATGTAAAGTTTCAACTCACTTATTTTATGATTTAACATGAACACTGTTAAAAGCTGTGTGCTGCAAACACAAGTGAGCAAAACTGGGTGGAACCAACATGTATGAAACTATTTTTGTCTCATCGTTAACACTTCTGAATAACCAAAAGCATTTGGTGTGAGGTTGCATTCATATACATATGCAGATGAAGGAGACCTGTTTCTGTGTGTGGCTGGTAAACCAAAGTGACCACGCTAAAGAGAAGTGGTGGGTCATGAACAGAGCTCTGAGAAAAACCTGAGAACTTAAAGTAAACAGGGAAGTTGGTTTGCTGCTTCTGTCAACAAGTCCTCCACACAGCTCTCTGAGACAAAATGTCTTCATCATGTGCTCCACAACTGTGACTGGGACACTTTCCTTCAGTTACTCTTTGCTAACAAATCATCCAAATCTTTACCCCCACATCCTCCTTTGTCCCTCTGATATGTGTCTATGTCTACATCTGATATCTACTGATCACCAAAGTCATGACTACATGTGATCAGTACATGAAGCTGTCATGGTGCTGTGGTTTCTGTCTCCTTTTATTTGTGTTTTATGTGTTTCCTGGGTTTTTGTGTTTTGGTCTTTGTTGTGTTTCCCTCCTGTGTTCCTGAGCTCCTCCTCAGCCTGATATTTCCTCTACACCTGCCCTGCATCAGCTTTATTAGTCCTGTCCTGTTCCCAGTGTTGTTCTCAGCCCGTCAGCTCCTTCCTGCTCTCTTGCTTCCTCCACTCATTCCCCTCACCTGTGTTTCTCCACCTCTCTCCACCTGCACCTCATCCCCTTGTTACTTTAGTTTGGATTTAAGTCCAGTCATTAGTTCAGTCTTTGTCAAACTGTTGTGTTCTTGTTCCTGCTGTTACTTTGAATAAATGTTCACCCACCTTTTCCGACCCAGTGTGAAAAAGTTATATTTCAGTATTTGTCGAAATATGTTGAATATCATTGTTATTGATGAAATATGTACAAAAGCAGAAGTTAAGACATACAGGCTCCAGTAAGTTTCCTGATCAAAATCATATTCAAGAATAAGTCATCTGCATTCTGATGAGCTGAAGACTTCCTCACTCACAGTGTGTGAACAGGAAGGACTTCTCTTATCTTTGCAGTGTTTTAGTGGTGTGAAACCAGAAGTCTGTTTGCTTTTATACTACAACGTCTTCGTCGGGACGTCTGTTACTGGGTCTGTTGGAGCTCTGCTGACACAAATTATCAGATTTTTAAAAGACAATTATTTCTCTGTTTGAGCTGCAAGTTGATTTGGTAAGGTCAAATGTTTATGCTTTTTATTTTTTCAAATGTTTAGATATTCCTGCTTTTAAAGGTAAAACATGACACATTTTATTTGTTGGTTACACAAATTAGAAGTTGCTTCAGTGACATTTTATTACATCTATGATATCAATCTAACTCACACTGGTACATTTTTGGATTTCAAATCCAGGTGATGAGTGTCGTGTCAGTCCTGTGTGTGAATATGGTGACAGCCAACATGTTGCTGAGCCTCTTCTTTCTCTCAGGTGAGCTGTTTGTTCACTCACTTTTATTTGGAGACATTGATTATTTACAGTTTAGACAGCATACATCATACTGTTGCTTGGTTTATTATCAATTTATCTTCCACATTTTGTTAATCATGATTCTGGTTTACAGGTGCTTTGGCTGATTGTATTAGGAGTCCAAACCTCCTCATTACTGCGCCAAAGAAGATGGAAGCACTGAGTGGATCTTGTTTGCAAATCCCATGTAACTTTAGTGCTAAAACAGAACAAGAGTTTGACAGCAGCAGAGAAATCTTTGGAGTGTGGATTAAGAGTGACTCAAAATTTGAACTGGATCGTAGCAATGTCATTTTCAACAGTAGTGGGTCAGCTAACACGTATCCAATGAGTATTACTGGAAAGCTGAGAGAGAAAAACTGCACCACTTTATTTTCCAGTTTAAACACTAGTTACACAGACAGATACTACTTCAGGATTGAGAACAACCAATTCAAGGCAACAGCTGTTTGTGATCCTCTTCAAATAAATGTTACAGGTAAGAGAGTTTAGTTTCTGTCAGTCAGACAATAATGGTATTGTTCAGAATGAATATACTATTTTCACTTTGCAGAGAATTTAAGTTTTAATATAATTTGACATGAAATTTACTAAAAGCAGAACAAACTTTGTTTTACTTTATGCAGTTTCAATAAAGAAGTGTCAGATTTCTGTCAGCTGTGTTTTGTAATTTTTTTTTTTTTTTTTTGCAACTTCTAAGTTATTATTCAGAGTAAAATGGGTGTTTGATTTGAACCCACAGATTCTCCTGGTCGCCCCACAATTGAGATCTCAGGTGATCAGTGTTGTAAATAATTTACAACACTGATTGTTATCCATCAGTGCAGCATCCTCTGAGCGCCACAGGATGGCGCCTGTAACACGAGCTGACTAAACTGTTCAGTGTTCAGTAATGAGAAAGATATTCCTACAAACACAATATGTAAAATATTTAACCTTTAATCATTTCACTGTATTTGTCATGCAGATGCATTTATGCTGTATAGAGTGTGTGTGTGTGTGTGTGTGTGTGTGTGTGTGTGTGTGTGTGTGTGTGTGTGTGTGTGTAACTATTACAGTGGCTGCATACACTTGTTGATGGTTTGTTACAACTCATTGTTTTAAGGCTTAGTGACAATAAATCTTGAAGAGTTGTGTTTTGTCTTTTTATGACTTGAATTATTTCATACAGGTTTTATTCTGAAAGCAGAAAATTTTAACTTGTAACTCATAAATTCACTAATTCAGCATATTTTTTAATAATCAGCTTTATTCAGACGGACATACAGCGAGTAAACAACACCTTCTGTGTATCACCTGAGTCTACGATCACAAACAGGCCTGGGGGACCAAAGGTTTTAGCAGAAGTAAGATAAAAAGGAATCAAAATGAAAAACTAAAAGGATTCAAATAATTATGAAGATTTACAAAGGTGATATGTTGCAACAGATTTTTTGTGAGAACACTCGGATATGGAAAAAGTCCATTGTTTGTTAAAGCAGCCAGCTCCAAAAAGTTTGTCTTTTTATTTCTGGATTTAAATTGAGAACATAAAATTTGGTCAAAATAATAAGCAAATAGATCAAATAGATCTGATACACAGAAAAGGTAACTGTATTCCAGCAAAGTCACTGAAACAAAGGTGTAATAACAAAGAGTTGAAGTCTGTAACTCTGCACATGTGCACAACGACAACACTCTCTGGTCTGAAGTTAAACTAAATACATTCTAACAGAATACACACCTGTTATTGAGATGAACATCTTATTCATATTTCTTAATATCCTCCTCTTAATATTCCTCCTAATTGTGAAATTTAACTAAGTGATATCAGTTTATTTACCTGCTCTACACACTGACACATTGGGTCAATCTGCTGTTGAAATGTAGAGTGGCCCAAGAGTCAAATCCTGGGGGACTCAGATTCATGATCACTGCAAAACAGTATCGCTACATCCAAGGAAACTAGTGAGGATTGCTCCAGATAACCAACATCACTTTACTTTCAATAATATTAAAGGTCACAGTGTAATCGACATCATCAAAGCTAATTGTTAACCATAATCAGTATTTATTACTTAATTTTATTTAACTGTGGAATCTAGAAATCACTGTCATCATCAGTGAATCTAGAAAAATCCCTGATATATTGACAGTGAAAGACATTCTCGTTAAGGATGAATTGCATTAGTTCACTGATGAACCCAATTTAAAACCTCTCATCTCTCCACAAGAACCAAACTACTTGTAACAGAACACACTCTATATTTTACTTGTCGTCATTTTATATCTACTGTTCACTTGAACCAAACTTACATATGATCAAGAGGATAAAATGTTGTTAATGTAATATGTGCTGCAAAAGAAGATGCAGATGCTGCAGTGAGTCTCGTGATCAGAATAATAAGTCATCTGCATTCTGATGAGCTGAAGACTTCCTCGCTCACAGTGTGTGAACAGGAAGGGTGAAGACTTCTCTTATTTCTGTAGTGTTTTAGTCGTGTGAAACAACAAGTCTGTTTGCTTTATATCACATTCTGAGTGAGGACGTCTGTTACTGGGTTTGTTGCTGTTCTGCTGACATTCACATATTCTTCTGTTTTGGCTGTAGGATCGTTTGGTAAGATCAAATGTAAATATTTTTTTATATTTAAACTTTATAATATCAAAAACTTTCTCACTTTGAATTGATATTCAAACTGTTTGCAGAGCAACTCTGCAGATATTATTCATCACTACACACACAACACTTGGTGACAAGTTCCTGGTTTGAATGTTTGACTTTGAGGTTAAAGAACATGAACCTTTTTCTTTAAAAAATGTTTTGATTGAAATATTGAAAAGTACCTTTTTCTTTCAAATCCAGGTGATGAGTGTCGTGTCAGTCCTGTGTGTGAATATGGTGACAGCCAACATGTTGCTGAGCCTCTTCTTTCTCTCAGGTGAGCTGTTTGTTCACTCACTTTTATTTGGAGACATTACTTGAATCATTGGAGTGTTTGTGTCTCTGGGTTTGGTCACCAGCGGGCGTCAGACTTGTGTGGGATTAAGTGGAGATTGTTATCTGCTTCTTGTAAACTGATAAAATGACCATTAACAGACTGAACAATGAAAACAGCCATAATATAAAATATTACTGCAGAAGTATATTTTGTCTTCCTGTTAATGAAGATTTTCTTAAACTATTTTCTATTTTGTTTATCATGATTCTGGTTTACAGGTGCTTTGGATGTTTGTATTGAGAAGTCAGACCTCTTCATTACTGCACCACAGATGATGGAAGCACTGAGTGGATCTTGTTTGCAAATCCCATGTAACTTTAGACCTGAACCAGAACAAGAGTTTGACAGCAGCAGAGAAATCTTTGGAGTGTGGATTAAAAGTGACAACAGATTTGGCCACAACCCAAACAATGTGATTTACAACAGTAGTAACCCAGATAACATCTATCCCATGAAGATAATTGGAAACCTGACTGAGAAAAACTGCACCACTTTATTTTCCAGTTTAATCACTAGTTACACAGACACATACTACTTCAGGACTGAGAACAACCAATTTAAGGCAACAGCTCTCTGTGATCCTCTTCAAATAAATGTTACAGGTAAGAGAGTTTAGTTTCTGTCAGTCAGACTATGATGTTGTTGTTCGGAGTAAAAGGGGAAATAAGTTACACTTTTGTGTTTTTATTCTGATTAAACACTGAGTCTATAGTCATATTTGGACATTAGATGGACACATTTTGAAAATAAACAAAAGTGTCATTCAGGTTCACCTTTGACATTTAAAAACCCAAATTAATCATCTTCACATGATTTCTTTAAAATCTGTGTTTGATTTGAACCCTCAGATTCTCCTCCTCGCCCCACAATTGAGATCTCAGGTGATCTGAAGGAGAAGGAGTCTGTCACTATAACCTGCTCAGCTTTCACTCCCTGTCCACACTCCCCTCCTAAACTCACCTGGAATCTCCAACAAGACTCTCACAACAAAATAGAGGAAAACACAAATGGAACCTTTACAACTAAAATCCAGGAGACCATCACTCTGTCAGACCAGCATGATGGATACAACATCAGCTGTTCTGCCACATATCCTGTGAATGAAGGAAAAGATGTCAAGACAGCAGAGGAGACAAAGACTCTCAGTGTTTCATGTAAGACAAGCAGAGTTTGTTGTTGGATCCTGTCAGCACATGATACAAATAAAGGATCTTATTCAGGCTCTGATGTTACTCTCATATCTCACATCTCTGTCACATTTTCCTCAGATGCTCCTAAAAACACCTCGGTGTCCATCAGTGCATCAGCAGGTAGCTGGGTGAACCTGACCTGCTCCAGCAGAGCCAAGCCTCCCATCAGCTTCACCTGGTTCAGGAACAGCAAAGATGGACTGATGAATGTAGCTGAAGGACACTTTTACAGCGTTAATGTGACAGATGGAGGAGATTATTACTGTGTGGCCACAAATGATCTCGGTAACCAGACGGCATTGTGGAGGAATAGTTCAGGTAAATGTAGAACTGAACTGAATCTGCTCATTTTAATTAATGCTTTTCCTCTTTTCTTCTTCTGCATTGCTTATTTATTTGTTTGTTTATTTGTTTAACTACCCAGTACTGATTTTTTATGAATTGATCTAGATAATAAACTCTGACTAGGAGAGAAAAGAGCTGCTCAGCATCTCGTGGTGGCTGGAGAGCATTTATTGTTGAATAAAGATTGTTCTGTTAATGAAGTTCAGCTTTGTGAGAACTCAGTCATGGAAAGATGCTCTGAAAACATTTCAGCTGAGTCACTTTGACTCTCAGTGTTTCATGTTAGACATTTTATTTTGGTTAATGAAGTGCTGAAGGTCGTGTTTAATGATGTACAAGTTTACATTTGAAGTTAACAGAAGGAATTAAAGTTCAGGATGTT